>JASEVX010000016.1:18113810-18743594 GCA_031761405.1 Serripes groenlandicus
AGAAACCCGTATTTACAACATGTAAATGTTATGTTGGCATCGTATATCTGACAGAAACCCGTATTTACAACATGTAAATGTTATGTTGGCATCGTATATCTGACAGAAACCCGTATTTACAACATGTAAATGTTATGTTGGCATCGTATATCTGACAGAAACCCGTATTTACAACATGTAAATGTTATGTTGGCATCGTATATCTGACAGAAACCCGTATTTACAACATGTAAATGTTATGTTGGCATCGTATATCTGACAGAAACCCGTATTTACAACATGTAAATGTTATGTTGGCATCGTATATCTGACAGAAACCCGTATTTACAACATGTAAATGTTATGTTGGCATCGTATATCTGACAGAAACCCGTATTTACAACATGTAAATGTTATGTTGGCATCGTATATCTGACAGAAACCCGTATTTACAACATGTAAATGTTATGTTGGCATCGTATATCTGACAGAAACCCGTATTTACAACATGTAAATGTTATGTTGGCATCGTATATCTGACAGAAACCCGTATTTACAACATGTAAATGTTATGTTGGCATCGTATATCTGACAGAAACCCGTATTTACAACATGTAAATGTTATGTTGGCATCGTATATCTGACAGAAACCCGTATTTACAACATGTAAATGTTATGTTGGCATCGTATATCTGACAGAAACCCGTATTTACAACATGTAAATGTTATGTTGGCATCGTATATCTGACAGAAACCCGTATTTACAACATGTAAATGTTATGTTGGCATCGTATATCTGACAGAAACCCGTATTTACAACATGTAAATGTTATGTTGGCATCGTATATCTGACAGAAACCCGTATTTACAACATGTAAATGTTATGTTGGCATCGTATATCTGACAGAAACCCGTATTTACAACATGTAAATGTTATGTTGGCATCGTATATCTGACAGAAACCCGTATTTACAACATGTAAATGTTATGTTGGCATCGTATATCTGACAGAAACCCGTATTTACAACATGTAAATGTTATGTTGGCATCGTATATCTGACAGAAACCCGTATTTACAACATGTAAATGTTATGTTGGCATCGTATATCTGACAGAAACCCGTATTTACAACATGTAAATGTTATGTTGGCATCGTATATCTGACAGAAACCCGTATTTACAACATGTAAATGTTATGTTGGCATCGTATATCTGACAGAAACCCGTATTTACAACATGTAAATGTTATGTTGGCATCGTATATCTGACAGAAACCCGTATTTACAACATGTAAATGTTATGTTGGCATCGTATATCTGACAGAAACCCGTATTTACAACATGTAAATGTTATGTTGGCATCGTATATCTGACAGAAACCCGTATTTACAACATGTAAATGTT
The DNA here is from genome assembly GCA_031761405.1 of Serripes groenlandicus. NCBI lineage: Eukaryota > Metazoa > Mollusca > Bivalvia > Cardiida > Cardiidae > Serripes > Serripes groenlandicus. The sequence continues at coordinate 18,115,193 of JASEVX010000016.1, forward strand.
ATGTTGGCATCGTATATCTGACAGAAACCCGTATTTACAACATGTAAATGTTATGTTGGCATCGTATATCTGACAGAAACCCGTATTTACAACATGTAAATGTTATGTTGGCATCGTATATCTGACAGAAACCCGTATTTACAACATGTAAATGTTATGTTGGCATCGTATATCTGACAGAAACCCGTATTTACATCATGTAAATGTTATGTTGGCATCGTATATCTGACAGAAACCCGTATTTACAACATGTAAATGTTATGTTGGCATCGTATATCTGACAGAAACCCGTATTTTCAACTTGTAAATGTTATGTTGGCATCGTATATCTGACAGAAACCCGTATTTTCAACTTGTAAATGTTATGTTGGCATCGTATATCTGACAGAAACCCGTATTTACAACATGTAAATGTTATGTTGGCATCGTATATCTGACAGAAACCCGTATTTACAACATGTAAATGTTATGTTGGCATCGTATATCTGACAGAAACCCGTATTTTCAACTTGTAAATGTTATGTTGGCATCGTATATCTGACAGAAACCCGTATTTACAACATGTAAATGTTATGTTGGCATCGTATATCTGACAGAAACCCGTATTTACAACATGTAAATGTTATGTTGGCATCGTATATCTGACAGAAACCCGTATTTTCAACTTGTAAATGTTATGTTGGCATCGTATATCTGACAGAAACCCGTATTTACAACATGTAAATGTTATGTTGGCATCGTATATCTGACAGAAACCCGTATTTACAACATGTAAATGTTATGTTGGCATCGTATATCTGACAGAAACCCGTATTTACAACATGTAAATGTTATGTTGGCATCGTATATCTGACAGAAACCCGTATTTACAACATGTAAATGTTATGTTGGCATCGTATATCTGACAGAAACCCGTATTTACAACATGTAAATGTTATGTTGGCATCGTATATCTGACAGAATCCCCTATTTACAACATGTAAATGTTATGTCGGCATCGTATATCTGACAGAAACACCTATTTACAACATGTAAATGTTATGTTGGCATCGTATATCTGACAGAAACCCGTATTTTCAACATGTAAATGTTATGTTGGCATCGTATATCTGACAGAATCCCCTATTTACAACATGTAAATGTTATGTTGGCATCGTATATCTGACAGAAACCCCTATTTACAACATGTAAATGTTATGTTGGCATCGTATATCTGACAGAAACCCGTATTTTCAACATGTAAATGTTATGTTGGCATCGTATATCTGACAGAATCCCATATTTACAACATGTAAATGTTATGTTGGCATCGTATATCTGACAGAAACCCCTATTTACAACATGTAAATGTTATGTTGGCATCGTATATCTGACAGAGACCCCTATTTACAACATGTAAATGTTATGTTGGCATTGTATTTTTGACAGAAATCCCTATTTACAACATATAAATATTATTTCGGCATCGTATATCTGACAGAAACCCCTATTTACAACATCTAAATGTTATGTTGGCATCGTATATTTGACAGAAACCCCTATTTACAACATGTAAATGTTATGTTGGCATCGTATATCTGACAGAAACCCGTATTTACAACATGTAAATGTTATGTTGGCATCGTATATCTGACAGAAACCCGTATTTACAACATGTAAATGTTAAGTTGGCATCGTATATCTGACAGAAACCCCTATTTACAACATGTAAATGTTATGTTGGCAGTGTATATTTGACAGAAACCCGTATGTACAACATGTAAATGTTTTGTTGGCATTGTATATTTGACAGAAACCCGTATTTACAACATGTAAATGTTATGTTGGCATCGTATATCTGACAGAATCCCTTATTTACAACATTAAATGTTATGTTGGCTTCGTATATCTGACAGAAACCCTTACTTACAAAATGTTGAGCAACTTCAATTGAACGATTCCTCATAAAGTGTAATAAGAAACGACAGAATATGTCCTCATTGAATGCCAATCATATATATATATATATATATCAAAAAGAAAAAAAGACACAACCATTATAGTGTTCTTTGTTCTTGTCTACTATATTTGTGTCATGTTCCGGTATATAGCCACATAGTACGTGTGTTTTCATTTCTTTATTGAGTACATATTAATATTTTTCTGATAAACTTAAACATGTTCGTAACTTCAGCATGTGCACATGGCCTATATGGTCAGAAGTGTACCGAAACATGTGGCAACTGTCATTCGAATAGAACCTGTGATATACAAGTTGGAACATGCGTGGACGGCTGTGATCGGGGTAACACTGGTACCCATTGTAAACAAGGTATGCCTTTCTTCATTCGTAATTCGATCAATGTAATCCTTTATCCTAAATATCTCTTGCAACTAATATCATCACCTATTGGCGTCTGCAAAGTTTGTACAAACTAATGGAATCGTTTTTACTACGTTTATATATTGAGTAGAGAACGACTTTGACCATAATTAAAAATAATGCCTTCGCTTTTTTTTTTTTATAAAAGTCGCAAATATGCTTTACAGTCTTTTAATTCAACATAATTCATACAACGTTTTGTCTGATCAGTGGACATTTAAAAAACAGCCGGGCGTTCCGATGTTAATTGAACACCTTTGTTTTTACTGAGTACGTTCTTAAACACACGTACATTAACAATTTCCTTCGTCGAGCTCGTTAATTGAAATAGTAGTATACAATTTATGTTGTCGTTGTATTGATGAATCAATTCAATTAAGCGTATCGTCGATTTTAACAATGTTTTAGCTATATCGTGGCTGGTTCCCCTAACGTTATCGAAAATGCACTCCACATGCATTTTACCAGTATTTACAGACACAAACCGAGGGCTTGGCGTGAAACGTTTGTAACTTAAAACCATTTTTGAAAATCTTGGTTTTGGGGCAATTTTGACTCCTTTGGAAACAAAAGAATTGTAGGTGCCATTGCTCAGAACGAGCAATGGCACCTACATTTCCATTGTTTACTCTAAGACAAAATGACTTAACGCTTATACAAACTTCATGGCGAGGTGATTAACCTTAGAAAAAAAACCAATACCAGTTTTAATTACAACCGTTTCAAGCCAAGCCCTCGAAATGTCGTAAAGAAATAGCATTCAACCATTACTTGCAGACACTCATGTCATAACAAAATACCAATTCTGGTCAATGATTATATTTTAGAATGCATTGACAGCATGTTCGGGTTCAACTGTAACATGACTTGTGGCATGTGTTATAAAAACGAGACATGTGACAGGAAGTCAGGTGTGTGCTCAACCGGATGTGACGTAGGTTACAAGACGGAGAAATGTGATGAGGGTAAGCAGGAGAGAGCTTTCTTAATAAGTTAAATGATTTCTGCTCTGTCTATATTTAAATCTGGTATGAATTGTAATAAGATGTATAATTATGTAAATTAGAATATAAACACAATATGGTAGAAACCAAGGTAAGCGCTATAAAATGGCGGATTGTAAGAGTAGGAATAAAATTTCAGTTATGTTTATGTTATATTTCTTTTTCATTAATTTCGCTTTTAATGTCTGTAGCTCGTAAGATACGATGGTCTACATTCATGCGTTGTCTTCTAAATAATTGTGTGCAGATTTTCCAATTGCTATGACTTAACAAGCATACGCCTGTACCTACTGAACGATCATTACATAGACGTTGGATGTCGTAAATGAGAACATATACATGTGGACAATATCATTGTTTTGCCTTATTCAACAACGGTATGAATATATTTATAATTGGGTTGAACCAATACGCTAATTCTGGAAAATACTGTCGTCTACAGTTATTCAAAGGTTTCCTTTATTTAAACTTTTTAATCAGAAATTAAAGTGCGTGATATTTTTGTTTAAAACATTTAAATCATAGATACTCCAAACTGTTAACCTTAAACGCATCCACATAAACTCACCCGAGTATTCAACGTACACACGTGATATATACCTCCTCATTGCTTCTTCTAACAAAAGCTAGAAGTATAACACATGTAAAGATGTAATCAACCAGCATTCTCTGTGACACGGTTAGCTTACTCTAACTGCACTGTACATTTTGACAGGCGCAATTAACCTGTCAATATAGTTGGACATCTGACCAATAATGAATGGACTAACTTCCCTAAGGCAGTTAGGCTGTTAGTATTTATAGGACTGAGATCATATGAGCCTCAGTCACTTTGGTGGCCGTGTGTCTGGGACAAAGACGTATGAGAGAGCCACTATATATTTGGCCGGTTTGGACATGTGCATCTCGTAATAAACAAGTTAAAATGTATTATGAGTTGTTACTTTGTCACATAATCCCGTATTTGGCGCCGATTACCTAGGACCTGGAGAAGTACTACACTATACATTATGAAGGCACAGGTGAGTGAATCATTTTTACACTTTGAAGATTTGTTTCAGACTGACATATGGCAGGTGGAGAATTGGCATTGTCTATTAAAAAATAACCTAACAACTAACACATTATAGTGTAAATGAGTTGTCAATTGAAATACCAGTTTTCGATGGAGATACATCAAAATTTAAGATATGGATTCAAACTATCGAAAAATGCGCCATTCTAAATAAGTTCAATGAGACTAAAACACCACTTTTAGCATTCAGATATAGTACAGGTCATGTTTCTGATTATATTTTGCAACTTTTGACTATAACTCCTACACCGAATTGGCAGCAATTAAAGACAGCACTATGTGAACGTTTTTTAAAGATAACAGACAGTCATATTCAGCTTTCGAAGTTAAACAATATTACGCAATTCAATCAGAAAACATCCAAGCATTTACAGAAAGGATTTTGAGTTTGTCTGAACAATCTTATAGGTGTTTTAAAACAATTACTGCATTAATTAATCACCAAACTGTAGGTATTTTTATAAATGGTTTATATAATAATGATTTGAGGCAAACTATGATTAGAAACAATGCAATTCCATTCCAACAAGCTGTAGATTTAGCTACACAATAAATATCAATTCGAAAACGCTGTCAACTTGGCAAAGGGCAACTTATGAAATTTCACGTATATAACATTACGACAACACATCTTAAACTTTCAAATGCTTTAGTGACACTTACTCATTACTATAGACTACCAATTACCATATTAAACCTGTCAAACAAATCTGCAACACTTCGTCGCGATCGTTGTTTTAGGGTAAATTGCATCAGATAGATAAAGAATATGACATTTCCTTGATAGATCTGCCGAAAGAACCGCAGAGTGTATCGCAAACAACTTTTCAGTCGAATCTATCAATAAAAATGTTGATGTTGTTAATCAATTAGATACTGAAAGGCAGGTTAATACGTTAATTCCAAGTTATTCGTACAGACGAACAACGTGAGAGAGATATGTCTGTTCTTAGTGAGTAAACAAGCCAATTAAAAAGTCAATTGTCTACGTTTGATGACAAGTACCTGACTACCTGTCAGCTCCGTTTTTAAGCGACATGGAGATTGACAGATGTTAAATTAAGATTTTAACAATAATTGAGGTAAATCAGTTACCTAATGAGTAGTTAAATATTATTTGCGTACTAGCTGGAAACGCGGTTTTTATAACTAGACATAAAGTTATACTTATGCGTAAATAACAGTTAAATAAATGAATGTATTCTTGCCTGTAATGGTTCTAAGAAAATGGTTGTGTATTCAATTCTATTGTAAGAATTCTACTTAATCTAGCATATGGAAGAAAATTACAATAGTCTCTAAGTATGAGAGAGAGTCGAATTACAATTATAATGTAGGGAATGTATACCTGTACATAATGGCCATTTTTATCGTTTTTCAAGTTCGTTATTGATTTAAGCGTGTTTTTATTGATAAATCATATTTAATTGTATCCGTTATAATGTATATGACAAATTGCTTACTAACTAGTATCAATTGACACTCGCATTTATTCCTTTGCACATTGCTGAGGTATTACTATTAATTAATTCTGTTAATTCAAGAATAAGACATGCTATTACACCTTGCTAACAGTCAGCTTAGAGCATTGATTCGAGTGTAAGACCGATGAAGCAGCCATTAAGATTGTTCCGGAGAAATTCCTTTTTCGTCGGAAGAGTTCATCTAACCTAGAGATCCATTCCATGGTGTTTCCATTATACACATGGATCCAAAGGCATTACTACACAGACGATGAAGATATCCCACTGAAGAATAACATAATGTCAACCATAAGGATATCATTTTCAACTTTGAGAAAATGACAATACCTCTATCTCCTTATACGCTGGACTTATACATTGATACTACGTATTAGACTGTTATTACTACTATTCAACGGAATACATAACATCCCTACAATCAACTATATCTAAACATAGTGTGTGGACTTCGTCATAAAAGGATACTACAACTACAACTGTTCTGATACCACTACTTCTACTACTACTACGACTACTGATGCTGCTACTTCTACTGACGATTCGCCGTGAATAACTATAATTCCACATGAGTTCAAATCACTCTGGATACTACGAAGTGCTAAGAAATACAAGACTGTTGGATCGATATTAATCTTCGTACTGTTTGGAGAAATATTTATATTGTTACCTTGTTGTATTGACTATTTCACGTTCATTTCTACATTATCATTTCCTACTTATTCAGTACAACTATGTTAATACGGTGTTCATTTAAGTGTTTCTTTTAAATTGCGAATATTCAATTCACTTGAATTGGTGAATGACTACTGTTTTCAAGTAATATACATGTTTGATAAATTTATTAATTATCAACATAACCATTTATTAATTCCAAATACATGTATAAGTTCTTATTAAGGATTGGTCGTCACCGCAAGGTCTTAGATCTTTCTGACAAATTTCTATGTAACATTCTTTATATAAAAAACATGGAAAGGTGTAAAGATGTAATCAACCAGCATACTCTGTGACACGGTTAGCTTTCTTTAAATGCACTGTACATTTTGACAGGCGCAATTAACCTGTCAATAGAGTTGGACATCTGACCAATAATTAATGGACTAACTTCCCTAAGGCAGTTAGGCTGTTAGTAATTATAGGACTGAGATCATATGAGCCTCAGTCACTTTGGTGGCCGTGTGGTTGAGACATGTTCTTATGAGAGCCACTGTTTGGCCGGCTTTTGGGACATGTACTTCTCGTAATAAACAAGTTAAAATGTATTATGAGTTGTTACTTTGTCACACACACTACTGTTATCCTAAAACACTATTAAATGATATCAAAGAGGCATATCAATTAGACGCCAAATCGCTAGATACGTTGTAAAACTCGTATGAACGTTAGTTCAATTTTTCAGCGGCGAATCATTTTTAAGTAGACACTTCCATGTTAAAAATCGGGCTTCTAAGAGTTTTAAAATATTTTTATAACTACAATTAAAAGGCAAACAATCCTGATTCCAGGTGCGACAGCTCGTTACAAGCTTAATCCGTATTTTTTGCAAAAAGCTTAATATTGCCATTGGTGCTGAAAGCGATAATAACATGACATTTCCCCACCATTTTAGTTTGCAATGTGGGATATTTCGGACAGAACTGTACAACAGAATGTGGAAAATGCATTGGCGGAGAAACGTGTAATCATGTCACAGGTTATTGCACCGGGTGTGCGCCGGGGTATCTTAATAAGTCGTGTAATCAAGGTAACTATATTGATACTTAACGAAATTCAAAACACATGAAATAATTTGAGGTTTTTGTTTATAAATGCACCATTAGATACGTTTTCTCACCGAATCCCGTATCTCTGAATTCACTTTGACCAAGACACGTCTGATACAAATCCCGTTTCGCATTCACATGGTTAAATACACGTGTACTTCCACACAATATTGCAATTAGTGGTGATGATGAAATCGTGCACATGTCAAAAGGTACTGAACTCCAGATCAATTATATTATAGTCAAACATTTAAACATATTCAAAAGTTGTCTTTAATTATTAGAATCATAATTTGTGGATAAGATTATAGTAATAATTTCACTTTCTAGTACAATTTATATCTAAAAAGTTATAGTTTATGCTCAATTTGTACTTGGTTGACACACCCTGTAAGCAAAATTGTGTACATTTACATGACTTTCAATTTACATTTTTTTTATATTTACTGCCAAAATAATTTTGAACTATTTATTACTTACTTTGTCGTCAATATTAGCAATATTTGCAGAATTATAAACATTTCAACATTTTGATCACCATCCGGAGTCCTGCTTCTTTAAGGGCCATTGGATAAGCTCACTGGCCTAGTCCAATCTATATAACGTGTTATTTAACCAGTTGATGCAGCATCTGTACAATTGACTTATCCGGCTTTGCACTTGGAAGAGTCAAATTCTAGTAAAATACAGAAACAAAATGTTCATCCAACAGTATGTAGTCCGGTCAGGCGGCGTGGATGCACTGGCGGATATGGCTTCTTACTATTAATGACAAAAGCTTCACAAAAGCGTTTTCAGCAGTGAAATGGTCCTCAACACCTTTACATTTTACGGTTAAGGATTTGATTTCAAAACAAATGGGTACTACTCTTTGTAAACCTTGTAATACACAGACATTTGTCTGTGCATATAATCTATAGGATCTTAATACACACTTCTTATCTGAAGTTTGTTGAAACCTGCTTTGACGTATTAGCGAACAGTTCAGAGCAAGATTAAAGTGCATGTATCTACACTAGTAGCAAATACATTAATGTCTCGCATATAAACAGTATGCTTTCTGTTTTAAATTGTTCACCAAATCTAGAATGCGATCCGGTGTATTTTCGATAATAATGATTGATGACTTGAAGTGATAATTTTGTAAGTGGCATGCTATTCAAAGATCGCCACTCATGCTTTAAATAAATATTTGTATTGATGTATCTTCCAAATCCATCTAGAATGCGATCCGGGTTATTTTGGAGAGAACTGTGCGATGAATTGCAGTGGGAAATGTGTAAATGGCAGTGCATGTAATATCACCAACGGCGAATGTGATATGGGATGCGAAAATGGTTATAAAGAGCCAATGTGTAGTTCATGTAAGCATAGCATGTTTTATTGGTGTTTTATATCATTGTTAACGGTATTTAATTTATATCGGGACGACAGATCACTTATTCGTGATCCTTTGGTAATGTAATAAGTGCAGGGCTTGGAAAAGTGCCTCGTCACATGTTATCCCACATTGACAACCGTGATCCGGCATTTAACTCCAGATATGATAACAGAGTGTGATGCCACGTTTGAAAAAAACGTTGAGACCAGTGGTGTATGCAGTTAATTCTAGCATACCGAGTGATCAGCTACTTGTCCTTTAAAGCGGTAATGTGAGACTTGTACTCCTCCGAATACTTGATTAGAGCATCCCTACATTAACAAGAGATGTCTGAACAGTTAATTCTAGCACACCGATTGACTTTATTTAAAAGACGTAATGTGATGCTTTTTTTCCTCCAAATACTCCGTTAGAGCATCTGAGTATACGCCCCTACATAAACAAGAGATGTCTGAACAGTTAATTCTAGTACACCGATTGACTTTACTTAAAAGACGTAATGTGATTTTGTTTTCCTCCGAATACTCGGATAGAGCGGTTGATCGGCTACTTGACCATACAAGCAGTAATGTGAGACTTGTACTACTCCGAATGCTCGGTTAGAGCATCTGCGTATACGCCCCTACATAAACAAGAGATGTTTGAACAGTTAATTCTAGCACACCGAGTGACTTTACTTACAACGGTAATGTGAGACATGTTATCCTCCGATCCGAATGCTCGGTTAGAGCATCTGAGTATACGCCCCTACATAAACAAGAGATGTCTGAACAGTTAATTCTAGCACACTGAGTGACTTTACTTACAAGTCGTAATGTGAGACATGTTCTCCCCCGACCAGAATACTCGGTTAGAGCATCTGAGTATACGCCCCATATATCAACAAGAGATGTCTGAACAGTTAATTCTAGCACACAGAGTGATTTGACTTAAAAACGGTAATGTGAGACTTGTTCTCCTCCGAATACTCGATTAGAGAGTCTGAGTATACGCCCGTACATCAACAAGAGATATATGAACGGACTATTCGATATTTATTTTAAATAGATTGTCATTTGCTTCAATATGACCAGGTTTGACTCCAATATTGCCTAGAAACGTATCGATTGATTGTCTAGAAACGTATCGATTGATTGTCTAGAAACGTGTGGATTGATTGTCTAGAAACGTATCGATTGATTGTCTAGAAACGTATCGATTGATTGTCTAGAAACGTATCGATTGATTGCCATGACACGTATCGATTGATTGTCTAGAAACGTATCGATTGATTGTCTAGAAACATGTCGATTGATTGTCTAGAAACATGTTGATTGATTGTCTAGAAACGTATCGATTGATTGTCTAGAAACGTATCGATTGATTGTCTAGAAACGTATCGATTGATTGTCTAGAAACATGTCGATTGATTGTCTAGAAACATGTCGATTTATTGTCTAGATACATGTCGATTGATTGTCTAGAAACATGTTGATTGATTGACTATAAACATGTCGATTGATCGTCTAGAAACGTATCGATTGATTGTCTAGAAACATGTTGATTGATTGTCTATAAACGTACCGATTGATTGTCTAGAAACGTGTCGATTGATTGTCACATTCTCGTAATAAGATCTTAATAAGTTTACTCAAACAATTTATCAAAAGACACTCGAATAAATCGAAATAAGTTGTTTCACGGGAAAACAAACATTATGTACTCGTAGATTCCGTTTTCATTTTGTCACAATGTGTACAACTCCTTTAGAAAACGAAGTTATCATATAATGGTAGTAATAACCGCTTCACACACATGCAGACGTATTTCAACGCATCTGCAGGTGGCTTTTGAAAACAATGTGACAGGGATATATAGGTATAGAAAATATGATTCCTGAAACAGAAAACCTACCGGAGGCGAAAAGTGTCTGCCCGGATTAGCCTGTGCGGCATACTTTAGGCGGATCCGGCTATATACTTTACGCATAGTCCATAATGTTGGTCTTCTCGCGAAACGGCTCCTTTGTTCTTTCATTGGAAAGCAATTTGTTGGAACACTCTGTGTTGGTTATGTGTAGTATAAACGATTTATGACGAGACAGGTAGATTGAAGAGTATTATTTTGGATTCAGTCTATTACACTGTAAACATGACAGGACTGTATTAGCGCAGCTTATAACTCTTTTGATTCGTTGTAGTAACGGGTGACCTGTCCTCCATTGATCAGCCAGATAGTGACGATGCGGCTTCCAGTCCGATAGGAGCAATTATAGGTGCTGTAGCTGGAGGCATTGTCATAGCAATAATTGTTATTGTCGTGGTATTCGTGATTAGAAGACGAAGGTAAAACATATTATATAAGCATTCGGATATTTTGCAAAGGGCAGAGAAAGTACGGGACACTTTTTTCCAGCATTAAGGGTTTTGGTAAATGACGGAATGATTACGACACATTGTCTTGGCTTTGAAATATTTCGTTTATAGACGGAGAAAGGACGACACATTTTATTAGCATTGAGATAGTTGGTAATATACAGAAAAGCCATGAGATATTATTTTGTTTGCAATAGTATCAGATGATCTTGAAATAATATGTCTCATCATTTTAAGGCCAAATAACAAATATATCTTGGGTTTGGAAAATAAAAATTGACAATAAAGACAGTACTGATACACAGGTGCCAGTCTCGTTTAAAATATAAAAAAAGCACTTGACTATATATTATCAATATGAAGTCAAATGCTATTTTTAGATTTTAAACGAGAACGGCACTTGTGTACTGATTGTACTCATAATGCCACACTTATACTCAAGTATTGTTCTTACATCTCTAATGCGCTGAAACGCACTTTGTCAAATATCAAGTATTATTTAGTTTATTGTATATTCACTTTAATTAATTAAATAAGTAACACATGTTTCTTTTTGTCAAACAGAAATTTGGCGAAAGAAGAAGACAATAAAGCCACATTTTCGCCGGATATTTACAGCGAAGCCGAAGGACCGTCGAACGATGCACCGCCTCAAAAAATGTATAATTACGCCGTAGGTGTGTATTCGATTACGTTTTTCAAAGTAGTTTACATTAGAAAACATAGCAAAGACTGTATTACTACGCCGTCGGTGTGTATTTGATTTACTTTTCAAAGTAGTTTACATCCGAAAACATAGCAAAGTATGAATTACTACGCACTCGGTGTGTATTCGATTAACATTTCAAAGTAGTTTACATCAGTAAACATAGCAAATATGTATTACTACGTCCTCGGTGTTTATTCGATTAAAACATTTTTTCAAAGTAGTTTACATCAGAATGCATAGCAAATTATGTATTACTACGCCGTCAGTGTGTATTCGATTAACTTTTCAGAGTAGTTTACATCAGCAAACATTGCTTTATTTCACAGTGATGAAGCCAATGAACAATGGAAGGCTCGTAGTTAAAGAGGACACCAACAACCTGACCAAAAAAACACATGGTACATAATATGTTCGGCATTTTCATATGAAGTTTAAAGATATCGGTATTATTCGGTATTGTCCGTGGAATTGTCGGTAATTTCCGATGAAAATGACAGATACGTTCTCGAACAATACCGATTGCCTATGACTTCGGACGATAATCGCTGTGCATAAATGCTACTATTAAATGCCGCCAAAGTATTGAAATGACCGAACCCATAAGATTTGTTTTTACCTATATATCACTAGCCTATGTTTGTAAATAATAGATTCATTGATCCATTTGAGTTTAACGCCATTTTCAACAAATGTTCAGTGATATTACGGTGACAATTTAACCTACTCATGTGTTCTCTGGCATTATCACACCAGTACTCCGGATAACAGACTTTCCAAGCAACTTTCTCCATGTAGACCTATAGCCTTTGGTGGAAAACGAATGACGATTGTCAGAGTGATTTTTGTCAAATATCTGAAAGAAGGTTGGTCGAGCTTGGGTTCGAACTCACAACCATTGGAGATGAAATAGTCGATTTTTAAACTTTACTTAGTGAGTAAAATCCACAACTTCGTATCTCAAGTTATCTAATCACATTTCTTCATTATTAGAAAATAGATTAACTATTTCCCAAATAATCCAGTTATATCATGGCAACATTTCCATTTATCCATTATCCAAGATCCTTAAATACACGAGTACTAGGCCAGAAATAATGCATTGGCAAAGCGCAATCCATCTTGATCGAACCCGGGACGCCCGGTTCCAAATCTCAAACGCTAACCAATTGGGTTCGGCGGCTTACTAGAACCGTATTTAAGACATACATGTACTAACAAAGATCTACACCAATTGGTGAAATAGGTCTTAAAAACTCCCCTCTCTTATTAATTTTACAGGAACAGATACCGCACGTGAAAGCAGCAAGGACAATGACACAACAACAACAACAGCAATAAAAAAGACGAAGAATGTCTCAGTTAAAAGCGGTAAACAGGCTAAAGGCGGACAACCAGCGGATACTGAATACTATGGTTTCGCACCTCGTTCAGACGACCTTAATATTCATCAACTTTGGGATGATATTAAAGAGAAGAAAGACAACTCGTGTGTGATGTTTTATGAAGAATTCAGTGTATGTATACTTTGGATTGATTGAACAGCGTTTAAAGTCGTTTTCAACACTTTTTTTAGTCAAATCACGGCGACCAATTCAAATACCCATGTTTTCCATTGTTTCTCACATCAGTTCTCAAAACAACAGTCTAATCCAAGCAGCTGGGTGCTTTCTCACATATTATTTTAGACATCAAGTAGGAAGTAAGCTGATACTGTTTGCAACTCTTTTATTCTATTTATACAACAGTCGTTAAGTTAAAGAATTAAATGAATTCGTGATAATTCATAGATCCGATATCGTATTTTAAGTCACGTCCGTTGTCATGCATCTCAAATGGACCAACAATTAATCTCTAAAAACTACTCGGTTCTCATGCATCTCAAATCAACCAAGAATTATTCATAAAAATCTACTCGGTTCTCATGCATATTAAATAAACCAACAATTAATTTGAGCTACGCCCATCGTCATGCATCTCAAATAAAACAACAATTACTCGTTAAAAGCTACTCGGATCTCATGCATCTCAATAAAACCAACACTTTATCTTTAATACTAATTAATCACATGGCTTTTGTTTTTTGTGCATAAACTGCTTTCGGTAATCGAGTGTACCGGACATATCGATTGTTTTGATTGGCTGTACTGCATATCGGATCTAATTTGCATACCGTACCTATGAATTCGAATTCAAAAAGCATCAGAAAGCGTCTGCATGTCGGAAATGGTTAAGTGTTTATGTGTGTTAAATAACGGGGAAATAGTTTGCAATGCTATTGTTCTTTTTTATGCAGCAAATCAAGACTGGGTTTTTACATCCTCGTGAAATGGCACTGCACAATAAAGCTAAAAACAGATATAAAGGAATATGTGCATGTGAGTAAATCATTACGTGTGTTATTCGTTTGGGTTAGCCCCGGTAGCTAAGCCGGTATCGACACAGGATGTCAATACAATGGTCGTGAGTCCAAACCCAAGCATGGCCAACATTCTTCTCGACGTTCAACAAAAGCTATTGTGACAAGGGCCATTCGTCTTCCTCCAATTAGTTAACAGTCTAGGCTTGGAGTTTCTTGGAACGTATGCTGTGTGGATAACTGTTGTGATAAAGCCGTCGTCGTTAACAGACTTTTGCAAATGCATATTTATTAACTATACAGCTCTTGTTTTGCTTAAACAATATCTACGTCATACCTAGTCAGGCCTTTTCCTAGGCATTTTGGAAAATTAAGCGCTGTTGGTTTCTATTTGGGGATAAAAGACCAGGATAAATATGTCACATTTGGGAATTATGCATGCCTTTAAAGACTTTTGCCATTGGGAATGGGTCAAAGTATCCAAAGAGATGCCAAGAAAAAAAGACCTGCTATCTAAACTATGCTTATACTTAAGTTGAGGGTTCTTGCCGTTTTCAGCATTATTTCAGTTATATCACGGCGACAGTTATCGTATTCATGATACCTGGATAGACAAACCAGTACTAGGCTAGAAAATGTGCCTTGCCAAAGAGAACTCAACCATGACCACAGTGTGGTGACAGTGGATCGAACCTGGGACGCCCGGTCCAAATGCCCCGACGCTAATTACAAGGCCACTGCGGATTTCTCCTTTGCTAATATAAGGCAAAGTCGGTGCCAATACAAGGTGAACTCGACAGTACAATCTTAACTCTGCATATATATACACATTGTGTCTTAATGCCGGCATCATGACGTCATCCATCCGATAGTAATAGAAGGCGAACTCGACAGTACAAACATAGATCTCCAAATATATAGAGTGTTTCCTGATTACGGCATCATGACATCATACTATCCGAAAGTACTAGAAGGCAAACACGACAGTACAAACGTAACTCTGTATACATGTATATACAGATTGTATCCTGATGACGGCATCATGACGTCATAGTATCAGATTGTCGGCATATTTTATCAAACAGTTTAACGCAGTGAATACATAAAGGTGTATATCCAAAGCGAACTCAACAGTACAAACTTAACTCTGCATATATACAGATTGTGTCCTGATGACGCAGTGAATACATTGATCACGGCATCATGACGTCATCTTTCCGAAAGTCAGCATATTGTATCAAACTGTTTGACGGAGTGACTACAAATAGTTGTCTATAACCAATACAGGGTCTCGATGAGGGTCTCGATGAGGATCTTGATTTGTTTAATTTGTCCCCAGTGTTCGGCCTTGTCCAATATTGCAGTCCACGGGACTGTAACAAGGCCAAAACAAATATAGTATTTGATTAAAAGACTTATTAGTCTCAATGAGCGTCGCTCTCCAATCACCGGCTATTAAGCATTTATAACCAGTGTTTAGCCAGATCAGCATACACAATAAACTTCTGATAAACATTTGGATCCTTTGGTAAGGATACGCACACATATATTTCTGTCTACACGTGTAAGAATTACGATGAGGTAGTTTTTCTGCAACATCGCTCTAACGGTGGCTATGAAACACCGTTTAATATCAATACGTCGAATATCCATAAGTGGATTATTTCTGTACCTGAAGGTTTATCTTTCAAATCAAAGATATTCTGAAAACATAAACATGTAAATACGTATGCTCGTTGGGTAGTATATCCAAATGAATTTAATACCATTCTTTCCACTTTCAGATATATCTAAAATGATAGAAACAGACAATATTGACACATAAGAATAAAACGATGACATTTCTTATACAATGATTGCAGTCAATTTAAGTAATAACCCACTAGATGTATTGATTGTTATGTTATGTATTTTCTTAACGCCTTTCAGATGACCATAACCGAGTACCGTTATCAGTAGATAATCCACTAGAATCAGAATACATAAATGCGTCCTTTATAAACGTAAGTTATCCTGGATGTAGCCTTTCATTAGTCTCTTAACAGAAAATACAACAAAATCACGGAAAATACAGGGAATCCATAGAAAAACATGAACAAAACCAAGGAATGTAATGTTGAGATGCGGAAACGCTGGAAATGGTCCGAATACTCCGATGTGTTCACGGAACCATTCCGGGTGTCCACATAACCGTTCCGGGATGCCAACAGAACAATTCCAGGTTATCCGTAAACATACTGGGGTGTCCTTGGAAAGTATGAGATTACCCCAAAGTATCCTTTGAAAGTTTTCCGAATACTGTAGGGACTTTCCATGGATTTTCATATTTTCTGTTAAGAGTCCCCTGAATATATACACCCGGGTACTCACTGTTCATTTCAGTTTTGAATGCTTTTTCTACCTCTTTATAATGACTGCGAATTACGTAAAGCTGAAGTGAACCTATCCAGTCGTATTGATTGGACATTAACATTGATCTACACATTAAGTAAGGGTGCATTCTGATGTACATAAAACAAAACATTGTTTGAGGGTTGTTAGCAGAATCCACCAAGTACATTACAGCTTTAAATGAGATTTTTATGAGGAAAATCTGACTTCAACCGAATATCTACTTCATGTCAGTTCATAACATTTAGTTTAGGATTTAAGAAATAAACCGATAAAGCAGGCACCCTCTCTTGACAACTTCACAATTTCAAAGCGCAAAGAAGTTTAAGAGTACATAACATGCGAAATAATATAGTTTATTGCATCTCTATGAGAAAGATATTGTGTTGAACGAGTTCCTTCTGCTTAGTTGCCCGAGCTGTTGAGGACAGAACTCTGCCGAAGAAACGAGTTCCTACACAATAGATTCCCATAATCATGCAATAACCTTTTTATTTTATTATTTGAAATTGGTTATTCAAAATGTGTCGTTTTGTTTGTTTTAAACACTTCACTATTTAAACAAATAACACTCGTTTTGGATTGTTTAGATAAATAAACATGAACATTCTATCGCGCAATTATACTCTCCTTTCCGATGGTTGCTAGGGTAATGGAAAATATAATTTATTAACCGCCATTTTTGTCGAAACGAAATTGAATCGTCGACAAAATGATGGGTAACGCTTTTTCTAACAGTGTTTTTCATTACAAACTCGTGTATTATCTTATTCCGGTATTTACGCCTGGGTCTTTGTGTTTTTATTACGATTTAGATGCCTTGTTTGACCTCGCAGTATGTTCAGTAAATCGAACACATGTCTACTAACTGCATTACTAAACTTCTGAGGATAACAAACATAACTGAAGAGCTACCTTTTACACAATCATTTGCTTATTCATCCTAACAGTTATGAATCCCTCTTTATATTTTGATACACTTATAATAGACCGTCAAGGACAATTAAGACAACTGTATAGCGTACGTCCTTACAATCGAGCAATATTATTGATCTACACGTCACATTATTACGCAAGAAACTACATTTACAAACACAGATAATGATATAAATAGTCCACATTGGGTGTTTTGTATGTCTATCGTTTTGTTCATTACGTGTTATCTATACAATATATAACACTGTACTACGAACAGTATAAGCACGGTTTTTTCCAAGGACTATCAGAGACTGGAACCCCCTTCCTCCGGACCTTGCGTATATCACGTCTGTTAGACTGAGTCAAGTCCGGTTTGCAGTCATACACAGCCTAAGCCAACACAGATGATTTTTATTTCATCTTTATTTGTAAATATGCCTACTTGGTTGTTTTTTAACCATTTTGATGGCCTCACTTGCCTGCGATGTACTAAGCCCTAGGCAGTTACAAAGTAGATGTAGAAGATTGATGGTCTCTAAATCATCAAAGGTTGGATGAGAGCGCTTTGTTACGTTATTGTATGGAAATAGTTCCGTCCTTAGCAGCACGTGTAAAACATCAGAGTGCAAATTTCAATGCTTGCAATATCAACCTGTGCAATATCGACGGATACTGCATCCTTTTACCAAATAGAAAATAGAAGGAAAAATATCAAAGAATACAATACAACCTGATGTGTTTAAATAATATATATTAAATGAGCATGTAATTACTCGTGACTTGTAGTAAGTTCCATAAATACCTCGTTGTCGATATTGTGACCATGTTCGTCCATCTGGAATTAATATATGTTTACAATATGAAATTAAGACTCGATTCTTTTAGATGGTTTTACAGATTTATTTCGTAAGGACCGAGGCCTAAGTTTACATAATGATCTTTGGTCACAAATGTCACTGTCTATCTATCAAGTTAAAAGTTTTACAATCGGTGATTTATTCTATGGCAACACGCTCTGGGGAGGTTTTTTTTCAAAGTAGACATGTCAGGTCTGTGGATAATGAAGTATTTTTCTTCTAAACAAAGGTTGCATATATGGTGAATAAGGTTATATTTATGTTTGTATACGATCAAATTACGCCAAATACATCCGCTATTATGCTGATCTACAGCCAAATATTCCCTAAATAACCGTTTGCATAGAAATGAGTGTATACTTGTACCATTACCAGACTGCATTGCGTATATGACATTGAGGTTAATTTCATTGTATATGTGTATAGAATGCACTTGAAATAATTGATTTGATCATAGTACTTTGACCTTGTTTGAAAGTAAAAGAAAGTAGAGATGCTAAACAGAGGCTTTTTTCCGAGTCCGATTTAGTCCAAAATGACGGTAATCATTTTCGCTTGCTGAGTTCTTTCTTGCATAATGCATGACCCACTCCCCCCGTTTTCTTTGGATTGTTTTTACGCGTAGAGGTAACACTTTTCAATTATATATAGTGTTCTTCATGAGACACGTTTAGAAAGTGTGACAATTGAGGACTGGAACTCTTCGATTTACATGGAAACAAAGAAAGAATGTGTTTGGTGTATTGTAACCTAGACATACTTTCCTGTTTGTTATTTCTCAATAATCTGATGACAAGCTTCTAACAAATAATAAATGTTACTTTATTATTTTAATTAAAAGTTTCCTAGATCTCGATAATTTATTGTCACGAATGAACTAACACAAATGTCTGTATTCATATTTCTTCAGGGTTACGAGAAGGTAAAGAAATTTATAGCATCTCAAGGTAAATCAGCGTTACACTTCAATCTATTTAAATGTTTGTTTTTGCCCGGGTAGTTATACTTGACCAATGACAACTATAAACTGTAACTTTTCCAGTCACCAATCAATCATTCATAGATCCGATATGCACATAAGATTTAGTATTTTCACCAATCAAAACAACTCAATGTTTTATCTATTACACGCGATTGAAAAAGCAACAGTCTAAGAGGAAAGGGCTGCCCCGGTAGTGTAGTGGAGGCGTCCGCCTCGGGTGCATTAAGACGGGTAGAATCCCGGCCGGGTTATATCACTTACATTAACAATTGTAGTAATGGCTGGCCTTTCTTGGTGCTCAGTGCTTTAGACTTAGCATAGCGACCTACTCGATGGTATCAAAATAAATGAACCTGTAGTACTAGTAACTTACAAAGGAAACGCAGTAATGTCACACAAATGTTGATAGTGGCGTAAACACCACCCAGACAAATTGTAATATTGGCGTTTGGCTCCGTTTTCAACAGTATTTCAGTTATATCATGGCGACAGTTCACTAATTCGTGATCCAAACAAACCAGTACTAGGCTTGCCTTGCCCAAGGACACTCAATCATGATCGATGTGGGATCGAACCCAGGACGCCCGGTTCCAATTCCCAGAAACCAATCACTCGGCAAAGGTAAATCCCACCATGCAGACAAGTTGTATAAAATAGACAATAGACACTAATTGTTATGACAATAATTTGGATTGATGTAAACTGTTCAGAGTCTTGTCATGTTTACAATTAACACACCTACACCCTGAACAAAAAGGCAAATCATACATAATGATACATACTCTTAATCTAAATGGACTAGACCAGAATACTCTTTCAAAGCTTGTTCATTATTTGTATTTCAGGTCCGATAAGCGAGATGGTGGAAGAGTTCTGGAGAATGATTTGGCAATACAACTGTAAACAGATAGTTATGTTGACTAACATAGTGGAGATGGGAAATGTATGTTACACGTTCAACGATCTTTTATAGTAATACAATACAATTAAATACAATACAGTATAACTGTAAACAGATCATAATGTTGACTAATATAGTGGAGATGGGAAATGTACGTTACACGTTCAACGATATTTTATATTAATAAAATACAATACAATACAATACAATACAACTGTAAATATATCGTTATGTTGACTAATATAGTGGAGATGGGAAATGTATGTTACACGTTCAGCGATATTTTATGTTAATACAAAACAATACAATACAATATAACTGTAACCATATCGTTATGTTGACTAATATAGTGGAGATGGGAAAGGTACGTTACACGTTCAACGATATTTTATATTAATACAATACAATACAATACAATACAATATAACTGTAACCATATCGTTATGTTGACTAATATAGTGGAGATGGGAAATGTACGTTACACGTTCAACGATCTTTTATATTAATACAATACAATACAATACAACTGTAAACATATCGTTATGTTGACTAATATAGTGGAGATGGGAAATGTATGTTACACGGTCAGCGATATTTTATAGTAATACAATACATTACAGCTGTAACCATATCGTTATGTTGACTAATATAGTGAAGATTGGAAATGTATGTTACACATTCAGCGATATTTTATTTTAATACAATACAATACAACTGTAACCATATCGTTATGTTGACTAATATAGTGGACATGGGAAATGTATGTTACACGTTTAACGATCTTTTATATTAATACAATACAATACAATACAACTGTAAACATATCGTTATGTTAAATAAGATAGTGGAGATGGAAAATGTATGTTACACGTTCAGCGATCTTTTATATTAATACAATAAAATATAATATACTTTATTGTATAAAAACTAAAATACTAAAACATTGATAGCAAGTTTAAACAAACAAAAATCATATCATGAACAATTGTTTCAATAAATATATCAAAAATATGGAAGTCTTGAAATAATCAATTTCAACACCTTTAAAGGAGAATTAGTATAAAACTCAATTAAAATAATCGATTTCAACACCTTTAAAGGTGAATTAGTATAATACTTCATTATTAAAGCCAAATATTGTAACAGATCGTTACATTGACTTATTTGTTAAAAATGGGAAATGTATGTTACGCTTTTAACAGATCGTTACATTGACTTATTTGTTAAAAATGGGAAATGTATGTTACGCTTTTAACAGATCGTTACATTGACTTATTTGTTAGAAATGGGAAATGTATGTTAAGCTTTTAACAGATCGTTACATTGACTTATTTGTTAGAAATGGGAAATGTATGTTACGCTTTTAACAGATCGTTACATTGACTTATTTGTTAGAAATGAGAAATGTATGTTACGCTTTTAACAGATCGTTACATTGACTTATTTGTTAGAAATGGGAAATGTATGTTACGCTTTTAACAGATCGTTACATTGACTTATTTGTTAGAAATGAGAAATGTACGTTACGCTTTTAACAGATCGTTACATTGACTTATTTGTTAAAAATGAGAAATGTATGTTACGCTTTTAACAGATCGTTACATTGACTTATTTGTTAGAAATGAGAAATGTACGTAACGCTTTTAACAGATCGTTACATTGACTTATTTGTTAGAAATGAGAAATGTATGTTACACTTTTAACAGTTCGTTACATTGACTTATTTGTTAGAAATGAGAAATGTATGTTACACTTTTAACAGATCGTTACATTGACTTATTTGTTAGAAATGAGAAATGTATGTTACGCTTTTAACAGATCGTTACATTGACTTATTTGTTAGAAATGAGAAATGTATGTTACGCTTTTAACAGATCGTTACATTGACTTATTTGTTAGAAATGAGAAATGTATGTTACACTTTTAACAGATCGTTACATTGACTTATTTGTTAAAAATGAGAAATGTATGTTACGCTTTTAACAGATCGTTACATTGACTTATTTGTTAGAAATGAGAAATGTATGTTACACTTTTAACAGATCGTTACATTGACTTATTTGTTAGAAGTGAGAAATGTATGTTACACTTTTAACAGTTCGTTACATTGACTTATTTGTTAGAAATGAAAAATGTATCTTACACTTTTAACAGATCGTTACATTGACTTATGTGATAGAAATGAGAAATGTATGTTACACTTTTAACAGATCGTTACATTGACTTATTTGTTAAAAATGAGAAATGTATGTTACGCTTTTAACAGATCGTTACATTGACTTATTTGTTAGAAATGAGAAATGTATGTTACACTTTTAACAGATCGTTACATTGACTTATTTGTTAGAAGTGAGAAATGTATGTTACACTTTTAACAGTTCGTTACATTGACTTATTTGTTAGAAATGAAAAATGTATCTTACACTTTTAACAGATCGTTACATTGACTTATGTGATAGAAATGAGAAATGTATGTTACGCTTTTAACAGATCGTTACATTGACTTATGTGTTAGAAATGAGAAATGTATGTTACACTTTTAACAGTTCGTTACATTGACTTATTTGTTAGAAATGAGAAATGTATGTTACGCTTTTAACAGATCGTTACATTGACTTATTTGTTAGAAATGGGAAATGTATGTTACACTTTTAAAAATCTAAAACATATGAAATACAGATACATGGATTTGTATCATTCTACGAGGCGAGTAGTAAAGTTTTATCTCGCGAGACCAAAAAGGTATATTTCTATCAAGCTCCGAGTAGACAATACAAATTCAGGTATCGTTGTTGCAACGTAATATTATTCCTTTTACTGTATACCTGACAAACAATTTAAGCCTAAACATAGAAACATACTACAAATTATTATATTCTTAATAACAGAACGCGATACCATATTTTATAATGACATCACATCATATTTCAGTAACGTATCATTACAGTAGTTGGTACCGTATTTGTTCTAGTCAAATACGAATTGTTATCCGAATTATTTCATTTCGCGTGATAGTCTCCATGTATTGACACCAGACAGTATGCATGTATATAATACATGTTTATATTATGTTTATATTATGTTTATATTATGTTTATATTATGTTTATATTATGTTTATATTGAAATCATTATTTTCAATTCTGTTTACCCTAAAATGTAAAAGAGCTTTATTTGTATTTTCTCTTTTTTAATTTTGCTTGTCGGTTTATCAAAAAAGAATACTAATTGATCCTTGTGTATTGCATATGTATTCTACATATCTATAAATGATTATTTACTTATATGCTTGATAAATAACTATGTATCTATCTATATGTATTGATCACAGGAAAAATGCATACAGTATTGGCCGAAGAAGGGTTCCGTGACGTACGGGAACATTACAATAAAGTTGATGTCGGATAATACAGACACTGACTATGTAATACGAGAATTCGAAATGTACAAGGTAAGTTTTTTTCAAAACAACTGATATTGAAATAAACAAAATGTGATCCATTTAAGGCAAGTTTCTAACAACTACTGACTATGATATATGATAGTTTGAAATACATATAGAAGTACGTCCCGTTGAAAAACAATAATTGAGCCGTCTCGCGAGAAAAACCAACATTAAGGCCACATAGCGGCTTTCAAAAACATTACCTGTATCTTCACGGTACGCAGAAGTATTTAGACTTATATATTTTAACTGACAGAATGAAGAAGGGCCGAAGACAGTGACCCAATACCACTATATGGCCTGGCCGGACAAGGACGTCCCTGACAGCACATGGTCATTGGTCAGATTCTGGTTACTAGTGACCAAGGACACGGAGGACATAAAAGACGACATCCCGGTCGTTGTTCATTGCAGGTAATACAACTGGACATGTCCTTATAGACAACTTCCATTGTACCGAATATATGCATGTGCATCTTTTTCTCTCTATCTCTTTATTTCTTCATTTGTCTGTCTGTCTGTCTGTCTCTCTCTACTTCTCTCTTTCTCTATCTCTGTCTCTCTCACTGTGTGTATATGTGTCTGTTTGTGTGGGTCTCTCTGTCTGTCTCTCGCTCTTTGTATTTCGCTATCTACGTATCTCTTTCTTTCTATGTATGTATGTCTGTCTGTCTGTCTGTCTGTCTGTATGTCTATCTCCACTTTTCTATCTATGTCTCTCTCGCTCTGTGTCTCTGTGTCTCTGTGTCTGTCTATCACTCTCTGTGTTTCTCTCTATCTGTCTTGCTCTGCCTCTCTTTGCCTGTCCCTCTCTCCGTCTGTGTCTCTATGTGTATGTATGTCCGTCTCTCTCTCTCTCTGTCTCTGTCCCTGTCTCTGTCTCTGTCTCTGTCTCTGTCTCTGTCTCTGTCTCTGTCTCTGTCTGTCTCTCTCTCTCTCGGTCTCTCTCTCTCTCTCTCTCTCTTTTTTTTTCTCTCTCTCTCTCTCCCCCCCCTCTCTGTCTGAATGTTTAATTTTGAATAATATACGCCTTGTACGTATTCATTCAGTGCCGGCGTTGGGCGAACGGGTACGTACATAGCTGTCGACTATTTATACAACCAAGGAAAGAGAGAAGGCACTGTGAGACCCCTTCAAGCCGTGACCACCCTTCGTGAACAGAGACCATGCATGGTGCAGACTAAGGTACAGGATTACATCGTGTCGACTGTCTTGGCAGAGATAATTTGAGTCGTACCGCGAGAAAACCAACATTGTGGACGCTGCGTAATTTATCGACCCGGATCAGACTAAGCATGCCGTGCAGGTTAACCCGGGCAGAAACTTTTCGCATCCTGTGGATTTTCTGTTTCACGAATCATTACTCTATACTTCCATCACAGAGACAGAATTTTCCGGCCTGTATGAGCCTGTGCGGATTGCGCAAGCTTATCTTGGACGATAAATTACGCAGAGTTCATTATGTTGGTTATGTCGTGGAACGACTCATTTTTCCGTAGTTTGTCCGTGTGTCTGTACATTCATTTAAAGTTGTGTCAATCATTTTCACATTCTGACATATTGGAAGGCAAGAATAAAACAATTATTTGAGCAGTGAGCAAAATCAACCAAACTGAACTTATTTACGGCAGAATGTAAACACAAACCTGGCTAGGCATCCTTGCCGTTCGGTCCGTTTCGTAATCACTTCGGTTTCGCAAGTCCACAAGTTCACGCCCCTCGTACTACCAAAGCCCAGTATCGCTACTGCAACTAAAGATTCCTTAGTTATAGATGTTTTTTTATGTTTTTGTCAGAACATTTTTAAGTCGTCTGCCGCATTTGTCGTTTGTTGGAAAGGGTTAAACAACAAAATAAAGGTTTATTTATGATGTGTGGGTCCAGGTGTTGGGAAGTCGTCTGTTGTATTTGTTGTTTGTGGGAAAGGGTTTAACAATCAGAGGTGTTGGTGAGTCGTCTGCTGTATTAGATGTTTGTGGGAAAGGGTTTAACAACCAAATAAAGGTGTATTTATGATGTGTGTGTCCAGGTGTTGGAAAGTCCTCTGCTGTATTTGTTGTTTGTGGGAAAAGGTTTAACAATCAAATAAAGGTGTATTTATGATGTGTGTGTCCAGGTGTTGGGACGTCGTCTACTGTATTTGTTGTTTGTGGGAAAGGGTTTAACAACCAAATAAAGGTATATTTATGATGTGTGTGTCCAGGTGTTGGAAAGTCCTCTGCTGTATTTGTTGTTTGTGGGAAAGGGTTTAACAATCAAATAAAGGTGTATTTATGATGTGTGTGTCCAGGTGTTGGGACGTCGTCTACTGTATTTGTTGTTTGTGGGAAAGGGTTTAACAATCAAATAAAGGTGTATTTATGATGTGTGTGTCCAGGTGTTGGGACGTCGTCTACTGTATTTGTTGTTTGTGGGAAAGGGTTTAACAACCAAATAAAGGTATATTTATGATGTGTGTGTCCAGGTGTTGGAAAGTCCTCTGCTGTATTTGTTGTTTGTGGGAAAGGGTTTAACAATCAAATAAAGGTGTATTTATGATGTGTGTGTCCAGGTGTTGGGACGTCGTCTACTGTATTTGTTGTTTGTGGGAAAGGGTTTAACAATCAAATAAAGGTGTATTTATGATGTGTGTGTCCAGGTGTTGGGAAGTCTTCTGCTGTATTTGTTGTTTGTGGGAAAGGGTTTAACAACCAAATAAAGGTGTATTTATGATGTGTGTGTCCAGGTGTTGGGAGTCGTCTGTAGTATTTATTGTTTGTGGGAAAGGGTTAAACAACCAAATAAGGGTTTATTTATGATGTGTGTGTCCAGGTGTTGGGAGTCGTCTGTAGTATTTATTGTTTGTGGGAAAGGGTTTAACAACCAAATAAGGGTTTATTTATGATGTGTGTGTCCAGGTGTTGGGACGTCGTCTGCTGTATTTGTTGTTTGTAGGAAAGGGTTAAACAACCAAATAAGGGTTTATTTATGATGTGTGTGTCCAGGTGTTGGGAGTCGTCTGTAGTATTTATTGTTTGTGGGAAAGTGTTTAACAACCAAACAAAGGTTTATTTATGATGTGTGTGTCCAGGTGTTGGGAAGTCTTCTGCTGTATTTGTTGTTTGTGGGAAAGTGTTTAACAATCAAATAAAGGTTTATTTATAGTGTGTGTGTCGAGGTGTTGGGAAGTCTTCTGCTGTATTTGTTGTTTGTGGGAAAGTGTTTAACAATCAAATAAAGGTTTATTTATAGTGTGTGTGTCGAGGTGTTGGGAAGTCTTCTGCTGTATTTGTTGTTTGTGGGAAAGGGTTTAACAATCAAATAAAGGTGTATTTATGATGTGTGTGTCCAGGTGTTGGGAAGTCGTCTGCTGTATTTGATGTTTGTGGGAAAGGGTTTAACAACCAAATAAAGGTGTATTTATGATGTGTGTGTCCAGGTGTTGGGAAGTCGTCTATTGTATTTGTTGTTTGTGGGAAAGGGTTAAACAACCAAATAAAGGTGTATTTATGATGTGTGTGTTCAGGTGTTGGAAAGTCGTCTGCTGTATTTGTTGTTTGTGGGAAAGGGTTTAACAATCAAATAAAGGTGTATTTATGATGTGTGGGTCCAGGTGTTGGGAAGTCGTCTACTGTATTTGTTGTTTGTGGGAAAGTGTTTAACAACCAAACAAAGGTTTATTTATGATGTGTGTGTCCAGGTATTGGGGAGTCGTCTGCTGTATTTGTTGTTTGTTTGAAAGTGTTTAACAATCAAATAAAGGTGTTTTCATGATGTGTGTGTCCAAGTGTTGGGATGTCGTCTGCTGTATTTGTTGTTTGTGGGAAAGGGTTTAACAACCAAATAAAGGTGTATTTATGATGTGTGTGTCCAGGTGTTGGGACGTCGTCTACTGTATTTGTTGTTTGTGGGAAAGGGTTTAACAACCAAATAAAGGTTTATTTATGATGTGTGTGTCCAGGTGTTGGGAAGTCTTCTGCTGTATTTGTTGTTTGTGGGAAAGGGTTTAACAACCAAATAAAGGTGTATTTATGATGTGTGTGTCCAGGTGTTGGAAAGTCCTCTGCTGTATTTGTTGTTTGTGGGAAAGGGTTTAACAACCAAATAAAGGTGTATTTATGATGTGTGTGTCCAGGTGTTGGGAAGTCTTCTGCTGTATTTGTTGTTTGTGGGAAAGGGTTTAACAACCAAATAAAGGTGTATTTATGATGTGTGTGTCCAAGTGTTGGGATGTCGTCTGCTGTATTTGTTGTTTGTGGGAAAGGGTTTAACAACCAAATAAAGGTGTATTTATGATGTGTGTGTCCAGGTGTTGGAAAGTCTTCTGCTGTATTTGTTGTTTGTGGGAAAGGGTTTAACAACCAAATAAAGGTTTATTTATGATGTGTGTGTCCAGGTGTTGGGGAGTCGTCTGCTGTATTTGTTGTTTGTGGGAAAGTGTTTAACAACCAAATAAAGGTGTATTTATGATGTGTGTGTCCAGGTGTTGGGACGTCGTCTGCTGTATTTGTTGTTTGTGGGAAAGTGTTTAACATCCAAATAAAGGTATATTTATGATGTGTGTGTCCAGGTGTTGGAAAGTCCTCTGCTGTATTTGTTGTTTGTGGGAAAGGGTTTAACAACCAAATAATGGTGTATTTATGATATGTGTGTTCAGGTGTTGGGATGGCGTCTGCTGTATTTGTTGTTTGTGGGAAAGGGTTTAACAACCAAATAAAGGTGTTTTCATGATGTGTGTGTCCAGGTGTTGGGAAGTCTTCTGCTGTATTTGTTGTTTGTGGGAAAGGGTTTAACAACCAAATAAAGGTGTATTTATGATGTGTGTGTCCAGGTGTTGGAAAGTCCTCTGCTGTATTTGTTGTTTGTGGGAAAGGGTTTAACAACCAAATAAAGGTGTTTTTATGATGTGTGTGTCCAGGTGTTGGAAAGTCCTCTGCTGTATTTGTTGTTTGTGGGAAAGGGTTTAACAACCAAATAAAGGTGTTTTCATGATGTGTGTGTCCAGGTGTTGGAAAGTCCTCTGCTGTATTTGTTGTTTGTGGGAAAGGGTTTAACAACCAAATAAAGGTGTTTTCATGATGTGTGTGTCCAAGTGTTGGGATGTCGTCTGCTGTATTTGTTGTTTGTGGGAAAGGGTTTAACAACCAAATAAAGGTGTATTTATGATGTGTGTGTCCCGGTGTTGGGGAGTCGTCTGCTGTATTTGTTGTTTGTGGGAAAGGGTTTAACAACCAAATAAAGGTGTATTTATGATGTGTGTGTCCAGGTGTTGGGACGTCGTCTGCTGTATTTGTTGTTTGTGGGAAAGGGTTAAACAACCAAATAAGGGTTTATTTATGATGTGTGTGTCCAGGTGTTGGGGAGTCGTCTGTAGTATTTATTGTTTGTGGGAAAGGGTTTAACAACCAAATAAAGGTTTATTTATGATGAGTGTGTCCAGGTGTTGGGAAGTCGTCTGCTGTATTAGATGTTTGTGGGAAAGGGTTTAACAACCAAATAAAGGTTTATTTATGATGTGTGTGTCCAGGTGTTGGGGAGTCGTCTGCTGTATTAGATGTTTGTGGGAAAGGGTTTAACAACCAAATAAAGGTTTATTTATGATGTGTGTGTCCAGGTGTTGGGACGTCGTCTGTAGTATTTATTGTTTGTGGGAAAGGGTTTAACAACCAAATAAAGGTTTATTTATGATGTGTGTGTCCAGGTGTTGGGAAGTCGTCTGTTGTATTTGTTGTTTGTGGGAAAGGGTTTAACAATCAGAGGTGTTGGGGAGTCGTCTGCTGTATTAGATGTTTGTGGGAAAGGGTTTAACAACCAAATAAAGGTTTATTTATGATGAGTGTGTCCAGGTATTGGGGAGTCGTCTGTTGTATTTGTTGTTTGTGGGAAAGGGTTTAACAATTAAATAAAGTTGTATTTATAATGTGTGTGTCCAGGTGTTGGGATGTCGTCTGCTGTATTTGTTGTTTGTGGGAAAGGGTTTAACAGTTAAATAAAGGTTTATTTATGATATATGAGTCCATGTGTTGGGTAGTCGGGATGTCGTCTGCTGTATTTGTTGTTTGTGGGAAAGTGTTTAACAATTAAACAAAGGTTTATTTATGATGTGTGTGTCCAGGTGTTGGGATGTCGTCTGCTGTATTTGTTGTTTGTGGGAAAGGGTTTAACAACCAAATAAAGGTTTATTTATGATGAGTGTGTCCAGGTATTGGGGAGTCGTCTGTAGTATTTGTTGTTTGTGGGAAAGGGTTTAACAATTAAATAAAGTTGTATTTATAATGTGTGTGTCCAGGTGTTGGGATGTCGTCTGCTGTATTTGTTGTTTGTGGGAAAGGGTTTAACAGTTAAATAAAGGTTTATTTATGATATATGAGTCCATGTGTTGGGTAGTCGGGATGTCGTCTGCTGTATTTGTTGTTTGTGGGAAAGTGTTTAACAATTAAACAAAGGTTTATTTATGATGTGTGTGTCCAGGTGTTGGGATGTCGTCTGCTGTATTTGTTGTTTGTGGGAAAGGGTTAAACATATAAACAAAGGCTTATTTATGATGTGTGTGTCCAGGTGTTGGGAAGTCGTCTGCTGTATTAGATGTTTGTGGGAAAGGGTTTAACAACCAAATAAAGGATTATTTATGATGTCCGTGTCCAGGTGTTGGAACGTAGCATGATTTCCGCCAATTTGTTTAAAAATAAAATGTTAGATTGTTTAAAAGGACCAACATCTTTACTTATACGATGCCATTGCTGCTGCGCTTCTGTTTTCCTCTGTGGTCGACCGGTAATCTTTGCGGATTTGCAACCGGATGTTCCAATTTAGATCCCCAGTGGTCGCCAGACGGTCATAGCGGGCTGTCCTTTGGCAAGGCATATGTCCTTGCCTAGTACTGGTTTGTTTACCTAGAGTGAAGAGAATACGTAAACTGTTGCCGTGATGTCACTGAAATAATGTTGAAAGCGTTGTAAAACCCATATAAAACAAATAAAACAAAAGTTACTGGTGTGTACCCACTTATATGAGCAAAACAATTTGAAGAAGTATATACATATCTTACACAAATAGATACCGCCAATAAGGCCAACACAAAATCATTGATATTTCAAAGAATCTAATATGTTTACATGCACGAAGTCTATACGATGCGCTGATGTTTGGTATCCACTTTATATGATCAAACCAAATTGATGAAGAATATATATATCTGAAACAGAACGATACCGCCGATGAAGCCAAAATAAAACCATTGATTTCTTTCAAAATGCCAATATAATTCATATGCACGAAAACGTTGCCGATACGCTGTTTATATGATCAACTTATGTGTATATACGACTCGTACATATATAACATAAAAAGACACCGCCTATACAGTCAAATGATTTATTTTTTCAAATAGCCAATATGTTTAACTACTGTTGCTGAAGAATTCATGTTTGGTACCCATTGTATATGCTCAAATCAACTATGGAAACAGATATAGATTCCACCAATAAAGCCATAACAAATTCTTATTTTTTTGTTCAAAGGATCAATTTGTGTACCTGCACGAGACCGTTGCCGATGCATTGCTGTTTGGTACCCATTTTATTTGGTCGAACCAACTTGATGAAGTATATACTTATCTGGCACAGAGCGATCCAGGAACCAACACTTCTCGACTACGGATACAGTATCAGGTACGTCAAGTTTCGTTTAACGGCGTTTTCAACTGTTTTCTAATCATATCACGACGGCCAATTCACCTACGCATACGTTTCTGGCTTTCTCACAACAGTACATCATACAACTGACTTTTAAAGCAACTGGCTCCTTTTCCATATGGACTTTATCAGACAGTTTTAGCTCATAGTGTTTAACAATTGTCTCCCTTGCTTAAGTTTAATTCCAACCCCATTTAAATCAGTCCAAACTAATTCTGCTGTGCGTAAATTGGGCCCTGCTCATGCATTACTTATGTAAGCGTTAACAGCTGGTTTAGATTCTAAAAAGATTGAACAGATGGACCGGCTTGTCTGAACCGACACCATGCAGGAAAGCCTACTTGAACCGAGTCTCATGCGCTGGCTTATATCATGCATTACAACGATCCTTGTAGCAGCGAGTACTACTTTGTTGTTGAAAGTGGTGAGTTTAACCAATTTCAGTTTTAAAGGTGCTGAACCCCAAATTATAGATATTATAGTCAAAGTTTTAAAACTGTTCAAAAGTTGTCTTGACATAATAGAATCATACTTATGGGATGAAGTAGTAAGAGTAAGCGTTTCATTGTTCAGTACAATAAACATCTACATACTGATCGTGTGTATACATACCCAGTAAGTCAGGTTTTGTACATTTTCATTAACTTTTAATTGAATGTTTTTCAAAATTTTCTGCCAAAATAGTTTTGAACCATGTATTACTTACTTTGTTGTAACTATTAGCAATATTCGCAGAAGTTACAACATTTTAAAATGTTGATCTCCATCTTAGTTCACCTCCTTTAAAGTAAGCTATCAGATTAACATTTGTTTAACCCTTTCCCACATACAACAAACCAACAACATACGACTTTAAAAGCATTCAATCAAATAATACGGAAACTCTTAAATTATTTTGTTTTTTTATTAAATCAAGTTGAAAACATTGTGCCAAAAGAAGATTATGCTCCTAAGTAAACTCTCCTGTTGCCACTATATTTCCAATAACGTCTGCTGTAGAGGCGTCAGAAAGATTTTGTATATGACAAAGGATTAAGAATATGTTCTTGTTATATGTGTTTGCAGTTGATTGTTGACAGTATAGCAGAAAAGAACCAGCAGAATAACGAGGAGATTGATAATGAATATTCAAACATAAACATCAGAAGACCATCTGCTACATGTAAAGAAAGTTTCTTCTTCTTTTTCGTCTTCTTTTTCGTCTTCTTCTTCCTCCTCTTCTTCATCCACTGCTTTGTCTTCTTCATTATCGACTTCTTCTTCTTCTTCTTCTTCATCTTCTTCGTCTACTTCTTCAATTGTGTATGGCATTCCTTTGATTCTACTCTTCTTCTTCTCCGTGTTTATATCATCTTCTTCTTCTTTTTCTATTGTTTCCTTTTCGTTTTTTCCTTCTTCTTCTTCTTCTGCTTCTTTTTCTTTACTTTCTTCCACTTCATCTTCTTCTTTTTCTTTCTCTTCTCTTTTTTCTTTCCTCTTTTCTTCTTCTTATTCTTCAAATTATTCTTCGTTCTTTCCTTCTCATTCTCCTTCATATTCTTTAATTTATTCTCCTTTCTTCTTCTTTAACTTCTCATTTCTCTTCATATAATTTTACTTCTTCTTCTCCTTCTTCTTCTTCTTTTTCTTCCATTATTCTTCGTCCTCTTCTTCTCTTTTTCTTCATATTCTTTAACTTTTTCTCATTTCTTCTTCCTTTTCTTTCATTATTCTTCTCCTTCATCTTCTGCTTTGTCTTCTCCTTATTATCTTTCAGCTTCTTCTTCTATTGTTCTTCTTATTATTCATCTTTTTTTCCTCTCATTCTCCTTTTCTTTTCCTTCCTTTATTCTTCTTCTTTAACTTCTTTTTCTTCTTCTATGTTTTCGCCACAACTTCCCTGTTCTCCTTTTATTATTATTTCCATGTGAAAACTCGCTTTTGAACATACAACACTTATTACATTCATATTGATTCCTAAATGAAACGATTTTATTCGTGCCGTTTCAAATAACCTGTGTGGAGTTCAAGTCTAGAATGAATGAACATGTTTCAGGGGTTTATGAAACTCATTTCTTCATTTATAGATGACGAGATAAGACACGAAGGAAGAGCGCTCGCTATTCAACTAGGCGCGGTCTTTGTTCAGGTAAGATTGAGTTCTGTAAAGCTAACCAACTCTTTCACTGCCGAATTCGACAACTTAATTTGGCAAAATGCAATGTTTTAGTGGCGAACAATGCAAAATCCATGAGAGACAGCTCAATGGGAGCTGTCTTATCCGAATCAGCATTATTTGCATAAGCCTTTATTTACCTTAGACAGCTATAGAGTTAAAGTCAAACTTATTTCACTGCGGTAGGATGCGCTACTATGCGACCATTCGATACATGTACTGTGTCAGAGTATAAGTTCTTTTTCAATACTAATAGTATGTTGAACTGTGAGATAAAAGTCAGGTAAGCAAGGAAATATTTAGTTAAGGGTCAATAGGCCAATAAAGATAAGCCGGAAATAGAGTGTCTTCAGTGTGAACCCAGTAAAGACGAAACCCAAACTCAATAAGGAAATGAAAATGACGACGATACACTAAAAAGAAAAGACAAGCCAGTGAAAAGTACGAGGAAGTTGAAACCCGTGTCTAAATATAATATATTTTCGTTTTTCATTTTAATTCATTAGCGTGTCAGACCCCTATGATTCAAATGATGGTTTAATAAATTGACAATATGTGGTTATTTGGGTCATTATTTTTTAAAACATTTTCATTTACTTTCTTATGTTGCATCTTAACGACTCGCGTACTTCATCTTTAGTAATTTTTCCGTTAGCCACATTGTTTTCAAAATTCGTTTGCTGCCATGCGTCAAACATGTCCTCAAAGATTGAATGGGTAAACAATATTTACAATAATTACCTTTGCAAACACCATATTTCCTTTATACAGGACTACAAAGGGAAACTGTCTCTCATACTAGCCAAATCACCGTCATTGGTCACCGAGGAAAGTTTTTGGAGTTTTATTATAGAACATAACATTAAAACTGTTGTCATGGTAACGGATTCTTCATCTGGAAATTATCAGGTAAACTTGAAATCGAAATATATCGTTATGTTACTTGCGCATAACTTGAACATTTACTATAAATAAAATTCGCTTTTGCTTCCAATATCAAATCATGCAATGTCATAACGAACATAGAATAACTAGAATATTTGCAAAAGATAATGCTTTCATAATGCAACCGATATCGAATTTATCTTTATTATAATATTAATAAAAATAGTTCATTTCATTATGTTATTATAACCTTTTCGGGTCATTTGATTATATTGTTATAAATGCCTAGCCCCGGTAGCTATCTCAGTAGCGAATCTTTCCGACAAAAGTCACTATGAAAAGCGCCATTGGTCTTCCTACAATGGTCTAACAGTCTATGTCGAAAAGTTTTCAGTTGATTGGAAAGTCTTTATTGCGGAGAACTGGTGTGGGTGAGCCCGGTAACACGTGGGTAGGTGAACTGGCCGTCGTGATATGACTGAACAATATTTGACAACGGCGTTAATCCCCAACCAATCTATCAATTAATATACAATAAATACTTGTTCAAGCGTGCCTATTTTCTAATATTGGCATTAATTGTTCCCATTTCAGTTTGTATTCTATTCATTAACTTGCATCTGTGGACCGTACCGATTTAATTAGTGAGCGATTATGACGTCAATCCCGTCAGCGGGAGGGTCAGGTTTGTTCCTGGGTCCTGTCTTACCACATTCTGGTAGTACTGGTTTCCCTCCCCTGGGCTCAGATTTTTAATGAAAAGTAATGGGTACTGCTCATTCGCCCAGAAAACAGGACTGAAGTGCTGTTGCAAGCGTTACAAAACACAATTCAAAAACATTTTAACCCAAACTATATAAACTGCAGAAAATATTTTTTCCAAATTATTTAATAATTCTTTCCTATGTTTATGTTCACGTGCATGGATTTTGTTCATGATTTTAAGTACATCTTGAAACATTCCATGCCCTTCACATAATCTAAATTATTTACAACTTTTTATTTTATCTTATTTATTGTATTTTCTACAGGTTTGTCAAACTCTGGCGTCGACCGACACACAACTACAAGAGCATCTAAAAGTGTCACTGATGGAAGAAAAAACATTCAGCTCGTTTAACCAAAAGACATTCGAGTATCCCCATCCGACCAAAGTAAGTAAATTAACTAACTAATTAGCCTTGTCAGAGGACATTTCAATAGTCACATCCAACGAGAATAGACAATAGTTAGCATTGTCAGAGGACATTCTAATATTCACATCCAACGAGAATAGACAATAGTTAGCATTGTCAGATGACATTCTAATATTCACATCCAACGTGAATAGACAATATTTAGCATTGTCAATGGACATTCCAATATTCCCATCCAAGGTGAATAGACAATATTTAGCATTGTCAATAGACATTCTAATATTCCCATCCAAGGTGAATAGACAATATTTAGCATTGTCAGAGGACATTCTAATATTTCCATCCAACGAGAATAGACAATAGTTAGCATTGGCAATGGACATTTCAATATTCCCATCCTACGTAAATAGACAACAGTTAGCATTGTCAGTGGACATTTCATTATTCCCATCCAACGAGAATATACAGTAATTAGCATTGTCAGTGGACATTTCAATATTCGCATCCAACGATAATATACAGTAATTAGCATTGTCAGTGGACATTTCAATATTCCCATCCAACAATAATATACAGTAATTAGCATTGTCAGTGGATATTTCAATGTTCCCATCTAACGAGAATAGACAGTAGTAAGCCTTGTCGAATGTGTTTAGAACATTGCAGTAGCCCCTACCATCATTGAACGCCAGGTAATTATGTAGTTTAGATGTGTACGTGCATTTAGCATTGTGAAAGGGCATTCCAGTATCTACAACCGCCGAACGGATGTTATATATTTAGCATTGCCAGAGGACATTCCAGTTTTCCCATCCAACCAGAATAGAAAGTAGTTAGCCTTGTCAAAAATGTGATAAGTACATTGCTGTAGCCCTTACCATTGAACGCCAGTTAATTATGTAGGTTAAATATGAACTAGTATTTAGCATTGTCAAGGGGCATCCCAGTATATCCATCATCCGAACGTATGTTATATATATAGCATAGTCAGAGGACGTTCCAATATTCAATCCAACGAGAATAGACAGTAGTTAAGCTTGTTGAATGAGATTAGCACATTGTAGGAAGTAGCCCCTACAATTGAACGCCAGTTAATTATGTGGTTTAACTGTGTACTTGTATTTAGCATTATCAAAGGCCATTCCAGTATCTCAAAGCACCGAACTTAAGTTATATATAGCATTGTCAAAGGACATTTGTTATATAGATAGCATTGCCTAAATGGATTCCATCTTTGTTATAAAATACTGATTGACATGCAAAATATTTCGTTAAGTTATATTACTCAATATATGCGACTAAAACAAAATGCACTATAGACGGTAATAAAGTATTATATTCCTTAAAACCAAGTTTTTGAGAATCGGGAGTATTGAATGGAATTACAAAAAAAGGCATTGTCATGTTACAGTAAAAGCGTGCAAGGATTGCACAAGGTTATTCCATTAAACCCGTTCTTCAAATGTTAGTTATGTACATGTTTGCTGTATCTGTATCGATATATATGCGCTTTCTCAATCAGCTCTACAATGAATGATGGTTTTATAAATATGTTGAAAGTTCGATATTTGAAACTTTTATTCAATGTCTGTGTCAACTTTTTCTGTTAACTTCGTATTGTTATATGTATTCGTAATATCTTCGATGATTGGAGGTAATACAGAAGTAGAAATATAATATATGAATAATATTGTTATTATAATTATTATAACTACCATTAATATTAATAATATTTGTATTTATATTTGTATTATTTTTATTATTATTATTATTATTATTATTACTATAAACATGATTGATATTGGTGTTGTTGATGTCGTTTACTTTATAATTGTTATAAGTTGTTCAAGTACCATGCCTTTTTTAAAAACTGGATATGTAATTGAAGCGTTTTATTTGTTAAGGTCAATGCCAAATCGACTGTGTGTCAAATCGAATACACGAAGTGGAACGATGGTCGAGCTATTCCTGAGGACCGAAGGTCAATGATTGAACTTGTAGACCACGTAATCGGGTACCAAGATCGTCTATCCGAAAGGGAACCAGTACTCATTCATTGCTCGTAAGTATCAGACGGAACACCACGGAGTTCTTTCAAATAACAACACTATCCTACTTCACGATTTTAGCTACTTTTCCAACTTTATATTGATGCCAAGTATTACGACCTTTTGTATTGTGATCGCATGGAGTCACATTTACACAGATTCATCTGAAATTTTGGCCATAAAGTGTACACTAGTTTAATGAGATACAAACTGTGCTTGAACATGTTAAAGCACATTTCACTATCATGAAAATAAATTGTTGCTCAACTACATTTAAATGAAATAGAATATACTGTAGGTGTGTGCATATCTTGATATCACGGTGAAAATAGTGTAAGCAAAAATGGAAAAATGCAATTCATGAAGTTAATGACTTTGTCTATTAAACTAAGCTAATTTCAGTACCTTTAAGTTACTATTTTGTACTCATGGCATTAACTAGGATTTAATAGACAAATGAACTTAAATGGAATATAATATTTGCCCTACATGTCGAGCAAGCACAGAGAGCAGTAAGTATAGAAGTTAGTGAACACTGCTTCAAATTAAAGAGTATCTGAGGTATCAGTATATAAGATAAAAGCTATAACAACATTACATAGTTTGATCAAATTGATTATCATTGAGCAAGATGTTAGCTTTAGAGCATGATACATGTATAACTGAAGCAGTGTTAAAGGAGACATAACACACCAAACAATATATCAATCAAGCGTTCATGTATACACCTTGAGGACCGAGTCGGTCAGGGGCGGTCAGGGGCGGTCTCGTATAACTGACATATTGTTAAAAGCGACGTGAAGCACCAAACAATCAATCAACCAATCGTTCATGTTTACACTTTCAGGACTGGGTCATTTCGAAGCAGCCTCGTTGCTGCACTGGTGAACGAATTCTGTCGAATGAAAATGGACGGTGGCCATATTAACGTTGTGGAGACGGTGAAGCTGTTAAAGGAGACAGATAAAGCTGCAATACCTACATTTGTAAGTGGTAACGTCCCACCCATGAGCCGTCCAACGAGAAAACCAACATTGTGGAAATAATCGATCCGGATCAGCCTTAGCATGCCGTGCAGGGTTAACCAAAGACGACACTTTTCGGCTGCTGTGGAATTTATGTTTCAGGAATCATTACTCTATACCTCTATCACCAGAGATGGAATGTGTTGGTCCGAATTAAGCTGCTCGGACTGCGCAGGCTGATCTGGATCGATACATAACACATAGTCCATAATGTTGTTTTCTCGTGGAACGGCTCATATACTATTACCCACATACAACAAATTCTGTAACAGACCATATTCAAAAGATGGTGGCAAAATATGAAAAAGATCTCCATTAAAGAAAGAATATATATTGATTACGAAAATTGGAAAATTGGAAATATTGCTACAATCGGCGAAATTTCTGTGTTTGCCAAAATGTTTTCAAAAGTTGTCGGTTGCATTTGCGTCAAAATGTGTAATAAGTAAAAATGGTAAATTTAAGAAGAAGTACTATTTATATACTTTGCCATGTTAATATAATAGAGTTCAAAGTAATATTCGATCCCACTAGCCTTGTCATCATGTCAATTGCTTGAAAATAAGTTTCCCTGAGTTTGAGAGTACATATTAAGCAAATCCGTATCCTCCAATTGGAAGCCATCTTTCATGAATTACATAAATGTTTAACTTTGATACAAGTTTAGTATCCTACTTAAAATCACAAGTACACGTATCGTAGCCTAAGTTGTAAACTAAATCACACATTAAGATTAAGATGCAAAACGAAACGAATTAATTTTTCTTCACATTTTACTACATCAACGGCTATATTTTGAAAGTGTCGCAAACAATAGCTGCTTTAAGATAACTTCACAGAATGTTCATTTTCATAACAAAAAACTGTTAATATAAACAACTTACGGACTCCCATTCAATGTGTTTAGTTCACCTGCGAGATATGGAAAAAAAGCGATATTTCATACTGAGCTGACAGATTTTCGAATAAAAAATCCAATAGCTCGTTTACGGTAACAAACACATTAAACACAGCGATGGGGCTATCAATCCATTGGATCTAGGGAATCGTAAATTCGAGCCTCTGCTTGGTCATTTATTCCTTAAGATAATTAGACTACAGGCATTGTGACGAATGGCATTCGTCTTCCAGCGAAATAATACATGTGAGAAGGTAGCCAGTTGCCGCGTATGTATGTTGTGTGTAGTACTAAGTACCGGTGCACAAATATCGGAAAATGAAATTGTCTGCCGTGATATAACTGAAATTCCGTTGAAAACGGCGTTAACCCCAAATCAATAAATGAATTAATTACATTGTATAGGGCATATTTGTGGAATAATATAAACCTGTTGTTCACTAGTAACACTCCAAAACTTGTAGAACACATTAGTGCAGAGGTAGAGCGCTGGCCTCTCCTTCCACGGGTTCTGGGTTCAAATCCCGTGATAAGCATGTTCTGCGTTTGGTTATGTTTCACACAAACGGCTAGGTCTTCAGGCAGCAGAAACTGAGCGTTATTAATATTAACTAAAAGCTTGATCTTCATTCGATGTCAAATAAATAGGTTTATACTTATCTAAATGACATCCCATCTTAATTACATCACCAACCTTTGTATAGGTATGTAACTGTACTTTACATATGGATCACATTCTAACCAAACTTTGTTACTTTTTATTACCATATTCCACCAATGGATCATATCTTTGAGATGGAGCTTTATTAAAGGTAAATATTGATCACACACATACTGCATAATATAGATTTTCATTGAAACTTGTCATGTTATTCTCTTTTGTTTCTTTCAGGAACAATATCAGTACATGTATGACGTCATACTATCAAAAGTATGCGGGGAGGTATACGAAAACCTATAAATAGATCATAATTCATTATTAGAATATGACCTGATACTTTCCAAAAAAGTATCACAGTGAGGTCTTTAAAGTCGATATGACGTGTTTCTTTCAAGGACAGTGAAGTGGTTGTTACTCGTAAATTATGACGACGGTGTGACGCCATACTTTCGAAAAGTAACGAGAGGTAAAATGATAACAGTGACGGTTTGCTTTAAAGAGAAGTGAACATATTAGTTCTTGGACATGATAACATTCTCTCAAATGTGTATGTTTTTATGCTTTTTTTTTCATTTATTTTTATTTTACAAAGACTATAACTTGTTTATTATCCTCAGGTCTGTCCGGCTCTTTACTGTACACAAATGCATTAAGACATCATATATGAGCTTTGGCTTTACATGTAAAGGCATGTACTGCGCAATCGTATGACATTTCATATATATGAATATTATGGAACGAACACTTATGAATATATTTGTCGATAAATTTAATCATGCATTTATGTTTGTTATTTAAATATTGTTTTGTCGGATATATGTACCAGAACGCCTCTTATCTACGGGTTTAGGAATAAGATATATCATCAACGTGTTTTCTACCTCGACGTTGAGTTTTCGGGGACGAATTGTTGTAACATATCATCAATCATTAATTTGATTTAGGTGTGGCTCTTTCGTGTAAATTTATATTTCTTTTTGATTTCATGTATTTAAATTCAATTTCACAAAATATATTGGCGGTTATGTAATATATGAATAGTTCAGAGCCCAAACAAATGGAAATTGTTACGTTCTAAAATACGTATTATACCCCCCGAAACCTTTGTTGTGGTTTCAGCAAGAGGGTTATTTTAAGTATCCACAACGTAGGCTCTAAAGACTGTTAAAGACATGTGATTAAATGAAGACCACGTGACTTCTTCTTATCCAGTCTTTTGCGGGATCGTTGTCTGTCTTAAACGTGTTTAACTCCAGATGCAGATCGAAATTTATTTTGAAATGTTGAAAACTTCTGGAAATATTGTTAATAGTGACAACAAATTAAGAAATCAATATTTCAAAACTATTTCAGCTATAATCTTGAAAAAAAGTTAATTAAAAGTCATGAAAATGTACACACCTTGACTTACTTGGTATGACTTCCCAGTGCAAATGAAACATAAACGATCAATACGTAGATGTGTATTATAATGGAAAGTGAAATTATTACTCTAATTTGATCCCAGAATTGTGATTCTAATATTTCAAGACAACTTTTAAACAGTTTTAAAACTTTCTCAAGTTCTGCAATTTAAGCACAACCAGAGTTAAATTCTGATCCAACAACTCATACGTACTGATCTGAAGCGGGGTTTTGTGTTGTACATCATGAGACAAGGGCAGAATATAGTTTACAGACGCTACTGAAGAAACATACATATTGAACACATTGTAAAAAAGACAGCACAATCGCAGATTATGTATAGCCATATTGAAAACATCGTAAAAAAGACAGCACAATTGCCGATTATGAATAACAATATGTCATGTTACTTTATATCATAATATATGTCAATATGTATATACATGAATACAACTGATTAGGCCCAAAGGGCCGGGTGTGGTAAATTTTAGTTTATATATTATATTGTTAAACTAAATATGTTACACACATGTCCCATTAATAAACACTTTCATATCTTATCGTTCCTTATACATCACTAAGTCTGTTACTACCGATATACAAAATATTATTAGTCATGACTTAAAAAAAACTTCGATACAAAAATAAAGAAGATCTCTAAAAGCGAAAGTAGTATTAATTGAGTATAGATGCAATCACTGTACCAACAGAAGAAAGTGCTAATGGCGAGCACTTTCTCATTTTGCCTTAATGCTTTCACGAGCTATCCGACACAAATGCATTATGATGCGTCACAAGTTGGAAAGGGGTTAAAAGTTTGTTGACTGGTATTAGGAATTAATAGAACTAGCTCTCATGGAGAGCACTTTCTCCTTTTGCCACATGCATTATGATGGTTCACTAATTGAAACTTGTATTGATTGATATGTGTACATAATAGAACTAGCTCTATGATATATGTTGTGTTTTGTCCAGCTTGATACGTAGAATGTTGAATAAGGAAACCATTGATAGACACTTTCTAGCTCAGTGGTATTTATTGTCAATGCTATTGTGTTTTAGTTAGATTGGCATTTAATATTTTATACTAATATTATAAACAATGATATTACTTATATTACATGACTGAGCTATATATGGTATTTATAATCGTAGTAACTGTTATTCTATTTTGCTGAGCTTGCTATTTAATATTATAAATAATGATTACATTGAAACTGTTGAAAGTAAATTAATTATTTTATTTCGTAATATCTTTACTTAGTTTTAATCAGAATACTGTTAAACTTTAGAATAATACTGTCATATGTGTTCCTCTTTATCCGTTTATATCATGTCACTTACTCACTCACTCTCTCTTACTGTTTAATGTATTGGAAAGTGTGGCTATTTCTTCTCACAGGAGCACGAAATGCTCACGGAGAGATTTTGTGATCGTCTTTGATCCGTCGTCCGTCCGGTCGTCGTTCGTCGAGCGTCCGTCGTCAACGTTTGCCTTGCCAGCACTGTACATGCTGCAGTTTTCATCCGATCGTTATAAAAGTTTAACAGAACATTCCTCTCTATCAAATATTTGACAAGATTGAAACTGGGCCATATGAGGTCAACATCAGGTCACTAGGTGAAATTGAAGGTAAATCTTGATCACACTCTGGAAGCAACATTTAAAGTTGAGCATATTATAACTTTATCAGAATGTTTGCCTTGATAATATGTAGGTCAAGTTTGAATATGGGTTATGTCGGGTCTAAAAGTAGGTCGCTAGATCGAATTGAAGGAAACCTTTGTCAACACTCTAGAGGCCGCAATTCTTACTTGAGCAGTTTTCAATTTTGTCAGAATGGTATTTTTAATTATATCTAGGCCAAGTTCGAATATGGGTCATATTTGGTAAGAAACTAAGCCAATATACCAACTTTAATGAACATATTGTTAACTCTCTAGAGGCTGCAATCCCTGCTTCATCATTTTGAAATTTTAGCAGGATGTTTGTCTTGATGATATAAAGGTCGAATATTGGTCATATTGGATCAGAATTGTTATGAACACTATAGAGGCTTCGTTTTCAAATTGAGCATGGTAAAACGTTGTCATAATGTTTTTCTTGTTTCTCAAATGTTCCTTGGGTGACCTTTTTTCTAAGATTGTTGAATTTTTTACGATGATATGATCCGTTAGAAACATGAATTTTCTAAAAATAGCACATTCTCAGGTTAGCGATCCAGGGCCTCATGGCCCTCTTGTTAAGTTATACTAGGGCTTCGAATGTTGGTCATGTCTGTTCAAAACTAGGTCACTTGGCAAAATTAAAGGTGAATCCTGTTAACACTGTGGAATCCACATTATTTGCTTCAACAGTTTAACATTTGGTCAACATGTTTATCCTAATGATATTTAGGCCAAGTTAGAATATGGGTCATGTCGGGTCAAAGACTATGTTACTACGCAAAACTGAAGGAAAAACTTGTTTACACACTGGAGGCCACATTTTCTGCTTAATCTTCTTAACATTTTGTCAGAATGTTTGTCTGAATGATATCTAGGTCAACACTCTGGATGCTGCATTTTTAAGTTGAGCATGTTTGAACTTTATCAGAATGTTTGTATTGGTGATATGTAGGTTATTCGAACTTTGCCTACATATCACCAATACAAACATTCTGATAAAGTTCAAACATGCTCAACTTAAAAATATTTACCTTCAATGTGGCCTTTTCACCTAGTTTTTAAACAGACATTGAAGGTAAATATTGTTAACATTGTAACAGCCGAAAGTTGGTCAGTAGGGTTCTCTTAATGATATATAGACAAGGCTATGGGTCATATTGGGTTAAAGTCTAGGTCACTAGGCCAAATTGTAGGAAAATATTAAAACACCGGAGGCATTTTTACTTTGAGCAAGTTGATACTTTGTCAGAATGTTTGTTTTGATTCCCAAATGTTCCTTGGGTGAGCCTCTACTAACATTGTTGAAATTA
The DNA here is from genome assembly GCA_031761405.1 of Serripes groenlandicus. Lineage (NCBI taxonomy): Eukaryota > Metazoa > Mollusca > Bivalvia > Cardiida > Cardiidae > Serripes > Serripes groenlandicus. The sequence continues at coordinate 18,160,037 of JASEVX010000016.1, forward strand.
TTTCGTTTATTTGATCCGTTAACTAGCTCACTCTCAGAGACTAATGACCCTCTTGTTAAGTTCAACCAAGGCTTCTAGTTGTATATCTGGCTTTTTTTTCCTTCCAATCCTCACTCTCTCTTCGTTCTCTCTCTCTCCCTCACTCATTAGCTCTCGTTTGAAGCTTAAGGTAAACGATGTAAGGAATCCGTACGGCGGACAGAGTGTGCTCAAAATAGATCACATTGAGTCATCGGATTAGGTGATCTAAACAGAAGACTGCCTCTTCATTTATATTAGTTTCCTTGCATAGCAATGTTTACTTCTCATTGATAAGTGTTCAACAGACATATTTTCGAGTCCGCTACGTTAACAACATTTTGTTGCGAAATTTGTAAAATAAGTTAACAGTGGAAATTCAATTTCCATTTCACGTTCTTCTAAATATTTTCTCTTCTAAATCAATGTTGTGTTTATTCAAATAGTTCTAGTTCATTAATTGATGGAAACATTCCTATTGTCAACATTGCTTTATTCCTAGGAACTTAATTATGATATAAAAGGTTTGTTTCCGGAAATTCACAAGGTATTTACCTATGCAACACATTGATGGAAATAAATGTTTAATACAAAACAAATTTACTTTTGTTTAAATCCAAAACATCTTTATTGTAAGGGAAAAAAAGTATATACATATAATTGAAATATTTGACAAATTTCAAAGAGGACCAGCAATGGAACGTTCCTATGAAGTTGAGTGGAAATTGGTCCAGTTGTATAGGAAATGTTGTTTCTTCTAAATGTTAACAACAGACGGGACGGAGAGAGTTCCTAATTGATTGCATTGAGTATTTACATAATGCGTTAACAAAAAAGGCAATAATGAAGTGTAAGTGAAAGTGTCATTTTTTTCTTACAATATGGTCCTGAACACATATCCTTTTTGCAAAGAAGCTTTTACTTTCAAATATATATCATGTGTCAGTTACACGCACGTGCATAATTAAATATATTGCGAGAAAGTTTCTCGTTCGATCTTATAAATACCTTACGTACTACAATAATGCTAAATTTGGGTGTACGCCACTCGTCCTGTTACGCAGTGTGTCGAATCACAAAGGGTCAAGTTCAATTAGCATGGATATAAACTGTTCGGTGAGTCATTGCTTATTTTATCAAGCAGTCTTCCGGTGTGACAATAGTTAATGGAAGATAATGTTTCGATTTGCGATTAAGCAGTGTTATTTCTTGGGAACACGTAATGCTCGTTTTTACCACAACAGTGCTCGCTCAGGCTGCTTCTCAAGTTCCGTACATTGACCTAACAGGTTTAATGCTGCCTTCTTGTGACTCAATGACATATTTGTCAAAGCACAGGATCTCAATGTTCAAAAGTGACGTTTTCCTTGGGTTTCCTTGTCCAAGACGTCTGTGTGTCATATACTGTAGGAAGTATATGTATGGAAGAGGATCTATGGCAGCCTTATCTATCAAATTATGCCTGTTAACATGTCTGTATGCATTTCCCTCGTTTGGTGATCTTACCATAGCCAACCGTAATTATTGAGGACAGCATTGAATCTCTGCTGGTCTGAACGTCACACAAAGTGCAATATTCTTAGAAGTAAGGCCTCTTCTTTGTTTACGTTTAACAAATGGCATGTACTGCACGGTATTACGATTAACGTTACACTGACAGAAAGGACCACCTTTCCTCGCATAACTGATCGATAGACGTAGTAGTCGATTTCTTTCTTTGAAAACTTCTCTATCAACACATTTTACCAATAACACCAAGAAGTTCATCAACAACATTAGACAATATATGAAATGTATTTTTCTGACTTTCTCGTTTCCCTCCCATGACAGCATAGAACACCTTTTAATACTATATGTTATCAATCTTCCATTGATATTGTCAAATTGAATTTGTAATAAAAACCCTCCTTGGCTTTCAAATATGTTTTTCATTATGTGCAACAATTTCTTCTGTTTAACCTCGTCTATTTTTCCAAGTAAAAGGTTTGCCGACTCGTTGAAATAGTTCGGATAGTTCATACTGTTTAAGGCTACATGCAAATATGAGAGGACTTTACTCACACAGTTGAGCAGATTTCGTTTCGTCCAGAAATCGGTATTTGTTCTTGCAATACAATGAAATAATAGGGTTTTACAAATGTAACTAGATATCACGTCCGGAACACGGTGTTCTATGAATGTTTTAGTGATCATTTTGAGGAGTATACAGCATCGAATTTGTGTGATATTCAAACTGAACATCAAACAGCGTTCTGCGAGTGATGTGGATATTCTCCATTCTAGTGTCGGTTTCTCAGACAAACGATGACCCGTAGCCACAATAAAACATCCACTTTTTTCTATATAACGGAGCATCTCGGGTGTTGGCCAGTGCCTAGGTCTTTGACATAGCGACATTCGTCTGAACTGTTTTGGCCACGTGTTACACTTAAATGCCATTACCGTATCTAATTCAAGTTTATCAAGTCGGTTTCGAACAGTGTATGCAGGTCCATTTCTTCTGTTAGGACGTTCAAACAATGAATTGGTTTTAAAAATATTTGAACCGTTCCAATCATTTTTTAAAACTACCCTACCTTGTTCATCATACATCAAATCTTCATTCTCTAGCAGGATTTGTACCGGTACAGCTTCGTCAAATCCTAGATGCTGTAATTGACAATATCCCGGATATTCTGTCTCAGTCATCAGCATATTTACCTTCCCTAACTCCCAGTCATTTTCATCCTGAATGATATTAAAATACTCTAAAGTAAATAGCATATCAGTATCGGATTGTAATCCTGGTGTAGAGGTTCCCTCTGTCTTACATCCGAAAATATAAGATATGGTACTTTGTTTAAGTAGTAGTTCGTCACATAAAGTATCAATGTTTTCTACCAGTAGCCATGATTTCCTTCGTCTTCGAATACATTTTTCGTTTACGCCTATATCGTCCATCACACGAGATAATATTAATGACACATCCGTATAATAGTCCGCCATGTCTATCGAATTGCGATAATAATGAAATCCTGTAATCCTATGAAGTCTGCATTGTTAATAACAGTTGTTGAAATCCCCAACTGGTTTCTATTGCTCATATGTTTTACTCTTATCAAAATTAAATTGCCATTCATGTTTGAGTAAATCTTAGAGAGCTAGTATTACGACGTGTGTGCCAATATTTATTAATGGCACACGTGCATGTATCTTATTTTAACATATGCTATTTTCAAACTTCTAAATCATATACTGTGTTGCAAAAAAATAAGGATGTTATTTTAAGGACTAAAAAGGAACAAAGATATGGGTCATTTTTGGTAAAAATGATTAAATTGTGCCACTAAGAAAAAAATTAACAAATTGATTCTGAAAATATCATGCAAATAAATTCATAGTTTGGAACAGTTAATAACTTAATAATTTTAATTAAATATAATTGTTTTAGTGAAAAATGTTTTATAGAAGAATCATTTCTACATTAAATCTCACAATCGTGTAAAGAGTTGATACAACAGGACCACAATACTAATGTTTTTTTGCAATTACACCGGTGAGTGTTTGCCTCCCTTGAATATTAATTTCGAAATGTCTGCGAATGGACTCGAATTTTGGAACTCTGCACCGAAGTGAATGATTATTTTGTGTAAGTTAATTAACAAGGACATATAAAGGAACGTGTGACACTAGATATAATTTACAGTTAAGTTTTTTTCAAAAAACCTGTTAGTACAACGATAATAGGGAGTCCCATCCTACATCAAACAAGATAATATATCTATAGGTGCTGCCTATTTACGAAAAAACACTTAAAATTAAACAGCATAATTTGGCAATTACAGTTGATTTTTAAAAGTATTTGACTAGACGGGGGTCGTTGGATAATTTCTTCTTCTCAGCCCTTTTCTGATGTCACCTGGCGACTACCTTTTAAAACCGGTCTGAAAGGCTGGTACAAATAGTGTAGGGGGTCACATTTCTGTTTAATTCTATCCCTAAAAGAGAAGATTATTCCAGCCCTTTTCTGATGCCACTTGGTGACTACCCGTTTCACCCAATCAATATGTCTTGAACCATTTTGTAGAGGATCACCCATAGAACATCTTGGAATTCGAAGAAGCGGATTCACAGGAGAACAATTTTTAAAGTTTTGCAATTTCCACCCCATTCTGAAACCGCAGCAAACCAATTTATAGGTATAATATAAATTGTTGAACAATTTTTAATGAGGGTCACCAAAGTAACATTCATGTCAAGTTTGGTTAATATCGCATCAGCAGTTTCAGAGAATATTTGACCGTTTGACGTACGCCATACAGTGAGTGATCACAATGGAACACCTTGAGCCTTTGGTTTGAAATTGATCTTTAAACAAGAGGCCCATTATGGCCCTAGATTGCTCACCTGAATGATTTATAATGCCAAACACATCAAGACAATTATTTTGACAAAGATTTAAAATGCAACCTCCAGTGTTAACAAGATGTTCCTGTATTTGGCATCTTGACCTAGTTTTTGTTTTACCTGATATGACTGACCCATATTCGAACATGGACTAGATATCATCAACACAATCCTTCTGACAAAGTTTCAACTTGCTCATAGTAGAAATGCGGCCTCAACAGTTTTAGCAACTTTTCCTTCAATTTGGCCTAGTGACCTAGTTTTTGATCAGGCATGACTCATATTCGACCTTGTCCTAGATATTATTCAGAGAAACATTCTGACAAAATTTGAAGATGCTGAAGCAAAATTCGGCTTCTACAGTGTTAACTCGAGTTTCCTTCAATTTGTCCTAGTGACCTAGTTTTTAAAAAAGACATGACCAATATTTGAAATAGGGACTACATATCATCAAGACAAACATCTGAAAAGGTTTGAACATGCTCAAGTAAAAAATGCAGCATCCAGAGTGTTAACACGATTTCCTTTCAATTTGGCCTAGTGACCTAGTTTCTGACCCAATATGACCCATATTCTAACTTGTCCAATATCTGATAGAGATAAATGTTCTGATATATTTTCATGCCGATCTGATGCAAAACGTAGTCTGTAGAGTGTTAACAAGGCAATTGTTGATGACGGACAGACGCAGGACAAAATGTGATCACAATTGCTCACATTGAGCACTTCGTGCACAAGTGAGCTGAAAAGTAAAAGTGTAACATTAAAGCTCAAATCTTAACTTTAATTGTTGTAGATATTGTGAAAGAAAATATTTTACACACAAAGCTTTGAAAAATAACCTAATATTTATGATAAAATGGCATAAGAGAAGCATTTATTAACCCATTTTCACATACAAGGAATTTGAAGGTGATTATTAAAATCATAGTTGGAAAATAAAAAATATTCATGATGAGAAATTTATGTGTTCATTTCATTGGATACATCAGAAGTATTTTTAAAGTTTTTCCCCTATCTATGTCAAACAAGTGACCCCCGGGAGGGGTCATTTTTGACCCCAGGGCTATTATTTGAACAATCTTGGTAGAGGTCTACTTGATGATGCTACATACCAAATATCAAAGGCCTGGGGCCTCTACTTTTAGACAAAAAGATTTTTTAAGTATATATGAGTCTATGTAAAACAATAGACCACAGGGGAGGGGTCACTTTGACTCCAGGGCTATAATTTGAACAATCTTCGTAGAAGTCCACTTTATGATGCTACATACCCAATATCAAAGGCCTGGGCCATCTACTTTTAGACAAGAAGATTTTTAAAGTTTTTCCCCTATCTATGTCAAACAAGTGACCCCCGGGGAGGGGTCATTTTTCACCCCATGGCTATTATTTGAACAATCTTGGTAGAGGTCTACTTGATGATGCTACATACCAAATATCAAAGGCCTGGGGCCTCTACTTTTAGACAAAAATATTTTTTAAGTATATATGAGCCTATGTAAAACAATAGACCCCAGGGGAGGGATCATTTTGACCCCAGGGCTATAATTTGAACAATCTTGGTAGAAGTCTACTAGATGATGCTACATACCCAATATCAAAATCCTGGGCCCTCTACTTTTAGACAAGAAGATTTTTTAGGTTTTTCGCCTTTATGAGTCTATGTAAAACAAGTGACCCCCGGGATGGGGTAATTTTTTACCCCAGTGCTATAATTGGAACAAACTTAGTAGAGGTCCACTAGATGATGCTACATACCAAATATCAAAGGCCTGGGCCCTCTACTCTTAGACAAGAAGATTTTTAAAGTTTTTTCCCTATATGAGTCTATGAAAAAGCAAGTGACCCCCCGGAAATTTGAACAATCTTGGTAGAGGTTCACTAGATGATGCTATATACCAAATATCAAAGGCATGGGCCTTCTACTTTCAGACAAGAAGATTTTTTAAGTTTTGGTTAATTTACCCTTTTTTTGTAGCCGTGGCAACCAAAGTTCCGCATGGAATAGAATTCTTTGAACAAGTTTGAAAAAGTTTGAAAGAGATCCACCCAAGGAACATTCCTTGTAAAATTATTTTGAATTTGTTTAATTAGTTTAGGAGGAGAAGTATTTTGTAGGAAAACGTAAACGGACGGACGACGGACGGTGAGCGATCACAAAAGCTCACCTTGCACTTCATGCATAAGTGGGCTAAAAATACTGAAAATCTCAATTAATTTAATAGAGATGAAAACATTGTGGCAAAAGGAGAAATTGCCAATTTTGAACAATTTCTCCATTTGCAATAATGTTTTCAAAATTTGTCTGCTGCAGAGGCGTCAGAAAGCATCTACATGTAGAAAATGTTTAACCCTTTACCACTAACAGACTACTTCTGATGTAGTGTCTGTATGTGGGAAAGGATAACTAAGAAAGAATCTAAATATAATTTACATGTACAAAATTTACTTTAAGGTAACAGGTTAAATTAAAATGCTCCAAACTTGTAATGCTTGGCTGTGGAAGAGTAGCAGACAACTTCTTGAATAATTGTAGGGAAGGAGAAATTTCTCCTATTAGAAAAAATTCTTCCATCCTTAAAAAGTTTTCTATGGACAGATATATTATATAAGAAGATGCATTCCAATTTTTTCTCGAAAATTGTTGGAAAAGGAGAACATGCTGATAATGATGAATTTCTTCCTTTCCAAAAATATTTTCTTTTCAGGAATAACATCAAATTATCATTTGTCACAATATAAAATGTTTTTTCCCAAAGCTATATGTTCAAGTATTTATAAGTGTTTAACCCTGTCCGACATGCAGATGACTTAAAATGATGAAGTTATAACTTTAAATAACATTGTTGTAAAATCAGAAAATCCTGACAAGTAATTTCTCTTTTTGTCATAATGTTTTCTATTGTATACAATTATTACATGGCCTTTGATAGATGTTGCACAGGTTTTTGCAGAGTTGTTTTCAAATAGGTCTGCTGTAGTCTGATTTATGTGAGAAAATGCTAAATATGCTACAATTTGTTTAAGAATTTGCTTATTTTTCAGTTTATTTGCTTCATGTGTTAAATGATAACAGCTATGATTGGATTTATTTCATATGATTATGAGTCCATAAATAAACAAGAGGCCCATGAGGGCCTATGCTCTACTGGTATGGTTCTTTTGTCATTTTCAATCCAGAGCATGTATGTATGGTGAAGATCGGATAGTAAATGGAGGCTCTTTTGTGTTCACAAGCTGTATTATAGCAATTTTTACAATTTCATGGGCCATAATCCAGTCTTGCATGGGCGGATCTAGCTGGTTTTCAAAAGGAACCAAGCTCTCATCAATATTTAACTACTATCTAAGTTTGGTGAAGATCAGATATTAAATGGAGCCTCTATTGTGTTCACATGCTCAATTATAGCAATTTGGACAATTTCAAGGGCCATAATCCAGTCTTGCATGGGCGGACCTGGCTGGTTTACGAAAAGAACCGAGCTCTCATAGATATCTTACTACTGTATAAGTTTAGTTGAGATACAATCAAAAGTGAAGACTGTATCATGTTAACAAGCTCTTTTATAGCAATTTTGACCATTTCAAGGGCCATAATCCAGTCATGCATGGGCAGATCTGGCTGGTTTTCGAAAGGAACCGAGCTCTCATGGTTATCTAACTACTATATAAGTTTGGTTAAGATACAATCAAACGTGAAGACTGTATCGTGTTAACAAGCTCTTTTATAGCAATTTTGACCATTTCAAGGGCCATACTCCAGTCATGCATGGGCGGATCTGGCTGGTTTTCGAAAGGAACCGAGCTCTTATGGATATCTAACTACTGTATAAGTTTGGTTGAGATACAATCAAAAGTGAAGACTGTATCGTGTTAACAAGAAATTGTTTACGGACGCACGGACGCACGCACGGACGACGGACAAATCGCTACGACATAAGCCCTTCTGGCCTTTGGCCAGTAGAGCTAAAAACGAAACACTTTCAGTGTTAATCAGAATTATCTTATCTAAAGTGTCCTCTTCAATCATTGATTCTCTGAATACTGCTGTCCTTAAAAGAATAGTATTTATTCTTTCCAATGACTATTTTGCCAAGCTCTGTTTTCAGAGTTTTTTAATCACAAATTTACCAGCACTACATGAATATGCTCCGACAGTAGCTGTCAGATCCATCAAGTTTCTATTGTCTCTGCTTATGAAAGTTGTTTCCTTTCATTCATGAAATCTAGAATGTTAGCACAAAAATCACCGGCAATAGTAAAACAACTCACAGCCATGATTTTATCACCCAGCAAAAACTAATTTAGAAATTTCTGAATTCTTAGTAATGTGTATATAAGTGGTCACTAAACGAGGTCCAATGTAGCCTGTGTAGGACAGGTTTGACTCATTATCGCATTCCATGATGGGAATTAACGCCTCTTCATCTTTTTCTGTATCGAGCTGTACATGGACATTGAGTTCAATTGCCCGTCTTACAAGGTCTTCTTGCTGGTGTTGTCTGCTATTTAAAATAACCCATATTAGGGACAGAAAATTGGTTTTTCTTGCTTGGTCGAACACAAATTAAGTGGCCTGAATATACCTGAAATATAAATAAAAAACATAGCTAGATACCAATGTTTGTCATTTTGGCACAAGTATAATAAGTTTCCTGTGTGATTACACAATGTTGAATCATATCTTACATAATCAGAAAAATATTAATATCTAACCATTGAAATACCACACTCATGTGATTATATACATGTGAAGTTGGGAACAATTCACAAGCCCCTTGATGGATTTTAATACATAAAGAAAGTGACATGAGTGAAATTGTTGATTTACCCATCATATACTCAATTGTTGAAAACAAGTTTCAAATGTAAATAGATATATTACTAATAGACAATTTATAAAAAAAGCTTGACGATAACACAGGTCTCCCTCTCTCAATACTCCCTCGAAATAGCAATACACCAGTATTTACACTAGGATTTTGTTAACTGGATCAACCAGTTTAATAATAGCTTTTAATAGCACATGACCTAGTGTTCGGTTAGTTAGTTTAATATGAATACAGCCATGGTCTTTGTCTACAAATACTTTTCATTTGGTTTTTGCTTCTTAATGTATTGCTGTAGACTCACGCGATAGCTAATTCAGCTATTTTGAACAATTGGTTAGCGGAATCTAGATTACTACCGCCTGTTCACGGACATTGACAAGGTACTTATACTCAATGTTTTAATAAGCTTCTGGTGCATTTACCTTAAACATTTACTAAGGCTTTAACCGTTTCCCTCATGTAGACGCTTTCTGATGCCTCTGTACATACAACTTTTGAAATCATAGTTGCAAATGGAGAAATTGCTCATGATGAGCAATTTCTCCATTTGTCACAATGATTTAAACTCTATTCAATATTCATACTATCATTTTGAGATTTTCCATCTTTCGGACTTGATAACTTCAAAGTCGTCTGTTGCAGCTTTATTGTATGTGGGAAAGGGTAAATTATAAACAAAATAAACAACAGGCTGGGTATGCATTTTGAGCAATGACCATATATGCATGTATCTGATTCTGAAAATTATCAAGGCTTTAGTTTATAAGATATTTAATCCAGTACTAACCAGAATTATTTTTTCCTTTTTGTTGTTGACTTGTTTATACAAATGGATCCAATTAAACAAAGGGACACAACTTTGGTTATCTATAAAACGTCGGATTCGCTACACTGTATATTTGCCACAGTACCACGATTTAATTAAAATGTATCCCACTCTCTTTCACTATATCTTATTGCATAATTCCCAACTGTAATGTAAATGTAGTGTAGTCCAGGTTGTAAAAATAATCAGATGGTTGAAAATGAGAATGTGTTTGAATATTTGTCAGTTCGAAGAATTTGTTGTGCTTGTCCGACAGTCATGATTGAAGATTTTCGCGAAGACTGCCGACATCTCTACAATATAATGTTAGGCCTACTTACCAACACTTTAGACGATACATTGGAGTTTTTTCTATTTAAATATTTCACCTGATACGTCTCAAGTCGTCAGTATTCGGCATACAGTAAAATGTAAGGCTCAAACGGCAATTTTTCGTTGTGTCTGTAAAGCGCTTTACTGTAAATGGCGTGCGTCTAGATCACCTTGATTAGTACGGTACTAGTCGGTATTTTGACAAACTGGAATAAAATATTTCATTCTCAGTTCCACGCATTTTTCGCTTTTTCTTAAAATTGTTAGTTCACACGAAATTACGCAGTTCTTTTATTACCTTAAACATCGATTTAGAATTAATAATGATTGACTAGACGACAATATTTTTCAAACTGTGTTTATACGTCGGACCGGCCGCATTTTAAACATATCAAAAATGGCGGCCCCCATTGAATTTTTCCAGTTTCATTTCAGAAACCTTCATGGGTATTGAAAAAAAAAAAAATCTCACACCTGTTACCTATAAGCGAAAAAACCCATTCATGTTTTTTTTTCGTATAAAACAGGAATAATAATTATCAATATCATTATATGACTCTTCTTTCAAAGAACATTAATTTGATGAATAATCTTTGAAAGAAAATTAATCATTGCAATTATTATGTAAATTCCTCAGCATATATTATACGCTAAATTAGGGTTTTATCCTTGAACTTGTGAATCTGTTATTCTCGCCTAAATACACTTTTAGCTGTCTACAAATCTTAAGTTCACAACAAGGCTTATGGAAAGCTTATGTCAAATACTGTTAACAATATAATGAAATTTCAACAAGTGATGAGGTTTGATCCTTGGACTGACAAACGACTGTTCAAGCTTTCAAGACTGTTCATGCTATTTTACTTTTGAGCTCTAGTTTGCTTTTTGTATCTGATTGAAATAAGCATTTAATGACTATAAGTTAATAAATATAGATTTAATTCATATTTGCATGCATGAAAATGAAAATAATAAATGGAGGTAAGTCAGGCTATGATATCAACATGTTTATACCAGTTCCAAACTAAACAATTGTTATAGAGTTGAAATTAACATTAAACATTTTCCAACATACAACAAATGTGCAAAAGATTACTTTGAATTTAAAAAGTTAAATACAATGATTTTTACTGAAAAGGTAAGTTTGTAATCATTGAATTTAATTGAAAACATTGTGGCAAAAGGAGAAATTACTTATCTTGAGCAATATTTCCTTTTGCCACAATGTTTTGCACAAGATGATTGCTGTAGAGGAATCAGAAAGCAGATGTTTATGGGAAAGGGGTTCTACATGTATCTGCAATATAACAAGTAAATATTAGTTGATTGAAACAAATATAGTCTATAGATGAAATTCGTATTTGCTTGTATTATCAAAACAAGAAAATGAAAAGATGATGTTATTCAGGCTTGTTATGCCAACCTATTCATAACAAGAGAAACATGAGACACTGAATTGCTCACCTGAATACAGTACTGCATGAATATGATGTGGCCTGTTTACAAAACCCGGCATACAGCAAATAAGCAGCTTTTTAGCTCACTTGAGCTTTGCTCAAGGTGAGTTAATGTAATTGCCTTTTGTCCTGCGTTCGTCGTCCGTCGTCCATAGTGCGTCGTGCGTCGTGCGTCAACATCTTCTACTCAGTAACCAATGGGTCAATTGAAATAAAACTTAAGCACAAAAAGCATCCTCTAAATGACCACACCAGATTTCCTTCAAATTTTTGGGATCCATGCAGAATTCTGGTTTACATGGCAACGAAATGATAACACTTCAGAATTCTTCTTCTCCCAAACTGGTTGGCAGATTTTCAAATAATTCTGAAGAAGTGTTCCTTGGATGACCTTCTATCAGATTCCTTCAAGCCATGTTGATTTGTCGAAAAACATGGCCGCCAGGGGGGCGGTGCTATTTTGCCTAATATGGCTATAGCGAAAACTTAAAAAATATTCTACTCAGAAAATTTCAGGCCGATTTTCAAAGTACTTTGATAAAACGTTTCTTAAGTAATTCACTATCAGATTCCTTCAAGCCATGTTGATTGGTCGAAAAGCATGGCCGCCAGTGGGCAGGGCTATTTTGCCTTATATGACAAAAGTGAAAAATAATAAATCTTCTTCTCCCAAACTGGTTGGCAGATTTTCAAAAACAGTTGTAGAAATGCTCCTTGGATGACTCTCTATCAGATTATTTCAAGCTATGTTGATTAGTCGAAAAACATGACCGCAAGGGGGCGGGGCTATTTTGCCGTTGCGCAAAATACCCAATAAAAAGGGCACTTTGAAAACGGCTAGTATTTCACTTCATATGGATATGACCTTAGATAGACTTCGGGATTATTACGTTTAAATATTTTCTAAAATCAAACAAAATCCATTGTAAATCCAACGTCGGGGTCCGCCGTCTGTACAACGTCAATCGAACGTCTTTTGGTTACTGGAATCAGGGTCAGACATTGACCTTTATTAATGTATAAACCCCAATAAATGTGTGTGTATGATTGTTAACGCCGTTTTCGACAATTGTTCAGTTATATTTAGTCGTTACCAGGAATCATGCTGTTACATGTCAATGACATAAAGCATGCTAGAGTTATCCAAAAACAGTATGCTAGAGTCATGGTTAGTGTGCACTGCATTTCTGCAGGGGATAACTTACCTTATAAACAAGTTTTAAAATGTATTGATACAATGGCCGAACTTTATAAGGAAACATAGAATAACTCCTATTTCTGACTTATTTGTTCTTATCGGGAGCATTGTTTCCCATATACAATAAATCTGCTGCAGACGATATTTATATTCTATCTATAATAAAATACGTACATTATGCTATATAATTCGGCAATACGCTTCGAATTCAGTCTCATTCAGGCTGAGTCACCTTCCATCACTCTCGACCTCTCACAGACACCATCACTCTCACACAGCCACCATCACTCTCTCACAGCCACCATCACTACCATCACTCTCTCACAGACACCATCACCAACTCACAGCTACCATCACTCTTTCACAGTTTCCATCACAGCTACCATCATTCTCTCACAGCCACCATCACTCTCTCACAGTCACCATCACAGCTACCGTCACTATCTCACAGCATCTATCACAGCTACCATCATTCTGTCACAGACACCATCACAGCCACCATCACAGCTACTATCACTCTCACAACCACCATCACAGCTACCATCATTCTCTCACAGCCACCATCACAGCTACCATCACTCTCTCACAGCCCCCATCACTCTCTCACAGCCACCATCACTCTCTCACAGCCTCCATCACGGACACCATACCTCTCTCATAGCCAACATCACAGCCACCATCACTCTCTCGCAGTCACCCTCGTAATCCGCCTTCATATACGTTTGACTAATTTCGTAAATAATGTTGACCTAGCTGGGGCTCGAACCCACAAAGCTTGCACTTTACATTGACAGACGGTTGCTCTACCAACTGAGCTACCAAGCTTCATACAAATGGATGTAGGTACAAGATATATATTTATTAAAAGTTAATTACCAGGTCAATACTACGCAGTAATATCAAAAATATGTTTTATGTTATCATCGACACAAAGTGGTATCTCATCATAATTATATAAGTCTTCGTGTTGTAATTTTAAACATTTTAAATTTATTACTAAATAGATATCAGTAACAGGTTTACCCATCAATCTAAGCCTGAAACCTATTAATACGTAAATGCAGGTGCCTAAAATAACACCGTCGTTATAGCCTAGTGGCTACGAACGCAGCACTTCAAACCTTAACGTTCACTTTTCATTGGTTCGATCCCCATGCTATGCTTGCTTTTTCGTCTGTCTTTTTTCTTTCTAAATTTGATTTGTATAATACATCTCTTTTTCCTGTCAGACAATTTCATTCAGTCGATCATAAGATTCCGTTCATTTTCATTTTTTTTCAGTTCTAGTGCAATGTCAATGTTCTTGTAATCTTGCCCCAAATATTACAACGTATCTATCATACATGCACATATATCATTTTTTATAAGATTAACTCGACAATATAAAATACATTTAATTTATCGGCATACCTGTACTTTAATCAATTAAAGAAAAGATAATCATGCTCGCACAACAACAAATAAGCACTATGATAAAAAGGCCATAAATGTAAAAGACATTCCGATTTAGAGATTCGAACCCGCGACCTTTGCATTGGTAGCTATGTGTGCAGACAGACAGACATACATACATACATACATACAGAGATAACGAAAGAGAGACAGACAGAGAGACATAGTGAGTGAGAGAAGAATAGAGAAACAGAGAGAAAGAGAAAGAGAAGAAGAGAAATAAAAGAAGACTTACAGCAGACAGACAGTCAGCCAACAGGTCGGACAGATAATTAATACATAAATGTCTCTCAGTTTTACGGATGAACGAACTCAAATTCAGATTCAAATTATTTAATACTCAGAATCAATTCAATGATTTACATGAGAATAATGCAGACATTCGAATCGATGGAAACGATTTAACCATTTCCATGTTACCGACGCTTATTAACGCATATGCAGCAGACGACATTTGAAAACATCGTGACAAAATGTGAAATTACATTTCGTAGGCAATCTTTACTTTTGCTACAATGTTTTAAAATCCTTCAATAAATAGAATATTACTTACAGTGAGTTTCATATATATTCTTTGTCATCTGTTGTATACTTGTTGGGGTCACAGTACGGTCGCCGTTTACAAACAACGCTGGCGTAGACGTTGTTAATCGGTATTTTCCGGAAATAATTCCGGAGAATGCCGGAAAGTACCATCATCACAATGTAAAATGCACAGCATATACAGCTATGTACAAAATGTATACTAGTACGGACCGAACATAATGAAAAGGAAAATGCCGTTTCTACCATGTATCTTGTTAAATGCATTGCGTACAACGCTTTTTATGAACACATAAGTTATAATTCAACACGTATAGACTTATTCGCAAGCACTTCGAATATGTAAACATGTATCACATCTATTAACCAACATACAACGTATAAAGTTAAAACTACTGCATATAATCAAAATACTACCACTTGTAACGAAACACTGACTGCATATAAAGTCATTTGCACTGCATATAATGTTGTATGCACATGTATTGCATATGAAGTTGTTACTTCATATTATTAAACTACCATCATATACAAAGGAAAGGGCACTGCATATCATGAATAATGTACCATTTCAAATGAATTATGTACCTCGTATAGATGAAAATGTACAGCGTATAATACAAACCAACATCATAAGACAGTAAAGGCGTTCCATATTCTGAGTTAACGGTAAACTGTTACTGTGCTGGTATCCGAAAACATGATCCAATAGACCAATACAACTGCAAAGAACATACGAAGTAGAAATGTTAAATCGAAATGCTTTGCAAAAACAATTGCTTGATTGCTTGATTGATTGATTGATTTTTTGCTTGCTTGCTTGCTTGCTTGATGGATTTATTGATTGATTGTTTAATTGATTGGTTGATTGATTGATTGAAGTGTAACGACGTTATGGCGATTTCTGTGATATCACGGCAGTAAGTTCATCTAACGTGTTTTCCATGGCTTTCTCGATCCGGTACTACACACAACACGCTTTCAGGCAACTGGCCACCTCCCCACATAGACTATTAAGCGTCTTTGCTCGAAACAAATGACGTTAGTCACAATGAACTTTATCAATTATAGGAAAAAGGAATGACCAATCCGTGGTTCGAAACTCTATTGGGTAGATAGGCTTCTCGTAGATCCTGTCTGAGCTATCGTGGTTCGACATTGCAAAAACATGTAAAGACATACGGACGGTCAGAAGGATACACGGAAGGAAGGACAGAAAGACGGACAGCCGGGCGGACTGACGGCCGTTCTGAAAACCAGTCGGATGACCTCGGATGTACTCGTTAACACAAATGAAGTATCGTACGCATTTCTGTTACACTTGTGCCTTAAGGGACTGCTTCAAGACCTTTGATCTCCAATCTTCATATGATTGATGGTTTGGTATTTTACGCCGCTTTTAACAATGTTTCAGTTATATATATCGGCGTTTCTTGGGTAAGTTACCAGTACTACTTTTACGTTTATCCAGACACCAGCCAGTCCGACGTAATTGTAACCCCGCAACCCTTAGCGCTACGCCGGACAGCCATATTTACCATTTTTAAAGTCTTTGGTATGACCCGACCGGGGATCGAACCCGCAGGCACGGACGCTCTGTCCACGCATCTGTGCTATTCAATTTAACCCTTTTAAACCTATAAACAAATCTACAACAGACAACGCTGAACGCACCTAAGCAAAACTATGGACAATATCTACATGTATCTATAAATATATATATGAAAGTGTTTTAATTAATAAGGGCTGAAAACATTATGGCAAAAGGAAAAACGCGTTCATAACGATCTCGATTTAGACTGTTAATAAAAACCAAGTAGTTACCTTTCCCCCCAATAACTGGCTCAATTAGAACGGGTAATTTCCATTATGTCTTTATGTATTGTAAATAGTTCATGAACCCGAATGCCTTAATAGGAGTGTTGACATTCTACAATTCCCCGAAACCATTTCTATAAATAGATTAGTGGTACTCTGTGAAAACCAATTGTTACGTAATAATTATACTTGATGACAAAAGTACTGCCGAATTTCACAAGGTCGACTCTTCTATGTTGAAAATTGGACCACTTCATTTTTCGTCCTACAGGAAATTTGGTAAAATTTAATTTCTTAATGGCAAACAATGCAGATTATTTCAGGAGAGATAGCTTTGCACGAGCTGTCTAACCTGGGTCCGCGATGTTTGCAACAGCCTTTAATTGCCTTTGGCAGAGAAAGAGTTAACTTAACAATAACACATGTTGAAAACAGACCGGTCTGCGAATTCATGCTATGAAATCAAAAGGCTACTTCTCTACAGAACTCTCTATGACTAATTCGTGAACAGTACAGAGCCAGATCAGACTGAGCGCAAGCGCTTTCTGATCTGAATCTAAACTAGTCTCCTCAAATTAGTAACTTCTTTGTCTTAATAGATAAAAACATTACACGTGGTCATGCATTGAAGTTATATAACAAATGTGTGCAAGAAATTCCTCCGCAAGAACTTCTTCTCTTCAGGAGTTATCAATGCATGAAATAAACTGTGGTAAATGCGCCAGCTTTAAACACCTTCAAGAACTAATCGGGGACAAACAGTATACCGTTTTTATTGATAATTTCTGGGTGACTAACCGAGAGGGGAATACGTTAGTTGACTTATCTTGCGTCCCCTACCGGATAATGTGAAGTACATGCAGGCTACTTCTTTGCGCTTCTGCACCCAGCAGACTACTTTTGGCGCTTCTTCATCCAGCAGAAGACGTTTGGCGCTTCTGCATCCAGCAGAAGACGTTTGGCACTTCTGCATCCAGCATACTACTTGTAGGGCTTCTGCATCCATCAGAAGACGTTTGGCACTTTTGTATCATGCAGAAGACGTTTGGCACTTCTGCATCCAGCAGAAGACGTTTGGCACTTCTAGAACTTTGTGAGAAGTGACATCAATGCGTGTAGTACGTGTGGACGGAGCGCGGAGATTATGACGAACCTGTATGGATGCGCAGGTTAATCTTAGTCTTCACTGTTCGCATATTTACTCAACAAGAGTCAATTTCAACGTAGTCAATGTCTTCTTTCTTTAACCCTTTACCACATGTAAACGCTTTTTTACGCCTCTGTAGCTGTCGACTTTTGAAAACAGTGTTACAAAAGGAGAAATAACTCATAATGAGCAATATCTCATTTTTGTCACAATGTTTTCAACTTCGTACAATAATTGTTCTATCGTTTATATATAGAGTTTTAATAATTTTTGCCTCAACGTTTTCAAAGTCGTCTGCTGCAGATTTGCTCTATGTGGGAAAGAAAGGGTTACGTTGCTTCTAAATAACTATTGTGTATTGAAGTTTGTATTTACGCTGTATGCACGTCATATATGTAAATGACTACGAATTGTTCATCATTTGTCCAATTATGTTTTTCAATCGAAACGTTCAACTCTAGATTTGGACATACTGTGAGGATATAGGATATTATATGTTATGTTATAAATATTAAATTGTGTGTACAATTATGCTATGTAAATAAATATAATAACTAACTAAATACATTTTTAAGTAATTGATTAGGGTTTTAAAAACCAAAATTATTTAATAGATTCATACTTATCAAAATGTCATTCCATTATTATTTAAGAGTGTATGTAGTATATGCTATGTATCTACATTTATAAGTGTATTCCTTTCTTTTTCGAATACTAAACAATTGATGCAATTATAAAACGTAAGAATTATTCTGTATAGAAATGAATATAATTTAATAATAATAAAAACTCTAACACTTCTTGAATCAATGTTTCGACACTATGCTTAACTTCGGGTTGATACTTTAAACATGGTACTTTATTTCAGTCCAATCCATTTCTCCATTGTGTACTTCTTGACATTACCTACTATGTAAAAAGATACAAGACGAATTTTGATGCAGAGCATCAAAGGACGCCGCGCATGATTTTGAAGCATGACTTAAAGGAAGCAGATGTAGTTCAGTACATTTAAATAACGTGTGAAAACAGACAGGATGTAAATATTTCGAACAAGAAGGCCAAATGTCCCTTTATCATAACTAAAAAGGCCAAGATGTGCCTATATTGCTCACCTGGCTACCATAGCCTATAATAAAAGGTTACCATACAACATGAAGTTTCTTAATTTTTTACCAATACACGGTTTCAAATCTGCTCTAACTAGATCAATTAGATAAAAAAAAACATCACATATGTGCTTAAATATTAACATGTAATGTCTCTAGTTATAAATTAAGTGTGACACAAGCTTTGGAAGGAGAGGGTGAAGTATATTCTCCTTCGTGTTTATCAGAAGTATGATAACAACAAGAGGCCCAAGAGGGCCAGTATCGCTCCACTGCCAATTAAATCTTCAAACAGCCCCGCGCCCTGGTTGCCATGTTTTTTACCAATCAACATGGCTTGAAGGAATCTGATAGAGGGTCATATATATATATAAAAGATTTTTTAAGTTTTCACTATAACCATATTATAAGGCAAAAATAGCTCTGCCCTCTGGCGGCCATAGTTTTCGACCAATCAACTTGGCTCGAAAAAATCTGAAAGAAGGTCACCCAAGCAACATTTCTACACAATTATTTGAAAATCGGCCTGATACCTACGGAGGAGAAGAAGATTTTTTAAGTCTTCACTACTACACAATTATTTGAAAATCGGCCTGATACCTACGGAGGAGAAGAAGATTTTTTAAGTCTTCATTGTTTTTTCTTTCGGAAACCAGAATTTTGCATGGATCCCAAACAGTTTGAGGAACTAAGGAGAGATCATTGAGAGGATACTTCCTATGAAGTTTCATCCTAATTTTTTAGGTAGGAGAAACAGTTTGAAGCAAAACGTTTACGGACGGACGGACGCACGCATGCACGCACGTACGTCCAAAAGGCGTTTGTTGGGTGTTTTCCTTTGATGTTCTCTTGTTGGGTATACCCAACAAGCACATGGTTTAGTCCGTAATTATCCCCCCTTTACGGAATAAATAGCAATAATATGTTAATTAGATACCCATAACACAATTGTATAAAAAAAAACACTTATCAAAGTGTCTTATAAGGGTGGTGGCTGGGGTTTACGAAAAAACACTATCCAACAAGATTACTCTCGTAAGTACGCACTCACGCACGGACGCACTCACGCACGCACGAACGCAGGACGGACGATTCCCCATGACATAAGCTCGACTGGCTTTCAGCTAGTGGAGTTAAAAACGGAAGTATATAAACAAAAAATACGATATCGCAAATTTCTGAGATAACGAGAAAAAAAAATATCAAAAAAAATAATCGAGAAATCGAAATGTTCGAACATATTGATATCTTTTTTTTTTTTTTCGATATCTCGAACTTTCCGATATATCGAACTTTTCGAAAAAGAAAATTATATTTTTTTTCGATATCTCGAACTTTCCGATATCTCGAACTTACCAATTTTTTTCGATATCTCGAACTTTCCGATATCTCGAAATTTTCGGTATCTCGAACTTGTCGATATCTCGTACTTGTCGATATCTCGAACTTTCCGATAAAGTTCTCGAGATATCGAGATTTTATTTTTTAAAGATATCGAAAAGTTATTGGAAAGTTCGAGATATCGAGAAGAAGAAAAAAAAAAAATCAAAAATCAATTATTTTTTTTCGAGATATCGGAAAGTTCGAGATATCGAAAGTTCGAGATATTGGAAAGTTCGAGATATCGAAAGTTTCGAGATATCGATATGTTCGATTTGTCAATAAATGTTCAAGTTAAAAACATTCGTTTTATCAATGTATTCGAGATATCGATGTGTTCGAGTCATCGGTATGTTCGAGATATCGATATGTTCGAGTTATCAATATGTTCAAGTTATTTGACCAATAAGACATTCGTTTTTTGCGTGTACAATGACCTCAGACAAATTTCGTACCTAAACCTCTTAATTTGCGAATGTCTAATCGAATGTCTAATGTCTAACTGATCAATTAGACATTCGTTTTTTTAATGTACACTGATCTCTGATGAATTTGGTATATAAATCTCTTAATTTGCGAATGTCTAATCGAATGTCTAATGTCTAATTGACCAATTAGACATTCGTTTTTTTAATGTACATTGATCTCTGATTAATTTGGTACCTAAATCTCTTAATTTGCGAATGTCTAATCGAATGTCTAATGTCTAACTGATCAATTAGACATTCGTTTTTTGCATGTATAATGACCTCCGACGAATTTGGTACCTAAATCCCTTAATTTGCGAATGTCTAATCGAATGTCTAATGTCTAACTGACCAATTAGACATTCGTTTTTTTAATGTGCAATGACCTGCGACGAATTTGGGTTATAGATCTTGTAATTTGCGAATGTCTAATCGAATGTCTAATGTCTAACTGACCAATTAGACATTCGTTTTTTTAATGTACATTGATCTCTGACGAATTTGGTACTTAAATCTCTTAATTTGCGAATGTCTAATCGAATGTCTAATGTCTAACTGACCAATTAGACATTCGTTTTTTGCATGTATAATGACCTCCGACGAATTTGGTACCTAAATCCCTTACTTTGCGAATGTCTAATCGAATGTCTAATGTCTAACTGACCAATTAGACATTCGTTTTTTTAATGTGCAATGATCTCCGACGAATTTAGGTGATATATCTTGTAATTTGCGAATGTCTAATCGAATGTCTAATGTCTAATTGACCAATTAGACATTCGTATTTTGCATGTACAATGACCTCCGACGAATTTGGTACATAAATCCCTTAATTTGCGAATGTCTAATCGAATGTCTAATGTCTAACTGACCAATTAGACATTCGTTTTTTGAATGTACAATGACCTCCGACGAATTTGGGTTATAGATCTTGTAATTTGCGAATGTCTTTGCGATTTTTCTGAATGTCTAATTGAATGTTTAATGTCTAATTAGACATTCGATAATCAAAATTAGCGAATGTCTAATCGAATGTCTAACGTCTAATTAGACATTCGAATATTTTTTTTGAATGTCTAATGTCTAACGTCTAATGCTCTGCCAACTTCACCTTTTATAAATAGGCAAAAACATCCGGCGAATTTTGGGCCCGTAAACTAAACAATTAAAAACGCGTAGCCTAGAAAGTTTGGGAAAAGTGAACTTTTACTCTGAGCTTTGATGAATTGGGTCAGGGCCGTAAACCAAACAATCAAAAACAGCGTAGCCTAGACAGTTGGGGAAAAGTTATTAAATACAAATTAAATGTGTATAAAGTTTTGTAATAACGGTAGAAGACAAACGTATTTTGTATCTTGTTGTTTCTTAAATCAGTTAATACAATTTATTGATTCATAAAGGTTGTTTTTTTCAATCAAACAACAGAGGTTTTTTTAACAATAATAACATTGGTTTCTCCCTTTTCGATTACGTCACCCCATGGTACAAAATTAAAACCTATCCCATACTGACGCCGCGCTCCCACGCGGCGTCAATGAGAATTAAATATGTTTAAACTAAATATGGTAGTAATTGCTGCACTCTTTGGTGGTCAGGGTTAGCATTACGACTGACTGGCTGGTGTCAGGATAAACGGACCAGTAGTACTGGTAACTTACCATCGAAACACCGTGATATAACTGACTGACTGGCTGGTGTCAGGATAAATGGATCAGTAGTACTGGTAACTTACCCCGGAAACGCCGTGATATAACTGACTGACTGGCTGGTGTCAGGATAAATGGATCAGTAGTACTGGTAACTTACCATCGAAACACCGTGATATAACTGACTGACTGGCTGGTGTCAGGATAGGGGGATCAGTAGTACTGGTAACTTACCATCGAAACACCGTGATATAACTGACTGACTGGCTGGTGTCAGGATATATGGATCAGTAGTACTGGTAACTTACCATCGAAACACCGTGATATAACTGACTGACTGGCTGGTGTCAGGATAGGTGGATCAGTAGTACTGGTAACTTACCATCGAAACACCGTGATATAACTGACTGACCGGCTGGTGTCAGGATATATGGATCAGTAGTACTGGTAACTTACCATCGAAACACCGTGATATAACCGACTGACTGGCTGGTGTCAGGATATATGGATCAGTAGTACTGGTAACTTACCATCGAAACACCGTGATATAACTGACTGACTGGCTGGTGTCAGGATATATGGATCAGTAGTACTGGTAACTTACCATCGAAACACCGTGATATAACTGACTGACTGACTGGTGTCAGGATAAATGGATCAGTAGTACTGGTAACTTACCATCGAAACACCGTGATATAACTGACTGACTGACTGGTGTCAGGATAAATGGATCAGTAGTACTGGTAACTTACCATCGAAACACCGTGATATAACTGACTGACTGGCTGGTGTCAGGATAAACGGACCAGTAGTACTGGTAACTTACCATCGAAACACCGTGATATAACTGACTGACTGGCTGGTGTCAGGATAAATGGATCAGTAGTACTGGTAACTTACCCCGGAAACGCCGTGATATAACTGACTGACTGGCTGGTGTCAGGATAAATGGATCAGTAGTACTGGTAACTTACCATCGAAACACCGTGATATAACTGACTGACTGGCTGGTGTCAGGATATATGGATCAGTAGTACTGGTAACTTACCATCGAAACACCGTGATTTAACTGACTGACTGGCTGGTGTCAGGATAAATGGATCAGTAGTAATGGTAACTTACCATCGAAACACCGTGATATAACTGACTGACTGGCTGGTGTCAGGATAGATGGATCAGTAGTACTGGTAACTTACCATCGAAACACCGTGATATAACTGACTGACTGGCTGGTGTCAGGATATATGGATCAGTAGTACTGGTAACTTACCATCGAAACACCGTGATATAGCTGACTTACTGGCTGCTGTCAGGATATATGGATCAGTAGTACTGGTAACTTACCATCGAAACACCGTGATATAGCTGACTGACTGGCTGGTGTCAGGATAAATGGATCAGTAGTACTGGTAACTTACCATCGAAACACCGTGATATAGCTGACTTACTGGCTGCTGTCAGGATATATGGATCAGTAGTACTGGTAACTTACCATCGAAACACCGTGATATAGCTGACTTACTGGCTGCTGTCAGGATATATGGATCAGTAGTACTGGTAACTTACCATCGAAACACCGTGATATAGCTGACTGACTGGCTGGTGTCAGGATAAATGGATCAGTAGTACTGGTAACTTACCATGGAAACACCGTGATATAACTGACTGACTGGCTGGTGTCAGGATAGATGGATCAGTAGTACTGGTAACTGACTGGCTGGTGTTAGGATATATGGATCAGTAGTACTGGTAACTTACCATCGAAACACCGTGATATAACTGACTGACTGGCTGGTGTCAGGATAGATGGATCAGTAGTACTGGTAACTTACCATCGAAACACCGGGATATAGCTGACTGACCGGCTGGTGTCAGGATAGATGGATCAGTAGTACTGGTAACTTACCATCGAAACACCGTGATATAACTGACTGACTGGCTGGTGTCAGGATAAATGGATCAGTAGTACTGGTAACTTACCATCGAAACACCGTGATATAGCTGACTGACTGGCTGGTGTCAGGATAGATGGATCAGTAGTACTGGTAACTTACCATCGAAACACCGTGATATTACTGACTGACTGGATGGTGTCAGGATAGATGGATCAGTAGTACTGGTAACTTACCATCGAAACACCGTGATATTACTGACTGACTGGATGGTGTCAGGATAGATGGATCAGTAGTACTGGTAACTTACCATCGAAACACCGTGATATAACTGACTGACTGGCTGGTGTCAGGATATATGGATCAGTAGTACTGGTAACTTACCATCGAAACACCGTGATATAACTGACTGACTGGCTGGTGTTAGGATATATGGATCAGTAGTACTGGTAACTTACCATCGAAACACCGGGATATAGCTGACTGACTGGCTGGTGTCAGGATAGATGGATCAGTAGTACTGGTAACTTACCATCGAAACACCGGGATATAGCTGACTGACCGGCTGGTGTCAGGATAGATGGATCAGTAGTACTGGTAACTTACCATCGAAACACCGTGATATAACTGACTGACTGGCTGGTGTCAGGATAGATGGATCAGTAGTACTGGTAACTTACCATCGAAACACCGTGACATAACTGACTGACTGGCTGGTGTCAGGATAAATGGATCAGTAGTACTGGTAACTTACCATCGAAACACCGTGATATAACTGACTGACTGGCTGGTGTCAGAATAGATGGATCAGTAGTACAGGTAACTTACCATCGAAACACCGGGATATAGCTGAAACATTTGTTGAAAGAGTCGTTAAACCCAAAACAAAGAAACTACTTCAGGATGTATCGATGATACAATGTGGTGTCCATCTTAAACACTGAAAATTTTCCTCGTTCAAGACGTATATGAGTTGTCCCGCGAGAAAAACCAACATAATGTATCGACCAGATCAGCCTGCGCTGTCCGCGCAGACTGATCCGGCCGACACATTTCGTCTTAGGGGGGATAGATGTATAGAGTAGTGATTCCTGAAACAGAAAATCCATAGGAGGCGGCGAAAAGTGTATGGCCGGATTAGCCTGCGCGGCATGCTTAGGCTGATCCGGGTAGATACTTTACACAATGTTGGTTTTCTCGTGGGACGGCTGATATATATTTGTTCTATTATTTCTCAACAATTTTAAGCTCATCCTGATATGTGTGAAGAATGGCAAAAGCGGTGTAAATAATAAGTTGATAAAGGGAAACAGAGAAAAAACATCCATTAAACATTGCCTAGATCTTATGTTTTGTGATATAGTGTGGGGAAAGAAGTGGACAGTTAACAAGTATGGATATAAGGGTAGAAAAACGATTCACACGCGAAGACTTAGACAAGCTTAAAGTCTGTCTGTTCGTCCGTTCTTGTGAGAGAGTACTTGTGGAGTGGCTAAAGCCCTAAATGAAGACACTTAGATAAAAAAGATAAAAAAGGTTTTTTGTTTGTTTTATAACGGGTATAACGGGTATCTTATTTGCATATTAATGCTATTCATTCCGTAAAAGGGTGATAATTACGGAATGAATATCATACTTGTGAGTTGCAACCCACAAGTTTCAAACAAAAGAAATAACCCCACAAATACACTTTATGAGTACGTCCGTCCGTCTCCGTCCGTCTATGTCTGTCCTTGTGTTCGTGTTTTTCGAACAATCATATTTGATAAAAAGATAAAAAAAAAAAAAACACCACTTGAGACAAGAAGAGTAACATCAAGAAGTGATAAATGATTGCATAAATGTTTAAAACATCGATACATGGCTAGTTCCGAACCTGGTCACGGTGGTGCTGCCGAGTCCGTCCCCTGACTTGGTCGGGCCGGTCTAGTGTGGTTATGCAAAGGTACTCGGAGACGTCGTCGAAAGCCCATGTTAATATATCTCTTTTCTTTGTAATGACCAGACTCTTTGGATTCGCCTTGACCGGAGAGAGTAGAATGTCCATGCCCTTAAAGCACGGCGGCTCTTGCAGTGTCCGAAGTGCTCTCATTAACCCTTGAAATCTTCTTTTTTATCAAAAATTGTCCTTGGAATCTGTTTCTTTTCTATTCATTTCTTTCAAAAATTGTCGTCTACAAATGCTTCTAAATTCGTTCATATTAGTTGATTGCTTTGAGTTTTATGCAACTTTCAACAATCTTTCAGTTATATCACGGCGTTTCCTGGGTAAGTTACCACTACTACTGGTCCATTTATCCTGACACCAGTCAGTCAGTCGTAATGCAAAACACCCACAACCTCGAACGCCAAGGAAGACAGCCATTACTACCATTTATTTTAAAGTCTTTGGTATGACCCGGCCGGGGGATCGAACTCACGACCTCCCGCACCCGAGGCTGACGCTCTACCGCTACACCACCGAGACGGTCTAGATAAAGTGTCCGTCGTTTCTATCAGAGGAATGACTGATATGTTCATTAGTATCGACAGTAACATTAGGTCTAGTAGTAGTTGCATTTAACACCTGTATCACACAGGTCCCTTTCGTCATGCTCGTACATATGATGTTTATGTCCATGCAGCTTAGGAATAGAAAAGATAGATTTATAGGAAAGACAGTTCAATCACTCAAAAGAACATTCTTCTTTGCTCTTTGTCATATATTTCCTTCGCTGTATGATAAAACATACGTATGTTTACGGACATTTTTAGTATTTAAGTAATGGAATAATCTACATTTAGCATACGAATTATTGTCAATTATGAGACAGTGGTGCAGTGGTAAGGCGTCTGCCTCTCGTAGCAAAGGTCCCGGGTTCGGATCCCGTCATGCGGGAGTTCACTCTCTGGTATTTATCGACGCAAATGGCGCGAGTACTGGTTAAGTCGTCAGGCATCCAGGCACCGAGTGTGATTAATATAAGCTGAAAGCTTGTTTCGCAATTGATGTAAAATAAATTTAATTTAATCATGAAACATTCTATTATTTTACAGAGGGGACGAAGCAATGTCAAACTATGTCTAACTAAAACGCAGTTCTGTAAGGCTCTCAGTGCCAAGTTAACCTTTGGATCAAAGCAAGAGGTAACCATCATAATTACACCATTCTTTATGTGTACACCTTATAACACAATATGTAACATGAGCCGTCCCGCGAGAAAATTAAATCAACAGTATTGCATCTGCGTAATGTATCGATCCAGATCAGCCTGCGCTGTCCGCGCATACTGAACCGGGCCGACACATTCCGTCTCAGGGGGATAGAGGTATAGAGTAATAATTCCTGAAACAGAAAATCCACAGGAAGCGAAAAGTGTCTATCTGGGTAAGCCTATGCGGCATGCTTAGGCTGATCCGGGTCGATACTTTACGCGCTGTTGTTTTTCTCGCGGTACGGCTCATATTATGAAAATTCATTTTAAAATATATTTACGTTAAATATGGTACAGTGTAAACACGGGCATTTAATATTTATAATATAGTGAACAATCGAGTTTTATTTATGTAGCACAGCGTGAAATATCGAGTTTTATCTGAAGAATATTTCCGGCAATATAAGCGTTAAATTGAGCTATTCACGCTTTTAAAATTGTACTTGTATTTTTTTGTCCTTCGTATTGCAGATAAAGTTGAGATTGACCTTACTCGATAAGTAATAATTGACGGCGATGATTTATCGTAGTTTCAGAAGTTTTAGTTTCTTAGTTTGCAGATTTATTTGAAAAGAAAGAATCTCTAGACATGGATGATTGAGTGGCGGGTTAGTCCAATGGACTGTCACTACAGAGGTCTGAGGTTCAAATCCCGGTCCGGGTTCTGAAACTAAAGGTCAAGTACTGGTCCTTTCCAGGAAAAATAACCTCGCGTATATCGGTGCTATACATCGGGTACGTAAAAGAACCAAGGGGTCTTTTCGGAAAGAGTTAGGGTATCGCACCCGGACTCCCTTGAATCTAACTTTGTCTGCTCGCCAAATAGTTATTTCTGCACGGCGAGGGTAAATAAAAACAAACAAACAAACAAAAGCAGGGATGATTATTTTTCGTTGCTTGAGTTTCTTAGTTTTCAGATTTATTTGAAAAGATAGACGTCACTCGACAGGCACTCCTCGACTGGGATGATTTATTGTTGTTTGAGAGTTATTGTTTCTTAGTTTGCAGATTTATTTGAAAAGATCGACGTCACTCGACAGGGACTCATCGACTGGGATGACTTCTCGGATCACATGTTACTGGGAATGTATGAGAAGGATAAACGAGTACCAGCGTGGAGGAGTTTAGTTACTTTAAAAAGGTACGTAGGAACCAACCTTAGCGTAATTTTTACCCGTAAGGGGAAGACCTGCCTACGCATTAATGCTAAGAATAAAAAAGGGTGCTACTTTATATAATTTTTCTGAAAATCTTATTTGATTTATTGACGAACATTGTAGATCCAGATCAGACTGCACTAGTTTCCGCATAGCGCCGCTTGTTATAGTGTACATGTGTATTCAAATAGTATCTCCCAATTGAGCATACAATGGAAACGTTTCGAGTTTCTTTAAACGTGTACAGGTGCATTGTTTTTTAAACTGTTCAAGGGACGTGATCTTACATTGTATTACCATACGTCGTAGAGTAATATCGGTCTGCGTGTAAATCAAACCTTTCGCTGTTCGTGTGTTTGATCTAATGTTGTATTACCATACGTCGTAGACTCATACTGGTCTGCGTATAATCAAACCTTTCGCTGTTCGTGTGTTTGATCTAATGTTGTATTACCATACGTCGTAGACTCATACTGGTCTGCGTATAATCAAACCCTTCGCTGTTCGTGTGTTTGATCTAATGTTGTATTACCCATACGTCGTAGACTCATACTGGTCTGCGTATGATCAAACACTTCGCTGTTCGTGTGTTTGATCTAATGTTGTATTACCATACGTCGTAGACTCATACCGGTCTGCGTATGATGAAACCCTTCGCTGTTCATGTGTTTGATCTCATGTTGTATTACCCATACGTCGTAGACTCTTACCGGTCTGCGTATGATGAAACCCTTCGCTGTTCATGTGTTTGATCTCATGTTGTATTACCCATACGTCGTAGACTCATACCGGTCTGCGTATGATGAAACCCTTCGCTGTTCATGTGTTTGATCTCATGTTGTATTACCCATACGTCGTAGACTCTTACCGGTCTGCGTATGATGAAACCCTTCGCTGTTCATGTGTTTGATCTCATGTTGTATTACCCATACGTCGTAGACTCTTACCGGTCTGCGTATGATGAAACCCTTCGCTGTTCATGTGTTTGATCTCATGTTGTATTACCCATACGTCGTAGACTCTTACCGGTCTGCGTATGATGAAACCCTTCGCTGTCCGTGAGTTTGAAATACAACCCGAACCATAACTTGGAACGAAACTTTTAGAAAGACGGACATAGTGGTTTCACGTCGTACAACTTGATATGAGCCGTCCCACGAGAAAACCAACATTATGGTATCTGTGGTATGTATCGACCCAGATCAGCCTGCGCAATCCGCGCAGGCTAATCCGGGCCGACACATTCCGTCGCAGGGGGGTAGAGTTATAGAGGAATGATTCCTAAAACAGAAAATCCACAGGAGGCGAAAAGTGTCTGTCCGGGTAAGCCCCCGCGACATGCTTAGGCTGATCAGTCCCGATACTTGACGCAGAGTCCACACTGTTGGTTTTTTCGCGGAACGGCTCATATCTTCTCTACATGCAGCAACCATGCTGTTGATGACTATGCTTATGTACAGGCCTAAAAATACAAAATATATATTTAAATGAAACAATGAATATCGAACAGTTGAAAACAAAATGACATAAGGATACATTATTTATTATGAGCAATGTTTCCTTTTGTCATACAGTTTATTAAAGTCGTCTGCAGCAGATGCGTAAACAAATCGTCTGCGTGTTGGAAATGGTAAATTGATGACGAAATGTAGATGCAGTATGACCTATTTTCTCCTCACTGGTTTCCCGTATTTCTTTCAGTCCTCATAAACATGCCATACAGAGAATTGCCTTCTTGAAAACTACAAGGCGCTATTTAGTGATTAGTAAGGTGTGTGATTTTCTGAAATATTTGTCGCTATATATGGTCTAATAAGTGAAAGTATCGCAAAGTGGTCGCTGTACACGGTTTTATATGTGACTATATCGCAAATTGGTCTCTGTACATAGTTTTATAAGTGATTGTATCCGTAGAATGATTGCTGTACACGGTTTCATAAGTGAATGTATCGCAAAGTGGTCGCTGTACACGGTTTCATATGTGAATGCATCACAAAGTGGTCGTTATACACGAGTTTACATGTGAATGTAACGCAAAGTCGTCGCTGTACACGGTTTTAAAGCTGAATGTATCGCAGTGATCGCTATGCACGGTTTAGTATATGAATATTCTGCAAAGTGGTCGATGTACACGGTCTTATATGTGAATGCATCACAAAGTGGTCGTTATACGCGGTTTTATATGTGAATGTATCTCAAATTGGTCATTATACACGGTTTTATATGTGAATGTATCGCAAAGTGGTCATTATTCACGGTGTTATATGTGAATGTATCGCAAAGTGGTCGCTGTACACGGTATTTCATGTTAATATATCGCAAAGTATGTGGCAGCACATAGTTTATATGTTTTATATCGCTTGATAGTCGATGTACATGGTCGTACATGTGAATACATCGCATAACGGTCGTTTTACTTGATCGGTAACGAAAAGTATGTCAGTAGTTTCGCATACTTAGCGTTGTTTTCGATAAAAAATATGATTTCACATTTTGATTGCCTTTGAAATTGAATTCGACATCATCTCATTCATGATAACGATGTGATTTATCGAAAATCTCCTAGTTCAAGTTCGTATTTTACCTACATGTACGTATCGACATATTATCTTTAGGTCTGTTAAGGCTTTTCTATATGTGCACAATTAAAAAAGTCAAGTTCGAATTAAGTACATTTATCTGTCGACATTTTATCATTTGATATTTTTATACTTTTAACATTGGTTAATTGATTTCTCATTTTAATGCCAGTTGATATAGTTGTTGTTAATATATATCCAAGAAATTCGAAAAAGCCGGTAAAAAAAATAGTTTTTGCATTTTGAATTGTCATCATGAATACGAATATAACATTCTGTCAGGAAGGGACGATATCAACGTGGAACACGGACCTGAAACTACAGCGGTCGTTAAGGACATCGATCGACTCGTGTAAACCACTTGACCTGTGGGTGACCCACTTCGTTGCCATGATGAATGTTAACAAAGCTGCATTGAGTTTTACAAGTAAAGAAATTGGTGAGTCACGAGTTTTGTATAATATTACATAGAACTACAATGATAACCTTCCCTGTCGGTGGCCATTTTGATATAGTTCAACAGAGGCAGATCGAATAGAATATCATTAAACAACTACATTTACATTGTGTCTGTCAGAAAAAAAGTAAATTAATTGATTTTCTTTTCAGTTATAACACGGCGTTTCATGGGAAAGTAACCAGTACTACTGGTCCGTTTATCCTGACACTAGTTATATCACGGCGTTTCATGGGAAAGTAACCAGTACTACTGGTCCGTTTATCCTGACACTAGTTATATCACGGCGTTTCATGGGAAAGTAACCAGTACTACTGGTCCGTTTATCCTGACACCAGTTATATCATTGCGTTTCATGGGAAAGTAACCAGTACTACTGGTCCGTTTATCTTGACACCAGTTATATCATTGCGTTTCATGGGAAAGTAACCAGTACTACTGGTCCGTTTATCCTGACACCAGTTATATCATTGCGTTTCATGGGAAAGTAACCAGTACTACTGGTCCGTTTATCCTGACACTAGTTATATCATGGCGTTTCATGGGAAAGAAACCAGTACTACTGGTCCGTTTATCCTGACACCAGTTATATCATTGCGTTTCATGGGAAAGTAACCAGTACTACTGGTCCGTTTATCCTGACACTAGTTATATCATGGCGTTTCATGGGAAAGTAACCAGTACTACTGGTCCGTTTATCCTGACACTAGTTATATCATGGCGTTTCATGGGAAAGTAACCAGTACTACTGGTCCGTTTATCCTGACACCAGTTATATCATGGCGTTTCATGGGAAAGTAACCAGTACTACTGGTCCGTTTATCCTGACACCAGTTATATCATGGCGTTTCATGGGAAAGTAACCAGTACTACTGGTCCGTTTATCCTGACACCAGTTATATCATGGCGTTTCATGGGAAAGTAACCAGTACTACTGGTCCGTTTATCCTGACACTAGTTATATCATGGCGTTTCATGGGAAAGTAACCAGTACTACTGGTCCGTTTATCCTGACACCAGTTATATCATGGCGTTTCATGGGAAAGTAACCAGTACTACTGGTCCGTTTATCCTGACACCAGTTATAACATTGCGTTTCATGGGAAAGTAACCAGTACTACTGGTCCGTTTATCCTGACACTAGTTATATCACGGCGTTTCATGGGAAAGTAACCAGTACTACTGGTCCGTTTATCCTGACACTAGTTATATCACGGCGTTTCATGGGAACGTAACCAGTACTACTGGTCCGTTTATCCTGACACTAGTTATATCACGGCGTTTCATGGGAACGTAACCAGTACTACTGGTCCGTTTATCCTGACACCAGTTATAACACGGCGTTTCATGGGAAAGTAACCAGTACTACTGGTCCGTTTATCCTGACACTAGTTATATCATGGCGTTTCATGGGAAAGTAACCAGTACTACTGGTCCGTTTATCCTGACACTAGTTATATCACGGCGTTTCATGGGAAAGTAACCAGTACTACTGGTCCGTTTATCCTGACACCAGTTATATCATTGCGTTTCATGGGAAAGTAACCAGTACTACTGGTCCGTTTATCCTGACACTAGTTATATCATTGCGTTTCATGGGAAAGTAACCAGTACTACTGGTCCGTTTATCCTGACACTAGTTATATCATTGCGTTTCATGGGAAAGTAACCAGTACTACTGGTCCGTTTATCCTGACACTAGTTATATCACGGCGTTTCATGGGAAAGTAACCAGTACTACTGGTCCGTTTATCCTGACACCAGTTATATCACGGCGTTTCATGGGAAAGTAACCAGTACTACTGGTCCGTTTATCCTGACACCAGTTATATCATGGCGTTTCATGGGAAAGTAACCAGTACTACTGGTCCGTTTATCCTGACACCATTTATATCATTGCGTTTCATGGGAAAGTAACCATTACTACTGGTCCGTTTATCCTGACACTAATTATATCATGGCGTTTCATGGGAAAGTAACCATTACTACTGGTCCGTTTATCCTGACACCAGTTATACCATGGCGTTTCGTGGGAAAGTAACCAGTACTACTGGTCCGTTTATCCTGACACCAGTTATACCATGGCGTTTCATGGGAAAGTAACCAGTACTACTGGTCCGTTTATCCTGACACCAGTTATACCATGGCGTTTCGTGGGAAAGTAACCAGTACTACTGGTCCGTTTATCCTGACACTAGTTATATCATTGCGTTTCATGGGAAAGTAACCAGTACTACTGGTCCGTTTATCCTGACACTAGTTATATCACGGCGTTTCATGGGAAAGTAACCAGTACTACTGGTCCGTTTATCCTGACACTAGTTATATCACGGCGTTTCATGGGAAATTAACCAGTACTACTGGTCCGTTTATCCTGACACTAGTTATATCATTGCGTTTCATGGGAAAGTAACCAGTACTACTGGTCCGTTTATCCTGACACTAGTTATATCACGGCGTTTCATGGGAAAGTAACCAGTACTACTGGTCCGTTTATCCTGACACTAGTTATATCATTGCGTTTCATGGGAAAGTAACCAGTACTACTGGTCCGTTTATCCTGACACTAGTTATATCATTGCGTTTCATGGGAAAGTAACCAGTACTACTGGTCCGTTTATCCTGACACTAGTTATATCACGGCGTTTCATGGGAAAGTAACCAGTACTACTGGTCCGTTTATCCTGACACCAGTTATACCATGGCGTTTCGTGGGAAAGTAACCAGTACTACTGGTCCGTTTATCCTGACATCAGTTATATCATGGCGTTTCATGGGAAAGTAACCAGTACTACTGGTCCGTTTATCCTGACACTAATTATATCATGGCGTTTCATGGGAAAGTAACCAGTACTACTGGTCCGTTTATCCTGACACCAGTTATAACACGGCGTTTCATGGGAAAGTAACCAGTACTACTGGTCCGTTTATCCTGACACCAGTTATATCATGGCGTTTCATGGGAAACTAACCAGTACTACTGGTCCGTTTATCCTGATCCCAGTTATAACACGGCAGTTCATGGGAAAGTAACCAGTTCTACTGGTCAGTTTATTCCGACACCAGCGAGTCAGTCGTAATGCTAACCCTAATAATCCTGACCACAACATGAAAAGCCAGTACTACTAATGATTCTCATTTCTGATAATAAAACATGTCCAGTTGCTACTTCTACATTGGTCTATCAAAATTAATTGAGTGAATTTGATTTAGCATCGTATATAAATTACTTGGGCTTAAGGTGCTGAACTCCAGAAAATAGATATTATAGTCAAAGTTTTAAAACAATTCAGAAGTTGTCTTGAAATATTAGAATCATAATTCTGGGATAAAATTAGAGTTATAATTTCACTTTCCAGTACCATAAACATCTACATATTAATCGTTTATGCTTCATTTTTACTGGGTAGACATACCCAGTAGGCCACATATTGTAAATATTCATGACTTTCAAGTTGACAGCTTTTCGACATTTACTGCCAAAACAGTTTTGAAATACATATTACTTTCTTTGTTGTCACTATTAGCAGAAACTTTTAATATTTCAAAATGTTGATCTCCATCTGGAGTTCAACACCTTAAATGCGTTCCTTATATTCATTGCATTGTATGCTGGTTGCTGGACTTTTCATTGTATATTACAATATTGTAACTGGTGATAATTATTTCTTTCTGGGATAACAATGCAAATCTTCCACGAAGCCAGATAGCTCAGTCTGTAACGACGCGGGCTTTAGATCAAGGGACTGTGAGTTCGAACCTCTTTCCGTAAACAATCTTTCCGACGTTTGACAAAAGTCACTGCCACACGCATAATTCTTCTTCCACACATGGGCTAACAGTTTAAGTAAAAACGCAGCTAGTTGCTTGGAAAGACCCTTGAATTGAATGTTTATGTGAGAAAGCAAGGACACACATGGATAGGTGAACTGACCGCGGTGATATGACCTAAATCTTTATGAAAATGATTATAATTCCCAATCTATCGATTAATAATTGCCCATCTAACAATGATTAAATTATCACATCGAGACAAAAAGATACAAGTTGGCATTTGTGAATAGTGTAGGTCCAGATGAGCATAGGCATCTGTTCAGTGTTATCAAAAGCTTCACAACTCACCAAAAGCTTAACTCTTTCAGCGTCGAAATCGGGCATTTCCATTTCTCAATTCATGAAAGTTTTCGACTATCTTGGTAACTAAAAGACAAACACTGCCGATTTCAGGTGAGACAGCTCGTTACGAGCTGACTCACCTGAATCTGCATTGTTTGCAAAAAACTCAATATTGCCTTTGGCGCTGAAAGAGTTAAAAAAGCTTTTGTCAATAGATTGCGAAATGCCTAGACTAGACGGAGTGGATACAAGGTCTGGATCTATACTTGTTTCATGTGTCAAACTCGTACCTTTTTCACAATGGCATGCTCAAATATCACTTTAGATATATCGCAATATCTAGTTGTTCACGTATACTGTCGGTCGAAAATATGTGTTTGCTTTGCTTTGTCTTGCAGCAATATATGACCTGAGTTCAAAGGCGGAGTTCAGCTGCCAGTACAAGATTCAAGGTCTTCCCTACACGCCCCTATGTCTTGATTACAGGTGAGATTTATATCGTATCTATAACCAGTACAAGATTCAAGGTCTTCCCTACACGCCCCTATGTCTTGACTACAGGTGACATTTATATCGTATCTATAACAAGTACAAGATTCAAGGTCTTCCCTACACGCCCCTATGTCTTGAATACAGGTGAGATTTATATCGTATCTATAACCTGTACAAGATTCAAGGTCTTCCCTACACGCCCCTATGTCTTGACTACAGGTGAGATTTATATCGTATCTATAACAAGTACAAGATTCAAGGTCTTCCCTACACGCCCCTATGTCTTGACTACAGCTGAGATTTATATCGTATCTATAACAAGTACAAGATTCAAGGCCTTCCCTACACGCCCCTCTGTCTTGACTACAGGTGAGATTATATCGTATCTATAACAAGTACAAGATTCAAGGTCTTCCCTACACGCCCCTCTGTCTTGACTACAGGTGATATTTATATCGTATCTATAACCTGTACAAGATTCAAGGCCTTCCCTATACGCCCCTATGTCTGGACTACAGGTGAGATTTATATCGTATCTATAACCAGTACAAGATTCAAGGTCTTCCCTACACGCCCCTCTGTCTTGACTACAGGTGAGATTTATATCGTATCTATAACAAGTACAAGATTCAAGGTCTTACCTACACGCCCCTCTGTCTTGACTACAGGTGAGATTTATATCGTATCTATAACCTGTACAAGATTCAAGGTCTTCCCTACACGCCCCTATGTCTTGACTACAGGTGAGATTTATATCGTATCTATAACAAGTACAAGATTCAAGGTCTTCCCTACACGCCCCTATGTCTTGATTACAGGTGAGATTTATATCGTATCTATAACCAGTACAAGATTCAAGGTCTTCCCTACACGCCCCTATGTCTTGACTACAGGTGAGATTTATATCGTATCTATAACAAGTACAAGATTCAAGGTCTTCCCTACACGCCCCTATGTCTTGATTACAGGTGAGATATATATCGTATCTATAACAAGTACAAGATTCAAGGTCTTCCCTACACACCCCTATGTCTTGATTACAGGTGAGATTTATATCGTATCTATAACAAGTACAAGATTCAAGGTCTTCCCTACACGCCCCTATGTCTTGATTACAGGTGAGATTTATATCGTATCTATAACCAGTACAAGATTCAGGGTATTCCCTACACGCCCCTATGTCTGGACTACAGGTGAGATTTATATCGTATCTATAACCAGTACAAGATTCAAGGCCTTCCTTACACGCCCCTAAGTCTGGACTACAGGTGAGATTTATATCGTATCTATAACCAGTACAAGATTCAAGGTCTTCCCTACACGCCCCTATGTCTTGACTACAGGTGAGATTTATATCGTATCTATAACAAGTACAAGATTCAAGGTCTTCCCTACACGCCCTTATGTCTTGACTACAGGTGAGATTTATATCGTATCTATAACCTGTACAAGATTCAAGGTCTTCCCTACACGCCCCTATGTCTTGACTACAGGTGAGATTTATATCGTATCTATAACAAGTACAAGATTCAAGGTCTTCCCTACACGCCCCTATGTCTTGATTACAGGTGAGATTTATATCGTATCTATAACAAGTACAATATTCAAGGTCTTCCCTACACGCCCCTATGTCTGGACTACAGTAGAGATTTATATCGTATCTATAACCTGTATTTTTGGCATCTTATAATACGATCGTGTTTGTGTTTTGTTTTTTTGTTATGTGTTTTACACGGCTTTGAACACAATTTCAGTTATATCACGTCGTTTCCTTGGTAAAGTTACCAGTACTTCTTGTCCTTTTATACTCACAACAGGTATGCAAAACAATACAATATTTGATTAAGGTGCCGAGTAAAGGACAGCTCTGTAATAAATTATTCATAGTGATCAGAGGGCAATCAATGGCGTTATAATGAAAATAATATCAGAAACAAATTAGGATAAGTGAAAAGGAAACAATAGAGAGATGTTTATAAACTATTATTAAACCATCCTTCCGAATGTATATATATTTCTTTAGTTATCTGTTATTACATAGAGTCACCTAACTTTACTTTGAAACGTCCCAATACAAACATTTGCTTTCAGATATAACCCAGACAATCCCAATGAAGCGTGCTTGGTGTTCGGCGATGTGTTCGGCTTTATACACGCCGTTTGTTTTAACTCGGCTCTCACCACGCTGTTTGACAGACA
Organism: Serripes groenlandicus; assembly: GCA_031761405.1. NCBI lineage: Eukaryota > Metazoa > Mollusca > Bivalvia > Cardiida > Cardiidae > Serripes > Serripes groenlandicus. The sequence goes on from JASEVX010000016.1 coordinate 18,198,717, forward strand.
ACCGGGACCTATCCGGGACGACCAGGGTTTGAACTATTCTTATTTCGTTGTCGCCTACCTTATGCATCGTTTGTCCGTGTGTCTGTCCATCCGTCCGTTATACTTTAAATCATGAGATTAAGAACACAAATTAGGAGGCTGAAATATGCGCTTATATAACCGCTTATATCATGGATATTGAATAACATGAAATCATAGCCGCTTAAACATTAACGGTATATAATTATGACAGTATATATAACATTTCATGACCGTCTACCTGACTATAGTTGTTTTTTACTTCTGCATCATTTTGTTTCTCTGGTGCCAGTGGGCTATGTTGCTGATCCTAAATATTGACATTGGATTTTTGTGTTAAGATCATCTTCTTTCAGCTATCACGATTATATTAAAATGAGAAGAGAAATGTTGTTCAGCTCTTACAATACTGGTAGCCTGTCTATGGTTCTTAGAGAATATAATAGTTAAGCCCTCTACCAGTATCGTAAGAGCTAAAACAAAGTTATTAAAATAATATTACCGAAAGAGATGAAAAGAGAAAATGCTATTTTGTTTCCACAATTTACTACGTATAACACTAGTGTGTTACTCTGATGTCAGTGATTATTCGGGGAAGGAATCCGCAGTGGCCGAGTGGTTCACGTCGGGGATTTGGAACCGGGCATCCCGGGCTCGATCACCGAGGGATTATGAATAAGTGAATTGTCGCCGTGATATAACTCAAATAATGTTCACAACTGCCTAAAACCCCATTAAGCAAGCAAACTTATCTGGGAGAACAGACGGACTACCTTCATATTCGATGGATTAACAACCCTTTTCCCGTTATACGTGGCGTTTAACAGCATCTTAAATGTTTATTAATTGTTTCAACTACAATCGCTAACAATTTAGACCAAGATGAACATTCTACTCATTTATCAAAACTTAATTAGAAAAGAAGCTGTCCATAGACTTGAACATATTTGGCTCATCGTCGACACAATTGTAATGTTCATGCAAATACGATAACAATAAAATAAACATACAATATATAATAATACTATGATCAATAAAAACTTTACTTCATTAAAGAATATATATTCACAATCCAGTTACAATTTCGAATTCTACATTTCTATTTATATGGTAAAAGAATAGACACTCAAGTTTTAGGAAATCATTTATTGTTTTATTCCTCCAGAAACCTGCATGATCATACCGTTACACAACCTTGCACGGAACAAGTATAGGACTGTAGCCTATACTCGATACCTCGCCCACGACAGAGAATGGGTCCGACAAGGTTAGTTCAAATACATAATGAGAACTAGTTTAAGTATACTTAATGCAAAAGAGTTACATGTAATATTTACAGACATACATATTTGTTTCCATTCCAGTACGGTAGTTTTCTTTGACAATTACACGATTTTAGCGTAAATACCTTATGAGTTCTAACCTTATGCTTATTTAACTTGTGGTGTAAAGCATTACGACTGACTCGCTGTTGTCAATATATATGGACCAGTGGTACTGGTAAGTTACTTAGGAAACGCTGTGATATAACTGAAAACATCATGAAAGTGGCATAAATACCACACACCTACAAAGATAAAGAAAGCATTTATACTACCGAATTACAGCTTATGTGATGTAGTGTTAATTTTGTTTGGTTTTTTTAGTAGTATTTTACTACGTTTTCAACAGTATTCCAGTTATATCACTGCGTTTCTTGGGTAACTTACGAAGATATATTGGTACTATTTATCGTGACACAGATGAATCAGTCGTTATGCTATCTCCATAACCCTAGACGCCAACACGTGAACTTTATGGAGGGGATTATCCGCCAAAACTCTATGTGTCTAGATAACATTCTTATTTATAAACATTACATGCTCATGTGTCTTCTTTCTTAATTCTTACATGCATGTCTCATCTCATGTGTCCTTCTTACGAGTGCATGGTGTATGATACTTATTGCATCTTTCTTTCTTACAATTGCATATCCGCCAATATTCTATGTGTCTAGATGACATTCTTATTTATAAACATTACATGCTTATGTGTCTTCTTTCTTAATTCTTACATGCATGTCTCATATCATGTGTCCTTCTTACGAGTGCATGGTGTATGATGCTTATTGCATCGTTCTTTCTTACACTTGCATTCGTCTAACCGTATTCGTGTTAATGCCATTCGTCTAAGTCATATTATGACACCAGGTGGCGCTTTAAATTCAATAGAATAGAATCATTTTAAATATATATATGTATAATCTAACATTTAACAATTATGAATATATAAACTTTAAACTTAAAAAATGTCAACACTATTAGTTCGATTGTTAAAAGCTACCTAAACACCGGTTACCTCTATTTTGAAGAGTAGTGACTTTGGGGATCCATTATTAAAAGAGGGATATGTTTCGTTCATACGCGGTTATCTCCCTGGAATAAGAATTTAATTTAAAGCGCCACCTGGTGTCATAATATGACTTAGACGAATGGCATTAACACGAATACGGTTAGACGAATGCAAGTGTAAGAAAGAACGATGCAATAAGCATCATACACCATGCACTCGTAAGAAGGACACATGAGATGAGACATGCATGTAAGAATTAAAAAAGAAGACACATGAGCATGTAATGTTTATAAATAAGAATGTCATCTAGACACATTAAATTTTGGCGGATATTCCCTTCCATAGAACTTATTAATGTTTGTGTATGACTCGATTGGTGACAAACCTTGAGTTTGCGCTTCGAAGGTGGACACTGTAACAACTTCACCACTGAGACGGTCAGTAATTGATCTGGAGATCTAATGTTTAACTATATTCACTAACCGTTGTCATCCTTATATTCAGTAACCGTTGTCATCCCTATATTGAGTCACCGTTGTCAACCCTATATTGAGTAACCATTGTCATCCCTATATTGAGTCACCGTTGTCATCCCTATATTCAGTAACCGTTGTCATCTCTATATTCAGTAGCCGTTGTCATCCCTATATTCAGTCACCGTTGTTATCACTATATTCAGTAACCGTTGTCATCCCTATATTCAGTAACCTTTGTCATCCCTATATTCAGTCACCGTTGTCATCCCTATATTCAGTAACCGTTGTCATCTCTATATTCAGTAACCGTTGTCATCCCTATATTCAGTAACCGTTGTCATTTCTATATTCAGTAACCTTTGTCATCTCTATATTCAGTAACCATTGTCATCTCTATATTCAGTAACCGTTGTCATCTCTATATTCAGTCACCGTTATCATCCCTATATTCAGTAACCGTTGTCATCTCTATATTCAGTCACCGTTGTCATCCCTATATTCAGTAACCGTTGTCATCCCTATATTCAGTAACCGTTGTCATTCCTATATTCAGTAACCGTTGTCATCCCTATATTCAGTCACCGTTGTCATCCCTATATTCAGTAACCGTTGTCATCCCTATATTCAGTCACCGTTGTCATTCATATATTCAGTAACCGTTGTCATCCCTATATTCAGTAACCGTTGGCATCCCTATATTCAGTAACCGTTGTCATCCCTATATTCAGTAACCGTTGTCATTCATATATTCAGTAACCGTTGTAATCCCTATATTCAGTAACCGTTGTCATCCCTTTATTCAGTAACCGTTGTCATTCATATATTCAGTTACGCGTTGTCATCCCTATATTCAGTAACCGATGTCATTTCTATATTCAGTAACCGATGTCATCCCTATATTCAGTAACCGTTGTCATCCCTATATTCAGTAACCGTTGTCATTCATATATTCAGTAACCGTTGTCATCCCTATATTCAGTAACCGATGTCATTTCTATATTCAGTAACCGGTGTCATCCCTATATTCAGTAACCGTTGTCATCCCTATATTCAGTAACCGTTGTCATCCCTATATTCAGTAACCGTTGTCATCCCTATATTCAGTCACCGTTGTCATTCCTATATTCAGTAACCGTTGTCATCCCTATATTCAGTAACCGTTGGCATTCATATATTCAGTAACCGTTGTCATCCCTATATTCAGAAACCGTTGTCATCCCTATATTCAGTAACCGTTGTCATCCCTATATTCAGTAACCGTTGTCATTCATATATTCAGTAACCGTTGTCATCCCTATATTCAGTAACCGTTGTCATCACTATATTCAGTAACCGTTGTCACTCATATATTCAGTTACGCGTTGTCATCCCTATATTCAGTAACCGATGTCATTTCTATATTCAGTAACCGGTGTCATCCCTATTTTCAGTAACCGTTGTCATCCCTATATTCGGTAACCGTTGTCATTCATATATTCAGTTACGCGTTGTCATCCATATATTAAGTAATCGTTGTCATTCCTATATTCAGTTACGCGTTGTCATTTCTATATTCAGTAACCGTTGTCATCCCTATATTCAGTAACAGTTGTCATCCCTATATTCAGTTACGCGTTGTCATTTCTATATTTAGTAACCGGTGTCATCCCTATATTCAGTAATCGTTGTCATTCCTATATTCAGTTACGCGTTGTCATTTCTTTATTCAGTAACCGGTGTCATCACTATATTCAGTAACCGGTGTCATCCCTATATTCAGTAACCGGTGTCATCCCTATATTCAGTAACCGTTGTCATCCCTATATTCAGTAGCCGTTGTCACCCCTATATTCAGTAATCGTTGTCATTCCTATATTCAGTAACCGTTGTCATCTCTATATTCAGTAGCCGTTGTCATCTCTATATTCAGTAGCCGTTGTCATCTCTATATTCAGTAACCTTTGTCATCCCTATATTCAGTAACCGTTGTCATCCCTATATTCAGTAACCGTTGTCATCCCTATATTCACTAGCCGTTGTCACCCCTATATTCAGTAACCGTTGTCACCCCTATATTCATTAATCGTTGTCATTCCTATATTCAGTAACCGTTGTCATCCCTATATTCAGTAACCGTTGTCATCCCTATATTCAGTAACCGTTGTCATCCCTATATTCAGTAACCGTTGTCATCCCTATATTCAGTAGCCGTTGTCACCCCTATATTCAGTAATCGTTGTCATTCCTATATTCAGTAACCGTTGTCATCTCTATATTCAGTAACCGTTGTCATCCCTATATTCAGTAACCGTTGTCATCCCTATATTCAGTAACCGTTGTCATCCCTATATTCAGTAGCCGTTGTCACCCCTATATTCAGTAATCGTTGTCACCCCTATATTCAGTAGCCGTTGTCACCCCTATATTCAGTAATCGTTGTCATCCCTATATTCAGTAGCCGTTGTCACCCCTATATTCAGTAATCGTTGTCATTCCTATATTCAGTAACCGTTGTCATCCCTATATTCAGTAGCCGTTGTCACCCCTATATTCAGTAATCGTTGTCACCCCTATATTCAGTAGCCGTTGTCACCCCTATATTCAGTAATCGTTGTCATCCCTATATTCAGTAGCCGTTGTCACCCCTATATTCAGTAATCGTTGTCATTCCTATATTCAGTAACCGTTGTCACCCCTATATTCAGTAGCCGTTGTCACCCCTATATTCAGTAATCGTTGTCATTCCTATATTCAGTAATCGTTGTCATCCCTATATTCAGTAGCCGTTGTCACCCCTATATTCAGTAATCGTTGTCATCCCTATATTCAGTAGCCGTTGGCACCCCTATATTCAGTAATCGTTGTCATCCCTATATTCAGTAGCCGTTGTCACCCCTATATTCAGTAATCGTTGTCATTCCTATATTCAGTAACCGTTGTCTATGACCCCTGGATGGATAGCCCGCGTTGTTACGGACTTAACTACTGGGGTTCGACTCGCAGTTATGGCTTTCTATCTTTGGTGATCAGGATTGTACGACTGACTCGCTGGTGTCATGAAGAATGGGCAAGCAGTCCTGGTAACTTACCAAGGAAACGTCGTGATATATCTGAAAAATAGTTGAAAGCAGCCTAAAATATCGTACAAACAAAGAAACGAATTTTCTCACGAATTACTCTTCTATTCCAATACTGCTAAAGATGAATCAAAACGGCATTGACTTGCTAAATTTTTACTTAAAGTAAGAAATGCCAAAAAAATAGTGTTAACAATTGTGGCATAGTCCCTTTAAAACCTGTTAAAACTTGGTATATATAAACGAGTATACCGCTATTCTCCATTCATCCTCGTGTAGCCTAAGCATTCAAAATAACTACCATGTCGATGTCTTAATAGAAAATATGACCTAATATGATATCTTGCCTTAAAGATTGATTTATCCTTTCCCCTTTTCAACCAAAAAATAGTTTGCAAACACGAATATATAAAAATAATGTATGTTCAGCAAGGCAAACGGCCATCTGGAAAAATAATCTAAGCTCGAAACAACAATCATAATGGCACTTGTCTGAAAACCATTTATGACCCTTTTATAGGTAAATGTCACTTAAAATTCTCTTTTCTTGTTGAAGTACATTGTTCTTATTTGTTGAACTTTGAAACTTCTGGATGTTTGTAATATTATACACCTGACTACAAATACCAGACCAGTTTTTAAAGGCATTTCCGTGATGACAATTTATAGCATAATAGTTCAACATAAGAAAATAGTTTAACGCTTCTCACTTGACCGCTGATACAAAGGGTAAGCATTAAGATGTCACGAACCTCGGATATATACGAATACGAAGTTAGAATACTCTCGATACATTTACCACTAGATCGGACAAGTGTACATGGGGTGATCGAACGGTTTCAAGCATAGCTCCATCTAAAAAAAAGAATTGACATTAAAGACAATAAAATATGTATTTTATTAAACGCACATTCTAGTGGCATGTCCCTATAGCAACGTCATGTCTACGTGAGCCGGGCGCATTCGCCGTGTCGTAAACCACTGTTTCAGGGGCATTGGGTACAACTGAATGACATGCCAGTTCTGCAAGGGATTGCACTTTAACTGTTCCCATATTTATTGCATGACGTAAGTTTTATCACGGCGTTTCCTGGGCAAGCTACCAGTACTACCAAGGTTTTATTACAAAGTTTTGTTACAAAGTTTGTTACAAAGTTTGTTAACAATAACTACAGTTCATTTTACTGGACCTACGAGAATGGATATGTTGTCAACGTGTATATATCTTTGTTATAGCTTACATTTTCTCTATTTGTTTTCCTCAGGTTTTCTTCACATGTTATACATCTCGGTTACAAACGACTGTGACGTGTTCTTAAGTATTTTACCAAATAAATGATTTTTTTTTTTAAAAATCAACTTTTAACTTTATACGACAAAGACGCTTTAAATTTATATCTTAACCCTTTCGCACATACATACGCTTTCTGACGCCTCTGCAGCAGACGACTTTTAAAAACATCGTGGCAAATGGAGACATTGCTCATAATGAGCAATGTCTCCATTGTCCACAACGTTCTCAACTCTATATAATAATTCTTCTACCATTTACAGAGATATCCCCTATTTCTGACTGGATATTTTCAAGGTCGTCTGCTGCAGATTTGTTGTTTGATGGGAAATGCTTATCAAATTACACGTATTAAATGTTTACAAATTACCTGTATTATATTTACAGCATCTTACGACGGAGAAATTATCGTCTGGAACATCAACTCTGAGGCGCCATCACGTCACATGACTCAACGCATGAACGAGAAAATGACGTCATTACATCACGTGACTAACGAAAATCAGGTTTAGTATTATTTAAAACATCCGCCTCGTTTCACTATTTCTAAACAGTTAATACAAATGTTGTTGTTGTACATTATATGTTATTGTGTATACGTATAAACCGGACTTTCAATATTGACAACCATAACTAACTATGTAAACGTACAAACGACCTGATATTGTGACAATTTTTTGAACGAGGACTGCGAATAAATACAACATCCGGTCCACTGTACTCTAAATATCGATAGACGTGGCAACTTCGTGCGTATATACAAACATTCACGACTGTACCAGGAATCCGCCGTGGTCACGTGGTTAGCGTCAGGGATGCCCAGTCGCGGCGGTTATGGTGGAGTACATGTACCCTTGGACAGGGCACTTTTTCTAGCCTAGGAATGGTTTATTTACCCGGGGATCATGAATACGTGGCCTGTGACCGTGATAAAACAGAAAGAATGTTGAGAACGGCGTAAAAATTCCAACAAAACAAAATGTTTATCATTAGCTACAATACACCGGGAACAAGGAAGTAGTGAACTGTGGCCGTGATATAACTGAAATAATGTTGAAAACAGCGTTAAACCCTAATACAATAAACAAAGCGTCGGTACCGAGTCTACATGTTTCAGTGCAGTCAACCGAATGATGAATTCCAAAGTACGCTGCCAACTATTTTTCTCACAATAAAAGTGTTTATGGAACAAGTTTATTATTACGCAACACGCGTTACAATTGTCGCCGAGTTGTCATGTTGTTAATAAAATTATTGGTCTCTCTAGAGACCCTTAAAGTCCGTCTTCGTTTCTGTCCGTTTGTTTGTGGCAAGCGTAGCGCCAAAACTATTCAACGGATTTCGACCAAACTTGGTAGGAATTAAGGGGCTAGGCTCTAGTTGTGCCTTTTGTAGCATGGTAGCCATAGCAACCACCGTTGCTATGGAAACGGGCGAAAACCGCTCCTCCCACAGTTTTTCGAATTTAGAAACCACTCGGTGTGCGTTGTGTAGCCCATCAGTTGCTACATCGGATGATCGTCCCGATTGTTGATCCGTCTCTTCGTTTTCTTAATATTTGAGTTGCCGTAAGGGGTACCATTTCCGCGGAAAACACAGACACAAAGAGAGAACCATCGTCGCAGTATGCTTGTTAAACAAGTTGTCCGTTTATCATCTTGGCATTTTTCCCAACGCGAATACTGTTTGGTATTACACAAAACCGTATACATACTTGAAAACTTACAATGGTTAACACAAAACCGTGTACATACTTGAAAACTTACAATGGTTAACACAAAACCGTATACATACTTGAAAACTTACAATGGTTAACACAAAACCGTGTACATACTTGAAAACTTACAATGGTTAACAAAAACCGTATACATACTTGAAAACTTACAATGGTTAACACAAAACCGTGTACATACTTGAAAACTTACAATGGTTAACACAAAACCGTATACATACTTGAAAACTTACAATGGTTAACACAAAACCGTATACATACTTGAAAACTTACAATAGTTAACACAAAACCGTGTACATACTTGAAAACTTTCAATGGTTAACACAAAACCGTGTACATACTTGAAAACTTACAATAGTAAACACAAAACCGTGTACATACTTGAAAACTAACAATAGTTAACACAAAACCGTGTACATACTTGAAAACTAACAATGGTACATAATCGTATGCATATTCGTAAGCTAACAATGGTTTACACACAATTGTATTCATATTCGTAAGCTAACAATGGTTTACGCAACATAGTATGCATATTCGTAAGCTAACAATGGTTTACGCAACATCGTATGCATATTCGTAAGCTAACAATGGTTTACACACAAGTGTATACATATTCGTAAGCTAACAATTGTTTACACACAATCGTATGCATATTCGAAAGCTAACAATTGTTTACACAAAATCGTATACATATTCGTAAGCTAACAATGGTTTACACACAATCGTATACATATTCGTAAGCTAACAATGGTTTACACAAAAACGTATACATATTCGTAAGCTAACAATGGTTTACGCAACATCGGATGTATATTCGTAAGCTAACAATGGTTTACGCAACATTGGATGTATATTCGTAAGCTAACAATGGTTTACGCAACATCGTATATACATATTCATGAACTGAACCTGGTTTACACAGAACCGTATACATACGCGAAAACTAACCCTGGCTTACACAAATTCGTATACCTATTCGTAAAATCACAATGGTTTACACACAATTTATAAACTCGTAAGCGCACCCTGGTTTACACAAATTCCACTTATATCTGGGTTGACAAACCATGGGAGTATTCAGAGTGGCCTAACTTTATAATCGGCAAATGCTAGTATAGGCTGTGATGTGTTTACAATGTCCAATAAAACTACGCCATGACCATTGTGATCGGGAATGAAATCTGGATTAACCCTTTCCCTCATACGACAATTCTGCAGCAGACGACTTTGAACATATTTTGTCAAAAAATAGAAATTCTCTATAATTGAATGGATAACCTATGACTAAAAGTAACCTATGACTAAAAGTGGAAATCATTGTGACAAAATGAGAAATTGCTCGTTTTGAGCAATTTCTTCTTTTGTCACTATGTTTTCAAAAAAGCCGTCTGCTGCAAAGGCGTCAGAAAGCTTCTATATGAGGGAAAGGGTTAAGCGTATGATTTTATCTTCAGACTGACCATACACTGTCGAACTCCAAGATGCTATATTTAGAATCAAGAAAACTTAACTCTGGTGTAGGTGGCGCTAACCTGGTTTCCTGTGGGAGTAGTGGTTTTGTCCGATTTTGGAATAGTAACCTCGGTACTTTGATTGCGGAGTTTACCGCCCATAGTGAGTAACAGTTTTTACTCTTTTCTGAACGCCTTAGACAGAGCATTGCACCATTTCTATTGTGCATATCGAGGGCTTGGCGTGAAACGGTTGTAACTAAAAACCTATTTTGAAATCCCTGGTTTAGGGGCAATTTTGACCCCTTTGTAAACAATGCAAATTTAGGTGCCATTGCTCAGAACGAGCAATGGCACATAAATTTCCATTGTTTACCAAGAAAAATGATTTAACGTTTATAAAGACTTTATGGCGAGGTGATTAACCTTGGTAAAAAAAATACAAATTTTAGTGACAACCGTTTCACACCAAGCCCTCGATATATTGTTTAACGACTTTGTCATAACCGTTTAAGAGTGTGGCACCCTCGGTTATACTGGCGGTGGTCTCAGGCGTCCTGCTGAGCCCCGAAATACGTCGGTCGGTAGCGTAGCCGGTTGTCAATCCAGGGGTTGTGTATTCGAACCCCCCCGAAATACGTCGGTCGGTAGCGTAGCCGGTTGTCAATCCAGGGGTTGTGTATTCGAACCCCCCCGAAATACGTCGGTCGGTAGCGTAGCCGGTTGTCAATCCAGGGGTTGTGTATTCGAACCCCCCCGAAATACGTCGGTCGGTAGCGTAGCCGGTTGTCAATCCAGGGGTTGTGTATTCGACCCCCCCCGAAATACGTCGGTCGGTAGCGTAGCCGGGTTGTCAATCCAGGGGTTGTGTATTCGAACCCCCCCGAAATATGTCGGTCGGTAGCGTAGCCGGGTTGTCAATCCAGGGGTTGTGTATTCGAACCCCCCCGAAATACGTCGGTCGGTAGCGTAGCCGGTTGTCAATCCAGGGGTTGTGTATTCGAACCCCCAGTTTGACAAACAATCTTTCCAACGTTTAACACATATTAATGCGACAACTGTCATTCGCCTTCCAGCAATGGGCTAACAATCGATTTTGGAAAGCAGTTAGATTCTTGTAAAGACTGGTGTGTGGTGTATTGGTGTACTAGTGTATTGGTGTGTGTGTGTGGTGTATTGGAATATTGGTGTGTGGTGTATCGGTGTACTAAGGTATTGGTGTGTGTGTGTGGTGTATTGGAATATTGGTGTGTGGTGTATTGGTGTACTAAGGTATTGGTGTGTGTGTGGTGTATTGGAATATTGGTGTGTGGTGTATTGGTGTATTGGTGTGTGTGGTGTATTGGTGTATTGGTGTATTGGAGTGAGAAAGACGTGGATATGTGAACTGGCCGACATGATAAGAATATTTGTTGAAAACGATGAAAAGTCACAATTCATCAATCAATCAACCACAGCTGTCCGGGGAAGGCAATTACGCTTGAGTAACTGGTGTCATGATACCGGTGGTTTTTGTAACATTAAATTGACCGCAGAATTCATCAATAACAAATAATGTATTCAGTTGTGTGTGATCAATATATTTTCACGATATCATTACTGAATGATAAATATTGTGTCGGATACCGGTTTTAAAAAGTCTCCAGTTATTCCATGAATGTTCCCTGTGTAAGTTACCAGTATTACTGTTCCCTGTGTAAGTTACCAGTATTACTGTTCCCTGTGTAAGTTACCAGTATTACTGTTCCCTGTGTAAGTTACCAGTTTTACTGGTCTATTGATCCTGACACCAGCCAGTCAGTCGTAATGCTTAACCTGAAATCCTGAGGGAAAGCAATAACTTCTGTTTTTAGTGTCAGGGATCGAATGTGCGACCTCCCGAACCAAGGCAGACGTTCTACCACCTCACAACCGAGGCAGTCCTCATGGAGTTGCAAATTCAATTAGGCGCGGAAAGTTGGATACATTATTAGAGACTACTGTACTCTAGTATATTGATTGATTGATTGATTGATTGGTTGATTGATTGATTGATTAATTGATTGATTGATTGATTGATTGATTGGTTGGTTGGTTGGTTGGTTGGTTGGTTGGTTGGTTGGTTGATTGATTGATTGATTGATTGATTGATTGATTGATTGATTGATTGATTGCGTGATTGATTGATTAATTGATTGCTTGCTTGCTTGCTTGCTTGATTGATTGATTGATTGATTGATTGATTGATTGATTGATTGATTGATTAATTGATTGCTTGCTTGATTGACTGTTTGATTGATCAGTTCTCATGACGTTTTTTGGAAAAATCCCAAAGGTAGAATCCGCTCATCACGGGATTCAAACCGTGACCTTTTATACGAGACGCCGATGCTCTACCACTGCACCACTGTCTTCCACGTACATGAATGGTAAGTTTAGATTAATACGGAAACCGATGCATATTTAGTAAATTTGTATTTTCGTCAATCTGGAGTTGGTTCAGAGATGACGAGGCGTACATATGAGCCGTACCGCGAGAAAATCAACATTATCGACTCTGTGTAAATTATCGATCCGGATCAGCATAAGCATGCCGCACAAGCTTATCCGGACAGACACCTTTCGCATTCTGTGGATTATCTGTTTCAGGATTCATTACTCTATACCTATATACACCTGAGACGGATTGTGACAACCCGGATTAGCCTGCGTGAACTGCGATACATTATGCAGAAGCCAAAATGTTGGTTTTCTCGTGGAACGGCTCATGATATGTCCAACCTTTTGCGTTGTCATGGATGTGTTTTACATGCTAGTTGGTTAGCCTTTTGATAATATTGCAGCTGGTAGCATTACCATGACAACGGACAAGAACAATCGTTACCTAGTAACGGGAGATGTGGACGGCCTTATAAAAGTATGGGAGATCGTTGACTATGCCTTGCAGTCCGTAGACGACCTTGTTACGAGTCAACCACGTGAGTTAAATTCAATTGACAGTATCATCTACACAATCAGGTTTATGAAATAGTCGTCTCTGTGCGTCTATGGATAGCGGCGCTCAGAAGTGCTTGCGTGAAGTAATGGGTTAAGAAGTTTTACATTTTTTTTGGATAGCAATGAGTAATGCTCAGCGGAAAGAAGTCTTGCTGTCTTTGCAAAAAGCATGAGAGCTCATAAGAGCTTTTTCATATGCACAATGTTGTGTACTCAAATCATACAGATATTCCCCAGATACAGATGTTTTATTACAGTTCTGCAGCAGACAACTTTAAAAAAACATTATACATGTATGAGAAATTGCTCTTTTTGCCACAATGTTTTCAACTTTTGTTTAATTAATTACTTTCATTGATGGAGACTTTCCAAAATTGTGTCTAGAAATTTACAGTCGTCTTCTGCAGATTATTTTCAAATGGTCGGAGAACAAACATAAATGCATTGGCAACATTTGTAGTCTTATCTGGTTGTAAACTGTACGCGAATAACCACAATTTTTTCTACAATTGGCAAAAAGAACCAACATGCTGGATTTCAGTAGAAGCCTCTGAAAGGGGCGTTTCAATCAAGTATCGATACTTGAATGAACGAATAATTAATTGTTGCTTTTATTTTAAGGGTATTCTGCATGTAATTACTTTTCTGTTCTTTGTGAATACCAGGAAAACAATTATTGCAAACATTGAATGAAGATTTACATTTTGGATCTCAACTTATTTAACCCTTTCCCTCCTCATACGACAATTCTGCAGCAGACGACTTTTAACATATTTTGTCAAGAAATAGAAAATCTCTATAAGTGAATGGATAACCTATGACTAAAATTGGAAAACATTGTGGCAAAAGGAGAAATTGCTCGTTTTGAGCAATTTCTTCTTTTGTCACTATATTTTCAAAAAGCCGTCTGCTGCAGAGGCGTCAGAAAGCGTCTATATGAGAGAAAGGGTTAATTAACACAGTGAGGTCCGTTTTAATATGACCGGTTGGTTGGTCGCCGGCTAGTTCAATAATGGGACTGAAAGCCTGTCTACCCGGTGAAGGACTCGGGAACCAACAAATGTGTTCAGGACAGAGGTGTCTCACAAGTTAGAAATGACTGACGCTTTCAATAATAGTAATACACTATTCACTATAAGAAACAAATACTTACTTTTACGTTTATAAAACGAGGTCATTCCCTCAATCATGAAATATTTTGAAAGCACTCAAAACGAGTTTCCAGCCTCACTTTGACATGTAAAACAATGTCATTGCTTCAATGATCATATATTTCCCCAGCTCTTAAAACGAGTTCCCAGCCTCACTTTGACATATAAAACGAGGCCATTGCCTCAATTATCATATATTTTCCCCAGCTCTCAAAACGAGTTTCTAGCCTCACTTTGACATATAAAACGAGTCATTGCCTCAATTATCATATATTTTCCCCAGCTCTCAAAACGAGTTTCCAGCCTCCTTTGACATGATAAACACAATCGACTTAGGCGAGAAGAATGACGATATACTTGTAATAACGGCATCGGCAGATTGCAGCGTGGCATTGTGGGATATTGACGAAAATAAAGTGGGAGTTTTCGGACAGGTGAGTGTGTAATCAAACATGAGTTTAATAGACACCGACACAGTAACATGTTTCACGAACATTCAGTACATTTCAGTTATGTTACGTCGTGAAACCCAGAATTTCGACTAATTGACAACGATATTTTAAGTTTAAATCGTTAAAAGTTAGTGTGTATTGAACGGGGGCCTTATGTTCCTAGTTAAATAAGTGAACGTATTAGCTTTTAGTTCTGACGTCCACTTTGCTGATACCCAGTAAATCAGTAAGCCTGGCATGAACCCACAATGGAGTCTGATACCCGGCGTACTCTAGTAAATCAGTATGTCTGGCATGAACCCACAATGGAGTCTGATACCCGGCGTACTCTAGTAAATCAGTATGTCTGGCATGAACCCACAATGGAGTCTGATACCCGGCGTACTCTAGTAAATCAGTATGCCTGGCATGCACCAACAATGGAGTCTGATACCCGGCGTACTCTAGTAAATCAGTATGCCTGGCATGAACCCACAATGGAGTCTGATACCCGGCGTACTCTAGTAAATCAGTATGTCTGGCATGCACCAACAATGGAGTCTGATACCCGGCGTACTCTAGTAAATCAGTATGTCTGGCATGCACCAACAATGAAATCTGATACCCGGCGTACTCTATTAAATCAGTATGTCTGGCATGCACCAACAATGGAGTCTGATACCCGGCGTACTCAAGTAAATCATTATGTCTGGCATGCACCAACAATGGAGTCTGATACCCGGCGTACTCTAGTAAATCAGTATGTCTGGCATGAACCCACAATGGAGTCTGATACCCGGCGTACTCTAGTAAATCAGTATGTCTGGCATGAACCAACAATGGAGTCTGATACCCGGCGTACTCTAGTAAATCAGTATGTCTTGCATGCACCAACAATGGAGTCTGATACCCGGCGTACTCAAGTAAATCATTATGTCTGGCATGCACCAACAATGGAGTCTGATACCCGGCGTACTCTATTAAATCAGTATGTCTGGCAGGCACCAACAATGGAGTCTGATACCCAGCGTACTCTAGTAAATCAGTATGTCTGGCATGAACCCAGAATTGAGTATGATACCCGGCGTACTGTAGTAAATCAGTATGTCTGGCATGCACCAACAATGGAGTCTGATACCCGGCGTACTATGGTAAATCAGTATGTCTGGCATGCACCAACAATGGAATCTGATACCCGGCGTACTCTATTAAATCAGTATGTCTGGCATGCACCAACAATGGAGTCTGATACCCGGCGTACTGTATTAAATCAGTATGTCTGGCATGCACCAACAATGGAGTCTGATACCCGGCGTACTCTATTAAATCAGTATGTCTGGCAGGCACCAACAATGGAGTCTGATACCCAGCGTACTCTAGTAAATCAGTATGTCTGGCATGAACCCAGAATTGAGTATGATACCCGGCGTACTGTAGTAAATCAGTATGTCTGGCATGCACCAACAATGGAGTCTGATACCCGGCGTACTGTATTAAATCAGTATGTCTGGCATGCACCAACAATGGAATCTGATACCCGGCGTACTCTATTAAATCAGTATGTCTGACATGAATCAACAATGGAGTCTGATACCCGGTGTACTATAGTAAATCAGTATGTCTGGCATGAACCAACAATGGAGTCTGATACACGGCGTACTCTAGTAAATCAGTATGTCTGGCATGCACAAACAATGGAGTCTGATACCCGGCGTACTCTAGTAAATCAGTATGTCTGACATAAATTAACAATGGAGTCTGATACCCGGCGTACTATGGTAAATCAGTATGTCTGGCATGCATCAACAATGGAGTCTGATACCCGGCGTACTCTAGTAAATCAGTATGTCCTGCCTGCACCAACAATATAGTCTAATACCCGGCGTACTCTAGTAAATCAGTATGTCTGGCATGCACCAACAATGGAGTCTGATACCCGGCGTACTGTAGTAAATCAGTATGTCTGGCCTAAACCCAGAATTGAGTCTGATACCCGGCGTACTGTAGTAAATCAGTATGTCTGGCAGGCACCAACAATGGAATCTGATACCCGGCGTACTCTAGTAAATCAGTATGTCTGGCATGAACCCACAATAGAGTCTGATACCCGGCGTACTCTAGTAAATTAGTATGTCTGGCATGAACCCACAATGGAGTCTGATACCCGACGTACTCTAGTAAATCAGTATGCCTGGCATGAATCAACAATGGCGTCTGATACCCGGCGTACTAAAGTAAATCAGTATGTCTGGCATGAACCAACAATGGAGTATGATACCCGGCGTACTGTGGTAAATCAGTATGTCTGGCATGAATCAACAATGGAGTCTGATACCCGGCATACTATGGTAAATCAGTATGTCTGACATGAACCAACAATGGAGTCTGATACCCGGCGTACTATGGTAAATCAGTATGTCTGCCATGAATCAACAATGGAGTATGATACCCGGCGTACTCTAGTAAATCAGTATGTCTGGCAGGCACCAACAATGGAGTCTGATACCCGGCGTACTCTAGTAAATCAGTATGACTGGCATTTACCAACAATGGAGTCTGATACCCAGCGTACTCTAGTAAATCAGTATGTCTGGCATGCACCAACAAAGGAGTCTGATACCCGGCGTACTATAGTAAATCAGTATATTTGGCATGAACCAACAATTGAGTCTGATACCAGGCGTACTCTAGTAAATCAGTATGTCTGGCATAAATCAACAATGGAGTCTGATACCCGGCGTACTCTAGTATATCAGTATGTCTGGCATGAATCAACAATAGAGTCTGATACCCGGCGTACTATGGTAAATCAGTATGTTTGGCATTAATCAACAATGGAGTCTGATACCCGGCGTACTATGGTAAATCAGTATGTCTGGCATGAATCAACAATGGAGTCTGATACCCGGCGTACTATGGTAAATCAGTATGTCTGGCATGAATCAACAATGGAATCTGATACCCGGCGTATTCTAGTAAATCAGTATGTCTGGCATGAACCAACAATGGAGTCTGATACCCGGCGTACTCTAGTAAATCAGTATGTCTGACATAAATCAACAATGGAGTCTGATACCCGGCGTACTATAGTAAATCAGTATGTCTGACATGAATCAACAATGGAGTCTGATACCCGGCGTACTATAGTAAATCAGTATGTCTGGCATGAACCAACAATGGAGTCTGATACACGGCGTACTCTAGTAAATCAGTATGTCTGGCATGCACCAACAATGGAGTCTGATACCCGGCGTACTATAGTAAATCAGTATGTCTGGCATGAACCAACAATGGAGTCTGATACACGGCGTACTCTAGTAAATCAGTATGTCTGGCATGCACCAACAATGGAGTCTGATACCCGGCGTACTCTAGTAAATCAGTATGTCTGACATAAATTAACAATGGAGTCTGATACCCGGCGTACTATGGTAAATCAGTATGTCTGGCATGCATCAACAATGGAGTCTGATACCCGGCGTACTCTAGTAAATCAGTATGTCCTGCATGCACCAACAATATAGTCTGATACCCGGCGTACTCTAGTAAATCAGTATGTCTGGCATGCACCAACAATGGAGTCTGATACCCGGCGTACTGTAGTAAATCAGTATGTCTGGCCTAAACCCAGAATTGAGTCTGATACCCGGCGTACTGTAGTAAATCAGTATGTCTGGCAGGCACCAACAATGGAATCTGATACCCGGCGTACTCTAGTAAATCAGTATGTCTGGCATGAACCCACAATAGAGTCTGATACCCGGCGTACTCTAGTAAATTAGTATGTCTGGCATGAACCCACAATGGAGTCTGATACCCGACGTACTCTAGTAAATCAGTATGCCTGGCATGAATCAACAATGTCGTCTGATACCCGGCGTACTAAAGTAAATCAGTATGTCTGGCATGAACCAACAATGGAGTATGATACCCGGCGTACTGTGGTAAATCAGTATGTCTGGCATGAATCAACAATGGAATCTGATACCCGGCGTACTATGGTAAATCAGTATGTCTGACATGAACCAACAATGGAGTCTGATACCCGGCGTACTATGGTAAATCAGTATGTCTGCCATGAATCAACAATGGAGTCTGATACCCGGCGTACTCTAGTAAATCAGTATGTCTGGCATGAACCAACAATGGAGTCTGATACCCAGCGTACTCTAGTAAATCAGTATGTCTGGCATGAACCCACAATGGAGTCTGATACCCGGCGTACTCTAGTAAATCAGTATGTCTGGCATGAACCCACAATGGAGTCTGATACCCGGCGTACTCTATAAATCAGTATGTCTGGCAGGCACCAACAATGGAGTCTGATACCCGGCGTACTCTAGTAAATCAGTATGACTGGCATGAACCAACAATGGAGTCTGATACCCAGCGTACTCTAGTAAATCAGTATGTCTGGCATGCACCAACAAAGGAGACTGATACCCGGCGTACTATAGTAAATCAGTATATTTGGCATGAACCAACAATTGAGTCTGATACCAGGCGTACTCTAGTAAATCAGTATGTCTGGCATAAATCAACAATGGAGTCTGATACCCGGCGTACTCTAGTATATCAGTATGTCTGGCATGAATCAACAATAGAGTCTGATACCCGGCGTACTATGGTAAATCAGTATGTTTGGCATTAATCAACAATGGAGTCTGATACCCGGCGTACTATGGTAAATCAGTATGTCTGGCATGAATCAACAATGGAGTCTGATACCCGGCGTACTATGGTAAATCAGTATGTCTGGCATGAATCAACAATGGAATCTGATACCCGGCGTATTCTAGTAAATCAGTATGTCTGGCATGAACCAACAATGGAGCCTGATACCCGGCGTACTCTAGTAAATCAGTGTGTCTGACATAAATCAACAATGGAGTCTGATACCCGGCGTACTATAGTATATCAGTATGTCTGACATGAATCAACAATGGAGTCTGATACCCGGCGTACTATAGTAAATCAGTATGTCTGGCATGAATCAACAATGGAGTCTGATACCCGGCGTACTCTAGTAAATCAGTATGTCTGGCATGAATCAACAATAGAGTCTGATACCCGGCGTACTATGGTAAATCAGTATGTTTGGCATTAATCAATAATGGAGTCTGATACCCGGCGTACTATGGTAAATCAGTATGTCTGGCATGAATCAACAATGGAGTCTGATACCCGGCGTACCATGGTTAATCAGTATGTCTGGCATGAATCAACAATGGCGTCTGATACCCGGCGTATTCTAGTAAATCAGTATGTCTGGCATGCACCAACCATGGAGTCTGATACCCGGCGTACTCTAGTAAATCAGTATGTCTGGCATGAACCAACAATGGAGTCTGATACCCGGCGTACTATGGTAAATCAGTATGTCTGGCATGAATCAACAATGGAGTCTGATACCCGGCGTACTCTAGTAAATCAGTATGTTTGGCATTAATCAACAATGGAGTCTGATACCCGGCGTACTATGGTAAATCAGTATGTCTGGCATGAATCAACAATGGAGTCTGATACCCGGCGTACTATGGTTAATCAATATGTCTGGCACGAATCAACAATGGAGTCTGATACCCGGCGTACTATGGTAAATCAGTATATCTGACATGCACCAACAATAGAGTCTGATACCCGGCGTACTGTAGTAAATCAGTATGTTTGGCATGAACCAACAATGGAGTCTGATACCCGGCTTACTCTAGTAAATCAGTATGTCTGGCATGCACCAACAATGGAGTCTGAAACCCGGCGTACTCTAGTAAATCAGTATGCCTGGCATGAACCCACAATGGAGTCTGATACCCGGCGTACTCTAGTAAATCAGTATGTCTGGCATAAACCAACAATGGAGTCTGATACCCGTCGTACTATGGTAAATCAGTATGTCTGGCATGAATCAACAATGGAGTCTGATACCCGGCTTACTCTAGTAAATCAGTATGTCTGGCATGAACCAACAATGGAGCCTGATACCCGGCGTACTCTAGTAAATCAGTGTGTCTGACATAAATCAACAATGGAGTCTGATACCCGGCGTACTATAGTAAATCAGTATGTCTGACATGAATCAACAATGGAGTCTGATACCCGGCGTACTATAGTAAATCAGTATGTCTGGCATGAATCAACAATGGAGTCTGATACCCGGCGTACTCTAGTAAATCAGTATGTCTGGCATGAATCAACAATAGAGTCTGATACCCGGCGTACTATGGTAAATCAGTATGTTTGGCATTAATCAACAATGGAGTCTGATACCCGGCGTACTATGGTAAATCAGTATGTCTGGCATGAATCAACAATGGAGTCTGATACCCGGCGTACTATGGTTAATCAGTATGTCTGGCATGAATCAACAATGGCGTCTGATACCCGGCGTATTCTAGTAAATCAGTATGTCTGGCATGCACCAACCATGGAGTCTGATACCCGGCGTACTCTAGTAAATCAGTATGTCTGGCATGAACCAACAATGGAGTCTGATACCCGGCGTACTATGGTAAATCAGTATGTCTGGCATGAATCAACAATGGAGTCTGATACCCGGCGTACTCTAGTAAATCAGTATGTTTGGCATTAATCAACAATGGAGTCTGATACCCGGCGTACTATGGTAAATCAGTATGTCTGGCATGAATCAACAATGGAGTCTGATACCCGGCGTACTATGGTTAATCAATATGTCTGGCATGAATCAACAATGGAGTCTGATACCCGGCGTACTATGGTAAATCAGTATATCTGACATGCACCAACAATAGAGTCTGATACCCGGCGTACTGTAGTAAATCAGTATGTTTGGCATGAACCAACAATGGAGTCTGATACCCGGCTTACTCTAGTAAATCAGTATGTCTGGCATGCACCAACAATGGAGTCTGAAACCCGGCGTACTCTAGTAAATCAGTATGCCTGGCATGAACCCACAATGGAGTCTGATACCCGGCGTACTCTAGTAAATCAGTATGTCTGGCATAAACCAACAATGGAGTCTGATACCCGTCGTACTATGGTAAATCAGTATGTCTGGCATGAATCAACAATGGAGTCTGATACCCGGCTTACTCTAGTAAATCAGTATGTCTGGCATGCACCAACAATGGAGTCTGATACCCGACGTACTATGGTAAATCAGTATGTCTGGCATGAATCAACAATGGAGTCTGATACCCGGCGTACTCTAGTAAATCAGTATGTCTGGCATGAATCAACAATAGAGTCTGATACCCGGCGTACTATGGTAAATCAGTATGTTTGGCATTAATCAACAATGGAGTCTGATACCCGGCGTACTATGGTAAATCAGTATGTCTGGCATGAATCAACAATGGAGTCTGATACCCGGCGTACTATGGTTAATCAGTATGTCTGGCATGAATCAACAATGGCGTCTGATACCCGGCGTATTCTAGTAAATCAGTATGTCTGGCATGCACCAACCATGGAGTCTGATACCCGGCGTACTCTAGTAAATCAGTATGTCTGGCATGAACCAACAATGGAGTCTGATACCCGGCGTACTATGGTAAATCAGTATGTCTGGCATGAATCAACAATGGAGTCTGATACCCGGCGTACTATGGTAAATCAGTATGTCTGGCATGAATCAACAATGGAGTCTGATACCCGGCGTACTATGGTTAATCAATATGTCTGGCATGAATCAACAATGGAGTCTGATACCCGGCGTACTATGGTAAATCAGTATATCTGACATGCACCAACAATAGAGTCTGATACCCGGCGTACTGTAGTAAATCAGTATGTTTGGCATGAACCAACAATGGAGTCTGATACCCGGCTTACTCTAGTAAATCAGTATGTCTGGCATGCACCAACAATGGAGTCTGAAACCCGGCGTACTCTAGTAAATCAGTATGCCTGGCATGAACCCACAATGGAGTCTGATACCCGGCGTACTCTAGTAAATCAGTATGTCTGGCATAAACCAACAATGGAGTCTGATACCCGACGTACTATGGTAAATCAGTATGTCTGGCATGAATCAACAATGGAGTCTGATACCCGGCTTACTCTAGTAAATCAGTATGTCTGGCATGCACCAACAATGGAGTCTGATACCCGACGTACTATGGTAAACCAGTATGTCTGGCATGAATCAACAATGGAGTCTGATACCCGGCTTACTCTAGTAAATCAGTATGTCTGGCATGAATCAACAATGGAGTATGATACCCGGCGTACTCTAGTAAATCAGTATGTCTGGCATAAACCAACAATGGAGTCTGATACCCGACGTACTCAAGTAAATCAGCATGTCTGGCATAAACCAACAATGGAGTCTGATACCCGACGTACTATGGTAAATCAGTATGTCTGGCATGAATCAACAATGGAGTCTGATACCCGGCGTGCTCTAGTAAATCAGTATGTCTGGCATGCACCAACAATGGAGTCTGATACCCGGCGTACTATGGTAAATCAGTATGTCTGGCATGCACCAACAAGGGCAACTTGATTCGTCAACTCCCATTATATTTCGTTGTCGCCTATATAGAGAGTTAATAAAGATACAAATGGTTCTTATTTCACAAATCTTGATTGCTAATCAAAAGACATGCAAATAAAAATAATCACGTTTTTACTTTTTGTCAAATCCAACGTTTAAGTGATTAGATGGTTTGGCAAAGACATTTTTAAATATGGTCAACAAGTCAACGAGTTAATGACTTAATTGATTTTGAAAACTTTCAATTAAGTGAGTAATTGTTTCTCAACAACTTAAGGCCTTAACTGATTAAATTGTTTGGCAAACACCTTTTTAAATGTTGGTTAACAACATAACGACATAAACGATTTTGCAAACATTAAATTAAGTGATCAATGTGTTTCTCAAACAAGACGAGCACTTCGCCGTGGAAGCGGGTTTAAACGGCGTGACTGCCTTATAGCAAATAGGCCCGGCGTACCTACAAACACTCCTTTTCCCCCACTGTTTCTTACAACCTTTGCCAGATACCTCACGACGCGTATGTAAAAGGAAATGAGGGTTTAAACGGTGTAACTGCCTTAGAGCAAATTGCGAGAAAAGGTTCAATGTGAGTCATATTATACGTATTGCTATGAGATGGTTCAAAACACAGTAATTTTGAACGTTGTCATGGATGAAGGATTATATATTTTTTATTTTTTTTCAATTCTTATATGGGTCTAGAATGTAAAAAAATATAAAAAATCAACAAAAAAAACCCCACAAAAATAAGGTCAGGAGGCGGAAACGAAGAGACGCTGTTGAAAATATTTCTTTGTAAACTGGCCTTGTTATGTTTTCATCTTGTGAATTTTTACACTTTACACGGACAATATTGCCCTAGCTTAAAATCTACGACAGAAGTACAAATGTACTTCTGAAAGTTCTACTTACACACACACATTACGTGTATGTTTTCATTTGTGTTACATTAACATAGATATTTATGTGAATTGTTCATTCTGTGGACGGACATTTTGGCCTACGGATGTTTTGGCCCGGACGTCTCGTCCTAGGACTTTTTGGCCTGGATCTTTTGGCCAGCCATATTTTTTAGATAGGATCTTTTGGCCAAATCCCTATTTTCCCTGCTATATCTCTATTAATATAAGAAACTTATTAAGTATAAGAAAATTATTAAGTATAAGAAAATTATTAAGTATAAAAAAACTATTAAGTATAAGAACATTATTAAGTATAAGAAAAATATTAAGTATAAGAAAACTATTAAGTATAAGAACATTATTAAGTATAAGAAAAATATTAAGTATAAGAACATTATTAAGTATAAGAACATTATTAAGTATAAGAAAACTATTAAGTATAAGAAAACTATTAAGTATAAGAACATTATTAAGTATAAGAAAACTATTAAGTATAAGAACATTATTAAGTATAAGAAAACTATTAAGTATAAGAACATTATATTAATAATATCTATAATATAAATATCCTGTCACACATTTTAAATCCAAACTACAAATTCAAACTACAATGTTGTTATCTAATTAACAGTTTATCCCATATTTCCTTTTTTCACACATTTGTAATCCAAACTACATTATTAATATCTAATTAACAGTTTAAATCAAACAACAACAATTGCATTTTTTTACCGTTTTCTTAATGTTATAATTGATAAAGTTATTATTTAGTACTAATTACTCTGATAGTCATTAACTACAAGGTAAAGAAGATCAAGGACCATTATCTTAATTTGAATAACTCAGTGTTGCAGTTATGATAGTGACATAAAGGGTTTTCATTGCAAACAATTTCTCTCTCACAATGTTTTCAATTTTGTTCACAATACCTTCTTTTTTTTTTAAATAAAACATGAAAACACTTCGTATTTTAGATATAGAGATACATTGATAATAACATAACAATTTGTCTTGTTATAATTGGCTTTTAAACTTGTCTGGCCAAAAAGTTCTATTTGATAAGAATGGCTGGCCAAAAAGTCCTAGGACGAAACATCCGGGCTAAAACATCCGTTGGCCAAATTGTCCTACAACCTGTTCATTCGTTCATTTGCATATTTGTGAACATATCAATGGATGAAAGTTTTATACTTTACAAAGGTTATTCATTTCCTTCGATTAATTTATCGATTAGTTGATTAATCAATAATTGAAGCATTCAATAATGCATTGATTCACTCATGGTAAATATAATGTTTGAAATGATTGCATAGGTATATATCTTTAAGATAATAAGAAAGCACATTTCAAATGAATGGATGAATTTAATGAACTATTATATAGGTCAAATTACGCTAAATACATCCGCTGACTTGCGGATCTACTGTAGTACTATAGCTCCCTAAAAAAACGTTTGTTTGTGTAGAAATGAGTGTATACCATCACCAGAATGTATTGAATATATGACATTGAGTTGAAATGTATTGTGAATGTGTATAGGATGCACTGGAAATGATTGATTTGATCACTTTTAGTATTTTGACCTTGTTTGAAACTGAAAGTAGAGAAAGCTAAACACCGGTTTTGTCCGGGCCAGATTTGGTCCAAAAATGACGGTAACCATTTTCGCCTGGTGAGTTCTTTCTTGCATAATGCATGACCACACATTTTCTTTGGATTGTTTTAAAGCTAGGAGGTAACTCTTTTCAATGATATATGGTGTTCTACATGAGAAACGCTTAGAAAGTGTGACAATTGAGGACTGAAACTGGTCGATTTACATGGAAACAAAGAAGGATTTTGTTTGGTGTATTGTAACCTTTATTCTAAATTCTCATTTATATGTTCCGTCTTAAGCAGATTATAAACGATATAATCCTTTGGTCGCACTTCTCCAAAATTAATAGACATCAGTGTAATCAGGAAACCGGTAAGATTATACAAAAAGCATGTTGATATGTATATGTTACTTGTTTAGTTTGTATTTCCATGATGGGCAGGACTGTCTTGTGTTTGTCAATAAACTTTGAATTTATATTAATTTCCAGGACGATTTATGGATACTGGACTCGTACAGAACAGTACTACAGGAGCCCAGACAAATACAGGTAAATAAAGTTCACACATACATATTACGTATTACATATATGAGCCGTTCCACGAGAAAACCAACAGTATTGACTCTGCGTAATGTATCGACCCGGATCAGCCTAAGCATGCTGCGCAGTTCAACCCGGTTTCCGTAATTCCGCCGTACCCGATTTGTTAGCGCGAAGGATTTGGAACCGGGCGTTTAATCCAGGCGGTCATTGCGTAGTTCCCTTTGGCAAGGCACCTTTCCCAGCGTAGTACTTGTTAGTATTGTCGCCGTAAGATAACTGACATAATGTTTAAAACGGCATAAAATATTACTGGAGACTTCTGGAATGATTCTTTGCTGTTAAAATTTCCTCCCGCGTATTTTTTCAGTCAACTGTTTTTAATGCGCATGCGTTACTACGCCGGCTTTAGATCAAAGGAAAGTTATTCATTTTCCATAGATGACCAATATAGCATTATGGGCTATTGTTCGTTTCCAACAAGTGTAACTACACAGCAACCTGTCTCAAAATTAAGTTCAAAAAAAGAACAAACAAAATTGCATTATGGGTTATGGTTAGTTCCCAACAAGTGAAACTACACTGAAACCTGTCTCAAAATTAAGTTCAGTATACGAACTACCAAAATAGCAAAACAAACATACAGGTTTAAGGACTTTTTTTCGTGTTATGAGGTTAAATAGAAGATCACCCTTATTCCGC
This sequence comes from Serripes groenlandicus, assembly GCA_031761405.1. NCBI lineage: Eukaryota > Metazoa > Mollusca > Bivalvia > Cardiida > Cardiidae > Serripes > Serripes groenlandicus. The sequence goes on from JASEVX010000016.1 coordinate 18,225,857, forward strand.
ATTGCATTCAACTTTCAATTTCATAAAATATGGGATGGTCTGAAAATGGCTACTAGTGTGTCAATATAGCAAAAATTAGTCAGAGGTTATTTAACTTTATAAAAATCACTTTCAACGTTCAACAAAATCATTATTGTCCAATGGGAGACAACTTTAGACTACAAAATTGTCCGCCGACAGGCTAATCCGATTTACTTCCCTTTAACCATACTATGTCTGCAACAACAACAACAAAGTAAATACCTTAAAACGCGTGTTAACCATTTCCTACATGCAGCAAAACTACAACAGACGACTTTAAAAAACATCATAGCAAGAGCGCAGAAAAGGAGGAGCATTTTCAACTATTCTTACAATGTTTTCAAAAGTCTTTTGCTGCAATTTTGGTTCAATGAAGACAATGGAGAAGAAAAATAATAAATCTTTATTATTAACCCTATGTATGTAGTTTGTTCTTAGGTCGTATGCTGCAAAGGGTTTTGGGCACACATGTTATACAGCTTAACAGTACGATTTGCATATCATGTCTTAACCCTTCTTTAGATAACAGAAACTGGTACTGAGCAACAGAGGAGATTGAACTTTTTTTGTATTAACCCTTTCCTTCATACGACAATCTTGCAGCAGACGACTTTGAACATACTTTGTCAAAAATTGAAAAATCTCTATAATTCGGATAACCTATGACTACAATGGGAAAACATTGTGGCAAAATGGGAAAGCGCACGTTCTGTGCAATTACTGCTTTTGTCACTATATTTTCAAAAAGCCGTCTGCTGCAGAGGCGTCAGAAAGCGTCTATATGAGGGAACGGGTTAAATTGTGTATAAAATCTATGTCGTAACATAGTCCTGATAGATCGTATCACGACGTAAAGTAGCAAAGTCGCACGAGTTTCCACGTGTGTCGACCAAACGTCGTGGGAAGTTATAACACAGTCGAAGTGGGTCGTGTTGTTTGTGAAAGTCTTGGAAGGGGGATTTCAACCAGGGTTAGCACTTACTACTTTTAGTATGATCCTGTCGGGATCGAACCCTTGACCTACCGCACTCGAGGTTGACGCGCTACCATATACCACACTGAGTGGACGGTCTTTGGTACAGTCGTAGAAGGTTTCGTGAACTTTATTACTCATCTACTCAGTTAGACAAGATTTTAATCATGCGTAAATACATATGTATTTCAAACTATCAAAAGTACGCTTTAGTTGAATGACCCTCTTAACAAAACTGCCCAAACGCGGGATGGCATGAATGCGAACTCATAGAAAATGAAGAAGTGTTTTAATGGGCACTTGGTCCTTGTGTACAATGTTTTCTAAAATAAACTAATGCAGAGACAATACAGTTCGTCAGAGAAAGCGTTTAGAGAGATCATGTAATAATGCTGCAGATCCCCTCGGAGGTTTGACATTCCATGTTAGTCAGAAAGAATATCATTCGAAAATGCCTGATATTTTGGAACGTACTGCTCTGCTATCTTAATAGGATGTGGGTTTATTGATTATTGTACATTTAGTAGAATTTCCTTTCGAACATATATCTAAAAACAACTTAATTTTAACCCATAGTCCATATACAATAAACCTTCAGAAGTGTACTGAAATTATCTAAAATATTTATAAATAGCAGTTTAATGTTTGGAAACATTGTAATAAAGGGAATATGTCATCTTTTTATACGCAGTTCTTTTTCCGTCACATCTGTTTCAACTGTCAACTGCTATATATGCATCAAAATGTTTTGGCATGTGGAAAGGGTTCAGCTTTCATTCAGTAACCGATGCAGCAACAGCTGATGATTTCTATAACAATTCATTCTAGGAACAGGAGAAATTTGGCACGATGTTGTTACTTTCAAAATCTAAGCGTGATTGCTGCAGATACATTGAGGGGAAGTGTTTCCTGAGAGTATATAATAACGCTGCGGAATAGCAATCGAAAAAAGCTCAGACTTTGACTCATGTCATGAACTTAGGAATCCGCCGTGGCTTATTGGTAAGCGTCTAGGGTTAGACACAACCCACACGTCATTGATTTGGAACCGGGGTCCCGGGTTCGATCCCCATTCGCGGCGCTGTGGTCATGGTGGAGTGACCCTTGGCAAGGCACATTTCCTAACCTTATACTGATTTGATTAGGCAGGGATCATGAAAGAGTGAACTGTCGCAGTGATATAACTGTAATAATGTTGAAAACTTACTTTCCAACCATATAATAGACCATGGGTTGAACAAACAATGAATTTATCTAGAATGACCAGGGGAAACAAGACACATATTCTTCTCTATTTAATGAGCCAGTATATACAGGACATGTATAACTGATGAAACATTCAAATCATAGTTTCAACTCACAATAGTGTTGACAGTGTTTTATTTTCCAATTACGTTTTTTTCATCGAAGTGACATAAAACAAAACAAACAAGAGAAATATCATCTAAGGGTATTTTATAAGGATTTATTTTAGTTTCCTTCATGTGCACTATGCAAAAAACAACTCGAAAATAATAAGATCAGAAAGGAAAGATTTTTCATGTGATATCTTAATTAATCTATAAATGATACAACAAAAACATCTCGAATATAGTAACATAGAATACTATTAAGTCTTCGCATAAAGTTATCAGTTGGATAAAACATAAGCCCTATAAAAAACACATACGATATTATTGAGACATTAATTATCAATTACCTAACCAATCTCATAAATGTTTATGGTTTTATAACAATAGTTTATAATTTTTGACAAAGCGTCTCATGCTTTGGGTCATAGTTCCTTGAAATGAGCGTAAACCGGTATTTCCCGGTATTTTGCCTTTTTTAGGCACTCTGGCTTTATTCCAAAATTTGAATAATCGACAAAAATTGAAAGATAAACTGAGAAACTGTATTATATATCCTGTATGAAGATTTGTTCGCTTTTTCGAAATTGTTTTTTTATCGGCGTTTTTAGTGATTATCATCAGCGCCTAATGCCTTCTGCCGACTATGCCAAATCGAATTAGCTACACTTTTAAAAAATTCTTCTGTTTTTAAATGAACAAACATGTATTGATTTTTACTTTCTTTCTACCATGTTGGTCAGTCATTGCCATGATAATAAAATGTGTTGTGAAATAAATGACTTTGCAAGTAAAATAGGCCGGAAAGTGATATGTATATTTCGTCAACCGATCAGTAAGCGAAGCGTTAATGTGATTATTTTTTTTAATTAATTTTGTATGTTTCATTCAGAGTGCAAAATTCCTCGGGCTCCGATCGCGTTACGTTAATTGCATGACGTTCTTAACTGTATATGTAGGCCTGAAAATACAGCTCTTGGCATTTGGTACAATTGAAATAGAAATCAACAGTGATGTTCCTTTAGAACACTATACCAGATCCTAACAGTAGGTTATTAATAATCACTACATATGTATTTCTTAAAGGGCATGTTTTATATTTTATTTTGAAAGATCAATGATATTGTGTCCGTAAACACAGAGAATACAAACAGTAAGAACACAATTACTTTTATCAAATTCGTCTCAGATGACATCTGTATGTTTCTCGAAACATTATGAGACGAAATGAAATAAACTCTTTTATAAAGGCATATTTGGCCTCAGCGCCGAAGTGCAACTTTATACAAATACAAATAAAACTATTTGTATTTGTATTTGTATTTGTTTAGAATTTGATAAAAGTAATTGTGTTCTTACTGTTTGTTTTCTCTGTGTTTCAGGCGCTTGCATTAATAGTTTCTCCTTCGATACATTAGCAGAGGTAAAATAAAAAAAAAACATCAGATATAAGTCAATTATTTAACCCTTTCCCTCATATATACGCTTTCTGACGCCTCTGCAGCAGACGGCCTTTTGAAAACATAGTGACAAAAGAAGAAATTGCACAAAACGTGCAATTTCTCCTTTTGCCACAATGTTTTCCACTTTTTGTCATAGCTTATCCATTTAATTATAGAGATATTCCTTGTTTTAACAAAATATGTTCAAAGTCGTCTGCTGCAGAATTGTCGTATGAGGGAAAGGGATAAATGCACAGACTGGCGAAATCAAATTAAATAATTGTGATGTGAACAAAACAATGAATAATTCCGTCGAGAAATATGAATCTAAAGTTCACGTATTCTGACATTGTGTAAAGATAATTAATGTGTACCTAGTGAAACAGATTTGACGCTAATGTTCTGGTTATGCGGGGGATTTAGCTATGCTAAATACCTCCGTGTATTGTCATGCCCTGCTTACAGGAAATGAAAATTTGTAATTTGTTTGTTCTGGCCTCTGTGTTTTCAAAATGGACAATTTGTCTTAATTGTCCAGGGATCAGTTAAATATGTTTCACAACAAGCTAAACAGTATGCACATTATACAAAGTAAACGTACACAATGGAAAGTTTTAATCCATAAAGTTGTATACATAATTTAGAAATTTAAATATAAAATATAGCACAAAGTAACTTAATTATACAAGGTATTAAAATTTGCTTGTGCAAAAATAACACCCCTAGTCATAGCGTTTGTTGTATTTTTACACAACGGGTATAAATGTTCACTTTAATGATTATTATTATATATAGGGTTTTACGCCACTTCCAACATTATTTCAGTTATATCACGGCGACAGTTCACTTATTCATGATCCCTGGGTAAACGAACCAGTACTAGGCTAGGAAATATGCCTTGCCAAAGGGCACTCCACCATGACCGTTGCACTTTAATGATACTGTGTATCACATTTAAAACAAATGTATGTCAATGTTCAAGGTTACTAAGAGCTCATAAGTCTGTATAAATGTTTTTGACATATAATGAACTCTACATGATACCCCCATGTATATAGTTAATTAAACGCTCCACTGTTTGCTACATCCCCCGCGTTTCAGTATTTCAGTACTTTGATTTATCTGATATAGTTACAAATTACGGATTTTATATTTACGAAGTCTTAATTTTCCTAAAAGGTGTGTTCGTCTAGTCCAGAAATGGGAGTAATATAGTATGTAGTAAATTAATCTTATCGCAACACAGTCTGATCGTAGCTACAGTTTTAACAACAAACATTGAAAGATTAATCAATTCATCACAAGAAGTAGGAAAGCAATAATTCAAGTACATCAAAATACAATTTGCAAACTAAATTTAATGTTTTTTAATTTAGATGTTAAGCCAAGCTAATAAAAGATGTTTTTTTTCAATAACTTCCGATAATAGGTTATAACGGTGCAAGTACCTCTACTCATTTGGTGTAGGAACAAGGGGTTGCCCATTTCCAAAGACGACACTATAGGTAATACCATCTTTCTTTAACTCAACTGTAGCATTTTCTAGTTGGTCTTTATCAATTTTCTGTTGTATAAATGATCTTTGATGGTTAGTAAGTAGATCTGAAACGCTATCCAAAACGTCTTGACTTTTAACTGCATTAGTATCCAACTGAAAGAAAAACGTTGATGGATTAATTGCGAAATATAAAGAAGTGACTAAATTTGGAGTAGTTAAGCAAGTGTAACATTTTCAAACTACTTAAAACGGGAGAAAGTACTGGCCTATTTAAATATTTATCTCTCTCAATTAAAAACGGAGTGTACTATAGACATTAATCGGCATCCATAAAACAGAAGAGAGCGTGGGTAGCCCCTTCGCATCTGAAACTGTCCTATCATAATCATTATTAATAGTATTATTAATAGCATTATTATAATAATTATTATTAAAATTATGATTACAAGTTTTATTATCAATTATAGTATGAGTTTTATTTTGAGTGTTACTCTTATTACTATTTTGTTTTATTATTATTATCAATAATAATAATAATATTCATAATTATTGTTATTATTCAATAGTGTATTATTTTACCTTTGTGTTGGCCTGATTGGTCACCAACCAATTGAGGTGTTTTCTGTCATTGGAGGGTGCAATATTTCCCATGTTGTCTGCTTATCTCTTTAACACCTTCAATGAATAAATGTCATTGTTGTTTAATCATTGGGGTAATCGGACAAAAAGAAACAGGATAAAGAGCAACAGGCAAAAAGTAACAGTTTTTGCCCGGATAACAGGTAACAGGACAAAAGGCAACAGTTCTTATATTTTCATTTCAGGTTTAATTATTTTTTTCTTAGATTGAAAACATCTGTAACATATAATAGATATATTTTAATAAGCATATTAACAATTTATCTTTTGTTTGTTCGAAATTTAACTTTATTTATCTGAACTTGCAATGTTTTTTCCACTTTTCCCCCCACTATGTTTCCTTCCATCTTTTCAAATACCTGACAGAACATAAAGTTGCGTGCACAGGAGAAATAACTCTCATTTTCAAATAATGTTGTTTTTTCAACTTGTTTAAACATCTGACAGAATATATCATTGCGTGAAAAGGAGAAATTGCTAATTATGAGCAAATTCTCTTCTCCCACAATGTTTTCCTTTCGCTTTTTCTTCACACAGATATACATAATACAAAATTACATTGCAAAGTGAAAGAAATATAAGCACTTAAGATTGGGTTGAATATATAATTGTATATTTGTAAATAGTTTAATCCGACTCAATTTCTTTCAACAATGTATTTCGGTATAAACACAAAAAATGTATCAAAATATCAAGAAGATGCATTACTCCTCTGCTAGTTTGTGTCTATTTCATATTTGTAGACTTAAACATATTGGTTTTCATTGTATTTTGGAAAATGTGTTGCTTTCTATCCTGTTTCTTGTTGTTCGTTGCTTTTTGTCCTGTTGCTTTTTATCCTGTTTTGTTTTATCCTACAATCAAGATATACTTTGCCATCATGTTATTAACATAACATAACATAACATACAGTTTATTAGCATTAAATTTACAAAATTTGTAGCCATAAACAAATACAAATTTGAAGTCATGGTGAAGACAGGTTACACACATACATGTATACAATTTTCAAGAAGAGCATAATATTATGTTAACTAGCATAATTGCGTTAATAATCGTACAATGTATATTCAACTCATATATTCCTGTAATGGATACGAATTATATATTTATTTTAATAATATATAAACTTTTTGTTTACCCTCTCGATTCAAATGCTTTATGTAAATATTTTCCTATATTGTTTAGTGTTTTAACTGATGTAGAGGACATTAAAGAAGTGAATTTATTAATATTTGGCTATTTGCAATAATAATTTTTAAAGTATTGTTTTCTTAAAACAGTAAATTTTGGACATATTAGTAAAAAATGGTATTCATTTTCGATCATACCCATGTTACAGTTTGTGCAAAGCCTTTGGTGTTTGTCTATTCTTAAATGTCGTCCTTGTTCAATTGCTAATTTGTGACTGGAGAGTCTGAACTTTGAATAAGATATTTGATATTTTCTTTCTCTAATGCATGTTAGATAGTTTTCTAATTCAAATTCAAATTTAAATAATCTATAGGATTCTAATCTGTGGGAGTTATTTATTCTACTGTACCAACTTTGTTTGTATATGTCTAAAATACGTTGCTTTATTTGACTGTAGGTAGTTTCTGTTGAATTTTGATTCATCCATATATAGCTTAGTCCTGTATTATCTAATATTTGTTTAATGTTATAAGCCCAGTTAGCACCATTATAACTGATATTGTTCTCCGCGTCGATATACATCATTTCATATATTTTATCAATTAATGGATTATTACTTTGTTTTATTTTTATCCAATATTTTATCATAAGTAACTGTCTATTTATTTTCATAGGGTATCGACCCAAATCACCATATAATGCATCAAGGTTCGTAGATCTATTTACACCAAGGACTTTTCTTAGGAATTTAGAATGTATTTTTTCTATATCTGAACATGTTCCATTTCCCCAAATAGATGCATTGTAGTTTAAAACTGATCCTACCAGGCTATCAAATAAACGACATTTATCATTTGCATATAGATTCATTTGATTAAATATTATGAAAAGGTTATGGAGTGCATAAGAAGCTTGTTGTGCAATTCGCTTATGAGTCCTGTACCAAGATCCGTTCTTGTAAAAATATATACCTAAATATCTAAAATGTTGTACAACTTCCAATACTTCATCCGATAATTTAAAATCGTAATTAGTATGTTTACCCTTTTCAAAAATCATTATTTTTGTTTTTTTAATATTAATGGTAATACCCCATGTATTGCAATATCTTTCAAGATCATATAGCATTGACTGTAAGGCTTCTGGATTTTGTGCGAAAAGGGCAGTATCGTCTGCAAATAGCAGCATGAAAAATTTTACCTCATCATATGTGAATATTCCATCTATGTTTGAATCAATATTATTTATAATGTCATTTACAAACAATAAAAATAATAAACTTGAACTTGGGTCTCCCTGTTTAACTCCTATTTTTGAACTTATGAAGTCCGAATAAGAACCATTATATCTTACACAAGATCTAACAGTGTTATACATTGATTGTATTGCATTGGTAAATGTTGTACTTATATTTAAGGACTTCAATTTATTCCATAAGAATATTCTATCTATTGTGTCGAAGCATTTTTGGAAATCAACAAAGGCACAATATAATTTCTTCTTAGAACTTAGGGTTTTTGTGATTATTGCATTTAAAATGAAAATACATTCTGCCGTGCTTTTGCCTTTTTGAAATCCAAATTGTACGTTATTTATTACTTCGTGTTCATTACACCATTTAGTTAATCGATTGAGAAGTATTGTAGAATAAATGTTCATGTTATTGAACCTGTTTAAGTAGGAAAGTATCGCGCGCACACACACTCACACCAACACCCAATTAATTTCGTTTGTACGCGGTAATCTCCCTGTAATTAGCATTTTAATTTTAAGCAAGGATGCACTAACACGAATGGTATTAACACGAATACGGTAAGACAAATACAAGTGTAAGACAGAACATTGCAATAAGCAGCATACAACATGCACTCATAAGAACACATGCGATGAGGCATGCATGTAAGAATTAAAAAGTAAGGCGCATGATCATGTAATGTTTATGAATAAGAATGTCATCAAGTCACATAGAATTTAAGAAGGACACATGCGATGAGACATACATGTACGAATTAAGAAAGAAGACACATGAGCATGTAATGTTTATAAATAAGATTATAATCAAGACCAATAGCATTTTGACGGATATTCCCTTCCATACAGATGAGGCGTAAATCATGATTAATTAAGACGGTTCTGACTAGATCTGATTGATGTTCCCGAATTACTTTGTGTTATAGTATATATATATATATATATATAAGAATAAACGTTTGAACCAAATATTGTTTACGTTTTCGACATTGTTTCAACCATGTGTTGCACTTTATAATGTTTTAATAGACTGTTTTAATTATATTGACAATACTGTTATACGTTTATTGACAATGCTATTATAAGTTTATTGAGAATGCTATTATAAGTTTATTGAGAATGCTATTATAAGTACATATATATCAATACCTTTACGTAGTTAAACCAATAAACACGTGTACTAATGCTTCTACAAGTATAAACTGTACATGTATAATGAAAAATGGCGAAATATGCCAAAAGCTTTCTGCAGTGATTGACATTTAAATCAACAATTTTATTTTAAATCCTATTATCCATTGTTGTGAAAATAAGGATACCCTTGTAATGCCTTAAATATGAATTGCAAAATAGTTTTTGACTCGTCTAGTTGGCTATTGATATAATTAACTAATGCCCTTACTCACTATATATCCGTTCATTATAGACATAGCTGATTTGAAATTACAAAAAGATAACCTCATAAACACCTTCACGTAAAAACCCTTTACATATTCGCCAAAAAGATTAATTCAAGTAATCATGAAGAGTTGTTTCTATGCGTGACTGCTGCCTCAGACTCAAAGCGGATAAATCCAATTATTATATTAAATATGAAGATTTCTGACACAAAATAAAATATAATTCATATTTTAAAATAAATATACCTTTTATGTCATGAATAAGAAATATTTTAACTTACTTCTTAAAATAATTCTTGCTTGTTCGTCCTCCTGATAAACTTCTCAAGTAAAGTAAAAAGAGCAGCGGGCCAGCTTATAAATACTGTACTGAATGAACACGTGACTGAATTCCGTAACATACACGTAATCGTATGACTTGACAATATTGACTTGGTCTGCAATTGTATGCAATCAATTTGTAATATTTCAACAAACGGAAAGTTTTAATGTATACTTTTAATTCTTTGATTACGGAGAATGCATTACGACTGATACATAATCGTTAAGACAAATTATACCTGTAATCTTATTTAACTAAGTACAGCATTGAACTTTTGAAAGAGTTGTGTGAGAAATTACGGGTTATGTATTGCTGATTCATCGGACCATGCTTCGCATGCGGCGAATTCAACCACATCAGACGCACGTGTCCACACAAAGTGGCAGAGCAACTTAACTACCCCGGCAAAAAGTGAGATTAGCCCAGTGAGAAGTAAAGAGACTGATATTGAAGTTGAGTATTTTAGTTTTTGCGAACAATTTTATGACGGTAACAGATTTACAGATGACTTTTATGAATATGAACAGGGTTAAAAAGACAGTATTGTTATGCGCAGATTAAGGCAATATATTGAATTTTGGGGAAAAATTGGAACGAACAAATTTATTTTAGACATTATTACAAATGGCTAAAAGATACCTTTTTTATCAGTGCCAGAAGAGCCTATTTCGAAAAGTAATGTGCCCACCCAGACTCTGATCAAGACATAGTCTACCGTCTTTATAGAACATACGATAGTTTGGACACGACTCGCTGGTTCGTCCCTTTTGTGCCCACCCAGACTCTGATCAAGACATAGTCTACCGTCTTTATAGAACATACGATAGTTTGGACATGACTCGTTAGTCACTTCCTCTGATCAAGGTAAAGGCTACCGCTTGCATCATACTTACACACGCTTGAACTAGAAGTACATGTATACGCTGATGAATGATTGAACTTCGACTGTTAAGAAACACTAACGTGAATCTTTTACCATGATCGTTTCATAGAAAATGGACATGGCTAAGAAGATATGATTATTCCGTAAAATAGTCTTTAAAACCACATCTCACGACGACACAGATTGATTGAATAGAATTAAGCATTGTTGTCAATGGCATTTCAGAAAGATTACGGCGGACAGAGCACATCATGCTTTATCGCGTACTCAATCAACATTATTACAATGCATATGGCTACCTCTACAAAAAGACTAATTAGCTAATGACGACACGCAAGAAGAATAAGGTTACGAAGGAAAATGAATAGGAAATAAAAGACTTACCGTCGACACCAACGCATGATAGCACAACGAGTACAACCATAGGAATCATGCTGCAATAGATATAGAGGTACATTTATTATGGTTACAATAAATCACAAGGCTTTAGCAGAATCATGTTTCTAACACTCAAACTGATATACATATATGAGCCGTCCCGCGTAAAGTATCGACTCGGATTAGCCTTAGCATGCCACGCAGGCTAACCCGGACAGACACTTTTCGCCTCCTGTGTATTTTCTGTTTCAGGAATCATTACTCTATGCCTATATACCCCTGAGACGGAATTTGACGGCCCGGATCAGTCTGCACGGATTGCGAAGGCTCACACGTTAAACTGTCAAGTCTAAATCAAGTCTGCATTGAATACAAACAATAATACGATATCTTTAATAACATGTCAAACTATCGAGTCTAAATCCACTCTGCATTGAATACACACAATAATACGATATATATTATAACATGTCAAACTATTAAGTCTAAATTCACTCTGCATTGAATACAAACAATTCAATATTCAATATTCAATATTCAATATATTTTTTTCAATATATTTTATTTATTAACATGTCAAACTATCGAGTCTAAATCCACTCTGCATTGAATACACACAATAATACGATATATATTATAACATGTCAAACTATCAAGTCTAAATCAAGTCTGCATTGAATACAAACAATAATCTGATATCTATTATAACATGTAAAACTATCAAGTCTAAATCTACTCTGCATTGAATACAAACAATAATACGATATATATAATAACATGTCAAACTATCAAGTCTAAATTCACTCTGCATTGAATACAAACAATAATATGACATCTATAATAACATGTAAAATGACCCGGCTGTCACATTTACTTTAAGCATTAGTGTTATATTAGGAACTTTTGTAATGCAAACATTTGAAATAAATATTTGAACATCAACTTACTTATACGAATAAAAGACTCTAGATTATACGATCAGTCAAAATAGAGTATTCGAGATATCAGAACTGCTGCTTGGCTGTTTACATGATTGTATCACGTACTTTCATTTCCTACTCCCTTGCTCTCAGGTTTGCATGATTATCATTACGACTGCGTAGCTGGTGTCAGAATAAATGACCAGTAGAAGTGATAACTTACCCAGGTAACGCCGTTGTATATCTGAACACTTCTTGAAAGCGGCGTAAAACACAAAACAATCAATCAGTCCATTATACAATCAAACGAACACGCGATTAATTCGAAGTAATTCGTTATTCCATTGCGAATTCGAGTTATCGTGAGTCCATTGACTGTGTGCATGTAGCTCACGTTAATAATAGTCTGCTAGTCAAAACCTCCTTAGATATCCAAAGGTTCACTAAATAGGTTTTTATATATCGAGGGCTTGGCGTGAAACGGTTGTAACTAAAATTGGATTTGTTTTTACCGAGGTTAATCACCTCGCCATCAAGTCTTTATGAACGTAAACTCTTTTTTCTTGGTAAACAATGGATATTTAGGTGCTATTGCACGTTGTGATCAATGGCATCACAAGTTGCAGTGTTTACAAAGGGGTCAAAAAAGGTTTTTAGTTACAACCGTTTCACGCCAAGCCCTCGATATTGGTTCAAACCCCGGTCCCAACATCGTAGCATGTTAAAAAGAGATTTCGTTTCGCATTTTACCATTACCCGGAAGATTAAACTTTACAAAAATAAATCTCATTTGCATTGGTTATGTGTTTAAGTATATTCCCTATAAATCATTCAAACAATCTTTAGCCGGTATTATGTAGCAGGGACACACCTCCACCGATTGATGTTGCCCGACTTTATTCAAAATTTCACCTCAATTCTGTTATAAAATTAAATCTTCTAGGTACAAATGTAATTGTAAAATGTGAAAAACTAAAATATGTTTTAACAGGCTACAATACGGGTACCTGTGATTAAATTTTAAACTTAAACCGTTAACTCTATATCTATAATACGAAATGTTTCATTTTGTAGGATTAATACTTAATTGGGTGATTTAACCATGTCAAATTCCGTCTATACAATGTGTATTTATTGAGCCTATAGACTATTATACCACAGAAAATATTGATTCGGATTTTAACACTTCATTCTACTTCCCGTTTCGTCCAACTTTAGCCATGTATTTCCCCTTGTCCTGGTTCAACCGAAACATATAAAACCTTGTTTGAATGACTTATTTGGATTATACTTCAATACAATACAATATTTTAATAACCCTTTCCCACATACAGCAAATCTGCAGCAGACGACTTATATAGATAATACCTATATAGATAAACGTAAATAAAATCTCCATTAATGAGAGTGTATTTATTTAAAAGAGTTGAACACATTGTGGCAAAAGGAGATATTGCTCGTTTTGAGTAATGTCTTCTTTTGTCACAATGTTTTCAAAAGACGTCTGCTGCAGATGCGTCGACATGTGTCTATAGGTGGGAAAGGGTTAAGGTGCTGAGTATGTACATAATACATAAAAAAACAACTCTGCAATAAATTAAACATACTGATCAGAGGGCAACCAAAGGCGTTACAATGAAAACAATATCAGAAAAATGTTGAATAAGAGAAAAAGAAACTATAGTGAGAAAGAAGGAAGTAGGTACTTAATCGAAGATAGAAGCATGTTTTGTTATTCATAAGATGTACGAACAATAGTGTGGTCGAACTTTTAACATGGAAGAGTCCACATGTTGAAATTTAACTGTGAAAGATTTAAAAGGTACCAGAGAAATATGGAGTTCGGACGTTCAACGGATACTATCGATAGTATCACCCTGATTACATGCAACATCATGGTCTCTGCATAATGTATCGACCGAGATCAGCCTTCACAGTCCGCGCAGACTGATATGGGCCGACACATTCCATCTTAGGGGGATGGAGGTATAGAGTGATTATTCCTGAAACAGAACATTCAAGGTTTTTCTAGCAGGACGGCTCAATTATGATCATGTTTCTCTTTTCTAACCTACGTATTTTACATTTATGTGAAACTGTCTTTCACACTCGATGTCTTATGTCTGTGAGTCCTAAGCTGTACTTACGCCGTCTGTGTTTAACAATCTCTATAACAAGTACTCGCGCCGTCTATGTTTAAAAATTCCTCTAAGCCGTACTCGCGCCGTCTATGTTTAACAATTCCTCTAAGCCGTACTCGCACCGTCTATGTTTAAAAATTCCTCTAAGCCGTACTCGCGCCGTCTGTGTTTATAGATCTCCCTAACCAGTACTCGCGCCGTCTGTGTTTATAAATCCCCCTAACCAGTACTCGCACCGTCTGTGTTTAAAAATCCCCCTAATCTGTACTCGCGCCGTCTGTGTTTATAAATCTCCCTAACCAGTACTCGCGCCGTCTGTGTTTATAAATCTCCCTAACCAGTACTCGCGCCGTCTGTGTTTAATAATTCCCCTAACCAGTACTCGCGCCGTCTGTGTTTATAAATCTCCCTAACCAGTACTCGCGCCGTCTGTGTTTAATAATTCCCCTAACCAGTACTCGCGCCGTCTGTGTTTATAAATCTCACTAACCAGTACTCGCGCCGTCTGTGTTTAATAATTCCCCTAACCAGTACTCGCGCCGTCTGTGTTTATAAATCTCACTAACCAGTACTCGCGCCGTCTGTGTTTAATAATTCCCCTAACCAGTACTCGCGCCGTCTGTGTTTAATAATTCCCCTAACCAGTACTCGCGCCGTCTGTGTTTAATAATTCCCCTAACCAGTACTCGCGCCGGCTGTGTTTATAAATCTCCCTAACCAGTACTCGCGCCGTCTGTGTTTAATAATTCCCCTAACCAGTACTCGCGCCGTCTGTGTTTATAAATCTCACTAACCAGTACTCGCGCCGTGTGTTTAATAATTCCCCTAACCAGTACTCGCGCCGTCTGTGTTTAATAATTCCCCTAACCAGTACTCGCGCCGTCTGTGTTTAATAATTCCCCTAACCAGTACTCGCGCCGTCTGTGTTTATAAATTCCCCTAACCAGTACTCGCGCCGTCTGTGTTTAATAATTCCCCTAACCAGTACTCGCGCCGTCTGTGTTTATAAATCTCACTAACTAGTACTCGCGCGGTCTGTGTTTAATAATTCCCCTAACTAGTACTCGCGCCGTCTGTGTTTAATAATTCCCCTAACCAGTGCTCGCGCCGTCTGTGTTTATAAATCTCACTAACCAGTACTCGCGCGGTCTGTGTTTAATAATTCCCCTAACCAGTACTCGCGCCGTCTGTGTTTAATAATTCCCCTAACCAGTACTCGCGCCGTCTGTGTTTAATAATTCCCCTAACCAGTAATCGCGCCGTCTGTGTTTATAAATCTCACTAACCAGTACTCGCGCCGTCTGTGTTTATAAATCTCACTAACCAGTACTCGCGCCGTCTGTGTTTATAAATCTCCCTAACCAGTACTCGCGCCGTCTGTGTTTAATAATTCCCCTAACCAGTACTCGCGCCGTCTGTGTTTATAAATCTCACTAACCAGTACTCGCGCCGTCTGTGTTTAATAATTCCCCTAACCAGTACTCGCGCCGTCTGTGTTTAATAATTCCCCTAACCAGTACTCGCGCCGTCTGTGTTTAATAATTCCCCTAACCAGTACTCGCGCCGTCTGTGTTTATAAATCTCACTAACCAGTACTCGCGCGGTCTGTGTTTAATAATTCCCCTAACTAGTACTCGCGCCGTCTGTGTTTAATAATTCCCCTAACCAGTGCTCGCGCCGTCTGTGTTTATAAATCTCACTAACCAGTACTCGCGCGGTCTGTGTTTAATAATTCCCCTAACCAGTACTCGCGCCGTCTGTGTTTAATAATTCCCCTAACCAGTACTCGCGCCGTCTGTGTTTAATAATTCCCCTAACCAGTAATCGCGCCGTCTGTGTTTATAAATCTCACTAACCAGTACTCGCGCCGTCTGTGTTTATAAATCTCACTAACCAGTACTCGCGCCGTCTGTGTTTATAAATCTCCCTAACCAGTACTCGCGCCGTCTGTGTTTAATAATTCCCCTAACCAGTACTCGCGCCGTCTGTGTTTATAAATCTCACTAACCAGTACTCGCGCCGTCTGTGTTTAATAATTCCCCTAACCAGTACTCGCGCCGTCTGTGTTTAATAATTCCCCTAACCAGTACTCGCGCCGTCTGTGTTTAATAATTCCCCTAACCAGTACTCGCGCCGTCTGTGTTTATAAATCTCACTAACCAGTACTCGCGCCGTCTGTGTTTATAAATCTCACTAACCAGTACTCGCGCCGTCTGTGTTTAATAATTCCCCTAACCAGTACTTGCGCGGTCTGTGTTTAATAATTCCCCTAACCAGTACTCGCGCCGTCTGTGTTTATAAATTCCCCTTACCAGTACTCGCGCCGTCTGTGTTTAATAATTCCCCTAACCAGTACTCGCGCCGTCTGTGTTTATAAATCTCCCTAACCAGTACTCGCGCCGTCTGTGTTTAATAATTCCCCTAACCAGTACTAGCGCCGTCTGTGTTTATAAATCTCACTAACCAGTACTCGCGCCGTCTGTGTTTAATAATTCCCCTAACCAGTACTCGCGCCGTCTGTGTTTAATAATTCCCCTAACCAGTACTCGCGCCGTCTGTGTTTATAAATTCCCCTAACCAGTACTCGCGCCGTCTGTGTTTAATAATTCCCCTAACCAGTACTCGCGCCGTCTGTGTTTAATAATTCCCCTAACCAGTACTCGCGCCGTCTGTGTTTAATAATTCCCCTAACCAGTACTCGCGCCGTCTGTGTTTAATAATTCCCCTAACCAGTACTCGTGCCGTCTGTGTTTAATAATTCCCCTAACCATTACTCGCGCCGTCTGTGTGTAAAAATCCCCCTAAGCAGTAAACGCGCCATATGTGTATAAAATCCCCCTAAGCAGTACCCGCGCCGTTTGAGTATAAAATCCCCCTAAGCAGTACCCGTCTGCGTATTAAATCCCCCTAAGCAGAATGTATGCTCTAATTGTTTACTATCCTCAGTAGAAGTATACCTCCTTGATGATGTAGTAGTAGAGCATCCGCCTCGTGTGCCGGAGGTCGTTTGTTCGATCCCCGATCGGGTCTTACCAACAAACATTACAATGGTAGTACTGGCTGTCCTACTTGGCGCTCTGGGTTGCGGGGTTAGCATTACGACGGACTGGCTGTTGTCAGAATAAATAGACCAGAAGTACTGGTCACTTACCCAGAAAACGCCGTGATTTAAAGGAAATGTTGAAAGCGGCGTTAACAAACATCAGTAGAAAAATGGACGTCACATTTGCAAAATGTAGGTCAAAAGTGTGACCCTGATAACTAATATCGATATTGTGACTCTATTTACATATAACGTTTTTTATAATTGTGCGATTTGTGATATATCTTGGTATAATAGTATGTAGTCAAGGAAGGAGTATCGATTGTTCTGTGGTTTTACGCCACTTCCATCCATCATTGTTGTTTTCAATTATATCACGACGGACAGTTCACCTAATCATGTGTTTCCTACCTTTCTCAGACCAGTATTCCACACAACATACTTTCCAACAAACTGGCTGCTTTTCAACATTGACTGTTAGCTATTGGGTGAACGACGAATTTTTGCGGATCGGGTACTCGAACTCACAACCCATTGAATTACAGCCCGCGTCGCTACCGACTGAGCAACCAGAGCTAGGCACTACAGTAACAAATAACAAACTACAAATTAACATACAAACAAAATGGTAGAAGTAGTGGTTGTTAACGTATCAAATAAATAAAATGATAATAGTAATGACAATAGTAGATGTTGTTATAGTCGAATAAGAGATAGTAATAGTTATGTTGAAGTAGTTGTTATTGTTGTAGGTGGACTTGGAAAAGGAGTATCAATACCAGTAAAGGATCTAATCAAAGTATAACTATTAGTATTTCTACCAGTAGTAGTGATAGTTGAAGAAGTAGTAGTAATATTAGTAGTAGAAGTAGAAATTGTAGAGGTAGTAGTAGTGGTAGTAGTAGTAGTAGTAGTAGTATAAGTAGTAGTGTAAGTGGTAGTGGTAGTATAAGTAGTAGTAGAAGAACTAATAGAAGTTTAAATAGCAGTAGTAGTATTAGTAGTAAATGTAGTTGTCATGTAATAGTATAAGTAGAAGAAGAAGTAGAAGTAGTACTAGTACACGTAGTAAAAGCAGTAGTAGTAGAAGTAAAAGTATCAGTAGAAGTAATAGTTGTAGTATATGAGGTAGTGGTAGTAGTAGAAGTAAAAGTATCAGTAGAAGTAGTAGTTGTAGTATATGAGGTAGTGGTAGCAGTATTAGAAGTAGTAGTAGTAGTAGTAGTAGTAGTAGTAGTAGTAGTAGTAGTAGTAGTAGTAGTAGTAGTAGTAGTAGTAGTAGTAGTAGTAGTAGTAGTAGTAGTAGTAGTAGTACTACTAGTAGTAGTAGTAGTAGTAGTAGTAGTAGTAGTAGTAGTAGTAGTAGTAGTAGTAGTAGTAGTAGTAGTAGTAGTAGTAGTAGTAGTTGTAGTATGAGAAGTAGTGGTAGTAGTAGTAGTAGTAGTAGTAGTAGTAGTAGTAGTAGTAGTAGTAGTAGTAGTAGTAGAAGTAGTAGTAGTAGTAGTAGTAGTAGTAGTAGTAGTAGTAGTAGTAGTGGAAGTAGTGGAAGTAGTGGAAGTAGTAGTAGTAGTAGTAGTTGTAGTATTAGTAGTAGTAGTAGTAGTAGTAGTAGTAGTAGTAGTAGTAGTAGTAGTAGTATTTATTTATTTATTTATTCATTTTAATTCCTCCTAGTGGAGATTGATAAATAACAAATAATCACAAGTTTAAGTTAAATTAACAAATAGTTTGGATATAGAGCATCGTTATGCAGTTCATGTACAAATAATAATAGGAATATATACACTGTTGAATAGTGAGATTTACTGCTTTCCTTCATTGATATGTGCTTTATGACCGTGTTTCATCTTTAAAGTTCGAGCACAGAACGCAGTTAAGTGCATTTTTGGAACTATGTGTGATTTCCGACTCACAGAGATCACACTAGGTTCCTAAGGCAGCTATAGGCATACACCAATGAGCGCTTGAGCATTAGTCTTTCTGTTTCATGTGAAATATCGGTTTCCAGTTTTGAGCCTAGAATTTTCAACATGAAACTTTCAGATGAGTCCGAGCTAAGTTCTTCCGCAATACCAGCATTAACCTCATGTTGTATGCTTAGTATGAACGACGTTTTCTGCGACGTCAAACATGGACACTCACAAAGAACGTGTTTGATACTATCGCTGGTAAACGCATAGCACAGTTTACAATACAGATTGTCAGCATCAGGAATGTTTACCCATATTTTAGCAATTGTTCTGGCAATATTTGGCTTAACCTCTGTAAACACATCGTAAATAACACTTGGGTAGATGGCAGTGTGCAACCGTTCAAATCTAGAGAAATCTTGGTCGACACTTATTCTCAATTTCCAGTTGTCGGATTCATATGCATTGACAACAGTATTTACTGTTAATTTCCAGCTAATCTTAGACGGCAGAAGTCCTGCATTGTTCAAATATGCATTGATCATATTTGAGAGACCATACAATTTCAATATTCTAAAAATATCAGGGATAAAGCCCTTTAAGACCGTTCTAGGATTTTGTATAAAAGCCAAAGCTTTTTTGAGTAGCAAGTTTTTACTCAGTGAACCGTTTCTTAAACTGAGTAGTTTGTGTAAGAACTTTAGTTTTCTTATGTCGATTCTAGATGACAGACGATAAGTGCCGACCATAGATTCGCACATGTCGGATCTTGTTCTGGTTTTAAAACCCTGGATGGATTTTACAACAAAGTGCTGTAACTTATTGACTGCATCTATATCAGACTGTGACATGTTGTTCCACAGTTCACTACCGTATAGTATTGTTGGAACTACGATACTATTGTATAGTTTCACTGACGTAATAGGATTAAGTGCATCAGATCGCATACCTACATCGGCTAATGCAAAGAATGCATTTTTACCTTTTTGACATCTTTCTTTTATTCTATTAGACAATTTAAGTGATGCGTCTTGCCTGATTCCCAAGTGTATCGCATGGTCATGTTCGTGAATATATGTGTTCCCGATGAGAAGTGAAATTGGAGCGTCATATTTTAACCTATTAAATACAACGATGCTTGATTTACTCGCGCTTACTTCAAACTTCCATTTTGTCGCGTATCGGTATACAATGTCTAGTAAGACTTGCAAATTATTGGGGGATAAGGCGATAATAGACAGGTCATCAGCAAATGAAGGGTTACCACATCTGAGATTATGTCCTAGATTTAAACTGTAATCGGAGTCTTCTAATTGATGTAAAAGTTCGTCTATATAAACTAGGTAATAAAACGTTGAAGCAACTCCTCCCTGCCGTACGCCTCTCTTAATCCGTACAGGACTTGATATGCTACCGCTACTGCGTACATTGCACGTTAAATTATCATAAGAATCGACAATGAGTCGAAGGATTTTACCGTATAACCCTAGTTGTGCCAGTTTAAGGAATAGCCCGTTATGCCAGACAGAGTCAAACGCTGCCTTAAAGTCAAGAAACGCGGTATATGTACGGCTATTCTTTTCTGACAGATCATATACTGTTTCCTGTAAGTTAAAAGCTGCCGATATACAGCTTAGTTCTTTCTGGAACCCTTGCTGCTGGACATGAGGGAATACTAATAGTAGTAGTAGTAGTAGTATTCATTCATTCTCTTTATTTCCTCCGTTCGGAGATTAATTGAATACATTCATTATATCAACTGTTAACAACAAGTAATTGGACTAGTTTCTATACATAAAATGATATGGAAATTGAAAATCAATCTTTAAATAATAGTACTCAGATTGTAAATAGTAGTCACAATATGTATATATGCATATATTTACACACACACACACATATACACATACATATACATATACATATTCACACACACATATACACATATACCCACGTATTCACACATACACAGAGTCATTGTATCGTCTAAGATGGGCCGTTGAAACATTTGTATGCGAATAATATAGCTTCGCAGCGAAAGTAATACTCTGAATCAGTGTTGACTGATGTAGGGCTTGCACCTAAAACCATTATCAAAAACTTTTCACTGGTTGCAAGCATTAGCTCAGTATATACTTCATGGCCAATATTGGTGTATATGCCACTAAGAAATAATCGTTTCTTATCATATGTTGCGCTACATTCTGTTATTCTATGTTTGATAACATCTAAATGTATACGGCCACACAGATCACATGACGAAGGTTTTTCTGAAGCAACAGTCACCCACAATTTAGCCATAAAGGCTATTTTATGTGCAGCTATTCTTGTACCATAGAGATTATACAGGTTGCAGGCTGTGATTGATGTATGCAATCGACTGAACCTGACGAAATCAGTCGATTGCATCCTCATTAACCACTCATTAGTTTCCAACTGGTCAACAGCATTATTTATACATTGCTTCCATACTGGTTTATGTGGCAGGAAGCAACCGTCATTTACATACATATTCATAAGAAAATTCAAGTTGTATTTATTCAACAATGAACATATATCTGGAATGTAACCACGTATTGATTTTGTCGGGTTATATACGAATTGCATAAATTTTCTCATGAAAATCTTTTTGCAAAGAGAGCTATTCTCAAGGCTCAATATTTTGTGCAGGAATATTAACTTCTTTTTGTCAATCAATGATGTGATTCGCTTAATTCCAAGCATTGATTCGCACATATCAGACCTTGTTCTGATATTAAATCCCTGAATAGTTTTTACAATAAAATGTTGCAAACGGTTGAGCTTGAGTACGTCGCAACTTGTTATATTACTCCATAGCTCACTCCCATACAAGGCTATAGGGATAATGATTGTGCTATACAGCTTAACAGAAGTTAATGGATTTAATGCATTAGGTCTCATACCAAGATCAGCCATTGCATAAAAGGCATTTTTTGCTTTCTGACAGCGTTCTGAAATGCGATTTGTTAATTTTAGAGATCCATCCTGTCGAATTCCGAGATGTACAACACTGTCAATTTCGTGAATGTAGGATTCTCCCAGTAAAAACTTGACAGGGGCATTTTTCTTTTTGTTATCGTCAAAAAAAATATGAGGGATAATACATACCACGTGGTCTCCCTTCAATTAACCATATTTTGCGTTTGTCTCGCGAGTAAGTGTGAGCGGCCTTTACTTCGGCAGTCCAATATGGTTTAGCGTGTCTATTAAATTTGCGTTTAGGAAGGGTTTCGAGTGATGCATTGTTAATCGCTGCTACGATGTAATCCGATAATTGGTTTGGAGTAGTATAGCTATGTATAATATCGGTCAAGAGGCTATCCTCCAGTTTTTTGTGATATTCTTCTATGATATCATCTGTACATTTATTCCATACGACTCTGTCGCTGTGTTGGTATTGTTGGGCTTGTTCCGACAATTGCGGCAGTTCGATTTTAGCGATTAAGGGTAAATGGTCAGACGTAATTACTTCTTTTTCGGATATCGTTACAATGTCCTTGC
Source organism: Serripes groenlandicus (assembly GCA_031761405.1). Classification (NCBI taxonomy): domain Eukaryota; kingdom Metazoa; phylum Mollusca; class Bivalvia; order Cardiida; family Cardiidae; genus Serripes; species Serripes groenlandicus. The sequence continues at coordinate 18,248,683 of JASEVX010000016.1, forward strand.
ATTTCTTAATGAACGACGTTTCGACAAGTATATGATCGATAATTGCCCGGGTTTTTATATATGTATATTCAATGTTTGGAAACAATGGGGTATTACAAAGGGATACTAATCCTGAATCGGACAGAAAGTCACTGAATAACCTATCCTTTTCCGATTGGTTTCCGTTATTCTTAGTTTGTACATATGACAATAATTTTGCATTAAAGTCTCCTAAAAGGATAACGTTGCCGTTTTCTGAACAACTGTGTGTAATTGCACTCAGACAATACAACGTTTCTGCATATTTATCAATGCAACTATCTGCTGGCATGTATACGCCTATTATATAGATGGGTGTACATCATTTTCTATCAATTTTGATGGCCAGTATACGTTCGTTTTGAAAGCAGTCTACTTTACTTATATTCTGGCTGAGACACTTCTTAAAAAGAATAGAAACTCCTCCTTTACCACACTTCAGTGGTCCATATTGGTCAATCGAAGTGTCCGCTATGGAGAAGACTTCGTATCTACTGTTTATTGAGTTCATAAAATAGAGAGAATGTGGCATGAGTTTGTGTTCTACAATCACTGAAATGTCTACACTGTTTTCAGCTAGAAATTCCGAAAGGGCAAATGCTGATGACATAATGCCACGCGCATTCCAACACATAAGGTTTAAAGTCATAAATGTAAGATATAAAATAGCGTACTTATACATTATCAATGATTAATTATATCGTCTAAACAGGTTAGTAAGCTTCAGTGTTACTACTTGCCCAGCTGTCGATGTTTTCATTCCAATCGTTGTAGTCATTATATACACTCTGTGACTGTGAATTATTTTCATTTTCATAATTGTTTTTGTTGTAGTCGTCGTTATAGTCGTTTTCACGGTGTGTATCGTATCTAGTACGTCTTTTATTTGACGTGTTTCGTTTCACATATCGTCTTTTTGTTCGTTCCTTTTCCATTTCGGCTTTACTTTGCCATTTACGAATAGTCAAATCCGGAGGCCAAAACTCGTCGTCTTCGACTTGGCTTGAGCAGTTTTCAGGAATGTTGATTTTAGCCGCAGATCCGTATCGACCATAAAACATGTTTATATATGTACATTTTACACCGCTATCTGTTAAATACTGATATATGTCGTTATCACTGACATCGGGGTCTATGTTTCCTACATAGTATGACACAATCCGTTTCTTTTTCACAGCAATGAATTTATCGGCCGACGGCCTATGATTGTTTTCTTTCGTTCGTTGATCGTCTGTATGTTCGTGATACTTTGGATTTTCGTTCTGTTGTTTATTGCGACGTTTTTCCCTGTCGTGTATTTTAATATGAATCGTCGTATTATTTTCGTCGCTCTGTCTTGGCTGTGTTGAATTAACAGAAAGAGAGGTATCCTTTTTTAATCCTGTTTTTTTCGTTTCCATGATTGAGTTCATGATTGTGTCTGTATTGTTCTCAATTAAAAGGTGAGCCAGATCAGGCTGCTTCGTTTTTACGACATCTGCAAATGTAGAATTGTGTTCGGCATTTGAGCTTTCCTTACCGGTACTTGCTTCCCGACTAATTGATTTGGTTGCCGTAGTTTCCGAATTCACCACAGCCTTGTCTATCTTTTTATTCATGCACGCTAGGCTGTTGTTTAAGTATTCGACGTCATTTTGCAATTTATCAACCGTTGCGGTGTCTCCAGACCTACTTCGCAATCCGTTCACTGATGCCAAAATAATCTTTGCGTTAGTGGAGATCGATTTAGTATCATTGGCTATGTCCATCAGGATTGCATTGTTATGTTTAACAACATTAGACACAGCTGCAAGATCAGATTGCAAGTTCAACAGCATGGTCGTTATATCCGGTATTTCGATTTTCGAGCAGGAGTGACTCTGCGTTGGTGTTTGGGTGTTCATAGTTGAATCGTGTATAGTATGTGCTGTTAAATTAGCACTATAGTCGTAGGTGCCATTCGTGGTACTGCTGAAAACATCGAGTATATCACGGCTGCAGTTACCCTTTGTAAACATGTCTAGGATATAGCAATCATGGGCTAGTTTTCGGGATTTAGACGAGTTCGGGGAATTTCTGCGGTTTAAAAGTTTTGTTTTTGGACATGTCTGATTCTGTTTAGCACGCTCTGCAAGACGTTCTCTATAATCGTTAACAGAATCGGAATCATCCTTACATAGTCGAATAAGGTCTGCAATATATACATCCTTCGGCTGGTTGTCGAGTGCCCGATCTAAGTCTTGGTAGAATTGTTGTGGCTGCACCACTTGAGAGATGGTGGCATTACCAGAGTATACGTCATCGTCAGTTTGGCTGCTAAACGACGAGTGTTGTGAGTTATCTCTGTCCATATTTTAGCGTTTATTTCATTCTAGCCTTAAGTACAAGTACAATGAGGGAAATGGTTAAATATTTACCCTGTGTCACACCTCATTGTATGACGTGAAAGGTTTCTCGGGGCTTTAATACAGCAATTTTCCCCCACTAGTTGCCTCTTGTCGTTCTAATTTGCGTGAGCGAAGTTCAGTCTATACAATGTTCAATCTTCTCATATACTTCGCCGAAGGGTAAATTTAAATGGCTACCACTATAAATAGTCTATCGATAGCTATTGTCTTTCTTCGAAGTCCAATTGTGCATTTCTCTCTCACTGTTGTCAGCAAATTTTCACATAAATCGATGCACAAGGTATTTATAAGTGTTTCTATCAATTTTCATAAATACCTTTTGATTAAAACGTGCATTATCATATAAGTCTTCCGGAGCTCCCGAAACCGTGACCACCCGCCATGACAGTCATAGTAGTAGTAGTGGAAGTAGTGGTAGTAGTAGTAGTAGTAGTAGTATTAGTAGTATTAGTAGTAGTAGTAGTAGTAGTAGTAGTAGTAGTAGTGGAAGTAGTGGAAGTAGTGGTAGTGGTAGTAGTAGTAGTAGTAGTAGTAGTAGTAGTAGTAGTGGAAGTAGTGGAAGTAGTAGTAGTAGTAGTAGTAGTAGTAGTAGTAGTGGAAGTAGTGGTAGTAGTAGTAGTAGTGGGAGTTGTGGAAGTAGTGGAAGTAGTAGTAGTAGTAGTAGTAGTAGTAGTAGTAGTAGTAGTAGTAGTAGTAGTAGTAGTAGTACTAGTAGTAGTAGTGGTAGCAGTAGTAGTAGTAGTAGTAGTAGTGGTAGTAGTAGTATTATTAGTAGTAATGGAAGTAGTGGTAGTAGTAGTAGTAGTGGGAGTTGTGGAAGTAGTGGAAGTAGTAGTAGTAGTAGTAGTAGTAGTAGTAGTAGTAGTACTAGTAGTAGTAGTGGTAGCAGTAGTAGTAGTAGTAGTAGTAGTGGTAGTAGTAGTATTATTAGTAGTAATGGAAGTAGTGGTAGTAGTAGTAGTAGTGGGAGTTGTGGAAGTAGTGGAAGTAGTAGTAGTAGTAGTAGTAGTAGTAGTAGTAGTAGTAGTAGTAGTAGTAGTAGTAGTAGTAGTAGTAGTAGTAGTAGTAGTAGTAGTAGTAGTACTAGTAGTAGTAGTGGTAGCAGTAGTAGTACTAGTAGTAGTAGTGGTAGTAGCAGTAGTATTAGTAGTAATGGAAGTAGTGGAAGTAGTGGTAGTAGTAATAGTAGTAGTAGTAGTAGTAGTAGTAGTAGTAGTAGTAGTAGTAGTAGTAGTAGTAGTAGTAGTAGTAGTAGTAGTAGTAGTAGTAGTAGTAGTAGTAGTAGTAGTAGTAGTAGTAGTAGTAGTAGTAGTAGTAGAAGTAGTGGAAGTAGTAGTAGAAGTAGCAGAAGTAGTAGTATAAGTAGTAGTAGAAGTAATAATAGTAGTAATAGTAATAGCAGTAGTATAAGTAGAAGTAAAAGAAGTAGTAGAGGTAGTAGTAGATGCATATACATACATGTAGTATCTAACCTCGCAGCACAAGTTTTGACGTATATTATTAATATTATATATATTATCCTATTTGAAGAAAGAGGAAGTTAAAAAAAACACTTCGTCTGAAAGGAATCATAAAGCGTGTCTTGTAGATTTTAAACCGAAGGATAATTGTTAATCGATCTCGCCCTTTAGACGCTTTACGAAACCTTAACATCAGAGGACTATTGAAAACAGTGAGACAAACGCGGATAATGCTCATACCGAGCTCATAACGAGCGATTTCTCCTTTTGCAACAGTGTTTTCAATTATTTTGAAATAGCCCACTTTCTCTTTCAGAGATTTCCATAATTTTGCATATTTTGTTGTATTATCGTCTGCTGCAAATTTGCTGATAGTGTGAAAGGTTTTACCCTTTTTCTTATTGTCGCCTGTTACACTGATACATGTAGGTTTTGATTTGGTTTTGCACGAGGATTAATTGTTTGTTTCATTTTTTCCTGCAATGTTTTTTACCCTGATTTGATCGTATCTTGTTCTGATAAACCTATACGGCAGTTTGATTCAGAGCAGAAGTGCTAATTTAAAATCAGCGTTTTAGTTTACATATACCCCTTTACCACATACAACCTATTTGCAGCAGATGATTTTGAATACATTTAAGCTTATCTAAATATTTAGGCCACCGGCATATAATATAATATAAACAATAAATATCTGGTTGTTCCCCTCAAAATACAAATAGTTATACTATATTGCCCTCTAGTTGTTGTGTAAGAACATATATAAAATGAATACAAGAGAAAGTTGATGCAACGCATCAATGTCGCCGGAAATGCATACTGCAGTTATGCATAACACTAACATTATAGTAGTTGAATAAACAGTTATCAACTGAGGGGCATATTGGAACATCAGGGGCGGGGTCAACTGAAAATGTATCATAACTTGCATTGTTTTGTCAACGAAGTGAATGATAATTGAAGCCTTTCATTGTTTATGATCTATCTCCATTCCAAAGTAGGTTTACCATACACACAGCCAACTAATTATTGATCATACACAGTGAAATGAGTAATCTTGACAATCATTAGTCTTAGTATATATACAGTGCTTTCATTAAGGAATAATTATAAGATTTGTGAATTCCACATACACTTTTCAAGATGTTTATCAGAATATTTGAATTTTATCATTTATCAATAAAACCACAAAACAGACAATTTAAGATTTGCATGCAATAGCACGTCATTTTATGTTTCCCCTATTAAAGTCAACATTGGACAACTTTGCAGCAATTTACTTTTAAAACAATGAGATAAGGGTTCAATCGCTGAAGACATGAGTTTTCTCTTTTTCTCAAAATGATATTAGCTTGGCATCCTAATTATATCATACCTTAACAAATGATGAAATGTAGTCCAATATTTATAAATAAGACCACCTTCGAAATACAATATCAGCTAAACAGTTAAACATTCTTATTCGCAGAGGTGTCGTTCTTGAAACTCTCTTTATAGGCAGAGAGTGTTCGTTCAAAGTCATTTTTCTATTAAAACCAGTTTTATCTCGGTTTGTTCTTTTCTTCATTTGTTTCGAACCAAATAAACATTTTAAATCACCTATAATTTACTATTTGTAAGTGAGTGTAAAGATCGGCTCTCTGCAAAGGAGATTGATCTACGCAGTTGGTATTCGCGAGTCACGCGATCAACAGTTTTAGCTTAGAAACAGTTCATATTTTAGATATACATCGATAAACATTATAAAATGAATTACTCACAAATCAAGACATCTCTTTGAACATGAAAATAACATTCAGTAAGTTAAGATTGCTATTTTAAAGGAGAATTCGACGTGATTTTTTCTTGATATTGACACATAACAGTCTGCTTGCTGCAAGTCTCATGGGGACGGTTTTGTCTTCGTAAATAAAACCCCAAAAAAGAGATGCGAGTCAAAATGAAGAAACTACTAATACTTAAAACATCGGAATATTTATTTAATTTTAGATATGTCATAACTTAGTGTTTTTAAACAAACGCAATTGTAATATGTTCAAGACATTTAAATTTGTTTTTTTCTAATAATAACTCCTCCTCCCATGTGATTTCCGAAAACCTATTAAAAATAGAAGTCGCGGGCTTCTGCCCGGCGACTAATAAACTAGTTATAACCGGTGTTAGATGGATATGAACTAGTTATAACCGATGTAAGATGGATCATGATGAGCAGTTCTTCTTTTTTATAAAGTTTCCACTTTTTTTTAAATATAGGTTAAGATATGGACATTCTCAATCGATGAAAGCATTACTATCAAATATAACTGAAATCAATGTGTTCGTAATGAGTAATTCCTGATTCGGTCACAATGCTTTCAAAAGTGATCTTCTGTAGGGACGTCAGAAAACGTCTGAACGCAGGAAACGGTTAACTCATATAATGTCGATTGAAATTGGAGGTAAACTCGTTCCTTCATACGATCAATTTATCATATTTGTTCCAGACGACCCTTTCGTCAGGAAAGGTCTGCACGCAGGAAAAGGGTTAACTTATAATATGTCGATTGTAATTAGAGGTAAACTTGTTCCTTCATACGAACAATTTACCGCATTTGTTCCAGACACACCTTTTTGTCAGAAAGCGTCTTTACGAGGGAAAGGGTTAACTTATAATATGTCTATTGAAATTAGAGGTAAACTCGTTCCTTCATACGAACAATTTACCGCATTTGCTCCAGACGAACCTTTTGTCAGAACGCGTCTTCACGTGGGAAAGGGTTAACTTATACTATGTCGATTGTAATTTGAGGTAAACTCGTTCCTTCATATGAACAATTTACCTCATTTGTTCCATACAAACCTTTTGTCAGAAAACGTCTGCACGCAGGAAAGGGTTAACTAATAATATCTCGATTTAAATTGTAGGTATATATATTTACAACATTTCTAGCAAGAAGAAAACAAAAGAATGATCGTTGGAAAAGAATGAAACTGCTTTAAAAATGAGAAACTCTACCACATGTGTTTTACTTTTTGCTTTAACCCTTTCCCACTTATAGACGCATTCTGACTCATCTGATTTAATTAACAGTGGCGAAAGAAGAAATTACACATCACGATCAATTTTTTCTTTTGCCACAATAATTTCAACTCTCTTCCATAATTAACTTTTATTCATAGAGAATTTCTATATTTTTGTCTAGATATTTTCAAAGTCGTCTGCTGCAGATATGTTGTATAAGGGAAATGGTTGATGCGGTTTTACCTTGGTTTTTATTTTAGCCGGGCGTTTCGGTTTCGATTCTTGCTCTTGGCGACCATGGTGGTGTTTTCTTTGACAAGGCACATTTCCTAGCCTAGTACCGTTTTGTTAACCCATTGATTATTACCCCCGACGCCGTAATATAACTGAAATAATGTTGAAACGGGAGTAAAACTCGATACGATAGGCATTAAGCGACTGCGCTATCAACGTGATACAGGGTCATTGAATCCGTATGTAGTAGATCGTCCTTCTCTGGTGCTGTAGGTCGTTAGTTCGATCTACGGCTGGGTCATAGCTAAATTGGCTCCCTGGTAGATACATGAACCAGCTACTGATACTGGTATTTGTCAGGGCCATGCCTATATATGTGATATAACTGAGTATAGGTTGTAAGCGTCGTTAAGCTTGTATTAAGCAGATTGTATATTTTTGTCCTATGAATTAGTTTGATACAATCTACGACCGGTTTTATACAATCTGCGATCTTCGCTTTTCTATCTCATTATTTAATTGAGTTATCTCCCCTGTCTTGATACATAACGATTTTATAGGCGACTATTTGATAGTCTAACGCAAGGGTCATTCTTAGACGGCAGGAAGGAGTCAGCAAAGCTCTAGATATGGGGAGTTGTGCATGTTCTAAAATCCTTATTTGACCTTCTAACCCTATGTGTGGGTACTCAGTGAAACAATTATATTGACTACCCACATCATAGGGTTTGGTTGGATAATAAGACAGATATGTTGGTGAAAAGAGCTGTGAAGCCCTTCCTTATCTGGACACCTGAGTCAGTCTTCAGATATAAACAAGAGCAAGCGAAGTTTAGGTCTGGTTTTAATGAGATTGAAAGAGAAGCAGACAAGTAACTTCTGTATGATGTTAACCATTGATCACATATGATCCGTCCAACGAGAAAACCAACATTGTGGACTCTGCATAAAGTATCGACCTGGATCAGTCAAAGCATGTCACGTAGGCTTACCCGGACAAACAGTTTTCGCATCCTGTGGATTTTCTGTTTCATGAATCATTATTCTATTCCTCTATTCCTCTGAGTCGGAATGTGTCGGCCCGGATTAGCCTGCGCAGACTGCACAGGCTGATCTGGTTCAATACATTGCCGAGGCAATTATGTTGGTTTTATCATGGAACGGCTCAATTATGACAAATATACAGACGTCGACTTTGAATCTATTTAGTCAAAATGTAGAAAATCAAGTTTTATCATTGAATAAAGTTGCAAAAAGTTTGCAAACGGAGAATTATAACATTATATAATGCGGTAAAGGATTTATCAGACGCATTGTGAGCTAAGAAATTGTTGAACTTCCATGGCGGAGAGACAATACCATCGTAGTGTCTCCTTTTGGAAAACAATGTTTTTTTCTAGTCAGGCTATTCGTCTATATTATTGGCCTCTCGTACAAACGTCCCGGGTTCATGTTCGATGGTGAGTGGGTTATGCCTGTGGGATTTCTCCACACAAACGGCGCTAGTACTGGTTATGTCTCCAGGAAGCAGACATCGAGCGTGACTAATATAAGCTTAAACTTTGTTTCGCAATCGATTTAAAATAAATAAGTTTAAACTAAGTTTATAAATCATCTTGGGCTACAATTTTAGCTTTCTTGTTATGCATATTGTACCTATATGTTTCTTCTAAATATGAGGACAAAGAAGCCTCGTTTGTGTTATGCAAAAGAGCTACATTGGACTATTAGGGGGATCTCGTCACACTCCCGTCATTTTGAAAGATAAAAGAAAGATGTAGTTAGAGAAATTCAAAGGGGCTATACTTCTAGATGTTCGTCATTTATTGCCATACATAGATATAGATGTAGATAGATCAAATGTGTAAATTCGCGGTTGATTGGTAAGATCTTATCTAGCGGTTGATTGGTTTGTTCTTATCTAGTGGTTGATTGGTTCTTTCTTATCTAGCGGTTGATTGGTTCGTTCATATTTAGCGGTTGATTGGTTCGTTCCTATTTAGCGGTTGATTGGTTCGTTCATATTTAGCAGTTGATTGGTTCGTTCATATCTAGCGGTTGATTAGTTTGTTCATATTTAGCGGTTGATTGGTAGGTTCATATCCATTTGTTGATTAATTAGCTCATATATAGCGGTTGATTAGTTCGTTCAAATCTAGCGATTGATTGGTTCGTTCAAATCTAGCGGTTGATTGGTTCGTTGTTATCTAGCAGTTGATTGGTTCGTTCATATGTTATCAGTACATAGAACACCCAATTGATGCATAGCATTTGGACAGTACCAATAATCCGCTTGTCACTCTGAGGACGTTTCATACATTTGGAGAAAATACATTTGCAAATGTAGGAAATGTTCAATTCAAGCAATATCTCCTCTCTCCCCAACCGCCAACTGTTTCTTAAACTTAAAAAGTCGTCTATTGCAAACACGCTTGAAGTCAAATCAGTCCTATGTAATAAGACGAGAAGTACTTACATATTTACCTAGAAACCAATGAATACCGTATAAAAAGAACGAATTGCTTCTAAGAAAAAAGAAAATATCTGGGTATGTCATTTTCTTAACTTTATCTCGTGTTTCGGAAACGACTATTTTTCTTTTCAACGAACCTTCTTTAAATAAACGTTTTCTACGAAAAGAACTCCAGTTAATACGTATAATGATACAGGTTTAATACGCCCCCAAGGCCAATCCAACAAAAACATCTCGGTGCTTAACAAAGGCATAGATATGTGTCGACAGTTCATATTTGTCATTCTCATGTTTCTACGTAAACAACTACAGTTTTTACGAACAATGATAAAGGTTTAATACGTAAAATTATTTTAAAGTGGATATAATGCACAAGACCTTTAACTGACTCCATCCTAACGAAAACACATCGATCCTCAACTAAGGTTCAGATCAGCCTGTGAGGACGCACATGTCGATCAGATAGTTCATGTTCAAAACAGACAATCGACGGACTCGACGCTAAATTGACGAGACGTTTCTAAAGATGATCCTGATTACCGAACGTCACAGTTATAATTATAATGTATTACATATTTTCTCATGCCTAGGCACACGCAGTCTATTTCTACTTTAATATGAACCGCGTCAGGCGACTTGCGGCCTTATTGACAGTCCGACTCGGATTCATTCTTCCGATTATTCTGAAGCCTCTTTAGTAAACGACTTTTGAAAACTGTTTGCCACAATGTTTACAACTGAATTCTAAAACTAATCGTTTATAGAAAGAGATTTTCAAATGTTTTCACCACATGCTTTCAAAGTCGTCCGCTACAGTTTTGTTGTATGTGGAAAAGGTTTAATGTATATACAGTATTACATTTTGGCCAAAAGTGAAGACACTAGTGAGACTGTGCAGATACATTAGGAGCCAAAATCGCTAGACACGGCTCATGTGTGTTTAGCCCCGTGAAAAGTCGAACATAACAGATATATGAAATTACATAGAGATTGGGTTACATAATATGTTATGTCCTTGGCAGGCGGATGTGGTTTGTCCCTTTCCATTATACTGTCCACAACTGACGTGTCTATAGCAGACGGGTGTGAAACATGTAAATGTACCTAATCCAGTCGAAATGTTGAGGCAAAAGGAGAAAATGCTCGTTTTGAGCAATTTCATCTTTCGTCACATTGATTATAATTGTCGTCTTCTGCAAAGGTGTCAGCAGGCGTCTGTATGTGGGAAAGGGTTAAATCCGTGATGCCGTGGTTATGTTCTAGTAGTGGTCATTTTATTGGAATGCTAATATGTATCCATCTCGGGTCCGTTTCCTGGTCATGATCATGTTTTTTTATTTTTTCCAAAATCTTGTAAAAGTCGTCTGCTGCAGATGCGTCAGGTTTGACCGTATATGAGACAAATTTCAGGGACAGACTCACTTTCAAGTCAACTTTCTCCAGTTATGCCAAAGCTATATCCCCTTAATTAGTGAAATTTAGTTTGATAGTATTTGTCTGATCTCTAACTGGAGCACTCCTAACCCAACCCAGGGGTTGTAAGTTCGAACTTTTGCACGGTCAACATTCTTTCCGACGTTTGACAATTTCACTGTGACAATCAGCATTTGTCTTCAACCAATGGGCTAACAGTCTTTGTGGTAAAGCAGCCAGTTGCTCGGAAAAAACGTTTTTTTGAGTAGTCAGTACTGCTGTGAGAAAGCCAGGAAACACATTATAGAATATAATGCTATAATAAATTTATCAATATGAGCAGCTCTTCCTTTGAACATTTGTTGATTGTTGGAAAGGGTTGTTCAATAACCTGTTGTTTATTGACTGTTGATAACCATTTTACTGTCTGAAATCACTTGTTTGGTGAGCTCGAAATATAGCTGCCAAAATGGCGATTCGGTAAGTGTGTCTGTGCGCCCATGAATATGTCTGTCCGACCCGCATATTAACCATGCATAATATGATTTCTAAGACAATTGGCACAAAAGTGATGAGGTGGTGTGTCGTGCACAAAATTCAGGCCTGTACCTCAAATGTTAAGGTCACTCGTAGAGGTCAAAGGCCAAAATGAATACTGTTTGATAGGACTGACTTCTCCGGCCCGGACATTGTCAACAGTTTAGGGGTTTGTTGAGACACTTTGCTGGTAAGAATCAACAGCTTTCATTTCATTTACGTTTTCTGGACCCATTAACTACTATGTCATCACTAAGGTGTTAGAAAGTGATATTATTAGGATGATATTGGTCCTGTTGATTTTAATATCTGCATGTGGATACATGTACTCCGAGATATTGCTTGTTACTTTGCAGGATTGTCTACACGATCGCCACTACAGTGCCTCCGGCGCTTTGATTATATATGGATAACTTAATTAAATCAACATTTCCAAAGTCCGTTTTCTTAGATTATAGTTATGAAAACAGTCTTAAACATTTGATACATGAAACATGCTATCCTCCGATATTGAACATGGAATAGTCTTCTTTATGAAATTCGTTGCTTACACAGTTAAGCTGAAATGAGGTGAAAATTAATACGCTGATATAAATCACTCTCGGGTCCTTTCCCAGGTCATAATTACGTTCAATATATCTCTTTTGTCAATCTGTTTCAGATGTCGTCTGCTACAGATGCCTTAAAAATATCCTATGCCTTTGTTCTCGATCAGCAACTACTGCGTACAGGTTTAAGGCAATATTTATTTACGAATAGAGCTGCTCAACAAAAACACATTTTATTATCATCTTTATCACCAACCAATGGTCCATGGGACGCCTTTCTGCATTTAATTTACCCTTTACCACATATAGACGCTGTATGGCGCCTCTGCAGCAGACGATATTTAAAAGTTGTGTGGCAAATGGAGAAATAGCTCAAACTGAACAATTGTTTTACACAAGGACCACCAGAAATTAAAACGGCACGAAATCTTGAATCTGCTGGCAATTGTACTGTGGCTAAGCACAAGCACCCCTCAAAAATGAAAAGTGCATGAAATCTCGGTCCCAACGGTTAATTTACTGTAGCAAAGCGCAAGAATCCCACAGTAATGAAAGCGGCATTGAATGTCGATTCTTCAGGTAAATTCACTGTGGCAAACCACAAGGACACCTAAGTAATGAAAGCTGCATTAAATGTCGATTCTACTGGTATATTCACTGTAGCAAACCACAAGGACCCTTCAGTAATTAAAAAGGCACTGAATGTCGATTATACTGGTATATTCATTGTGGTAAACCACAAGAACCCTTCAGAAATGAAAAGGGCACTGAATTTCGATTCTACTGGTATGTTCATTATGGCAAACCACAAGGACCCTCAGTAATGAAAGCTGCACTGAATGTCGATTCTACTGACAACTTCACTGTGGCAAACCACAAGGACCCTCAGTAATGAAAGCTGCACTGAATGTCGATTCTACTGGTACATTCACTGTGGCAAACCACAAGGACCCTTCAGAAATGAAAAAAGGCACTGAATGTCAATTTTACTGGTATATTCATTGTGGCAAACCACAAGGACCCCTCAATAATGAAAGTTGCACTGAATGTCGATTCTACTGACAACTTCACTGTGGCAAACCACAAGGACCCTCAGTAATGAAAGCTGCACTGAATGTCGATTCTACTGGTACATTCACTGTGGCAAACCACAAGGACCCTTCAGAAATGAAAAAAGGCACTGAATGTCAATTTTACTGGTATATTCATTGTGGCAAACCACAAGGACCCCTCAATAATGAAAGTTGCACTGAATGTCGATTCTACTGACAACTTCACTGTGGCAAACCACAAGGACCCTCAGTAATGAAAGCTGCACTGAATGTCGATTCTACTGGTACATTCACTGTGGCAAACCACAAGGACCCTTCAGAAATGAAAAAAGGCACTGAATGTCAATTTTACTGGTATATTCATTGTGGCAAACCACAAGGACCCCTCAATAATGAAAGTTGCACTGAATGTCGATTCTACTGACAAATTCACTGTGGAAAACCACAAGGACTCTTTAGTAATGAAAAAGGCACTGAATGTCGATTCTACTAGTATATTCACTGTTGAATCCACAAGGACCCTTCAGTAATGAAAAAGGCACTAATGTCGATTCTGCTGACAAATTCAATGTGGCAAAACAGAAGGTCCCTTCAGTAATGAAAAAGGCACTGAATGTCGATTCTACTGGTATATTCATTGTGGCAAACCACATGGACCCCTCAGTAATAAAAAAGGCACTGAATGTCGATTCTACTTGTATATTCATTGTGGCAAACCACAAGGACCTTTCAGTAATGAAAAATGCACTGAATGTCGATTCTACTTGTATATTCATTGTGGCAAACCACAAGGACCATTCAGTAATGAAAAAGGCACTGAATGTCGATTCTACTTGTATATTCATTGTGGCAAACCACAAGGACCTTTCAGTAATGAAAGCTGCACTGAATGTCGATTCTACTGGTATATTCATTGTGACAAACCACAAGGACCACTCAGTAATGAAAGCTGCACTGAATGTCGATTCTTCTGACACATTCACTGTGGCAAAACACAAGGACCCCTCAGTTATAAAAGCTGCACTGAATGTCGATTCTACTGGCAAATTCACTCCGGAAAACGACAAGGACTCTTTAGTAATGAAAAAGGCACTGAATGTCGATTCTACTAGTACACTCACTGTTGAAACCACGAGGACCCTTCAGTAATGAAAAAGGTACTAATGTCGATTCTACTGACAAATTCACTGTGGCAAAACAGAAGGACCCTTCAGTAATGAAAAAAGCACTGAATGTCGATTCTACTGACAAATTCACTGTGGCAAACCACAAGGACCCTTCAGTAATGAAAAAGGCACTGAATGTCGATTCTACTGGTATATTCATTGTGGCAAACCACAAGGACCACTGAGCAATGAAAGCTGCACTGAATGTCGAGTCTTCTGACAAATTCACTGTGGCAAATCACAAGGACCCTTCAGTAATGAAAAAAACACTGAATGTCGATTATAGTGACAAATTCACTGTGACAAATCACAAGGACCCTTCAGTAATGAAAAAGGCACTAAATGTCGATTCTACTGGTATATTCATTGCGGTAAAACACAAGGACCCTTCAGTAATGAAAAAGGCACTGAATGTCGATTCTACTAGTATATTCATTGTTGAAACCACAAGGACCCTTCAGTAATGAAAAAGGCACTGAATGTCGATTTTACTGGTATATTCATTGCGGAAAACCACAAGGACCCCTCAGTAATGAAAACTGCTCTGAATGTCGATTCTACCGACAAATTAACTGTGGAAAACCACAAAGACTCTTTAGTAATGAAAAAGGCATTGAATGTCGATTCTACTAGTATATTCATTGTTGAAACCACAAGGACCCTTCAGTAATGAAAAAGGCACTGAATGTCGATTCTACTGGTATATTCATTGTGGCAAACCACAAGGACCCTTCAGTAATGAAAAAGGCACTGAATGTCGATTCTACTGGTATATTCATTGTGACAAACCACAAGGACCACTCAGTAATGAAAGCTGCACTGAATGTCGATTCTTCTGACACATTCACTGTGGCAAAACACAAGGACCCCTCAGTTATAAAAGCTGCACTGAATGTCGATTCTACTGGCAAATTCACTCCGGAAAACGACAAGGACTCTTTAGTAATGAAAAAGGCACTGAATGTCGATTCTACTAGTACACTCACTGTTGAAACCACGAGGACCCTTCAGTAATGAAAAAGGTACTAATGTCGATTCTACTGACAAATTCACTGTGGCAAAACAGAAGGACCCTTCAGTAATGAAAAAAGCACTGAATGTCGATTCTACTGACAAATTCACTGTGGCAAACCACAAGGACCCTTCAGTAATGAAAAAGGCACTGAATGTCGATTCTACTGGTATATTCATTGTGGCAAACCACAAGGACCACTGAGCAATGAAAGCTGCACTGAATGTCGAGTCTTCTGACAAATTCACTGTGGCAAATCACAAGGACCCTTCAGTAATGAAAAAAACACTGAATGTCGATTATAGTGACAAATTCACTGTGACAAATCACAAGGACCCTTCAGTAATGAAAAAGGCACTAAATGTCGATTCTACTGGTATATTCATTGCGGTAAAACACAAGGACCCTTCAGTAATGAAAAAGGCACTGAATGTCGATTCTACTAGTATATTCATTGTTGAAACCACAAGGACCCTTCAGTAATGAAAAAGGCACTGAATGTCGATTTTACTGGTATATTCATTGCGGAAAACCACAAGGACCCCTCAGTAATGAAAACTGCTCTGAATGTCGATTCTACCGACAAATTAACTGTGGAAAACCACAAAGACTCTTTAGTAATGAAAAAGGCATTGAATGTCGATTCTACTAGTATATTCATTGTTGAAACCACAAGGACCCTTCAGTAATGAAAAAGGCACTGAATGTCGATTCTACTGGTATATTCATTGTGGCAAACCACAAGGACCACTCAGTAATGAAAGCTGCACTGAATGTCGATTCTTCTGACACATTCACTGTGGCAAAACACAAGGACCCTTCAGTAATGAAAAAAGCACTGAATGTCGATTATACTGTCAAATTAACTGTGGCAAATCACAAGGACCCTTCAGTAATGACAAAGGCACTAACTGTCGATTATACTGGTATATTCATTGCTGCAAACCACAAGGACCCTTCAGTAATGAAAAAGGCACAGAATGTCGATTCTACTGGTATATTCATTGCGGCAAACAACAAGGACCCTTCAGTAATGAAAAAGGCACTCAATGTCGATTCTACTGTTAAATTCACTTTGGAAAAACACAAGGACGCTTCAGAAATGAAAAAGGCACTGAATGTCGATTCTACTGATATTTTCATTGCTGCAAACCACAAGGACCCTTCAGTAATGAAAAAGGCAATGAATGTCGATTCTTCTGGTTTATTCATTGTGGCAAACCACAAGTACCCTTCAGTAATGAAAGCTGCACTGAATGTCAATTATACTGACGAATTCACTTTTAATCACAAGGATCCCTCATTAATGAAAACTGCACTGAATGTCGATTATACAGGTAAATTCAATCCGGCAATGAATGTCGGTTCTACTGACAACTTCACTGTGGCAAACCACAAGGACCCTCAGTAATGAAAGCTGCACTTAATGTCGATTATACTGGTACATTCACTGTGGCAAACCACAAGGACCCTTCAGTAATGATCAAGGCACTGAATGTCGATTATACTGGTATATTCATTGTGGAAAACCAAATGGACACCTTAGTAATGAAAACTGCACTAAATGTCGATTCTACAGGAAAATTCAATCCGACAAACCACAAGGACCCTTCAGTAATGAAAACTGCACTAAATGTCGATTCTACTGGTATATTAATTGCGGAAAACCACAAGGAACCCACAGAAATGAAAAAATGCACTAAATATCGATTATATTGGTATATCCATTGCGGCAAACCATAAGGACCCTTCAGTAATAAAAACTACACTGAATGTCGATTTTACCAGTAAATTCAATCCGGCAAACCACAAGGACCCACAGAAATAAAAAAAAGCACTGAATGCCGATTTTACCGTTAAATTTAATCCGGCAAACCACAAGGACCCACAAAAATGAAAAAAGCACTAAATGTCGATTTTACCGGTAAATTCAATACGGCAAACCACAAGTACCCTACATAATTGAAAGCTGCACTGAATGTCGATTCTACTGATATATTCAATGTAGCATACCACAAGTATCCTTCAGTAATGGAAACTGCACTGAATGTCGATTCTACTGGTATAATCATTACGGCAAACCACAAGTACCCTTTAGTAATGAAAGCTGCACTGAATGTTGATTCTACTGAAATATTCACTGTTAATCACAAGGACCCTCAGTAATGAAAGCTGCACTGAATGCCGATTCTACAGGTAAATTCAATCATGCAAAGCACAAGGATCCTTCAGTAATGAAAACTGCACTGAATGTCGATTCTACTTGTTTATTCATTGTGGAAAACCACAAGGACCCGTCAGTAATGAAAACTGCACTGAATGTCGATTTTACAGGTAAATTCAATCCAGCAAACCACAAGGACCCCACATAAATGAAAACTTCACTGAATGTCGATTGTACTGGTATATTCACTGTAGCAAACCACAAGGATCCTTCAATAATGAAAACTTCACTGAATGTCGATTTTACTGGTATATTCACTGTGGCAAAACACAAGGACCCCTCAGTAATGAAAAAGGCACTGAATATAGATTTTACTGGTATATTCATTGCGGCAAACCACAAGGACCCACCAAAATGAAAAAAGCACTAAATGTCGATTGTACCGGTAAATTCAATACGGCAAACCAAAAGTACCCTACATAATTGAAAGCTGCACTGAATGTCGATTCTACTGGTATATTCAATGTAGCATACAACAAGTATCCTTCAGTAATGAAAGCTGCACTGAATGTTGATTCTACTGACAAATTCACTGTTAATCACAAGGATCCCTCAGTAATGAAAGCTGCACTGAATGTCGATTATACAGGTAAATTCAATCATGCAAAGCACAAGGATCCTTCAGTAATGAAAACTGCACTGAATGTCGATTCTACTTGTTTATTCATTGTGGAAAACCACAAGGACCCGTCAGTAATGAAAACTGCACTGAATGTCGATTTTACAGGTAAATTCAATCCAGCAAACCACAAGGACCCCACATAAATGAAAACTTCACTGAATGTCGATTGTACTGGTATATTCACTGTAGCAAACCACAAGGATCCTTCAATAATGAAAACTGCACTGAATGTCGATTTTACTGATACATTCACTGTGGCAAAACACAAGGACCCCTCAGTAAAGAAAAAGGCACTGAATATAGATTTTACTGGTATATTCATTGCGGCAAACCACAAGGACCCCACATAAATGAAAAAGGCACTGAATGTCGATTCTACTGGTATATTCTTTGTGGCAAGCCACATGGACCCTCAGTTATGAAAGATGCACTGATTGTCGATTATACTGGTATATTCACTGTGGCAAACCACAAGGACCCTTAAGTAATGACAGCTGCACTGAATGTCGATTCTACTTGTATACATTCATTGTGGCAAACCACAAAGGACACATCAGTAATGAAAGCTGCACTGAGTCTTGATCTTACTAGTAAATTCACTGTAGCAAATCAAAAGGACCCCTCAGTAATGAAAGCTGCACTGAGTCTTGATTCTACTAGTAAATTCACTGTAGCAAATAAAAAAGACCCCTCAGTAATGAAAGCTGCACTGAGTCTTGATTCTACTAGTAAATTTACTGTAGCGAATCAAAAGGACCCCTCAGTAATGAAAGCTGCACTGAGTCTTGATTCTACTGGTAAATTCACTGTAGCAAATCAAAAAGACCCCTCAGTAATGAAAGCTGCACTGAATCTTGATTCTACTGGTAAATTTACTGTAGCAAACCACAAGGACCATTCAGTAATGAAAAAGGCACTGAATGTCGATTCTACTGGTATTTTCTTTGTGGCAAGCCACATGGACCCTCAGTTATGAAAGATGCACTGAATGTCAATTATACTGGTATATTCACTGTGGCAAACCACAAGGACCCTTAAGTAATGAAAATGGCACTGAATATCGATTCCACTGGTAAATTCATTGTGGCAAACAACAAGGACCCACAGAAATGAAAGCTACACTGAATGTCAATTATACTGGTATATTCATTGTAGCAACACACAATGACCCCTCAGTAATGAAAACTGCATTGAATGTCGATTCTACTGGCGAATTCACTTTAGCAAACCACAAGGAATCTTCAGTAATGACAGCTGCACTGAATGTCGATTCTACTTGTATATATTCATTGTGGCAAACCACAAAGGACACCTCAGTAATTAAAGCTGCACTGAGTCTTGATCTTACTAGTAAATTCACTGTAGCAAATCAAAAGGACCCCTCAGTAATGAAAGCTACACTGAGTCTTGATTCTACTAGTAAATTCACTGTAGCAAATAAAAAAAGACCCCTCAGTAATGAAAGCTGCACTGAGTCTTGATTCTACTAGTAAATTTACTGTAGCGAATCAAAAGGACCCCTCAGTAATGAAAGCTGCACTGAGTCTTGATTCTACTGGTAAATTCACTGTAGCAAATCAAAAAGACCCCTCAGTAATGAAAGCTGCACTGAATCTTGATTCTACTGGTAAATTTACTGTAGCAAACCACAAGGACCATTCAGTAATGAAAAAGGCACTGAATGTCGATTCTATCGTATATTCATTGTGGCAAACCACAAGGACCCCGAATAAATGAAAACTGCACTGAATGTCGATTCTACTAGTATTTTCACAGTGGAAAAGCACAAGGAACCCACATAAATGAAAAGTGCACTGAATCTCGATTCTACTGGTATATTCACTGTGGAAAACCACAAGGACTCCTCATACATGAAAACTGCCCCGAATGTCGATTCTACTGGTAAATTGACTGTGGCAAACCACAAGGGTCCTATGAAATGAAACCGGCATCGAATGTCGATTATACTGGTTTAATTCACCATGGCAAACCACAAGGAACCGTCATAAAGGTAAAATGATATCATGTTAAAGTAGTAACCCTTTTCCACTTGAAAACGCATCTTGGCGTATCTGCAGAAAACGTCTATTATTAACTTTGTGTCAAAAGGAGAAATTGGTCGTTGTGAGACATTTCTCCTTTTGCCACAATATTTCAACTCTGTTGGTTTAATAAACTTTACTTTATAGCAATGTTCCTTATCTTTGGTGATACAGTTTCGAAGTCGCACGACGTAGATTGGTTGTGTGTGAAAGGGTTAAGCAAGATAAGGCTATTTGTTGAGGATATCTGAAATTGTATGAACGTGGAAAAAACAAAATGCACCTGAGTCCACGTTTGTTTTGTCATTGCTCAAATAGTTTAACAGACATAAAGAGGTAAACTGATCTGTTATTCATGTTTATATCCTGGATGTGTTTTAAATTTAAATATTTTAACAGACATGAAGGCGTTAACTGATATGTTATCCCGGGCTTTATATCCTGTTTTTGTTTAATTTTAAATATTTCAGCCGCGTCTGACATTTCGGGCGTCTACGAACAGCAAAGACCCGAAAGAACATCTGCATACGCACAACGACCAATTTCTCCAATTGACTCAAAGTTAAGAATAGACGTTTTCTGCAGAACTGGCCGCCGTCATATGACTAAAACATGTTCAAAACGGTCTAAAGAAGTGGTATTACAAATCGGGTTTTTGATATTCATGTATAATTAATGCAACGTGTCCTTACTTACGTTCTAAACTAAGACTTTTAAACATTTGAACATAGGTTTCTTGTAATTTTAAGTTGAACATTTCAGCTTTATCGACATTTGAAATTTGTATTACAAAACGGGTCTAAAAATGTGGTATTACCAAACGGGTTCTTGATCTTTAATCACGTATCGGTGGTAATGGACGCTGAAGGTACTGTCTGAAGGTTAGTGGCTAGGGCCTCCCGCTCTACATCGTAACGTCTCTGGATTCTGGAACGGACTGTTTTTCTACATGGTATGGTTTAGTCTGGGGAGACTATCTCCATCAGTTTTCTGAATCCCTCTCCTTCAACGATACTCAGAGGAACGTAATCAGATACTATCATGTCGGCGATCGCTTGTGTAATACGCTCGCTGTCAGTCTTCTTCTTTGGTGTACTGACGAATGAAGTCATAGACGACTGTTTCGAAGTTTCTGAAGTTGGTGGATGTTGGCCATTTAGATGGTTCAGCAGGTTGGATGTCGTACCCTTGTAAACAAACTCCTGTTTGCATAGATTGCAGGTTGCCTGTTTCTTGTCACAGGATCGTGTAAAGTAAGACCAGACACGTGATGGTGGCATTTTTGGATTTAAGAGAATAATGATGTATATATTTCAAAAATGTAAAGCGAATATAGAATGGCGATTAAAACAAACTTCAATACAAAGAAAGATACAAATAATGTTTGAATTTGATTGGACGAAAATTGAAAATCATTCTCATTGATTAATCTGATTGGATATCGAAAGAGTAATACCAATTAGGCAATTAACATGACAATTATGATGGCGGTCATAATCAGTCAAAAGGTGTTAGAAATTGACAATTAAGATAGCGGTTGATCACAAGGTCGGTTTGCAAACTGTCATAATTGTTACTTAAGGTTTGACATACGTTGTAAAAACACGACAAACGAAACATACACACTCTTTATCACTTCACCCTTAATCATGATTAGCTCCATCTCGCGATCTCTGTCAAAATTTTGGTAATATTTTTTTTTTTATTTCTTCAAAAAAATCGTAAATTGAAAACGAATATTCTTATTCGAAAACGGTATTCGAATATTCGTTAGTTTTTCGATTATTCGAATATTCGTTCCCATCCCTAATATTTATGTATGTTTCACGGGCGATTTCATTACCATCCTTCTGAAATAAGTTTTGTTTAACATTTGTGTATTGATTCCTTGTCAAGTGTAGCTGAAATAAACATATTTTAAAATAACGATATATTTGCATTACTAAACGGGTTGTGTACGAAAAAGTGGTATTACAAAATGGGTTCTTGATATTCATGTATGTGTTTGGCACAACATCCTACTGAAATAAGTAACATTTAACATGTGTGTATTGATTTCTGGTAAAATATAGCTGAAATACACATAATTTTACTTTTCCGTTATTTTTATTACAAAACGGGTTGAGTCCCAAAAAGTGGTATTACAAAACTGGTTATTGATATTCATGTATGTATTATGTAATTCTTCCTTACTAACGTTCTAAAATAAGACTTTTTAACAATTATACATAGGTTTCTTGTAATTTTAAATTGAAAATTTAAGTTTAATTGACATTTGAATTTTTTATAACAAAAAAAATGTATGAAAATGTGGTATTACCAAACCTGTCCTTGATATTTATATATGTTTCACGCACGATTTCATTACCATCCTTCTGAGATAAGTTTTGTTTAACATGTGTGTATTGATTCCTTGTAAAGTATAGCTGAAAAATTGGTATTACAAAACGGGTTATTGCTATGCTCGTATGTATCATGCGTGCTTTCATCAACACCCTACTGAAAAAAGAATAATTTAACATTTGCCTATTGATTACTTGTAAATTATAGCTGCAATGTTTCTGTCTTAACCTTCTGAAATAAGTTTCTTTTAATTTTAAGTTGAAATATACTGATTAAATCAACTTTAAGAATGTTATTACAAAACGGGTTTTGATTACAAAACGGGTTGCTACAATGCACGTGTATAAAGGCAATAAATCAATAGTGATTCTCACAAAAAATGAAAAAAATCGAATGCACGCATAGTTATTTCTCCCCTTTATCGATAATTTGTTTACGAAATTTGTTTATTTCGGGACTACTTTTTAGCTCACCTGAGCTAGAAGTTCTCAAGGTGAGTTATTGTGGTCGCCTTTTGTCCGGCGACCGTCGTCCTTCGGGCGTCGTCCATCGTGCGTGGTCCGTCAGAATCTTCTCCCCAGTAACCAGTGGGTCAATTGGGATGAAACTTCACAGAAAGCATCCTCTGAATGACCTCACCAGAATTTCTTCAACTATTTGGAATCCATGCATAATTCTGGTTTCCATGGTAATCAAACGAAATAAACTTCAACATTCTTCTTTTCCCAAACTGGTTGACAGATTTTCAAATAATTTTGTAGAAATGTTCCTTGGATGACCTTTTATCAGAATCCTGCAAGCCATGTTGATTGGCAATAAAACATGGTCGCCAGGCGGCGGGGCTATTTTGCCTTATATGGCTATTGTGAAAAGTTAAAAATTCTTCTCCTCTGAAAATGTGAGGCTGATTTTAAAATAATTATGTAGAAATGTTACTAGGATGACCTTCTATCATATTCCTTCAAGCCATGTTGATTGGCCAAAAACTATGGCCGACTGGGGGCGGGGCTATTTTGCCTTATATGGCCGTAGTGAAAACTTCAAAAATCTTCTCCTCCAAAAGTGTCAAGACGATTTTCAAATAATCTTTTAGAAATATTCCTTGGATGACCCTCTAACAGATTCCTTTAAGACTTTTTGATTAGTCCAAAAACATGGCCGCAAGGGGCGGGGCTATTTTGCCTTATATGGCTATAGTGAAAACTTAAAAAATCTTCTTCTCCAAAAGTGTCAAGTGCCGATTTTCAAATAATTTTGTAGAAATGTTCCTTGGGTGACCTTTTATCAGATTCCTTCAAGCCATGTTGATTGGTTGAAAAACATTGCCACTAGGTGGCAGGGCGGATTTTGCCTTATATGGCTATAGTGAAAACTTAAAACTCTTCTCCGACGAAAGTATCTGGCTAATTTTCAAATAATTTTGTAGAAATGTTCCTTAGGTGACTCTCTACCAGATTCCACCAAGCCATGTTGATTGTTGATTGGTCAGGGGGGGGGGGGGGGGGGGGGCGGGGGGCGGAGCTGTTAGCATTATAGCCTTATATTGGCTTTAGTGTCATTTGTTTCAGAGAACTGAAACGTTATTTTAGGGCTATGTTTGTTTATATTAAATATTGATTCTCATGTCAAATAAATACCAATTCGGTAAATTAAATGTAAAAATCAATACATGTACGTTCATTTAAAACAAAAGGTAGTTTACGTGTGTATTCGATAGAGCATTGTTAATTTATTAATCGAGTCAGCAGTACGGCGCTCATGAAAACCACTGAACACGTCGATCATTACAACAAATTCGTAAATGCAACGTCGATCATTACAGCAAATTTGGAAAATCAATGTCGATCATTACAACAATTTCGGAAAAGCTAGTAAGATCAGCGTACAGGATACAGAATACAGTTAACTCCTTCACTCAGTGCAACAGATAAGCTTTGCGCGTTAATTAAGTATTACCCTATGTATCCAAAGTAGTTGGGTATGTGATAAAAGCAATTGATTATTTCAATTGTCATTACCCCATGAGTAATTTCAGTTGAGTACTTTAATATCTCTTTCATGATCTTTTGATTTTCATAAATCCATCTCGTTTAATAAATAAATGCTTTCCAACAAATAACGGTCTACAGCAGACAACATTGAAAGCGTGTAAAAAAATACGAAATGATCTCGATAGCGAAATGATTTATAATTGTTGAATAAATTGAAAACATTCTGATAAAATAAAAATATGCTCATTTTTATGAGCAACTCCTGTGTTTGCCACAATGTTTTCAAAAAGTTGTCTGGTGCATTGAGCTCTTTGATTAGTTAGGGTACACAGTTAAACTTTGGGGTACAACTAGGAATTGTTGATTTTTTTTGTCTTTTTATCATCTTTTTATTGTCCCTCTTCACATTAAAGGAGCCTGTAGCAGACCTCTTTCAACGAATTTAGATAAATCATTTATGGGGAAAATCAGACGGTGAAAGTTCAAATTAAGATTATCACAATATCAAAGTAGACAAAAGTATGAACTATTTCTCCATTTTTAAAAGTATTTTCAAAACATTGTCTTATTTATGTTGGAAATATTTAATTTTTTACAACTTGTAGTTGTTCTTTTGCAACATATTTCACTGCAGTCTGGACATCTTTAGAGCTAAACTCTATATGCAAACAGTATGTTCTACAATCATATGTAGTCTTTTTCTAAAAATGAGTTCATTGTGCTTTCTATTTTCTAGTTAAAAAAGGCGTACACCACGTACTTGACTATCAAATATCTTTTTTTAATTCACTTTGAAATTTGCCATACAACTTATCCGGAAAAATAGCTACCGAATATACGTCTACTTTTTGCGCAATGTTTTTAACTTTATTTAAAAAATGAACTTTCTTTTTGAAAAATTTCTCATAGTTTTACATAGATGGTTTGAAAGTCCTTTGCTGCATAATTATTGTTTATGGAAAAGAGGGTTAAAGCATGGCAAAACAGAACAATTGTTTGCAAGATAGAGATCTTACACCGAAACAAACAGCTATCGTCAGTATCAACATATCTTAAGGAGCCACTGCTTTTTAAATCATATCTTCAAGTCGTCGGCTACAGATTTGTCAAGATGGGTAGAATTTATTTCTCTTCATGACAGAACATAACTGTAAAGGTCATTTGACAAACTAAAATCAGATAATTATGTTTACAAATTGAATGAATGATAGTATCGTTTAATCGAATCCTTTTAAACAACCATTGAAAGTTTTGTAAAAGAGTTGTGAATAAAGTTGAAAATATTGTGGTAAAAGGAGCAATTGCGTCAGAAATCGTCCATATGTGGGGAAAGGATTAAGCAACATGATATGACAAAGATATTTACATGTTCAAATGTCCTTGTCAGAAAAAATGTAGATCTTTAGACAGTAGTATTGTGTAGTATAGAGTAAATAAGAATAGTTCATACATAATGGTATTTTCTCCTATTTGTTTTCAACCTCGCATGAAAAACTCTACTTAAAATATTTTACATTTGTTTCTAAGATGTTTTTGAAGAATATGACTCTAAAATATTCCTTTAAGTAACCTTTCTAAATTGATGTTTATGTCTCCCTGAAGCATTTAACCCTTTCTCTAATGCAAATGACTTTAAATGCATTTGCAGCAGATGACTAAAACATGTTTAAAACGGTCCCAAAAAGTGGTTTTACAAATCGGGGTTTTGATATTAATGTATAATGAATGCAATGTGTCCTTACTTACGTTCTAAAATAAGACTTTTAAACATTTGTACATAGGTTTCTTGTAATTAATTTTAAGTTGAACATTTCAGCTTTATCGACATTTGAAATTTGTATTACAAAACGGGTCTTAAGTAACCGTTCTAAATTGATGTTTATGTCTCTCTGTAGCATTTAACCCTTTCTCTAATGCAAATGACTTTAAATGCATTTGCAGCAGATGACTTTTAAAACAAATCAAATCAAGGGAAAAGGAGAAAGTGCTCATATAACACCAGTTCTTCCTATTTCCACTTTGCTTTCTATATGATTTCAATTACTCTTTCATTTTGATAGATGTTGCATTTTTGCTCAGATGGTGCCATTTAAGATACTCTCCATATGCTATTGTTATAATAAAAGAAGTACATTCTTAGAAAATATAAATTGAATGAAAGGATAAAGCGGATTCCTTAATGTCTTTGTAGTACGGTTAATAGTTGTATATGAAACTGATGCGGGACAACAAGGAAACACATGGAGATTGTATAGTGACGGAATCTTTGGCGGTACGATATTGTAGACATTGATACTCTAGAAACAGCACATTCATTTTTAGCAAATATTCCACAGATGCATGTGCCTTCATTGACATTATATACAATCTACGAATATTAAGACATCTTTCTGAACCCGAAATGATGTTCAGTAATGGATAGCTACTGTAGAAAGAGATATTACTGGAATAATTACAGTAGGGAGGGCGGAGCTTGTGGCTCGGGTTTATGGTGTGGTCAAGGCACAATCGTTAAAACTCTTTAATTGGAACATTGTGGGTTTATCCAACACTTATTTCTTTAATAATTATCTTATGAGTCGTGATATAATAGGTTAACAAGAGAAATTGATTATTTACTACAGAATTACAAACACTTTGATAGTATACGGGAGAAAAAACCTTTTTGGTTTAGAAACAATGGGGGTGATAAGTGTTTCTGTAAGGGAGGGATTTATTAACAATAGTTTGATAAGACAGTTGTATACTGATTTAACAGATTGCACTGTATTCTACATTAACTAATTTTTATTTGAAATGTGTATTGATATTATGTTGTATATAACGTATGTATCACTCGGGTGTTGTCCATATTTATAGAGGAAAAGACTAGTCAAATGGAATATTAGTATTGGAGGAGATAATAGCCAGAATAGAATACGTAATGATTAGCAATGTGATTTGAACGCAAGAACAACGGAATTGTCACAACATCATACAATACAGATTACTAAAATATGCCGCGTTATACACTCGTTAAGGTTAGATGCGTGCGTGGGTGAGTTACGGTAGATCTCTGATATATCTATGAAACACACACGATATATACACTGCTATCGGGCGCGTCTCGTATGGCGTGGATGGTCATTACACATGTATAACCAATAACGGCTGTAGTTTAGTTGATAATAATGTCGTCTCGTCGGAGTTTCCTTAATGTCTATTATTTAACATTGAGGAAAAGAATGATTTGGATAATTTTCCCGTTTTTTATTAAATTTAGAATGAAAACGCCGAAAAGCGTATATATAAAATATATATTTTATGTTCGCTATAAATGGCGTGATAATCACATGGATAATGTTGATATGAACTTTAAGGAAACTTAACGTAATGTGCATGATAGACTCATATCCTCTATTTATTTTGATGTAAATAAGGCCCTTTTATTATTCATAATCTATATATAAGTATTCTGCTGTGGATATGCATGTTGTTTTAAGACACTTTATTTAAATGTGGATCAAAATGTAGTATACCTAGAATGGTGGGATTCACAGTATTATGAGATCAAACATAGGACATTTGGACTGTTGAGAAGGTTTAGTTCTTCACACGATTATAATTATTGTATAAATTACAAGACTTGCCGGAATGAATTTAATATTATCTCAAACCGGGAACCAAAAACGCGCTAACTGTAGTCTGGTTTCTTACATCCTATGATATATTACGCAGTAATTGGAGGAGAAGCCAGGGCTCGTATTCATCAAACTTTTCAATTTAGATTTTTGACTCAATCTAAATCTTAATATTTAGTCCACTTTTTGGATTCCCGGTGATTTAGATTTAGACCTTATTCACCAGCGCGTTTTAAACTGATCTCAATTAAGTCCAAATTTGTAAATGTCGTAAGCGGCCGAGCACCGACTCTGGTTCCCGAATAAAGTTAGGAGCTAAAATAAAAGTACCATTCATCTATAGTCTATTTATAGATTTTCATTTTTATCGTAATTTCACATAGACGGCATCTCAATTTTTCAATCATCCTAACTATTGATTAGCATTGTTTTTAGTAATCTGACTTTCATGTTCAGTATAATATCTTTCTATTTTACTATGTTGTCTGACGAAAACTTCGTCTGTCGCTCTTCTAATAATTGTTTGTTGTCGTTTTTGATCATCTGTCATTTTTATTCATTTATGCATTTTGTTTTTCGCCCTTTCCTACAAATAGACACGTTAAGGCACCTCTGCAGCAAATATGTTTTGAAAAAATTGTGGAAAAAGTAGAATTGTTTTCAACTTTATTAAATTATAATCATAATTGTTCTTTCAATTATAGAGAGTGTACTTATTTTTGAATACCGGAAAATTCTTTGAAATACATTTGCTGCAGAATTGATGTATGTGGCAAAGGGTTAACAAAACAGTGTCTTAAAATGTACTATAAATGTTCTTTTACATGTCTTTGCTTAACACAACATTGACTTAAAATGTTTGTAATATAAAAGTACTCTGATTATTAATCTACTGTCATGATTTTACAGTTTGAGAAATAAAATTGAAATAAATTTTCATGCACTGGTTTAACGTTTTTAAAAAATTTGGAACTAGTTCCTATGTTAAGCCTTTCCCACGTACAACCAAAATATGTAGCACATTAGGTAAAAATTGGAACATCTGGCTAAATGAAGGTATAATGTAGGACATAAAGTAGAAAACATTGTAGCAAAAGGATAAATTCCTCGTCAGCAATTTCTCCTTTTGTCACAATGATTTAAAAAGTCGTCTGCTGCAGCAGCTATAAACTGCATATGTTTTAAGGAATGTTTAACAAAATATTGACTTTACCTACCTATTGAATTGTACATTGATTGTTTCATTGAAAAACTTAACAGTGTAAGATTGGCCGCTTTAGGATTAGTATTGACTGCACGAGTTCAAATCATTTTCGTCTACTCGAGAGTGTTCGTTTGTAATCCGACAGCTTTGATTTTCAATTGCTCCGTTTGCCACAATAATTTCAACTCTTTTCAATTATCTTACTATCATTTATAGAGATTTTCTATGTTTTGTACTTGATTATTTCAATATCTGTCAGTTTAAACATCATTAAAATCATTGTGGCAAAAGAAGAAATTGCTCATATAATTGCACAATAATTTCAACACTTTTCAATTATCATTTGATCATTTATAGAGATTTTTATTTTGTACTTGCTGCATATTTGTTTTATGTGAGAAATGGTTAAACCCTTATCCACTATCATGACTTACCGATACAAACCAAAAACAGATTTTCTGTGTGTCAGCATTATTTGACAAAACATTATCATAACATGGCGTGTGTTCAATACAAATAGTTGATTGTTTTTCGTTCAAATTGAAATTTATCATAACCTCTTGTCCATTTATCTTTAGTATTATATGTTACTTTTCGTGATTAGTTAACTCTAAATCATCTCATTCACTTAACACACAGACTCTGCCAGGTTAAATATGACACAAAACTTATATCTTCAAATACCGATATCAGCATTACTGACTACAGATTAAATGTTTCTAATTTTTGTGGATTTAAATGTTCTTTTATCTTATTTCTTCATGTGCAACGAAATATTTCGGCTTCTCTGTGATGCTTTGCGACAAACATTCGTCTTGTTCATATATGGTTCATCTTGATTACATTATACATGTGCATACGAAACATATCATACGATGACAATGGTTTAATGCTAAACCTCTGTCTGGGTTTCTGTGATATAGAATGGAACAGAACAGAACAGAACAGAACCGTTTATTCATAATGCAATATATAAATGCATAGTGCATACACAAACTATATACCAGACGATGTTAATATTGATGTTAGGTGTAATAGCAGTCATTGTGTGTGTGTGTGTGTGTGTGTGTGTGTGTGTGTGTGTGTGTGTGTGACATAGCATAGAACAGAACCTTTATTCATATAGGATTGATCTTCAACAGATTGACAATATACATGTGCATACCATAACTCACTCTCTCTCTCTCTCTCTCTCTCTCTCTCTCTCTCTCTCTCTCTCTCTCTCTCTCTCTCTCTCTCTAACTGTGTAACGCTTAATCTGCCTGTATGCATGTGTATGTTTAGCTGTCTATGTGTATGTATGTCTATCTGTCTACGTATGTGTATGTTTATCTGTCTGTGTATGTCTATCATCATGAATGTATGTCTACCATCATTTGCGTCTATTAGTATGCATGTCTATCACTATGTATTTCTATCTGTATTTATGCATGTGTCTCTAAATTTATGTGTATTTGAATTTATGTCTATCTGAGTGTATGTCTAACTGTATTTATGTTTTTATGTTTATGTATATATGTATGTCCGTCTATCTATCTGTTGGTGTAACTGTCAATCTGCCTGTATGTCTGTATGCGTGTATATACGTGTGTATGTAAATATGTATGTGTATATCTGTCTACGCGTTTGTAAGTATATATCTGTCTATGTATTTGTATGTATATACCTCGGGCTTCCGAGCTAGATCCAATCTTGAAAAATATGCAAAGGCGAAAATCATTTAAGAGAATCCCACGTCGCCTACCGGCTTGTGTTTATATGTATGTCCGTCTATCTCTCCGTCAATCTGTTGGTGTAACTGACTGTCAATCTGCCTGTATGTTTGTATGTATGTATATACGTGTGTTCGTCAATCTGTATGTGTATCTGTCTATATGTGTGTAAGTCTATCTGTCTATGTATTTATATGTCTATCTGTCTATGTATGCCTATCATCATGTATTTCTATATTCGTGTGTCTATCATTATGTATGTCTATCACTATGTATGTATAACTGCATTTATTCATGTGTCTCTGAATTTATGTTCATATGAGTGTATATCTATCTGTATTTATGTATTCATGTTTATGTATATATGTATGTCCGCCTATCTCTTCGTCTATCTGTTGCTTTAACTGTAAATCTGCCTGTATGTCTGTATGCATGTATATACGTGTGTATGTCAATATGTATGTGTATCTGTCTATGCGTTTGTGTTTCTATCTGTTTATGTATGTCTATCATCAGTTATGTCTACCATCATACATGTCTATCATCGTGTGTCTATCATTATGTATGTCTATAACTATGTATGTATATCTGCATTTATTCATGTGTCTCGAATTTATGCGTATCTGAATTTATGTCTATCTGTACTTATGTCTTTATGTTTATGTATATATGTAAGTTTATATTACATATAAGACAAGTAGCAGTATCTGCCTGCCTGCATGTCTGTCTGTCGTTCTCTCTGTCTGTTTGTCTGTCTGTCTGTATGCCTGTGTGTGTGTGTGTGTATGTATGTTGGCTAAACAAATATTGTACACCAATCTTAATATTTAACCTTTTGAAATCTTACTTGTGTAGAACAATTTCTCAAGTTTTTAACAGTCGTCTGCTGCATAGGGTGTCATAGTACATGTTGTATTTTTCCTGGATTATGTTTGAGGAAATAATTTTAGAAGAATTTGCACAACGCTAGTTTCTATCATCGGTTGCAATTGCATTGATACATTCGTCTCGAATTATCCTTTAAAATAACACTTTCCTACATACAGACACTTTCATATGCTATGTTTACACAATTATTGCAATGTACTTAACAAAATAAATAGTTTACATTCATATTTAAATATATTACTGAACAGTGCAGTAAGAACTACTAGAACTTTAGCCCATCTAGTTGTATGTGGCCCCGTCGTCTGCTGAATAAACGAGTGTGTCTTGGTCATATCATCAGTTATATCATTTGTAAATGGTTCAAAGGCAAGATGCCGATTTGCGAATAAAAACTTGTCAAACTATACACCTATGACTAAATAATATGTAGACTGACATTTAGGGATGTACTGAATTGAGAAGTGGATTTTTATATATATTTATTTGTCTGTAACATTGTTATGAATTCTTCTGATTTAGTTGTAAATTAAAACATGTTTAGTCAATATGCCTTTTTATAATGCTTCAAAATTGCAAACAGAGTGGATTAAACTTGTTTTAGATTAAGGGCAAAGTATCCTTCGTGAACCTTCCAAACGCTGTCCAGACGCCATGTTTTATTATATAATATAGCTGGGTAAAAAGAACATATTAAAATCCATGTATATAAGTTTTAATCTAGAACGTTAATATTATCATATGCTTTTGAAAATAAGAAGAAAACATTGGAATACTTGTATTACAAGAAATTACCATATCATCTTTCAAATATTGGTAATTTGCATAAAAACTTTTTTTTTTCTCATCTGGTGAAATAGCAAAAAATAAGCAGATCATAAGGCTTTCCTAAATGAATCTAGCATAAAATTAAGCACAGCCACATACCAATTTTCTTGTGCTTTCTGTTATTATCTATACATCTAACTTTAAAAAAAAAAGTTACAAAAACAATTAAATATTTTTAAAAAAAATCTACTTCTCAGATCAGTACACCCTTAAGGCTCTTTTGGAACTTTACGAATTCAAGCTGATTAAACAATTTGATCTGGATCTATACTGTTCAGGAATGCGAACGTATACCTTTCGCACAAACGGGCTCAAATGTGAGAAGCAAATTTAATTACTCAATTATTGAAATATATCATTTACGAATTGTCAGTTATTTGTACAATTATAAATATATTAACATAGTGGTTACACCAACTGTAGAATGTCAAGAACGTTCGGAAATCGGTGGGCTGAAAAGAGATTAGTAATATCCAATATCACTTAACCCTTTCCCTCCGCCCGATTCGATAGCCTACTGGTAAAGACATTCAATTCGGGAGTGGCAGGTGCCTTGAACAAAATATGACTCTGGCAGTAAACAGTTTCAGGTACAAAAAGTGTCTGATAAATACAATCTTTACTTTTAGACGTATTTTGACGCCTCTGCAGTAAGAAGAATGCTCATGATAAACACTTTCTTCTTTTGCCACTATTTTTTCAATTATAATCAATTAGGGGGTTGTCTTTGTTTTTTTTTAAATTACATTCATTTTGCCAAAAGGTTTTCAAAGTCGTCTATTGCTGATTAGTTGTAAGTTGGAAAAAGTTTAAATATTTTAAATTGTTAAGTATTTGCACAAAACGTGTATCACGTCTGAAACTTCTTAATAATACATTATAGAGAATATTGTCGTAAAGAAACACGTTTTATACGTTTGGAGAAAACACTTTTGTAAATGGAGGAAATGTTCAATACAAGTAATATCTCCTCTCTCCCCAATTTCCACCTGTTTCCCAAACTTAAAAAGTCGTCTACTGCAGAAACGTTTTGAAAACAAATCAGTCCTATGTGATAAATACTGATTGATTGGGTTAAACGCTGTTTTCAACATTGTTTCAGTTGTATCACGGCGGCCAGTTCACCTACTCATATGTTTCCTAGTCTTCTCACAACAGTACCTCACACAACATACTCACCAAGCAACTGACTGCTTTTCAACATAGACTGTTAGCCCATTGGTGAAAGACGAATGACGCTTATCACAGTGTCTTTTGTCAAACGTCGGAAAGAATGTTAGCCGAGCTGGGGTTCGAAATCAAAATCCCTGGATTAACAACCCGCGTCGCTACCGACTGAGCTGCTGTGGCTCAGCTACGTGATTAATAATACTAGAAGTACGTAAACCAATGAATACCGTATAAAAAGAACGATTTTATCTCATGCTTCGGAAATGACTATTTCTTTTCAATGAACCTACCTTAAATAAGCGTTTTCTACGAAAAGAACTCAAGTTAATACGTATAATGATACAGGTTTAATATGTCCCCAAGGCCAACCAATCAAAAACATCTCGGTGCTTAATAAAGGCTTAGATACGTGTTGACGCACAAGTACGATCAGACAGTTCATATTTCATCATTGGCATTCTCATGTTTCTGAAACGCATATTTTTCTTTTCAAATTACCTACTTTAAATATGCGTCTTCTACGAAAACAAGTACAGTTTTTACGAATGATGATAAAGGTTTAATACGCAAACGTATGTGCACCGTCAAAAGACTCCATCCTAAAAAATACACATCGATCCTCAACCAAGGTTCAGATCAGCTTGTGAAGACGCTCAGTTATCGATCAGACAGTACACGTTCAAAACAGACAATTGACGGACTTTTCGCTATATTTACGAGATGTTTCTACGGTTGATCCTGATTACCAAACGCCACAGTTATAATAATAATTTATAACAGATTTTCTCGTGCCTAGGCACACGCAGTCTATTTCTACTCTAATATGAACCGCGTCAGGCGACTTGCGGCCTTATTGACACTCCGACGTGAATTCATTCTTCCGATTAATCTGAAGCTTCTTCAGCAAATGACTTTTGAAAAGTTTTTTTACAAAAGGAGAAATTGCTCACTAGAGATGTGTTGTATGTGGAAAAGGTTTAATGTCTATATCACATCTTGCCAAAAGTGAGTTAACTGATGAGATTGTGCAGATGCATTAAGATCCAACATCGCTAGACACGGTGCACGTGTGTTTAGCCCCGTGAACATTCGCCAACAACAGATAGATGCAATTACATAGAGTGGCAGGCGGCTGCTGTTTGTCACTTCCCAGTATACTGTCCACAACTGACGTGTCTACAGCAGACGGGTGTGAAAAATGTATGTAAATGAAACATTGCTACCTATTCAAGTTGAAATATTGTGGGAAAAGGAGAACTTGCTCGTTTTGAGCAATTTCATTTTTTGACACATTGTTTTCAATTGTCGTCTGCTGCAAATGCGTCAGAAAGTGTTTGTATGTAGAAAAGGGTTAAAGCCGTGATAATGTTCTAGTAATTATCATTTTCTTAGAATGCTGATATGTGTTACTCTCGGGCTGTTTCCTGGTCATGATTATTTAAAAGAAAAATTCAACATGTTTCAAAAGTCGTCTGCTGCCGATGCCTGAACTACGTCTGCATTTAAGAAAGCCATAGCCATATAAGATAGACTAAATAACATAGAGACTGGGTTACATGATGTATCCTTGACAGATGGATGTAATTTATCCCTTTCCCACACACAACGAATTTACAGCAGAAGACTATGCAAACATCTAGGCAAAAATATGGACACTCTACTCTGTATTCATAATAGTATAATTGTTTAATGACAAAAAGAGATATTGATCATCTATTGTTTTCAAAAATCGTCTAATGCAGAGGCGTCAGAGAGCGTCTCTGTGTGGGATAGGGTTACCCTTACTTTGATATAGTCGACAAATGACGTGTCTACAGCAGGCGTTATTATGTTATTATAAAACCTATGTACGGGAAAACAAGAGATAATGCTCTAGATATACAAATTCTCCTTAATCCAGGATGGTCTCACGTTTGTATAAAAACACGTCTTCAGTGCGTCCAGATACTAACATTCAGTTTTGCCTTATATGGTCTGAAACTGTTGATACATTAAACATACTATCGTCCGATATTTAACATGAAATAGTCTTCTTTATAAAAATCCGTCCTGACAGAGTTGAGCTGAACTGTGGTGACAATTAATACGCCGATATGAATCACTCTCGGGTCCTTTCTCTGGTAATGATTATGTTCAATATTGCTCTTGTGTCAACCTGTTTCAAAGGTCGTCTGCTGCAGATTTCTAAAATATAGCCTAAGGCTTTTTTTCTCGATAAGCAGCTACTAAGTACAGGTTTTAGGCTAAGATGTATTTACGAATGATGTGAAAGCTGCTCAACAAAAAACACCTTTCTGCATTTAATTTACCCTTTATCACACATATACCCTTCCTTACACCTCTGCAGCAGATGACTTTTAAAAGTGTTGTGGCAAATAGAGAAAATAGCTCAAACTGAGCAATGTTTGTCACAATGTTTTCAACTCTATTCAACATGTATACGTTCTTTGCGTTAGGTTTACCATACTATGGTCGACGTCATCTGTCGTAGGTTTCGTGTATGTTGGGATAAGTTGAATATTTAAAAACTGTTATCTGTCACAGGGGTCGAGCTCCAGATCCGAGGGATGTACTTGTCCTCAAATCAAGAGGTCTTAAGTTTGAATCCAGGATCTATTTGAGCTAACTCCATTCCATATGGCGATTAAACATCCATTTACCGATCAGTATCAAGGTTTTTCACCATTTATCTGCTTCCCAAATACCACAATTGCAGGAGACGACTTTTAATCCAATTTTGCATTTATCTACATTTCCTCCTGAACATGAAATTCCAGTCAAACTTTACAGGAATTGTCCTTTATTGGTCAGTTTTCAAAGATTTAGATTCGATGTAGATCTTTGAATGATGTGGCTATAGAATGGTGGAAATTGGTATTAACGTCAACAATTTAAATTTCCTTCTCTGGATCTGGTTGTCTTATTTCAAAATGTGGCAGAATGATTCCATAAGTAACCCTCTGCAAATTTATTTTTAGTTTAAATTGATTAGATGAAAAACATGGCCGCAATTGGCAGAGGCAAGCTTCCATTTTCTTTAGTCTAATTTTATCACTTTTTGTCCATCATCCGCCAGGTCGTCGGCGTCGTTCATTGTAAACGTTTAGCTTTAAACAACATCTCCTTAACCAGTAAACCAATTTCATAGTAATCTTCATTTGGTGGTTTTCTTGGTCTCTCTCTCTCTCTCTTTTTTTTTCTCTCTCTCTCTCTCTCTCTCTCTCTCTCTCTCTTTTTCTCTCTTTATGTTTCCTCTATAACCTCCTGAAAGCACTGTAGTAATGTTCAGGTGTTATTGCACATGTTGTGGGTTTCATGTATGAACACGTCTGTCTGTGTGTGTGTGTGTGTGTGTGTGTGTGTGTGTGTGTGTGTGTGTGTGTGTGTGTGTGTGTGTGTGTGCGTTGGTATACCCTACTCACCGAGGTAGGTCATAGAAGTACACAACCACTGACCGAGGTACCAAAAACTACCGAGGTATTTTTTCTATTACCTCGGTGTGTTTACCTCTAAAGTAGCGCAGAATGTTCGTCTATGTTTATATCTTTAAAAATGTACGATACCTCGGTGTGTCGATTTTGGGCGTGTAAGGGTGCTGTGTGTGACCCCACACACCTCGTCCCGATATTCTACTTAAACTCAGGCGTGCGCATGCGCAGTATATCAGAAAATGCACACAGCAAGTGGCAGGGTCCCCACTTTATGAGGTATGTACTTTTATTGTGATTTTGATCATGGAAACACATGAATGTGTAGCAATTGCTGATGTAAAATATGTTAATGAGTTCGAACAGCTTCGCTTCTTTGCATACACGAATGAATTACAATTCTTGCCAAAGGTTTAAAGCTATGGTTTGAAGACGTTTCGAATGAGCTACATGAATGTATATAAATAAAGATATCAATCGTTTTCCACAGTTTTAAAGGCTATTGCCACCTATAACCATTAACGACCTGCTTAACACTTGTAACAAATCCCAATATAATGTTTATGTGATACGAACTATTTCAAGTTTAAACGAGTTGCTTTTTAGATTATAAAGTGAAATTTTACCCATACCCGACTCGAAATAACAGTTAAATATTCTTGAACTGTCTCCTTGAGTAACCACAAAATAGGACTCAGTTGTGATATTGAAGGATAATGACAAACAAGTTTACTCCTCGTTTCTAGAGCTCTGGGCAACAAACGGGTTAAGTAATTTATCTAGAAAACTTATTAAACACATGAGATACACAAAGCTGATGTCTTTGTCTCCTATTAAATTCCTCCGTTTGTCAACAATGTGTTTACTGCGTGTCCCATACCGATGTTGCTGTGTATCCCATACCGATGTTGCTGTGTGTCCACCGATGTTGCTGTGTGTCCCATACCGATGTTGATGTGTGTCCCATACCGAGGTTGAGGGTGTCCCATATTGAGGTTGTTACCTCGGTGTCTTTACCTTGTACTGGTTTGCAAACAATTATACTACCCCAATTTGCTTATGATAAATGACATTCAGGACCAATTCTTTATGCCATTACATTTGTCTTATATTTGAAACAT
The DNA here is from genome assembly GCA_031761405.1 of Serripes groenlandicus. Taxonomy (NCBI): domain Eukaryota; kingdom Metazoa; phylum Mollusca; class Bivalvia; order Cardiida; family Cardiidae; genus Serripes; species Serripes groenlandicus. The sequence continues at coordinate 18,287,174 of JASEVX010000016.1, forward strand.
GTCGAATGAGCATAGACCTCGGTGTGTTTGTGTGGAATTATATACCTCACTGTGTTGAGTATACCAGTATGTGAGTGGGGGGGTGTTGGGGGTGTGTTGGGGGGGGGTGTATGTGTGCGCATGCGTGCGTGGGTGTGTTTGATTGTGAGTGTATGCGTGCGCATGCGTGCGTGGGTGCGTGTGATTTTAACAGTCGTCAGCCGCATAGGGTGTCACATTACATGTTGTCTTCGTGGACAATGTTTGAGGGAAAGCTTTCAGGATATTTTGCACATTGCCATTTTCAATCATCGGTTGCTATTGCATTTATTGCAGTAAGAACTTCTAGAACTTTAGCCCATTTAGTTGCTTGTGGTTCCGTCGTCTGCTGCATAAACGTTTTTGTCTTTGTCATATCACTAGTTATACCATTTGTAAATGGCCAATTTTATCTGGATCTATACTGTTCAGGAATGCGAACACCGTTCAAATAGGCTCAAATGCAGAAAGCAATCTTGATTACCCAATTCTTCAAATATATCATTTACGATATGTATGTGCTTTGTACAAATATAAATGAGCCAGTCCACGACAAAACCTGTATTAGTGACATAACGTATGACGTTTGGAATTCCTAATTTTATGACGTCACATTTTTCGTCAACATCGCTTTACCGTAAACAGTATTATCTTGAATTTAATTTCCAAAGTTTCAACAGTGTTTAATAGATGCAAATACTGGATTTCATTCGTAATGGATTCTGAATTGGAGGTAAGATCACTTATGTTTCTTTTATTAACCCACATAACAAATGAATATGATTTATTTCGAAGACAACATTGAAAACACGACGATTGCCCTTGGCGGGCTGTTTAAAACAAAAATGACTTCGAACAAGAATCCTCATAAAATTTATAATTTTTAGGACAGATGTACACAACGCACTTTATTATACACATTTAAGTACTAGACAGGTCTAGCGTAAATCTCCTAAGATATAAGGCCGCTTGCAAAGAATATGAAGGATTTTAATGTCCGAGCAGATCAAACCGTTTAAATTATTTATAGATCTATAGTACAAAAAATGCATCTTTGGCCTACTTTCAAAATATAGATATTGAATTTTACATAAAATGTCTCTTTAAATATGTTTCATGTAAACATGTGGGGTCAAAAGATAAATATCTGTATCTTATCTAGGATGTTTTATGCTACACTATTAAATTATTATAATAAAACTAAATAATACTCTATGCAGCAACGAATGCGGAATGGCTCAGTTTGGTAGAGTGAAAGCCACACTATTGCGTATGATAGAAACGTATTAGTTGCGTATGAAAATTCATAAATTAATTAATTAATCATACGCTAGTTGTACGTTATGTATACGTTACTCAATCATCAGGTATATGCCAAGATGTCTTTATACGTTGCAGATACGTCAGACATATGTTACAGATCTCGAAAAAAGAGGAAAAAGTGTCTTCCTCATGTAAAAATTGCCACACCTAGAGACGATGTTTGTTAACTATGAAGTTATGGACTCAATATCAAAAAAAGAAAAACTTCAAAGCTCAGATGCTTTAAGGGATCATGTAATGACTGCTCAGAAAGAGAGAGATTTATACAATAACTTGTTAAACGAGCCAAAGAAACAAATGCCCTCCCTCCTGCAGAAAGATTAACCACTATACTTTTGATTTTTCACAAATGGTTTCCATATACGCAAATACGCATCTAGGGTAATAAAATGAACACACCACATATTTTCATTATAATAATCAATTTCAATCTGTTCCCCCTTTCTTTTACCCCCAGGCCCTAGTAAATAATGGTAGGTTGTATTTTTTTGCTTCTCTTTAAAGATTCAAAGTAGCTACGGTATTGCAATTTATATAGTAAATACATTAAAATTACAACAAAACAATACTTGCATTTTTACTAGATAGCAAGAATGATATTTTCAACAATTTTGATATGTGCTATCGTGAGAATTTGTCAGTAACGCAACATGTACAAATTTCGTGAATCAATGAGTAGTGGCGGGTTGATATTTATTCATGCGAGGTATATATTCAATTCGAGCAGTGAGCCATGACGTAAGGTTATAGACTGTTCTACTATCCAAAATAGGGATGAGCATAACAATATGCGCCCATTTTGATTATAAGTAAAATCCTGACACACCACCAGTTCGAAGGCAAAGTTGGCGGTTTAACAAGAGCGTTCAACTCGTAATGCTAAGGTCCTGAGTTCGAGTCATAATGGATTACATGTACATATTTTTATTTTATGTTTTTTATGTTGTTTCTACGTAATTATTAATCACGCAATGTCCTTAACTTTCGTGATTTTATATTTACCTGCAAAGGTATAAATGTGGCATACAAAAGTAGAACGACGTATTATAGCATACACAGCCATGCAGTCGAAGTCGTATTATAGCGATGATGATGATTATGATGGTGGTGATGATATATTATTATCACTATTTCTGTCAAGGTTTTTAATAATCTTTATGTAATATAGTTATAATGAATACTAAAATGATGAAAACAATGAAATCTAAAAATAAAACAAACAAATAAAATAAAAATAACTTGAATAAATATATGCATACATACAAATAGATCAAAGCTAAGATACAATATTCTCATACTTTTGAGTTTAAACCAATATGTATTCATATATTTAACTTTACCAAGGCGTTCCGAATTCCAAACAACATTTCTGGGAGATTATACAAATTGTGAGTATAATTGGGGCGGGCCACGGTAGTAACGTCAATCTGACGTCGCCGTTTGGAGGGAAATGAGAAGGTTTGAAAACGTGAATACATATTTTAACAACTGTTATATCAACTCAATTGTTGCATCAACTTCCCCAGACGCCATTGCTTAAAGACATTCCGTAGCATTTGTTCACCGAAATGTCTAACATGTTATGTGTAACACATGACAATTATTATCGGGGGAAAAACGACACTCAAACTGTTCCTTTCAACGTCAGAACTGGCTCCTTTGCAAGTGACAAATTCATTTGACTTCATTTTTACCTGACGTTCCTGCACGTCGCTTAACAACTTTACTATGTTGATGGTTATTATGGAACAACAACATTAAACTTTAATAAAGTTTCGGTTAGAAACTTCTTACGGTCAGGGTCAAAGGTCACACATACTATAGTGCTATTTTTGTTTGTTACAAAACGAACTCTATGGGTCATTTGGGATCTACTCGGACATCCGCTTTCCGATTTCAGACTGTATATCAAATGTTTACATCATTGAACGTGTATCGAAGATTCTGTTCAGAGAACAATTCCATAAAAATTGACGTCGGTGTCACTAAGCGCATTCAAATTTCAAGCTTTTCATTAACCGCGTTAAAAATGGCCGATTCTTGACCTCTGGCCCGGCTCGACTCGATTTAATTTTTCGATCTAGTAGATCCGATATGCGTTTCGTTGGTAACAGGATACTGGAAACACCCGTCATTCTATCATTTAGACAACTTTTCAATGGATTTATTGTGTTAAACTGTCCATAACTATCGAAAGTCAACGACCGTCAGGTAAGCTGGTGCTATCGTGATTCATTCAAAACGGCTGATCATGGCCCATTTGTCACAAATTGTGTTCACTTAGTTTATTCGAAGGCAAATTGTTGCACATGACATGTTTAGGGAATCATGTTGTTTTGTTTAATCTGTGTGTCACGAAACCATATTAGAGCGAAACATGAGAACGATTTGCATTGTTCCGGTTCAGGTTAAGAGCTACCGTTCATGTTTGACATGCTTGTAAAGACAACAAAACTGTGCAGACTCGGGAGTGTTTTGCCGAGCCATAATGTAAGTTTGAGCTTCATCCCCACAAGCATATGATTATATAAATAGTTTTTAAGCACATCGCAACATTATTTCCATGTCAGACATGTCCAATGGCCAATGCTTCTTATTGCTTAAAATGAAACTAGGATTCCGTTTCGTACCCAATGTTTAACGCACTCAGTCAAATGTGAAGTTCAAGTTGTGAACAGTATGTATCGTCTTGTGTTCATCTGCTTCTCTGATAAGTAGAACCACTGGTGATATTCTCTGTTCATATATGTTGTAATCTTGAGGCAGACATTATAGTGATGGTTTAGATTGTGTTCTTGTTACTTCTTTATGGATAAAGATAACATTTCTTTATATTTAGTTAATACCGATTTTTATTTATTTAACCAATGGATCAGCTTATTAATTATAAGTGATCAATTGTTGGGTCCATCGGTGTGAATGTGTAGAATCTAATGAACCTGGGCAGATCTGTAGAAAAGACAATTCCCTATCCAAGTTGCCCATTTGTATTGGTTTAAACCAATGAACAGTCATTATCATGACAAGTAGTAAATTTTATGGTTTTCTTTATTTCAGCTTTTTACTTGCCTAGTCCAGGTTTCTGTACTAGGAATGCGATATTTTATTTTGACTGTTCGCATCATTAGTTACAATGCAATATTTAACGGCCATATATTGAGACTAGGTCCTTGCCCTGACACTGTATGGTTACACTTTGGCTTTATGGCATTGCTACCTCGACTACTTGTTATGTCTCTCAACTGTGTCATTGTTAATTTTTTTTTGCCGCTTTCAATAATTCTCTAGTTATATGACGGCGTGTTCTGGTTAAGTTACCAGTACTACTGGTCCATTTATTCAGACACCAGCCAGTCAGTTGAAATGCCAACCCCGCAACCATGACTAACATGAGCATCAAGAATTACTACCATTTTTTAAGGTTTTGGCATGACCCAACCGGGGATCGGACTTGCAACCTCCCACACCCAAGTCAAAATAGCACCAAAGGCAGACGTTCTACGAAAAACACCGCCGAGTTCGTCCACTGTGTTTTAGGCACACTGGTTAAAAATGTTCATTTACTAAACTCTGTTACTACCTTCAATTATGACAAGATTTTATGGATTCATATAGGTTAAAGTTTAAACATAATTAACATATAATAATTATTATTTAAGTACATGTACACTACACAGTCAATGAAATCAAGAATTTTGCAAGCTGGAATGTACATGCTGGTTTTTAGTAAGATGTAAACAAGTATTTTCTTTCTATGTGTGCAACTAAACTTGTTCTTTCAGATTGAAATTGCAGGGGTTCGGGGGCGCAGCCCCTGATGATGATAGAAAGTTAGATGCGGTTGGCAACATAAAATAACCTATTTTAACTTTTATTCAAAAGGGCTGATGTTGACCAATGTACAGTGGCAAATTATCTTCATTCTGTATAGGTTTATTTTATAATTTAGATGTTAAATCCATGGCAAAGATCTATAGATGCAAGTCACCTGAATTAAAAAAAAAATTGCGAGCTGGAATGTGTGTAAGTTTCTAAGAAGATCTAAACAATTTGTATTATGCGTGCAGCTTAACTTTGGTTTTTAGATTGAAATTGCAGCGGTTTGGGGGCACAGCCCCTGATCAGATTTTAAATTCATCTGGCAATATGAAATAAACTAATCTAACATTCATTCAAAAGGGCAGATAATGACCCATGTGTGGCAAATTATCTTCATTCCGTATGGGTTTATTCAGATGTTAAATATATGGCAAAGATGATCTATAGATGCAAGTCTCCTGAAAAATCATGTCTTTTTGAGAGCTGGAATGTGCATGTAAGTTTGTGAGAAAATTTAAACAATTGTTATTATTTGTGCAACTAGACTTGGTTTTTCAAATTGAAATTGCAGGGGTTTTGGGACACAGCCCCCGATCAGATTTTAAATTTGTCTGGCAATATGAAATAAACTATTCTAACATTCATTCAAAAGGGCAGATGTTGACCCATGTGTGGCAAATTATCTTCATTCTGTACAGGTTTATTCAGATACATGTTAAATCGGCAAAGATCTATAGATGCAAGTCCCCTGAAATCATGATTTTTTGCGAGCTGGAATGTCTATGTAAATTTTTAAGAAGATCTAAACAATTTTTATTATGTGTGCAAATTGACTTGGTTTTTAAAGATTGAAATTGCAGGGGTTTGGTGGATCAGCCCCTGATCAGAATTAAGATGCGTCTGGCAATATGAAATAAACTTCAAAATGGCTGATGCCTGATGGTGATCAATGTGTGGCAAATTATCTTCAATCTGTACAGGTGTCTCGTCAGATCTATGTTAGTTTGAAGTTCTGTTATACATACATGTATAATGTTGCTTTGATTTAAAACTTTTACAGTTAAAGTACAATATGTTCCAGTAACAACAATTTTGTAAATATTTGAAATGGTTGATGGTGGATTTTTCAAGGACATGTCAAGGAAATCAGGGTTGTTATTAGGTTGATTAGGTAAGAGCATTCTGACCTGTTTTGTTTGCGCATAGTGTCATTGTAAAGCATCTTTTTGACTGCCTGTTTGATAAGTAGTGTATATAGGTGTGAATAAATGAATGATGGTTCCTTTGTTGTATAATCAAATTCATTATAATAAACAGAGCAGTCAGCAGTCTAAATCAACATTTTCTGCACACTGACAGGATATTTGTTAAAATATTCAGATGAACAATGCAGAATCAAAATGAGTCTACACTGAATCTGCATGGTTTGAAGATACCTAGAAATTGCCTTTGGCACAGAAAGAGTTAAATGAAAAGAATGTTATGCTATAGTTTTCACTTGTTTGTAAACTTGTGTGTTTGTTTTTGAATTTTAAATAACTTTAGTAATTACATATATATTGTACATGGGTCTCTGAACTGATCATTAACCCTTTCCCACCTAAATACGCATTTTGATGTGTCCGGCACAGATAACTTTTAAAAACATCGTGACAAAAGGAGAACTTGCTCAAAACAAACAGTTTCTCCTTTTGCCACGATGTTTTGAACCTTTTTCAGTAATTGAGTCACTAATTGTACCTACGATTATAGAGATGTTCCTTAATTTTTAGTAGACATTTTCAAAGTCATCTATTGCAGATTTGTCAAATGTGGGAAAACTTCAAAGTGTTTAACCCTTTCCCTCATATAGACGCTTTCTGACGCCTCTGCAGCAGACGGCTTTTTGAAAACATAGTGACAAAAGAAGAAATTGCACAAAACGTGCAATTTCTCCTTTTGCCTTAATGTTTTCCACTTTTTGTCATAGGTTATCCATTCAATTATGGAGATTTTCTATGTTTTGACAAAACATGTTAAAAGTCGTCTGCTGCAGTATTGTTGTATGAGGGAAAGGGTTAATTGATGATGTCTGTTAAAATTATTTTAAACTAGATTGGCATGAAATTATAACCTACACTTGTGAACAGATTTTATTGATTCAAATAGGTGAAATGTACTGTGCATGTCCACTCAAAAGATTTGCATTCTTGAACATGGTTATTTTTACTAACAGGCATAAAAACATTGTTTATGATATGTTGCCACAAAGTGTATTCAGTTTGACCTAGTCACCTATTGTTCTTTGTTACAAAGTTGTTGTTTTTTTGTCTCTGCACAGTATAATTGAATTAATGATTAAACAGGAGTTCAGGGGTGTAGCCCCAAATGAGAATTGAATATCAGTTTAAATTAAAAATATTAACCTAAATCCTTTCTCTCATAAAACAAATATGCAACAGACCATTTTGAAAACATCTAAGCAAAACAAATGGAAAATCTCTATAAATGAATGTAAAATTATTGATAAGACTAAGAAATAATTGCTCAATATGTTTAACCCTTTCCCTCATACGATAATTCTGCAGCAGGCGACTTTGAACATATTTTGTAAAAAAATAAAAAAATCTCTATAATTGAATGGACAACCTATGACTAAAAGTGGAAAACATAGTGGAAAAAAGAGAAATTGCTCGTTTTGAGCAATTTCTTCTTTTATCACTATGTTTTCAAAAATCCGTCTGCTGCAGAGGCATCAGAAAGCATCCATATGAGGAAAAGGGTCTAAAGCTTCTTCTGAACTTTCTTTCCAGGGTCTTGTCGGTTTGCATCATGTGATGTAATGAGTGACATTCCTCATCTGTATTTTCTTTATTCCTTTCCCACAGACAACATTAAAAAAAGCTAGGCCAAAATATTGAAAATCTCTTCGGATAAAAGCTAAACTATGGAATACAGTTTATAACAATTTTGCAAAAGGATAAAATATTCACTATGAGTGTTATCTCTCTTTGCCACAGTGATTTCAAAAGTCATCTACAAGTGGGAAAGTGTTAAACAATGTCTCCTTCTAAACCACTTTGTCCATTGCAATCCACCTTCATAAGAATGTTCCTTAATTCTTATCCTCTTTGCAATGGAAATGCATTTTTTTTTAAAAATAGTGGCCTTATTTGAAAATAATTTGGCCCAAATGTTCCTTCGGTTATTCTCTTCAAAATTGATTAAATTATTTCAATCCTTGAAAAGCATGGCTTATTCTACTTGTAATTGAATTTGAAATACTTCTTATACTCATGTTTTACATAGCAAATAGGTGAGACCATATAAGGGACATGGTTGCGTCAGTCTAAACAGTTATAATAATATTATAGTGTGGTAAGATAACAATTCAATGTTTAGAAAAACATCATTTGTAAGGTTTTTTAAATTACAATTAAACTATCACAAGCTCTGATTTATTAGGAATTCCCTTTTTTGGTAAAGAACATGAGGCATTTACCACTTGTGACTTTCTTTGAGGACAATCTTGATCGTAAATTACATGTGTTTAGCTACATTTTGAGACCTTATAGTTTTAACTGGTAAAACACCTGGTCTAGCCAGGAGTTCTGAGTTCAAATCTCAGTGGGGACAAAATGACACTGTAGCTAAATACATACAATTTAATCAATATCAGCACAGATTTTGTGATAATCCTCAATCCATCATGCAATATCCACCAGCAACCCTAAAAATATTCAAATCATATTGATTGGTTGAAAACTATTATCTGCATGTGGCATGAGAAAAGAAGGAAGTTGCTGGTATCATTTCAAAGTTATAAGACTGTTGCATTAATTTTCCTTATGAGACCATCCATACGATTATTCAAGTCATATTTATTAATTAAAAAACAATGTTGCCAGGCATCATCAGAGTTTGCGGTCTTGTTTTAAGATAATTTGGCTTAAAAAAACCATTATGATGCCAGGTGGTATCAAAAAGGGAGTAAGATAATAATTTTCCTCTTAAACTGCTTGTCTTATGTCAAGATACCCGAGCCCCGGTAGCTCAGTCGGTATCGACGCGGGCTGTCAATCCAGGGGTTGTGAGTTTGAATCCCGGCTCGGCCAACTTTCTTTCCGACGATTGACACAAGTCAATGCGACATGCGTCATTCGTCTTCCACCAATGGGCTAAGTCTATGTGGAAAAGCAGCCAGTTGCTTGGGAAGATTGTTGTGTGGAGTACTGGTGTGAGAAAACCAGGAAATGCATGAGTAGGTGAACTGGCCGCCGTGATATAACTGAGAAATTGTTAAAAACAGCGTTAAACCCCAATCAATCAATCAATATGTCAAGATAGTTTGGCAAAAAACGTTCTTTAATTAACCTTACCATCTACATAAATTGTTCAAGGGATATTGATTAGTTCAAAGCAATGCTGAAATGTGGCACCAGAAAAACGGTAAAATTAAAAAATCTAAACGTTTTTCCTCTGCAACTGCTTGTCTGATTTCAAGTTCAGTTGGCAGAAATGTTTTTTTTTTATTCAAAATGTTGATGCGTTTATCTAGACATAAACATATTTTATATGTTAATTTATGCATTTATTATGGCTATCAGGATATTCCCTCAAACTTCATGGTCATAATATGATCTATACTCTTTAAAGCTCTTAGAAAAATGTTCAATATTCACTGGTAAAAGTAGTCTTTGACATTTATATAAGTAAGTTGACTCAGCCTGAACTGAAACTCTCTACCCCTGGATTGACAACTATAACCATTATCAATTGAGCAATTAGTCAAAGCGTTAGTGCACAACAGCTTAGTAGGGGATTAAATCTGTTGAGACTGAATGCACTTCCCGAAACTTTCAGAGGCTTTGCCTTAATTCATATTATTTAGTACAACAAACAACAAATTAATGTCATGCACATTTTCGGTATCTTCTGTTTGTGTATATTTGAAATATACACAGCTTAAACTGGTACTTTCTTGTAACATTACGCTGTGGCCCGCCTATACCTCAACTAGTTTCTATGACAACGATTTATAAATAAACTTATGACAATATTAGAAATATTAAATCGCCGTAAGGTAGAGCAAAAAACAAATATACATATGGTAAAGTTTTATTACTTTTTGATTACCCCTCGTATAATAATATATAAACAGATTTCCAAGTATGATTATCCTGTATCCTGTTTTACGTCTATTTATATACTTTATCATTTGCAATAAAATTGGATATTTTAATTTATTTCTTCCCGAATAGTTATTTTATTGCAAATGTTGATGATAAAGGTTGTTAATTTTAATTCCGCTGACTGCTTTTCAGCTAAAATATCGCAATGTGCGTTCCGACGCGGGACATCGGTAAAAAGGCATTCTGATTTACAAAAAATCGGCTCCACAGATTTTATCGAAATTCTGGTAATTTATAGTGGAAAGGGTGATCGTAATGATATGTATTTGTTTAAAATATATTTCGTGTAAATGCTTAGTAAATTAAAAATTATGCATTTAAAGTTAAAAAATCGGGTATTTGTATCTGAATCGTCATGGCTGATACATTAAATTTATATTATAATACAGGTAACTTTATTTTCTATAATTCGATGCTTTTGGTTTTTCAAAGAAGACAGTAGTAGCGATTTCTTTGACGTCGTTTTTTTTTTCGTTTTCTTATGACAGTTGGTATGTATATATCGTTATTAAGAGATTATATGTAGGACTATTTGGCTAATTTTGGTATCATTATGAAGGTAAAAGGTTGATATTTTAGGAAATACAAAAAACTGAAAAAATATATTTTTGTCACTAATACAGGTTTTGTCCTGGACTGGCTCAAATATAATAACATAGTGTTTACACCAAATGAAGAATGTCAAGGACGTTCGGAAATCGGTGGGCTAAAAAGATGTTTGTGAGATCTACCATCTTGTAACCTCCAGTTGTTTTCACTTAACCCTTTCCCTTCTACCTATTCGATAGCTTACTGGTTAAGATATTCGATTCGGGAGTGGCAGGTCTAAGGTTCGAAACCAAATGGTGACAGTGGGGTCCGTTCTGGAAGGGTCGGTTTGGTAGCCGCCGACTAGTTACAAAATGGTACCAAAAGCCTGTCTGCGCGGTGCCTGGACAAATTAAGACACGGGAAGTTAAAATGTTCAGGACAAAGGTATCTCATAATTCGAAAATGACTGGACTTTTTTTTCAAGCAGGCTTTTCCAGTAATCTTGTGCTTGATTGATGACTAGTTCAAATTCAGTATGATGATGTTTTTCCTTTTTATTCTGATTTGCAAATGTTTTAAACGTCTGATAAATCAGCGGGAATGTCGCTAAAAAGAAACACGTTTCATACGTTTGGAGATAACACTTTTGCAAATGAAGAAATGTTCAAACCAAGCAATTTCTCCATTCTCACCAACTTCCAAATGTTTCCCGAACTTAAAAAGTCGTCTACTGAAGACACGCTTGAAGTAAAATAAGCCCTATGTAATAAGTAAGACGAAAAGTACGTACGTATTTACCTAGAAACCAATGAATACCGTAAAAAACAACGACTTGCTTCTAAGAAAAAATAATCATTTCACATTTATCATTCTCATGAACCTACCTTCAATAAACGGTTTCTACGAATGAACAGCAGCTAATAAGGATAATGATACAGGTGCAATATGCCCCAAAAGCCAACCCAGCGATTTTTTTTTTTAAATTTAGGTTTTCTATGAAAACAATTACAGTTAATACGAATAATGACAAAGGTTTAATCGGCAAAATTAGTGTAAGGTGCATATAATGCGCGCCACTGTAAACGATACTCCGACGGGCCCTCCTGACGAAACCACATCAATCCTCAACAAAGGTTCAGATCAGCCTGTGTACACACAAACAGATACGTTACGTTCGAAACACACAATCGACGGAATTTACGCTAACTTTATAAGATTGAACCTGATTACCGAACTTACCGAAAGTCACAGTTATAATTATAATTTATAACAGATTTTCCCGTGCCTAAGCACACGCAGTCTATATCTACTGTATTATGAACCGCGTCAGGCGACTTGGAACCTTATGACATTCCGACGTGGGATCCTTTTAGATCACATTGGCATACAGCTAGTGGGTCTAGGCGTTTTATCAAACGTTACATTAATTAAATCTTTGGCATAATGTGAAGCCTCTGCAGCATACGACTTTTGAAAACTTTTTGACAAAAGAAGAAATTACTATTTGCCACAATGATTTCAACTGTATTTTAAAAATAAACGTTTATAGAAAGGGACTTTACAATTTGTTCACTACATGTTTTCAGCTACAGGATTGTTGTATGTGGGAAAGGTTGTATGTTTATATAACATTTTGGCCAAAAGTGAAGTCCCTGGTGAGACTGTGCACTAAGAGCCAAAATCACAAGACACGGCTGACGTGTGTTTAACATATTATTACATAGATGAAATAACATAGAGATTGAGTTACAGGATGTGTTTATGTCCTTGGCAGGCAGGTGCTGTTTGTCCCTTTCCATTATACTATCCACAACTGACGTGTCTACAGCAGACGGGTGTGAAACATATCTGTAAATGAAAACATTATTTCCTAATCAAGTTGAAATATTGTGGGAAAAGGAGACCTTGCTCGTTTTGAGCAATTTCATCTTTTGTCACATTGTTTTCAATGGTCGTCTTCTGCAAAGGCGTCAGCAAGCGTTTGTATGTGGAAAAGGGTTAAAGCCGTGATAATGTTCTAGTAATGGTCATTTTCTTAGAATGCTGGTATGTTTCACGCTCGGATCCGTTTCCTGGACATGATTATGTTAACTTTCTTTTTGTTCCAATATGTTCCAACATGTCGTCTGCTGCCGATACCTGAACAACGTCTGCATTTAAGAAAGCTAGTGCCATATAAGATGGAAGAAATTACATAGAGACTGGGTTGTATGATGTATCCTGAACAACGTCTACATTTAAGAAAGCCAGAGCCATATAAGATTGAAGAAATTACATAGAGACTGGGTTATATGATGTATCCTGAACAACGTCTACATTTAAGAAAGCCATAGCCATATAAGATTGAAGAAATTACATAGAGACTGGGTTATGTGATGTATCCTTGACAGACTGATGTTATTTTACCCTTTCCCACACACAACACATCTGCAGCAGATGACCATGCAATGTTTTCAAAAATCTTCTGCTGCAGAGGCGTCAGAGGGCGTTTGAGTGTGGAGGAGAGTTACTCCGTACCTTTATATAGTGGACAATTGACGTGTCTACTACAGGCGGTATTATCAAACCAGTGTGGGGGAAAACACGAGATATTGCTGTAGATGAACAAGTTCTCCTTAATCCACGATGGTATAAAAACATTTCTTCAATGCATCCAGATAATTACATCCAGTTAAACCTAAGGTGTGTATTAAGTTACTGAACATTAAAATACCTTTTTTGTCTTTTTTTGTCAAGAAATACCTTTTTGTCATTCTGAAAAATAATCCGTGAAATAATATCTGGAGAACGTTGTTAACTTAACATTTACAGAGTCCGTTTTCTTAAATTATAGTTTCTCTAGTCTAGATTATGTAAAATATTTCTCTTGTGTCTACCTGTTCCAAATGTCCTCTACTGCAGATGCCTATATCCCTTGGCTACTACGTACAGGCTTTACGAATGATATGAAAAGCTGCTTATTTGTGTGAAATCGTATCACCAACCACTGGTCCATGGGACGCCTTTCTACATTTAATTTACCCTTTCCCGCATATAGACGCTTTCTGGCGCCTCTGCAGCAGTTTTGTTGCAAATGGAAAAACTGCTGAAACTGAGCATTTTTTGTCACAATGTTTTTAACTCTATTCAATAATCAAACTATCTTTGCTGGAGGTTTACCATATTGTAAGCCAGATGTTTTCGACGTCATCTTTCGTAGATTTCTTGTATATTCAAATAAGTTGAATATTTAAAGGCTGCTGTGTGTCACAGCGGCAGCGCACCAGATCCGAGGGATATTCTTGTCCTCAAATCAAGAGGTTTTAAGTTTTAATCCAGGATTAACTTGAGCTAACTCCATTCCATATAGCAATTAGGAATCCATTTGCTGATAGGTATCATTCTTTTTCCCCATTTATCTTCAATAGTTACCCCCTTCCAAGATGTAACAAAATTGCAGCAAACGACTTTGAATCCAATTTAGCATTAAAATGGGAAACTTATGTAAATAAAAATATATTTACTACATACATGTAGACTTGAAAACAGTGTGGAAATGCACCACAATGTTTCCAAAAGTCGTTCGTGACATCGATTTGACCTGTGTGTGTGGGGGGGGGGGGGGGGTCTCTTTCTCTATATATGTCTCTGTCTGTCTCTATATGTCTGTCTCGGTCTTTATATGTCTACGTCTGTCTCTGTCTGTCTTTGTCTCAGTCTCACTTTCTCTCTATATATATATCTATGTCTCTCTTTCTCTGTCTCTCTATATGTCTCTCTCTCTCTCTCTCTCTCTCTCTCTCTCTGTCTCTGTCTGTCTGTCTGTGTCTCTTTCTCTATATATGTCTCTGTCTGTCTCGGTCTTTATATGTCTACGTCTGTCTCGGTCTTTATATGTCTACGTCTGTCTCGGTCTTTATATGTCTACGTCTGTCTCTGTCTGTCTTTGTCTCAGTCTCACTTTCTCTCTATATATATATCTATGTCTCTCTTTCTCTGTCTCTCTATATGTCTCTCTGTCTGTCTGTCTGTCTGTCTGTCTGTCTGTCTGTCTGTCTGTCTGTCTGTCTGTCTGTCTGTCTGTCTGTCTGTCTGTCTGTCTGTCTGTCTGTCTGTCTGTCTGTCTGTCTGTCTGTCTGTCTGTCTGTCTGTCTGTCTGTCTGTCTGTCTGTCTGTCTGTCTGTCTGTCTGTCTGTCTGTCTGTCTGTCTGTCTGTCTGTCTGTCTGTCTGTCTGTCTGTCTGTCTGTCTGTCTGTCTGTCTGTCTGTCTGTCTGTCTGTCTGTCTGTCTGTCTGTCTGTCTGTCTGTCTGTCTGTCTGTCTGTCTGTCTGTCTGTCTGTCTGTCTGTCTGTCTGTCTGTCTGTCTGTCTGTCTGTCTGTCTGTCTGTCTGTCTGTCTGTCTGTCTGTCTGTCTGTCTGTCTGTCTGTCTGTCTGTCTGTCTGTCTGTCTGTCTGTCTGTCTGTCTGTCTGTCTGTCTGTCTGTCTGTCTGTCTGTCTGTCTGTCTGTCTGTCTGTCTGTCTGTCTGTCTGTCTGTCTGTCTGTCTGTCTGTCTGTCTGTCTGTCTGTCTGTCTGTCTGTCTGTCTGTCTGTCTGTCTGTCTGTCTGTCTGTCTGTCTGTCTGTCTGTCTGTCTGTCTGTCTGTCTGTCTGTCTGTCTGTCTGTCTGTCTGTCTGTCTGTCTGTCTGTCTGTCTGTCTGTCTGTCTGTCTGTCTGTCTGTCTGTCTGTCTGTCTGTCACCATCTTGAATTATTCATGAACGCGAATGTTTAACGACCTCTAATCACACATTTTGTATTCTCTGGGTACGAGATAATTTACAAACACATCAATAAAGAGGTTACGTTGGTATAACCAACCTCTTTATTGATGTGTTTGTAAATTCGCTGGTACCAAGAGTTGGTATAACCAACTTCTTTATTGATGTGTTTGTAAATTCTCTGGTACCAAGAGTTGGTATGACCAACCTCTTTATTGATGTGTTTGTAAATTCTCTGGTACCAAGAGTTGGTATGACCAACCTCTTTATTGATGTGTTTGTAAATTCTCTGGTACCAAGAGTTGGTATGACCAACCTCTTTATTGATGTGTTTGTAAATTATCTCGTACCCAGAGAATACAAAATGTGTGATTAAAGGTCGTTAAACATTCGCGTTCATGAATAATTAAAGATGGTTACATTCAAGTCCATACATGTAGGACACATTTAGGCACCAACAATAGTTCATGAATAATTCAAGATGGTTACATTCAAGTCCATACATGTAGGACACATTTAGTCACCAACAATAGTTCATGAATAATTAAAGATGGTTACATTCAAGTCCATACATGTAGGACACATTTAGGCACCAACAAAAGTTCATGAATAATTAAAGATGGTTACATTCAAGTCCATACATGTAGGACACATTTAGGCACCAACAATAGTTCATGAATAATTAAAGATGGTTACATTCAAGTCCATACACATTTAGGCACCAACAAAAGTTTATGAACACCTATGCGGATCAGGATCAACACATACTGTATATGTATCCACAAACAATAGTTTATGAACACCTGGGCGGATAAGATCAACACATACTGTATATGTATCCACAAACAATAGTTCATGAACACCTGGGCGGATAAGATCAACACATACTGTATATGTATCCACAAACAATAGTTCATGAACACCTGGGCGGATAAGATCAACACATACTGTATATGTATTCACAAACAATAGTTAATGAACACCTGGGCGGATAAGATCAACACATACTGTATATTTTTCCACCAACACTAGTTCATGAACACCTGTGCGGATAAGATCAACACATACTGTATATGTATCCACCACGCAAACTGAACTGCCACTCTATTATAATAGGAATTACAAAGCCTATGAAAAGTTAACAGAAAGGTCCTTGGAGAGCTATTTAACAAATGATCCTTTCCAAGAGAAAACCAACAGTATGGACTCGAGTAATGTATCGACCCAGATCAGCCAGTACGCGCAGGCTAATCCGGGCCGACACATTCTGTCTCAGGGGGATAGCGGTATAGATTAATGATTCCTGAAACCGAAAATCCACAGTAGGCGAAATGTGTCTGCCCTTAGCCTGAGCGGCATGCTAAGGCTGATCTGGGACGATACTTAAACGCAAAATCCACAATTTCAGTTTTCTCGTGGAACTGCTCAAATCCTTTCCACGCTCTGTACCGCCTCGGTAGTCTAATGGTACAGCGTCCATCTCGGTCGCGGGAGATAGCGGATTCGACCCCCGGCCGGGTTATACTAAATACTTTTAACATTTTAGTGAAAGCTTCCCACCTTGGCGTTAAGGGTTGTTGGGTTTGCATTACGACTAACTGACATGTGTCAGGATTAATGAACCAGTAGTACAGGTAACTTACGCAAGAAACGCCTGACCTCTCGCACCATGGAGGCGGAAATGACAATGAACACTACGACGATCTTAGTCACACGCAAAACATTCTAAGCGTATTTTCTGTTCGCTTTCTCAAACCAGTGCTTCCTAAGCCTTGGTGTAATATGGACGACGTGTGCCACATTGGATGTTGACATAAGTTGGAAAGAATGTTAACCGAGCTGACGTTAAAACTCAAAACACCTGGGTTGACAACCAGCGTCGTTACCGACTACCGTTGCTCATGATAAACAAAAAGGAGTGAAAACTAACATGTTAATCAAGTCAGATTCCTTCCTTGTAGTGCCTAAAACCGAATTACAAAACCGAAATTACTAGCCAATGACCCTGATACAGGTAGAAGTGGCTTAGAACGCATGGTTGCATTGATTAGATAACGACTCATCGCTGGAGTGAAATGCCACTCAAACAAATGAAGCAAAACCACAAGACGCATTTTACACGAGACGCAGTATATATTTAAGGTCCAAACCTGTTGCCGTATCCCAGCATCCTGCAAACAACCTGAACGGTCTTTTCTGTTAGGTAGTTGGACTCCATCATATACCATTCCCCACTATAAAAAATCTCTAATCGACCTGTACTATTGTTTGTATCACCAACGAGGCGTACTTGAGTGCTCCTACCATATGTAACTAGAACAAAGCAAAGTGCTTGATGTAATGACAGTACAACATTCTATAACATAGCTCTAATCGACATGTGCTATTTTTTGTATCACCAACGAGGCGTACTTGAGGCTTCGTACCATCTGTAATTAAAACAAAGTACTGGATGTAATGACCGTACAACATTCTATAACATATCTCTAATCGACCTGTACTATTGTCTGTATCACCAACGAGGCGTACTTGAGTACTCGTGGCATATGTAACTAAAACAATGTACTGAATGTAATGACCGTACAACATTATATAACATATCTCTAATCGACTTGTACTAATGTTGGTATCACCAACGAGGCGTACTTGAGTACTCGTGGCATCTGTAACTAAAACAAAGTACTGAAGTAATGACAGTACAACATTATATAAAATATCTCTAATCGACCTGTACTATTGCTTGTATCACAAACAAGGCGTACTAGAGTGCTCGTGTCATCTTTAACTAAAACAAAGTACTGGATGTAATGATCGTTCAAAATTATATAATATATCTATAATCGACCTGTACTATTACAAGGGGTACTTAAGTGTTCCTTCCCTCTGTAACTAGAACAATGCAAAGTAATGGATGTTATGACCGTTAAACATTCTATAACATATATCTAATCGACCTGTACTACTGTTCGTATCACCAAAGAGGTGTACTTGAGTGCTCATGCCATCTGTAACTAAAACAAAGTGCTGGATGTAATGACCGTACAACATTATGTAACATTTCTCTGATCGACCTGTACTATTGTTCGTATCCCCAACGAGGCGTACTTGAGTGCTCATGCCATCTGTAACTAAAACAAAGTGTTGAATGTAATTTACCGTACAACATTCTATAACATATCTCTAATCGACCTGAACTATTGTTTGTATCACCAACGAGGCGTACTAGAGTAATCGCGTCATCTTTGACTATAACAAAGGACTGGATGTAATGACCGTTCAAAATTCTATAATATATCTATAATCGACCTGTACTATTGCTTGTATCACAAACAAGGGGTACTTAAGTGTTCTTGCCCTCTGTAACTAAAACAAAGCAAAGTACTGGATGTAATGACAGTACAACATTCTATAAAAAATCTCTAATCGACCTGTACTATTGCTTGTATCACAAACAAGGCGTACTAGAGTGCTCGTGTCATCTTTAACTAAAACAAAGTACTGGATGTAATGACCGTTCAAAATTATATAATATATCTATAATCGATCTGTACTATTGCTTGTATCACAAACAAGGGATACTTAAGTGTTCTTGCCCTCTGTAACTAGAACAATGCAAAGTAATGGATGTAATGACCGTTAAACAGTCTATAACATATCTCTAATCGACCTGTACTACTGTTCGTATCACCAAAGAGGTGTACTTGAGTGCTCGTGCCATCTGTAACTAAAACAAAGTGCTGGATGTAATGACCGTACAACATTCTATAACATATGTCTAATCGACCTGAACTATTGTTTGTATCACCAACGAGGCGTACTAGAGTAATCGCTTCATCTTTAACTAAAACAAAGGACTGGATGTAATTGCCGTTCAAAATTCTATAATATATCTTTAATCGACCTGTACTATTGCTTGTATCACAAACAAGGGGTACTTAAATGTTCTTGTCCTCTGTAACTTAAACAAAGCAAAGTACTGGATGTAATGACCGTTCAACATTCTATAACATACCTCTAATCGACATACACTATTGTTCGTATCACCAACGAAGCGTACTTGACTGCTATTGCCATTTGTAACTAAAACAAAGTGCTGAATGTAATGACCGTTCAACATTCTATAACGTATTTCTGATTGACCTGTACTACTGTTCGCATCACCAAAGAGATGTACTTGAGTGCTCGTGCCAGCTGTAACTAAAACAAAGTACATGATGTAAAGACCGTTCATAATTCTATAACAAATCTCTAATCGACCTGTACTATTGTTTTGAGTGCTCGTGCCATCTGTAACTAAAACAAAGTACATGATGTAAAGACCGTTCATAATTCTATAACAAATCTCTAATCGACCTGTACTATTGTTTGTATCACAACCGAGGCGTACTAGAGTAATCGTGCCATCTTTAACTAAAACAAAGTACTGGATGTAATGACCGTAAACCATTTTATAACATATCTCTAATCGACCTGTACTATTGTTTGTATCACCAATGAGACGTACCTAAGTGCTCGTGCAATCTTTAATTAAAACAAAGTACTGGATGTTATGACCGTTCAACATTCTATATCATATTTCTAATCGACCTGTACTATTGTTTGTATCACCAACGAGGCGTACTAGAGTAATCGCGTCATCTTTAACTAAAACAAAGGACTGGATGTAATTACCGTTCAAAATTCTATAATATATCTTTAATCGACCTGTACTATTGCTTGTATCACAAACAAGGGGTACTTAAATGTTCTTGTCCTCTGTAACTTAAACAAAGCAAAGTACTGGATGTAATGACCGTTCAACATTCTATAACATATCTCTAATCGACATACACTATTGTTCGTATCACCAACGAAGCGTACTTGACTGCTATTGCCATTTGTAACTAAAACAAAGTGCTGAATGTAATGACCGTTCAACATTCTATAACGTATTTCTGATTGACCTGTACTACTGTTCGCATCACCAAAGAGATGTACTTGAGTGCTCGTGCCAGCTGTAACTAAAACAAAGTACATGATGTAAAGACCGTTCATAATTCTATAACAAATCTCTAATCGACCTGTACTATTGTTTTGAGTGCTCGTGCCATCTGTAACTAAAACAAAGTACATGATGTAAAGACCGTTCATAATTCTATAACAAATCTCTAATCGACCTGTACTATTGTTTGTATCACAACCGAGGCGTACTAGAGTAATCGTGCCATCTTTAACTAAAACAAAGTACTGGATGTAATGACCGTAAACCATTATATAACATATCTCTAATCGACCTGTACTACTGTTTGTATCACCAATGAGGCGTACCTAAGTGCTCGTGCAATCTTTAATTAAAACAAAGTACTGGATGTAATGACCGTTCAACATTCTATATCATATTTCTAATCGACCTGTACTATTGCTTGTATCACAAACAAGGCGTACTTGAGGTCTTAGCTACAATCCTTTCATACCCCTATAAACAACAACAACAACAACAACATTGTTAGCATGTACCAGGCAGGCTTTATTAGTACAGGACTGAGATACAAATAATCATTAACAGATTCTTCTGATCAAGTCTTAAATCAATATTAGTTATAACAACCCAGATCTATAAACAATATGAGCTTATTTAATGCGGTCGACTGGCCCAGGAACAACCAGAGATAAAAACATCTTTTTGATGAAATAACTCTGGAAACCTGTGTCCGGGCGTCAAATGCCATACCGCGAAGCGCCGGACCTTACTTTGCTCTAGACAAATGCAATACGCACTCCTTTAGTGCGCAGTAATACATTTAGTGGTACATGGTGACTTAACCAAATATAAATATTGTCCCTTTCAACTCTCAAAGGACTTCAATTATTGAAAATAATCGACTTTCATCTAAAGTAATGTATAAAGAAATAACGAAATAATTAATGCAATTGAAATTGAACACGTCTTGCCTGTACGTGACTGACTGGTAGAATGATTTGCTTACACAAACTGCGCACGGGTTCACCCGTGCGTAAATAACATACCCACAATTCAAATCACATGTCGCTAAGACAACATTTTCTCTCTATACTTCGCACCGCGAGAAAATACTAGTCTTAGCTACACTTCTTTCATACCCCTATAAACAACAACAACAACAACAACATTGTTAGCATATACCAGGCAGGCTTTAAAGACACCCAAAGTAAGGGCGGAAATAACAGATAAAGATGCGATTACAGATTAAGGCTTTTTGTCACTTCAAGTCTTTTAACTTATGAATCTGCGACATACCCATCTTTGCTACCGTCGGACTTCCACCGACCGTGCCATTTCCAACATCTATCATTAACCCCTGAATTTGCTGCTGCAGTAGCACCTCCTGCTCTCAATGAATGCAAACCAATGTTCAAATCGCCTGTAAAGGGACGAAATCTACCTATCATATCTCCCTAGGCCTAGTGTAACCAAGTGATTTATTTTTAGAAATCAATCTGCATGTATTTCCAGACCTATAACAAGGTCTAAACAGATAATTGAGATCAGTAACAATCTGACTAGTAATTGACATGTAACGCTTTAACATACTGTAGGGACAAGCTACAGAGTCTCCTTTACATATGACAACAGTATTACCGTAGCGATACTGATCAGTCTTGCCTTTTCTAATAACTAATGTGAAATAATCATCATGAAATGCCACGTCATTACATCGTAATGAACTTATCTCGTCAAACCTTAAAACCCCGGCATAACCTAGCAATAAAAAGCACAAGTCTCTAACAACCATTACATCAACGGAATATGAATATTCGGAACAAACTTTCTTCAAAACATCCGCGTCTATAGGGTACGTTTTATTTACTGGTTTCGATAAGGTTCGTACTGATACTGATCGGTCATGCGCAACGTCATTACATCTCAATGAACTGATCTGGCCAAACCTTTCTATGTAACATGAATTGCTTCTAAGTATCCGCGTCTATATGATCCTTTTTATTTAGTGCTTCGATAAAGCTCTTTTAACCGATTCTAACAAGCTTTTGACAAAATTGTTTTCCGTTGGAATGGGAAGTCCCTTTAAACAATGTGCCCACTTAATACTGTATACATTTGCATATATCACATTGAATGAACATTGTTTGTCAATTTGTTCTGTGAGATATAATAAAACGAGTATCGAAGATACGGGAATTGCACTTCCACCTTTCGACACAAGTAAACGCCTCCACTTGTCGAGGTTCAGTATGTACTGTTTTTGTTTGCCGCGTCACTTTTTGTGTAAGCTAGTTGTTCTGCCATTTTCTATGTACATGACCAATTGTTCCGCTGGTATACAACTCGGTATTTACCAATTCATTCACAGTGTCCTCTAAACATAAACCTGAAATAAATAACTGTTATATTAACAATTAGCAATTACTTTTATTGCTAATAGCCCAAATTTAACAGGCCGTCCGTTGATAATTCAGTTACTATTGTAATCAGTAACAACTATATCGACCGTGCGTGGACCCCATCCGCTGTAAACAAGGTTGTCTACTACAAGTACTGAAAATACTAAAAACATTTGTTATTGTCACTGTTTACCAAAATATGACGTTCTTCCAGACGTTCACTTCTAAGAATTCATCCATAATCGACAGAAATAATACTGTTTCTATATATATCATTGGCGCTTCTAGCTATTACCTATAAACAAGGTGTTCTACTACATGTACTCAAAATACTCAAAACTAAAATATGACGTCCTTCCAGACTTTCACTGTGAGATAACAAATATCTATGTACAGCTTCTAGCTCTCTCCAAGTACAGCATTTAGGCTCTCCTCTAGAGACCAACTTCCTATAAGTGAAATGTCCAATTGACTATGTATGTAACCTCCAAAACAACACAGTGGTAAATATAACAGTATCTTGCTCCTTTAAGCAACAGACAATATATGCCTTAATCATAGATCGGACATGTTCCTTCCAGAACAGCATCTCCGACAGTGCCTCTGCACTAACCCTCACATGTGTATTCCAGCTTACTTGCTGATTCAGACACTTAAAAAGCGCGAGTTCTAAGCCGAACGACTGGACCAATCGTGTATTTCATCGAAATCAGTTATCCTATTACTCGCGCGAGATCGCGTGCGAATATAAAATATGTTCCATTTGAAACCCTCTTGATAATAGACCCATTGCTGATTTAAGAACTAGATATCCTTTCTTATGTGACTGATAAAGTAAACGTAACTCGTATTCCATAAGTAACCTAACCATACAATTATTTATTTAACTTAATACATGTGTCGTCTGCTAAAAGAAATCCGAACTTTTCAATGTCCTTTTTTAACAGATATTCCCAATTCATATGTTTGCAAATATGTACTGTTACCGCCTAAACCGTCATATAAAAATGATAATAGACCCATTGCTGATTTAAGAACCAGATATCCTTTCTTCTGTGACTGATAAAGTAAACGTAACTCGTATTCCATAAGTAACCTAACCATACAATTATTTATTTAACTAAATACATTTGTCGTCTGCTAAAAGGAATTCGAACTTTTCAATGTCCTTTTTTAACATATTCCCAGTTCATATGTTTGCAAATATGTACTGTTACCGCCTAAACCGTCATCTAAAAATGATAATAGACCCATTGCTGATTTAAGAACCAGATATCCTTTCTTCTGTGACTGATAAAGTAAACGTTACTCGTATTCCATAAGTAACATAACCATACAATTATTTATTTAACTAAATACATTTCTCGTCTGCTAAAAGACATTCGAACTTTTCGATGTCCTTTTTTAACAGGTATTCCCAGTAGTTCATATGTTTGCAAATATGTACTGCTACAGCCTAAACCGTCATCTAACAACATGACTTTCTCATGACTCAGCGACCTCCTTCGCTTTACCACAAAACGAAGTACTTTGGTAAATATCGCCTCTGCTACTGAGATCCCGAACGGAAGAACGTTGAAAATATAGTATGATTGTTTCTCCATCGAGAACCTATGAAAATCCGAAATATGTTCGATGCGGCTCGAACATTTCAATGTGGAAGTACTACGCTGTACTGGACAGATCTCGTGCAACACTGATATTCAAACTTCACCTTGTATTCAAATAAGTTCTTATTCATATGCCAACAGTCTAAAACAAGACGAGGCTTATTCGATTCATTAAACGATACTGCCAATAGATTTACCAATACTCAAGTTTACGTTTTTAAACATCCCACTGGTGAAATAATATCTCTATTATACCGTCTCTTTTTATGATGCCTTATGAAGCCAAATTAGCTTTACTACTGGGCATACAAAAGGAACAATCTACAATTGTACTTATCTGACAATTGAAGCTTAAACCTCTAGTACAAAGTTACTTTTATTTTCCCTATACTCAATATTACGTTTTAAACATTCCACTGGTGAAATAATATATCTTTATTATACCGAATCTTTTTATGATGCTTTCTGAAGACAAAGTAGCTTTATTATTAGGCCTACAAAAGGAAAATTCTAAAATTGTACTTATCTGACAAATGCATCTCTCTCGAGGCTGAAAATCTTTGCCTCTTACTGCTTTCGACTACTATGTTGGTTTTCCCCTGTGGCTGCGGGTTTGTTGATGTGATAGTAGTCTGTGTGCTGCACCATACGTGACATATCGGCGTGTTTTTGTTTGCTTTGCTTCATCTTCCGGTGAGCGTGTACTAGCTTCAACCACGCACGTATCAACCCTCTAAGGCGGCTGGTAATAAAAGTTGACAGCCTTAGAGATTCCATCTGCGAAAGCAAATTGTTCTGCTCATCCATGATAACACGTGGTTCTCTTCTACGAAATTGAACACGTCTTGCCTGTACGTGACTGACTGGTAGAATGATTTGCTTACACAAACTGCGCACGGGTTCACCCGTGCGTAAATAACATACCCACAATTCAAATCACATGTCGATAAGACAACATTTTCTCTCTATACTTAGCACCGCGAGAAAATACTATACTCGTGCCCTTTGTAACTAAAACAAAGTACAGGATGTAAAGACCCTACAACATTCAATAACATGTCTCTAATCGACCTGTACTATTGCTTGTATTGCCAACGAGGCATACTTGAGTGCTCGTGCCATCTGTAACAAAACCAAAGTACTGGATGTAATGACCGTTCAACATTCTATAACGTATCTCTAATCGACCTGTACTATTTGAATCTGGATACATGGACAATCGTATCCGAGCCATAATACCTATATTTCACTCCTAAATGGCATCTCTTCCAAATAGTTGTGTGGTACCTGTCCTTGTCATCATATCATCGGGTCTGACAAACATCAACGATTATATAAAGGTGGTTTAAAATCGTTTTCCATGTAGGAGCAAGTGACGTATTGTTCCCGCAGTTTTCTACCATTGTTTCCACGAAATTGGATTCAATCTTTACAGAAGTGAAACTTGTACTCTTTTTTAAACATTTGCTCGGTTAACAACATTATAAAAATCACATAATTATCATTATATATTGTTCTTTGAACGGTGGTAGAGTGGTTAACATGCTGCGCTGTCAATCCAGAGTTCTGGTTCAAATCCCGGTAAGAGTTCTTGATTTGTATGAGGTGCTTTAAGTGTCGCCAAATCAACTCGATGTCAAGAACTGGTTCTGTCCAGTAACATTTTATTCGTGTGGACCAGTGTGTCTTTTCTGAAAGAGCTAGGGTATCGCACCATGACTGACTTTTATCTTATTCCTGTACGTTTGTTTAAACATTTGTTTGGTTATGTAGAATTGACCAACATAGTCGTATCCGATGTACATATATTGTAATACTTTATTAGTACGCCGGGTACCAGACTACATGGAATTATACCGAATTAAATAAAAAAAAACACAGATAAGTATGTTCAGTTGCACACGTAAACGTTTCTCGCGAAAAAAAAAGATTACCTGAAAATCCCAGACACAGCACAAAGAAAACAAACTGAAAGATAGAAATACAGTTTCTGTACATTCATTGACGTACTACCTATTTGGCTTCGAGGATTATTTTGTTTTGACGTTCCGGATTCGATCGAGGGTTCGATTTCAAGTTCCAGTTGTTTAAGTTTCATAAGTTTATTCATTCAAATTCCTTTAGGCTTCCAGCCTATGAGGATACATGTTTAAGTGAATTGTTTCCGTGATATAATTAAGATAATGTTTGCAAAGGCGTAAAAACCAAATTAAACAAAACAAACTACTTGTTTGCCTGGGTTAATAAGTTATATCTTATGCAGACAACATAAGTCGCCTACGAATCGGGCCTCTTTAAATTTGAATATTGACGCCAAGAGTTATAATGGATAAATTTAGGTATCAGGCAAGTTTCGGTAACGGCGGCAAGTTCATCTACTCAAATGTTTCCTGGCTTTCTCATACTAGTACTCCAAACTGAAGTATTTTAAAGCAAGACAAATGACGCGTGCCGCATTTACTTCTGTCAAACGTCAATAATAATGTTGGCCGAGCTTTGGTTCGAAATCATAAGCGTGGAATATCTCCGTTTTCTACAATGTTTCGTAAAATATTCATTAATGATATCTTCATTCATAGAGATTTTCCGTGGATTTACCTTAATGTTTTCAAAGTCGTCTCCTGCAGATGGATTATTTGTATGAAATTATTAAACATAATTGAGCCGTCCCGCGAGAAAACCAACATTATGGCCTCTGCGTAATGTATCGACCCAGATCAGCCTGCGCAGTCCGCGCAGATTGATCCGAGCCCACACATTCCGTCTCAGGGGTATATTGGTATAGAGTAAAATCCACATGAGGCAAAAATAGTCTATCCGGGTAAGCCTGCGTGGCATGAGTACGCTGATCCGGGTTGATACTTTACTCAGAGTCCACAAGGGTTGGTTTTCTCGCGGGACGGCTCATTTAAATGTGTTTCGACTTATTCCTGCAATGTTCAGATGTATCCAACGCAGACGACTGTTGGGCTTCATGTTAAGTAAACAGTCCAAGGGATAAATAACAATTTCTGACGAAGACGTTACGTTATAAACAAATCTAATAAATAAGAATGTCTGACGAAGACACTACGTTATAAACAACTCTAATAAATAACAATTTCTGACAAAGACGTTACGTTATAAACAACTCTAATAAATAACAATTTCTGAAGAAGACGCTACGTTATAAACAACTCTAATAAATAACAATTTCTGACGAAGACACTACGTTATAAACAACTCTAATAAATAACAATTTCTGACAAAGACGTTACGTTATAAACAACTCTAATAAATAACAATTTCTGACGAAGACGTTACGTTATAAACAACTCTAATAAATAACAATTTCTGAAGAAGACGCTACGTTATAAACAACTCTAATAAATAAGAATATCTGACGAAGACACTACGTTATAAACAACTCTAATAAATAATAATTTCTGACGAAGACGCTACGTTATAAACAACTCTAATAAATAACAATTTCTGACGAAGACGTTATAAACAACTCTAATAAATAACAATTTCTGACGAAGACACTACGTTATAAACAACTCTAATAAATAACAATGTCTGACGAAGACTTTACGTTATATACAACTCTAATAAATAACAATGTCTGACGAAGACGTTACGTTATAAACAACTCTAATAAATAAGAATTTCTGACGAAGACTTTACGTTATAAACAACTCTTTGACTAATTCCGAGGTATCTGATACATTATGCCCTAAGTTCGAATCAAGTAATGATATTTTTAAATCTTGCACACAAACGGTGCGAGTATCGATTATGTATTCAGGAAGCATCCATCAAGCGTGGTTAACATCCGAAAAAGTCTTGATTTGCAATCGATGAAAAAATTACACAGTTTAATCTAAACTAAGTAACTGTCTCTGCAAATACGACAGGTTTAAGTTTAAGTCAAAATACTCGAAGTCGAAAAGCTCCTATCGGGCTATCGAAATGTTCGAGTAATTGCTGATGAATTGATTCATGTATTTATAGATTCGTTATGTATTTATACTGGAAATGCTTATTGTTTAGGAGACAACTGATGTTACTGTTTTATGATGATTAGCAACAGTGATTGCTTCTATTTTACACAAGCAGTGTAATTCTAACGGCAAACGGTGTTTTAGTTCTTGTAGTTGTGCTGTTTCCGGGACAAGGGGCAAATAAATGATTGAATCAGAAATGATATCGTTTAACATCGTTTAACATCGGCGTTATGCGGTCCTGCCATGGAATAGGGCGAGTGATATTAACCTCTTACACAGAACAGCAGGTCAGCGATGCAATCATATACTGTAAACAGTATAGCAGCAGTAACAATAGCTCTACTGGTTTGAGTTAAACGATATATATTGGATTGATACTAAACACTTATTAAGAACAACAGGTCATCAATACAATCATATACTGTAAACAGTATAGTAGTAGAAACAATAGCTCTATTGGTTCGAGATAAACAATATATTGGAATAAACAGATGTTTGAGTTTTCGCGAGATTAATTTCCTTTGTTAATGTCAATTCATACATCTGTTGACTAATACAATTCAAATTTGGTATTCGTTCATGTATTTTTCATTTTGTCATTGAAAACAAAACCAGTACATTATTTCAATGAAATGAAAATGGGTCATGGAGAAAAAATAAGTAGACCACTTCTTATCTTCTATTCCTTTCTTTAACCCTTTCCAACATACGACTTATCTGCAGCAGACGATTTTGAAATATGTAACATCTATATAAATGACAGTTTATTTTTGAATATATTTGTAAACAGTGTAGCAAGAGGAGGAAATGCTCACCATGAGCAATTTTCCCGCTGGCCAAAGTGTCTGCTGCAGGTTGGAAATGGTTAAGTCAGACTAAACAACACAGCCAGATTCCGGTACTCCCTTCACCGGGTTCTGTCGATAGCGACGCGGTCCGTCAATCATGGGGTTGTGAGTTAGAATCCTAAACCGGCCAACATTCTTTCCGATGTTTGACAAAAGTCAATGCGACAATCGTCATTCATCTTCCATCAATAGGCTAACAGCCTATGTAGAAAAGCAGCCAGCTTTTTTCGGAGAGTATATTTTGTGGCGTACTGGTGTGAAAATTAGTAAATGTTGAAAAACGGCGTTAAACCCCCAATCCATTAACTGAACAACACATACATATATCTCTACATATATACCTAGTCTGAATAACAAACTAAACTATTTAGAACATTAGAAACACATTCTGGACACAAAGACAAGGAAATTTGCTTTTTGTTTGCTGTTTTTCCTTTTCGAACAACGTTTTCTGTATTGCCGTTTGCTACACGTACAAACGACGTCAGAAGTAATTAGTATCGAGAACAGTTTATAAATGACTCTTAATTACCTGTAGTTTATCCATCGGTTCCTCTTTCAATCGTTTTACCGTATCTAATGTTGAGCACTTTAAAATATAAGTCATTTATAGATATTGTCCAGTCATGACAAATCGTTCGAAAAAAACATGAAAACAAACCGCCGGAAATATTTTAGTTTCCCCCGTTTGAATGAATGCTTTACAAAATAAAGTGTAGCTATAACAAGTTACTATACCTAATATCATATGAAACTGTAGATCTTGATCAGACTGTGCGTATTTACAGTCTTATCTAGATGTTTACCGTTAATAAAAGCCATCT
Organism: Serripes groenlandicus; assembly: GCA_031761405.1. Taxonomy (NCBI): domain Eukaryota; kingdom Metazoa; phylum Mollusca; class Bivalvia; order Cardiida; family Cardiidae; genus Serripes; species Serripes groenlandicus. The sequence goes on from JASEVX010000016.1 coordinate 18,317,400, forward strand.
TGTACATTTGTTCGTGCATTAGCTCTTGTCAGTGTCAGTCACGTGATAAGAAAGCTATATGTTGCGAAATAAACGGAAATCTCGGGCGATGTTTCAAAATATCTTCTTCTTTGTATTCTTTGTCCTAACTATTATCAATATATCCTGTAACTTGTTTAACTATTTCCTACATACAAACCATCTACAACAGACGACATTGAAAACAACTATATAATAACAGAACAATTACTGAATAAAATGTTAAACCTTGTGGAAGTCTGTATGAGGGAAAGGGTTAACCAGTACAACCGGTATTCTTGTATCCGGACATCCATCAATATGTGGTTATGTTATCCCAGAATCCCTTGGCGCCAATGATACTACTACTATTTTAGTCTTTAGTGTGAACAGACCGGGGGCCGTGTAGTCATGTGGTTAGCACCAGGGATTTGAAACCGGACGTCCCGGGTTCGATCCCCAGTCGTGGAACGACGATCATGGTGGAGAGCCCTTGGGCAAGGCACATTTCCAAGCATAGTACTGGTTATGTTTTCCCAGAATACCTTGGCACCAATGAGGGCAGTCAATATTACTAATATTTTATTATTAAGTATGAACTGACGGGGAATCGAATCTTATTAAATGAGTCTTGCATTTCCTAGGGTTTTCTGTATGTTGACATTCATCAAAACTATAAAGTAAAATAGTTTTCTGCTGCATTCCTAAAGCCTGTATCATCATCCATGATTGTAGCTGTATTCCTAAAGCGTGTATCGTCACCCGTGATTGTTGCTGTATTCCTAAAGCGTGTATCATCACTCGTGGTTGTAGCTGTATTCATAAAGCGTGTATCATCTCCCGTGGTTGTTGCTGTAATCCTAAAGCATGTATCATCACCCGTGGTTGTAGCTGTATTCCTAAAGCGTGTATCATCACCCATGGTTGTAGCTGTATTCCTAAAGCGTGTATCATCAACCGTGATTGTTGCTGTATTCCTAAAGCGTGTATCATCAACCGTGGTTGTAGCTGTATTCCTAAAGCGTGTATCATCACCCGTGATTGTAGCTGTATTCCTAAAGCGTGTATCATCACCCGTGATTGTAGCTGTATTCCTAAAGCGTGTATCATCAACCGCGGTTGTTGCTGTATTCCTAAAGCGTGTATCATCACCCGTGGTTGTAGCTGTATTCCTAAAGCGTGTAATATCAACCGTGATTGTTGCTGTATTTCTAAAGCGTGTATCATCACCCATGGTTGTTGCTGTATTCCTAAAGCGTGTATCATCATCCGTGCTTGTAGCTGTATTCCTAAAGCGTGTATCATCCCTCGTGGTTGTAGCTGTATTCCTAAAGCGTGTATCATCACCCGTGATTGTTGCTGTATTCCTAAAGCGTGTATCATCGCCCGTGGTTGTAGCTGTATTCCTAAAGCGTGTATCATCACCCGTGGTTGTAGCTGTATTCCTAAAGCGTGTAATATCAACCGTGATTGTTGCTGTATTTCTAAAGCGTGTATCATCACCCATGGTTGTTGCTGTATTCCTAAAGCGTGTATCATCATCCGTGCTTGTAGCTGTATTCCTAAAGCGTGTATCATCCCTCGTGGTTGTAGCTGTATTCCTAAAGCGTGTATCATCACCCGTGATTGTTGCTGTATTCCTAAAGCGTGTATCATCGCCCGTGGTTGTAGCTGTATTCCTAAAGCGTGTATCATCACCCGTGATTGTTGCTGTATTCCTAAAGCGTCTATCATCGCCCGTGGTTGTTGCTATATTCCTAAAGCGTGCATCATCACCCGTGGTTGTTGCTGTATTCAGAAAGCGTGTATCATCACTCGTGGTTTTTGCTGTATTCCTAAAGCGTGCATCAATACCCGTGGTTGTTGCTGTATTCATAAAGCGTGTATCATCACCCGTGGTTGTTCCTGTATTCATAAAGCGTGTATCATCACCCGTGGTTGTTGCTGTATTCCTAAGGCGTGTATCATCACTCGTGGTTGTAGCTGTATTCATAAAGCGTGTATCATCTCCCGTGGTTGTTGCTGTATTCCTAAAGCGTGTATCATCACCCGTGGTTGTAGCTGTATTCCTAAAGCGTGTATCATCACCCATGGTTTTAGCTGTATTCCTAAAGCGTGTATCATCAACCGTGGTTGTAGCTGTATTCCTAAAGCGTGTATCATCACCCGTGGTTGTAGCTGTATTCCTAAAGCGTGTAGCATCAACCGTGATTGTTGCTGTATTCCTAAAGCGTGTATCATCAACCGTGATTGTTGCTGTATTCCTAAAGCGTGTATCATCAACCGCGGTTGTAGCTGTATTCCTAAAGCGTGTATCATCACCCGTGGTTGTTGCTGTATTCCTAAATCGTGAATCATCACTCGTGGTTGTTGCTGTATTCCTAAAGCGTGTATCATCACTCGTGGTTGTTGCTGTGTTCCTAAAGCGTGTATCATCACTTGTTGTTGTTGCTGTATTCCTAAAGCGTGTATGATCACCCATGGTTGTTGCTTTATTCCTAAAGCGTGTATCATCACTCGTGGTTGTTACTCTATTCATAAAGCGTTTATCATTACCCATGGTTGTTGCTGTATTCCTAAGTGCGTATCATCACTCGTGGTTGTTACTTTATTCATAAAGCGTGTATCATTACCCATGGTTGTTGCTGTATTCCTAAGCGCGTATCATCACTCGTGGTTGTTGCTGTATTCCTAAAGCGTGTATCATCTCCCGTGGTTGTTGCTGTAGTCATAAAGCGTGAATCATCACTCGTGATTGTTGCTGTATTCCTAAAGCGTGTATTATCACCCGTGGTTGTTGCTGTATTCCTAAAGCGTGTATCATCACCCGTGGTTGTTGCTGTATTCCTAAAGCGTGCATCATCACCCATGATTGTTGCTGTAATCATAAAGCGTGAATCATCACTCGTGATTGTTGCTGTATTCCTAAAGCGTGTATTATCACCCGTGGTTGTTGCTGTATTCCTAAAGCGTGTATCATCACCCGTGATTGTTACTGTATTCCTAAAGCGTGCATCATCACCCGTGGTTGTTGCTGTAGTCATAAAGCGTGAATCATCACTCGTGATTGTTGCTGTATTCCTAAAGCGTGTATTATCACCCGTGGTTGCTGCTGTATTCCTAAAGCGTGTATCATCACCCGTGGTTTTTACTGTATTCCTAAAGCGTGCATCATCACCCGTGGTTGTTGCTGTAGTCATAAAGCGTGTATCATCACCCGTGATTGTTGCTGTATTCCTAAAGCGTGTATTATCACCTCTGGTTGTTGCTGTATTCCTACAGCGTGTATCATTACCCGTGATTGTTGCTGTATTCCTAAAGCGTGTAACATCACTCGTTGTTGTTGCTGTATTCATAAAGCGTGTTTCACCACCCGTGGTTGTTGCTGTATTCCTAAAGCGTGTATCATTACCCGTGATTGTTGCTGTATTCCTAAAGCGTGAATCATCACCCGTGATTGTTGCTGTATTCCTAAAGCGTGTATCATCACTCGTTGTTGTTGCTGTATTCATAAAGCGTGTATCATCACTCGTGGTTGTTGCTGTATTCCTAAAGCGTGTATCATCACACATGGTTGTTGGCCATTTTTGTTAAGTTCATAAAGTCCTAATACAAACAAAAGCAATTTATTTATGTCAAGTTTATTCGGCACAAGGCTGGCGGCTGATCTTGGTTAACATGATTCCCTAATGTCGATAACCGTCAACTCGGATTAGTCAATGCTGGTTAAAGCTGCAAAAAAACAGGGAAAGGGATAAGACTTCTTTATCCGCGTGTCTTATCTTTATACTTAATCATCTTGAAATGTTAGCAGGATGTTTGTCTTGATGATATGAAGGTATAATATGGGTCATGTTGGGTCAGAAATCCGGTGAACACTATAGAGGCTTCGTTTTTAACTTGAGCATGTAAAAACGTTGTCAAAATGGTTTTTTTGTTCTCAAATGTTCCTTGGGTGACCTTTTTCTAAGATTGTTGAAATTATTACGATGATATGATCCGTTAGAAACATGAATTTTCTAAAAAATAGCACATTCTCAGGTTAGCGATCCAGGGCCTCATGGCCCTCTTGTTAAGTTATACTAGGGCTTTGAATGTTGGTCATGTCTGTTCAAAACTAGGTCACTTGGCAAAATTAAAGGTGAATCCTGTTAACACTGTGGAATCCACATTATTTGCTTCATCAGTTTAACATTTGGTCAACATGTTTATCCTAATGATATTTAGGCCAAGTTAGAATATTGGTCATGTCGGGTCAAAGACTATGTCACTAGGAAAAACTGAAGGAAAATCTTGTTTACACACTGGAGGCCGCATTTTCTGCTTAATCTACTTAACATTTTGTCAGAATGATTGTCTGAATGATATCTAGGTCAACACTCTGGATACTGCATTTTTATGTTGAGCATGTTTGAAATTAATCAGAATGTTTGTATTGGTGATATGTAGGCCAAGTTCGAATATTAGCCATGTCTGTTTAAAAACTAGGTGAAAAGGCCACATTGAAGGTAAATATTGTTAACACTGTAACAGCCGCAAATTTTCCCTTAGCATCTTGAAATTTAGTCTTAATGATATCTAGACAAGGCTATGGGTCATATTGGGTTAAAGTCTAGGTCACTAGGCCAAATTGTAGGAAAATATTGTTAATACACCGGAGGCATTTTTACTTTGAGAAAGTTGATACTTTTTCAGAATGTTTGTTTTGATTCCCAAATGTTCCTTGGGTGACCCCTCTACTAACATTGTTGAAATTATTTCGTTTATTTGATCCGTTAACTATCTCACTCTCAGGGACTAATGACCCTCTTGTTAAGTTCAACCAAGGCTTCTAGTTGTATCTCTGACTTTTTCTTTCCCTCCCAATCCTCCCTCTCTCTTCGTTCTATCTCTCTCCCTCATTCATTAGCTCTCGTTTGAAGCTTAAAGTAAACGATGTAGGGAATCCGTACGGCGGACAGATTGTGCTCAAAAAATATCACATTGAGTCATCGGATTAGGTGATCTAAACAGAAAACTGCCTTTTCATTTATATTAGTTTCCTTGCATAGCAATGTTTACTTCTCATTGATAAGTGTTCACCAGACATATTTTCGAGTCCGCTACGTTAACAACATTTTGTTGCGAATTTTGTAAAATAAGTTAACAATGGAAATTCAATTTTCAATTCACATTCTTCTAAATATTTCTCTTCTAAATCAATGTTGTGTTTATTCAAATAGTTCTAGTTCATTAATTGATGGAAACATTCCTATTGACAACATTGCTTAATTCCCAGGAACTTAATTAAGATATAAACGCATTGTTTCCGGAAATTCACAAGATATTTACCTATGCAACACATTAATGGAAATAAATGTTTAATACAAAACAAATTGATTTGTTTCAAAATCCAAAACATCTTTATTGTAAGGAAAAAAAAGTATATACATATAATTGAAATATTTGACAAATTTCAAAGAGGACCAGCAATGGAACGTTCCTATGAAGTTGGGTGGAAATTGGTCCAGTTGTTCAGGAAATGTTGTTTCTTCTAAAAGTTAACAACAGACGGGACGGAGAGAGATCCTAATTGATTGCATTGAGTATTTACATAATGCGTTCAAAAAATAACTAAATTAAATAACTCGGTAAGACATCTGTATAAGACTTTACCTCCATGTATGATATGCTCATTAAGGATGTCCTCAGCCACGACATCTCCCAAACAATCGAACAAGCCAGGGTTTTATAATAACTGCTTTATTTTGATGAATAATACCTGACACCGTTTTTATTTAGTTTGTTTAACAAACCGCTCCAGAAGCGGATGCCTTAACCACTAGGTCAGTTTTAAACTATAATAACATATATCTAAAACATATATACTATAGGGAATTATGTATGTATCACAAACAAACACTCGTTTTCATTATAATGCCAATGGACTCATTCCTATCGGGCATACAGTCTTGTTGTATGATGTTGAAATGAATGTTCTGTAGTATAAGGTACATTGACTTTGAATACAGTCAATTCAGATTGCCCTTACTTCTTCCAATTGGTCTGAAACTATGGGTTGACGATTTTGGTTTTGTCTCTAGTTTATTCCTAACCTCTATGTTTATTTTGGATAAGGTTGACACCGCATACATATCTACGAATATAATAGTGTTTCATAGTGATACGTAAATTATCCTATGCATATATACATAAACTATTTAGAATTGTAACAAAGTAAACACTGTGCCCATACTATTTTTAAAGCTACATAACTCGTTGGCAAACGTACTTTAAACAATTGTATGGATTACCTACATTTGAATTGTTTACGTTTAGTTTAAACTTATTTCAACCAATAAGAGTGGCATAGTATAATCATTACATAATCGTAAACAAGCCTACGGTAAGAACGGAAACGTTAAGCTTATGAAGTGTATCCTCTACATAAGTGTGTACTTCATCTATTGTTTAATTAATACATGCTAAATAATTGAACATTATGATAAAAAAGAAAGGTAATGTATAATGTATTTTATGATACATTTAATCTGAAGGATATGTTCTGTTAGATATTAAGATGAAGCATCAACTACACTTTTTACCCAACACGGATGTTGGTTGATGTCGATGCAGAATCTTCCCAGTCGTTCCGATTCAGTTTTTTCAAAAAATTATCAGGGACGATGCATAATGCTGTAAACACATCCCAATTAATCAAGACATTATAAATAAAAACTTTAAATCAAGTCAAGTAAACATGCAGCCTCTATTGTAACAAAAATATATTCTTAAATGTGGCCTACAAACTTGGTGTTTGCAGAAAAATTGTACGCACGTTTGATTTAATTATGTGCAAACATTGTAGATCTCGACCAAGCTGTGCAATACGCATGCTGTTCTGAGTCTACATTTCAATCACCACTACTTTCAAACAAGTCAAGTAACAAATACAGCTTCTGTTGTGTCGTAACTTGTTTGTTAAATTTGGCCTAGAAACCTGGTGAATGGCCCGATACAACCAATTTTTAAACTTAGGCATGACATTGTAATACAAAACATTCACGAAAATTGGTCGCACACAGTGGCCGCTAGTGTGTTAATTCTTACTCTCATACACCAATAATGTACCAGACGATGTTGAAGACCATTTTGCAAGAATATGAAGTACCACTGAAAAAGAAAGTTAACTTATTGAATATTGTTGAAATAATTGTGGCCAATAGAGAAATTGTACATCACGAGCTGTAATTTACTTATGTGCAAACATTGTAGATCTCAATCAACCTGTGTAGATACACAGGCTGTTCTGATTATACCCTTTAATAATCACGAGTATTACATGGACTATATATAGCTTATACACAGCACCGCTTTAATGATCATTTATACTCTTTGTCAAGTGAAATAAAAACAAAGTTCGTACTTTGATATGGAACAAAATGGAAACAGGGTTTAGTCTGTGTTGTACCTCTTTTACATGTACAGTTGTATTGGCCAGTGATATAGTTACATATGTATTTAAAATATATATGTTACTAACGGCATTGCAATAATTGTGTATATACATTTGTGTCCTTGCCGTATGATCATTTAGTATATTTGTAACTGGCCACAGGTAAGATGCGGACTTGCCAATAACTACTTGATTATCGCGTGGAAATCAATAGCGGTTAGATTGGTTCAAACCGCCATGTACGCTTGTCGAGGGTGCCATATATTACAGGGTGACGCTATCTTATGCAAACACTTCATTTTAGTTTCTATTTACACATATTTTCAATTCAAATCTTGACGATTCGATGTAAAAAACAAACAGTAAATAGATACATCGAACTAAATACTTCAAATAAACATTTAAACGTGTCTTATAATTATGTTATAGACAAATATATGCTTGTAATGTACTTTACACCGTTTCCAACATTTCTTAATTTCAATTATATCACGGCTCTTCCTGTGTATGTTTCTAGTACTGCTGGTTCTTATAAAAATACTACTCGTAACATAATGCCCTGTTATTTACACTTCTGCATCTACATTTGCTGTACAAATTCCTTTCGATATGGTGCTTAAAGCCTCTTTCAACATGTGTTATATAACGGCATTACCCAAGTAGAATACTAGAACAACTGGTCCATTTATCATGATTTTCTATCAAATCAACCTTAAGTTGAAGACCATGGGCTTGTACTTATATTCAGAAAGTGTTTACATATATATATATAACTTTATTGCCTCCGTTTTCCGGAGATTTACATAATAATACAAAGTTTTGGAACAATGAAGATAATAAATTACATCCAATTATAGCATTAATGATGAATGAACCATGTGAAATAATTCAAAAATATTATTTACAATATAAATACATAGAAAGAATTCTACCTATGTAGTCAAGTGCCAATAAATGTGTATCTTTTATTTACTTTGGACTTGTTACATCTATCACTCTATGCACTCGACGTTTCAATATAGGGTTTTTATGAGATTTTCTTTTGTAAAAGCATTTAAAAACACCCTTCAATGCTTTGTCAACATAATAAAATATCTGTGTTGTTTTTTTATAAATTTCATGTGTCACTTTACCGTTTCCCACATATAACAATTATGCAGCAGACAGCATCGAAAAACCTCTGGTTAAAAAAATGCTTAACTTCTTAAAGAGCAAGTAATATCATTGAATAGAGTTAAAAACATTGTGTCAAAAGGCGAAATTGTTTGTTATGAGACATTTCTCCGTTAGCCAAAATGTTTTCAATAATCACTGCTCAAAATGCAATAGAAGGAGTTTATATATGGGAAAGGGTTAAACAGACAAAGATAAACTTTACAATGAGTGTGTCACAAACAAACACAAATTATATATTCACTTGTTGCAAACGAACAAAGGCTTTCAATAGATTTGAAGATGTCGGTTAAAATTAAAGTTTGCTGTAGCGAGTCACTGTGAACAAACGTGTCTGATTCCACTTTCTCAGTTACTGCTGTTTCGCTGCAACCAATGTCACTAGTAGTCTGGTACCGGTGTTTCTTTATTGCTGACAAATTCCTGAATCAATCTTGTGCTAAACATATTCACTTTCATTAACCCTTCCCCACATAGAGATGCTTTCTCATGCCTCTGCAGCAGACGACTTTTGAAAACTTTCTGACACAAATAAAAAGAGCATTTTCTCCTTTTGACACAATGTTTTCAACTCTATTCAATAAGTAGGTCGTCATATTGGGAGATTTTCCATAAGTCTGTCTAGATGCTTTCAAAGTTGTCTGATGCAGATTTGTTGTATGTGGGAAAGGGTTAAATGGCCGCTTATTGACTGATCATATCATAACAAATCCAGCTGTTACCACAGTTATTAAAACGGCTGACCTCTTGCCCTCGGACAGGAACGTACATGAGAGGGATTAGCAACTCTCCATGTATTACTGTTATGTGCTTGATTTATCACTCGGGGAAAATTGTAAAAAATCAACATTTTACATCAAAATAAAACTGTGAAGTCTTATATAGCATATGTACAAAACATAGATAATCTGAAAGCTTAATATTTAACTTAAGCGACAATTGCAGAATCTATACATTTCTATAATGAGTAGTTGAAAATACCCATGTATTAGTTACAGTTTTGTCCCAAAAGTAAACACTTTTCAACACAAAGATACTTTATGACGCCCTTGCAGCAGACAGCTTTTGAAAACTTTGTGGCAAAATGAGAATTTGTTCATAATGAGCAATATCTCCATTTGCCACAATGTTTTCCAACTTTATTCAATAATTATTATTCTATTTATTTATAGTTTCCATATGTTTGACTAAATGTTTTTAAAGTTATCTGCTGCAGTTTTGTTGTAAGTGGGAAAGGGTTAATAACTTCATAGACTGACATTATTCTTTTGGGAATCAAAGATAATCCCTAAAGATGTTAGGGGCTCAAATAATTGTGTTTACTGTCATAGAAGAATGAGTGAATTTTTAGAAAATATCTTATTATTTGTCATATCTTCAATAGTTAAACTAATGTTGGGAAGGGCGATATCTAAGTAGTTGCTTATCCCTCTTATCTACGTCCTTGCTCCGATTAAGATGCTTTAACCGCCATTTTCAACAATTTATTAGTCATATCAAGGTAGAATGTTCACATACTCATGTGTTTCCTAGTTGTCTCACATCAGTAGTTCAAACAACATACTTTTCATGCACATGGCTGCTTTTTCATATAGACTGTTAGCCCATTGGTGAATGCTGCTTGTCATAGTGACTTTTGTCAAACGTTGGAAAGAATGTTGGCCTAGCTAACAACCCCTGGATTGACAGCTACCAACTGAGCTAATCACAAAGCTTGTACAATATGTGAGCCATATTCAAAGACAAAGATAAAGGTAAGTTTGTTCATGCAAGCTACCTGATCCATTCATTTAGTCTTTGTCAGATTGATACCATAATCCCTTAGGGCATTTGTGCACAGTGCAGTTCTAGATCGAACTGAGCTGTAATCGAGATTCATCCGGATCTTCACTAGACCAAATGGGTTTAGGTTTGTTGCTTAGTTGATAAAAACATGGACTGTCAATCCAGGTGTTGTTAGTTTGAACCCAAGCTCGACCAATTTGTCAAGCCTCATTTGTCCCACAAGCTTAAAAGGGTTTGAAAGTTTAACCCTCTGCCTCATAGAGACGCTTTCTGACGCCTCTGCAGCAGACGGCTTTTTGAAAACATAGTGCGAAAGAAAGAAAACGAGCAATTTACGCTTTTGCCATAATGTTTTCCATTTTAGTCATAGGTTATCCATTCAATTATAGGGATTTCCACAAAGTCGAAAGGGAATAATTTAGTAAAGTCAAATTGCGATAACACGAAGTCGAAAGGGATTCATGAAGTACAGTAGACTGGTGATAACTCGATTTCTTAAGGGAACCATTCAGTACAATGGACTCGCAGTAACTCGAAATCGAAATGGATCAATACAGACTCACGGAAGACTCGCATTTCTGATCGCTCGTTTTCAAAAGACAGATCCGTTCCAGCAAACGATTTGAGTTATGCGATATATTCGATTCATCACATGTTCGAGTTACCTCCTAGACCACTTTATAAAAATACAAAATACCTGTCTCAGTCTGGGTTCGAGATTCCCGTCTCAATCTGAAAAATATGATTTTCATTGTTAGCGCTAACCTAATTTGTTGTAACTTCGTATTTATTTAATAAATGCTCAGCTTAAACCTAAATGTCTTTTACAACACAAAGCATAGTCAAGAGAAGAATATATCTCATTAAAATCAGACCAAAACTCTTCCGTACGTATATTGAATCTGACTACACCTTATAAAGGGTCGTCTCAAATTGATCTACTATACACATTAATATTTATATACACATTAGCGCGTGCTCTTTTTTACAATACAGCAAATGCCCGTGCTTTGTAACTGATAACTCGACGTCACCGATGTTCTATAAGTTAAGTTATATGGATAATCTAACCTGTTTAAACCAAACAAATTTGGAAGCGGCGTTTGTATTGGTTGGCTAACACATAGGTCAATCTAAGACGACCTATGTGGGGCAGTGATAAGATGTATATACGAGCGAGGGAAGTTGATGTTTGGTTGTAATGAGTATGACCATTCCCTTTACAAATAAAATCAGACACGTCGATAACTCGAACTCATCGATATATCAAAACTACTGATTAATCGAACGCGCCGATTACTCGTACAAGGCGATCACTCGATCTCAGAATTAACTCAAACACTTCGGTAACTCTAACATACCGATTAATGGAACACGCCGAAAACTCTTACATACCTATTACTCGAACACGCCGATTACTCGGACATATCAATCTCTCGAACTCATCGATCACTCGAATTCATAGTTAAATCGAACACGTCCATAACTCGAACATATCGATTATTTATCGATCTCTTTCAACTGCGAGTGTGTATGTAACGATAATCATTCATTTTAGAAAAAAGTTCTAAGACCATAAATAGACCGCCTAGCAGGTACATAGATTACAGCGTCTGTCCCGAGAACAGAGGACTAGGGTTCGATCCCCGGTCGGGTTATTCCAAAAGTTGTTTTTAATAATGGCTTTTAGGTTTGCGATGTGTTGATGACAGGATAAACTTAACAGAAGTACTAATCACACGCACTGTTCACATACTCATGCGTCCTGGTGATTCAACCCAGCTACTCAATAGTTCTGAACACACTGTGACAAAGGGAGCAATTGCCCGCCCTGCTTTCAGAGGTCGTTTTGTTTGTATTGTTGGGTGTTTTAGGCCGATTTCCACATCATTCAAGTCATACCACCCCGTCGGTTCACAAAATCGTGATCCCTGGGTGAATCAACCCAGCTATGCAATAGATCTGAACACATTGTGGCAAGAGAAGCAATTGCCCACCATGCTTTAAAATGTCGTTTTGTTTGCATGGTATAGGTTTTGATCTTGGAAGCGAGTTGTTGGTTGACTAAATACTTGTGGGAAGTGGCATAAAATATATGCATGTGGGAAAGGATTAGTATCTGTTCACGGGTCTTCGCACCTCTGCAGGCCAAATCCCTTTCGGCGGTACAGTGAACGATTTTCCCATAATCCCGTTCCTACATGCATACACTCCCTATAAATGAAATATCGAAAACATTGTGATAAAAACAGCCATTGCTCATCATGTTTTCAAAGGTCGTTTTGCTTGCATTGTTGGTGTTTTAGGCCGTTTTCAACAGCATGTATGCCCAATCGCCATCACAGTGCACATACTCGTGTTTTTTGGGTGATTCTACACAGCTAGGCAATAGGACTGAAAACAGTGTGGACAGATGAGCCATTGCTAATCATGATTTCAACGGTCGTTTTGTTTGTATTGTTGGGTGTTTTACGCCGGTTTCAACATCATATATGTCAAATCACCCGCACTGTTCACCTTCTCATGCGTCCTGGGTAATTCAATCCAGCTACTCAATAGTACTGAACACACTGTGACAAAGGGAGCAATTGCCCGCCTGCTTTCAGAGGTCGTTTTGTTTGTATTGTTGTGTGTTTTAGGCCGTTTTCCACATAATTCCAGTCATACCACCCCGTCAGTTCACACACTCGTGATCCCTGGGTGAATCAACCCAGCTACGCAATAGACCTGAACACATTGTGGCAAGAGAAGCAATTGCCCGCCATGCTTTAAAATGTCGTTTTGTTTGCACATACTCATGTTTTTTGAGTGATTCTACCCTACTAGGCAATAGGACTGAAAACAGTGTGGTAATAGGAGCCATTGCTCATCATGTCTTCAAAGGTCGTTTTGATTGCGTTGTTGGGTGTTTTACGCCGTTTTCAACATCATATATGTCAAATCGCGCGCACTGTTCACATACTCATGCGTCCTGGGTGATTCAACCCAGCTATGCGTTAGGACTGAAAACAGTGTGGAAAGAGGAGCCATTGCTAATCATGATTTCAAAGGTCGTTTTGTTTGTATTGTTGGGTGTTTTACGCCGTTTTCAACATCATCTATGTCAAGTCACACGCACTGTTCACATACTCATGCGTCCTGGGTGATTCAACCCAGCTACTCAATAGTACTGAACACACTGTGACAAAGGGAGCAATTGCCCGCCCTGCTTTCAGAGGTCGTTTTGTTTGTATTGTTTGGTGTTTTAGGCCGATTTCCACATCATTCAAGTCATACCACCCCGTCGGTTCACACAATCGTGATCCCTGGGTGAATCAACCCAGCTATGCAATAGATCTGAACACATTGTGGCAAGAGAAGCAATTGCCCGCCATGCTTTAAAACGTCGTTTTGTTTGCATTGTATGGGTTTTGATCTTGGAAGCGAGTTGTTGCATGACTAAATACGTGTGGGAAGTGGCAAAAATATATGCATGTGGGAAAGGGTTAGTATCTGTTCACGGGTCTTCGCACCTCTGCAGGCCAAATCCCTTTCGGCGGTACAGTGAACAATTTTCCCATATCCCCGTTCCCACATGCATACACTCCCTATAAATGAAATATCGAAAACATTGTGATAAAAACAGCCATTGCTCATCATGTTTTCAAATGTCGTTTTGCTTGCATTGTTGGTGTTTTAGGCCGTTTTCAACAGCATGTATGCCCAATCGCCATCACAGTGCACATACTCGTTTTTTTTGGGTGATTCTACACAGCTAGGCAATAGGACTGAAAACAGTGTGGAAAGATGAGCCATTGCTAATCATGATTTCAAAGGTCGTTTTGTTTGTATTGTTGGGTGTTTTACGCCGATTCCTACATCATATATGTCAAATCACACGCACTGTCCACATACTCATGCGTCCTTGGTAATTCAATCCAGCTACTCAATAGTACTGAACACACTGTGACAAAGGGAGCAATTGCCCGCCCTGCTTTCAGAGGTCGTTTTGTTTGTATTGTTGGGTGTTTTATGCCGTTTTCCACATAATTCCAGTCATACCACCCCGTCAGTTCACACAATCGTGATCCCTGGGTGAATCAACCCAGCTACGCAATAGACCTGAACACATTGTGGCAAGAGAGGCAATTGCCCGCCATGCTTTAAAATTTCGTTTTGTTTGCACATACTCATGTTTTTTGAGTGATTCTACCCAGCTAGGCAATAGGACTGAAAACAGTGTGGTAATAGAAGCCATTGCTCATCATGTCTTCAAAGGTCGTTTTGATTGCGTTGTTGGGTGTTTTACGCCGTTTTCAACATCATATATGTCAAATCACGAGCACAGTTCACATACTCATGCGTCCTGGGTGATTCAACCCAGCTATGCGTTAGGACTGAAAACAGTGTGGAAAGAGGAGCCATTGCTAGTCATGATTTCAAAGGTCGTTTTGTTTGTATTGTTGGGTGTTTTACGCCGTTTTCAACATCATCTATGTCAAATCACACGCACTGTTCACATACTCATGCGTCCTGGGTGATTCAACCCAGCTACTCAATAGTACTGTACACACTGTGACAAAGGGAGCAATTGCCCGCCCTGCTTTCAGAGGTCGTTTTGTTTGTATTGTTGGGTGTTTTAGGCCGATTTCCACATCATTCAAGTCATACCACCCCGTCGGTTCACACAATCGTGATCCCTGGGTGAATCAACCCAGCTATGCAATAGATCTGAACACATTGTGGCAAGAGAAGCAATTGCCCGCCATGCTTTAAAATGTCGTTTTGTTTGCATTGTATGGGTTTTGATCTTGGAAGCGAGTTGTTGCATGACTAAATACGTGTGGGAAGTGGCATAAAATAGATGCATGTGGGAAAGGGTTAGTATCTGTTCACGGGTCTTCGCACCTCTGCAGACCAAATCCCTTTCGGCGGTACAGTGAACGATTTTCCCATAACCCCGTTCCCACATGCATACACTCCCTATAAATGAAATATCGAAAACATTGTGATAAAAACAGCCATTGCTCATCATGTTTTCAAAGGTCGTTTTGCTTGCATTGTTGGTGTTTTAGGCCGTTTTCAACAGCATGTATGCCCAATCGCCATCAGAGTGCACATACTCGTGTTTTTTGGGTGATTCTACACAGCTAGGCAATAGGACTGAAAACAGTGTGGAAAGATGAGCCTTTGCTAATCATGATTTCAAAAGTCTTTTTATTTGTATTGTTAGGTGTTTTACGCCGGTTTCAACATCATATATGTCAAATCACCCGCACTGTTCACATACTCATGCGTCCTGGGTAATTCAATCCAGCTACTCAATAGTACTGAACACACTGTGACGAAGGGAGCAATTGCCCGCCCTGCTTTCAGAGGTCGTTTTGTTTGTATTGTTGTGTGTTTTAGGCCGTTTTCCACATAATTCCAGTCATACCACCCCGTCAGTTCACACAATCGTGATCCCTGGGTGAATCAACCCAGCTACGCAATAGACCTGAACACATTGTGGCAAGAGAAGCAATTGCCCGCCATGCTTTAAAATGTCGTTTTGTTTGCACATACTCATGTTTTTTGAGTGATTCTACCCTACTAGGCAATAGGACTGAAAACAGTGTGGTAATAGGAGCCATTGCTCATTATGTCTTCAAAGGTCGTTTTGATTGCGTTGTTGGGTGTTTTATACGCCGTTTTCAACATCATATATGTCAAATCGCGCGCACTGTTCACATACTCATGCGTCCTGGGTGATTCAACCCAGCTATGCGTTAGGACTGAAAACAGTGTGGAAAGAGGAGCCATTGCTAATCATGATTTCAAAGGTCGTTTTGTTTGTATTGTTGGGTGTTTTACGCCGTTTTCAACATCATCTATGTCAAATCACACGCACTGTTCACATACTCATGCGTCCTGGGTGATTCAACCCAGCTACTCAATAGTACTGAACACACTGTGACAAAGGGAGCAATTGCCCGCCCTGCTTTCAGAGGTCGTTTTGTTTGTATTGTTTGGTGTTTTAGGCCGATTTCCACATCATTCAAGTCATACCACCCCGTCGGTTCACACAATCGTGATCCCTGGGTGAATCAACCCAGCTATGCAATAGATCTGAACACATTGTGGCAAGAGAAGCAATTGCCCGCCATGCTTTAAAATGTCATTTTGTTTGCAATGTATGGGTTTTGATCTTGGAAGCGAGTTGTTGCATGACTAAATACGTGTGGGAAGTGGCATAAAATATATGCATGTGGGAAAGGGTTAGTATCTGTTCACGGGTCTTCGCACCTCTGCAGGCCAAATCCCTTTCGGCTGTACAGTGAACGATTTTCCCATAACCCCGTTCCCACATGCATACATTCCCTATAAATGAAATATCGAAAGCATTGTGATAAAAACAGCCATTGCTCATCATGTTTTCAAAGGTCGTTTTGCTTGCATTGTTGGTGTTTTAGGCCGTTTTCAACAGCATGTATGCCCAATCGCCATCACAGTGCATATACTCGTGTTTTTTGGGTGATTCTACGCAGCTAGGCAACAGGACTGAAAACAGTGTGGAAAGATGAGCCTTTGCTAATCATGATTTCAAAAGTCGTTTTGTTTGTATTGTTGGGTGTTTTACGCCGGTTTCAACATCATATATGTCAAATCACCCGCACTGTTCACATACTCATGCGACCTGGGTAGTTCAATCCAGCTACTCAATAGTACTGAACACACTGTGACAAAGGGAGCAATTGCCCGCCCTGCTTTCAGAGGTCGTTTTGTTTGTATTGTTGGGTGTTTTATGCCGTTTTCCACATAATTCCAGTCATACCACCCCGTCAGTTCACACACTCGTGATCCCTGGGTGAATCAACCCAGCTACGCATTAGACCTGAACACATTGTGGCAAGAGAAGCAATTGCCCGCCATGCTTTAAAATGTCGTTTTGTTTGCACATACTCATGTTATTTGAGTGATTCTACCCTACTAGGCAATAGGACTGAAAACAGTGTGGTAATAGGAGCCATTGCTCATCATGTCTTCAAAGGTCGTTTTGATTGCGTTGTTGGGTGTTTTACGCCGTTTTCAACATCATATATGTCAAATCGCGCGCACTGTTCACATACTCATGCGTCCTGGGTGATTCAACCCAGCTATGCGTTAGGACTGAAAACAGTGTGGAAAGAGGAGCCATTGCTAATCATGATTTCAAAGGTCGTTTTGTTTGTATTGTTGGGTGTTTTACGCCGTTTTCAACATCATCTATGTCAAATCACACGCACTGTTCACATACTCATGCGTCCTGGGTGATTCAACCCAGCTTCTCAATAGTACTGAACACACTGTGACAAAGGGAGCAATCGCCCGCCCTGCTTTCAGAGGTCGTTTTGTTTGTATTGTTGGGTGTTTTAGGCCGTTTTCCACATCATTCCAGTCATACCACCCCGTCAGTTCAAACACTCGTGATCCCTGGGTGAATCAACCCAGCTATGCAATAGACCTGAACACATTGTGGCAAGAGAAGCAATTGCCCACCATGCTTTAAAATGTCGTTTTGTTTGCACATACTCATAATTTTTGAGTGATTCTACCCAGCTAGGCAATAGGACTGAAAATAGTGTGGTAAGAGGAGCCATTGCTCATCATCTCTTCAAAGGTCGTTTTGGTTGCGTTGTTGGGTGTTTTACGCCGTTTTCAACATCATATATGTCAAATCGCACGCACTGTTCACATACTCATGCGTCCTGTTTGATTTAACCCAGCTATGCGTTAGGACTGAAAATAGTGTGGAAAGAGGAGCCATTGCTAATCATGTTTTCAAAGGTCGTTTTGTTTGTATTGTTGGGTGTTTTACGCCGTTTTCAACATCATATATGTCAAATCACACGCACTGTTCACATACTCATGCGTCCTGGGTGATTCAACCCAGCTACTCAATAGTACTGAACACACTGTGACAAAGGGAGCAATTGCCCGTCCTGCTTTCAGAGGTCGTTTTGTTTGTATTGTTGGATGTTTTAGGCCGTTTTCCACATCATTCAAGTCATACCACCCCGTCAGTTCACACTCTCGTGATCCCTGGGTGAATCAACCCAGCTACGCAATAGACCTGAACACATTGTGGCAAGAGAAGCAATTGCCCGCCATGTCGTTTTGTTTGCATTGTATGTGTTTTGATCTTGGAAGCGAGTTGTTGCATGACTAAATAAGTGTGTAAAGTGGCATAAAATGTATGCATTTGGGAAAGGGTTAGTATCTGTTCACGGGTCTTCGCACCTCTGCAGGCCAAATCCCTTTCGGCGGTACAGTGAACGATTTTCCCATAACCCCGTTCCCACATGCATACACTCCCTATAAATGAACTATCGAAAACATTTTTTGAATTGATTGCGTTTTCGGGACATCTTTCTAGTCTGAGATTGTAATGAAATTCAATCAGTGCAATATCTTTACCAGAATGTGAAGTCCGATGTTGTTCTACCTAATATTGGAATTACGAACAAATCATACACGCTTTATTGTCAGCCAGTCGCCATATTTCCGAAGTATTGCATCGAACAAGAACGACTATCCCGCAATATCACTGGAAAACCACACTCTCGTATCTTAAACTGGTACATATATAATTTGTTTATGATTGAGTTTCATATTGTAAAGAAAAAACACTTTTCCTTTAAGGGTTGACATCTTTTCAAAGCTTTCCCCGTTTCTCTGTGGGCGGAATATTGCTCACTTGTGCCGCGATAAAAGAACTGGAACTTTGGTCACACAATACTCTCATTCGAACACAAGCCTGTGTTAGATGGATCCACGTCAACATTACAAATTCACTTCTCAGTATAGTAATTATAGCATCGCGTCTTTATTACTTTAGAGATTCATTATTAACTAAATATTCTACACGTACAATCTAGTTCATCATACGAGCTGCTTGTTAGAAGTATAAAACATCATTATTCCACGGTCGCGCAGATCTTCATTAGTCGCCGGGCAGAAGCCCAAGACTTCTATTTTTAATAGGTTTTCGGAAATGACATGGGAGGGGGGATTATTATTAGAAAGAAACACATTAAGATGTCTTGAACATATTACAATTGTGTTTGTTTAAAAACACTAAGTAATGACACATCTAAAATGAAATAAATATTCCGATGTTTTAGGTATTTTCAGTTTCTTTATTTTGACTCGCATTTATGTTTTTTTGTTTTATTTACGAAGACGAAACAGTCCCTATTAGCTATACTGGTATACTTTATTTTACACTATATACTACATGTAATCAAAAGGCGATAACTACAAACCTTTACGTCGCACAGTCTAATTGTTTTGTTTACATACTCGCGAATACCAACTGCGTAGATCAATCTCCTTTGCAGAGAGCCGCTCTTTACACTCACTTACAAATAGTAAATCATAGGTGATTTAAAATGTTTATTTGGTTCGAAACAAATGAAGAAAAGAACAAACCGAGATAAAACTGGTTTTAATAGAAAAAATACTTTGAACGAACACTCTCTGCCTATAAAGAGAGTTTCAAGAACGACACCTCTGCGAATAGGAAAGAATCGGGTCTTTCGTACAAAATTATTTCGTCCTTGACAATTTTAAATGTGTCATTTAACTCCCTAAAGGCATATTGCTTCCGATCTGCATATTGTTATGCATCATTGAAACAAGGGCGCTCATCATAATATAATTTTAAAACATGAGTAGTTTGTTTATTTCATTATTAGTCGCCGGGCAGGAGCCCGCGACTTCTATTTTTAATAGGTTTTCTGAAATCACATGGGAGGGGGGGATTATTATTAGAAAGAAACACATTTAGATGTCTTGAACATATTACAATTGTGTTTGTTTAAAAAACGCTAAGTAATGACACATCTAAAATGAAATAAATATTCCGATGTTTTAGGTATTTTCAGTTTCTTTATTTTGACTCGAATTTATGTTTGTTTGTTTTATTTACGAAGACAAAACAGTCCCTATTAGCTAGACTGCTATACTTTATTTTACACTATATACTACATGTAATCAAAAAAAGTCGATAACTACTAACCTTTACGTCGCAGTCTAATTTGTTTACTTACGCGCACCTGCGTGACTCGCGAATACCAACTGCGTAGATCAATCTCCTTTGCAGAGAGCCGCTCTTTACACTCACTTACAAATAGTAAATTATAGTTGAGATAAAACTGGTTTTAATGGAAAAATGACTTTGAACGAACACTCTCTGCCTATAAAGAGAGTTTAAAGAACGACACCTCTGCGAATAAGAAATAATCGGGTCTTTCGTACAAAATTATTTCGTCCTTGACAATTTTAAATGTGTCATTTTATTCCCTAAAGGCATATTGCTTCCGGTCTGCATATTGTTATGCATCATTGACACAAGGGCGCTCATCATAATATAATCTTAAAACATGAGTAGTTTGTTGTGTTCGAAATTAAGTTTAAATTATACAACAATTTCAATGTGATTTAACTGTTTAGTTGATATTATATTTCGTAGGTGGTCTAATTTATAAATATTGGACTACATTTCAACATTTGTTAAAGTATGATATAATTAGGATGCTAAGGATGAAAATCGTCTGTTTTGTGGTTTTATTGAAAAATAATAAAATTCAAATATTCTGACAAACATCTTGAAAAGTGTATGTGGAATTCACAAATCTTATAATTATTCCTTAATGAAAGCACTGTATACATACTAAGACTAATGATTGGCAAGATTACTCATTTCCATTACTGTTTATGATCAATAATTAGTTGGTTGTGTGTATGGTCAACCTACTTTGGAATGGAGATTTATCATAAACAATGAAAGGCTTCAATTATCATTCACTTCGTTGACAAAACAATGCAAGTTATGATACATTTTCACTTGACCCCACCCCTGATGTTCCAATATGCCCCTCAGTTGATAACTGTTTATCCAACTACTATAATGTTAGTGTTATACATAACTGCACTATGGATATCCGGCGACATTGATGCGTTGCATCAATTTTCTCTTGTAAAAAAGGTAGGAAAGAATTAAAATAAATTAACATGTTGTAGGGGCTCAGTTTATGTTCGAAATTATGTTTAAATTATACACCACTTTCAATGAGATTTAACTGTTTAGTTGATATTATATTTCGAAGGTGGTCTAATTTATAAATATTGGACTACATTTCAACATTTGTTAAAGTATGATATAATTAGGATGCCAAGCTAATATCTTTTTGAGAAAAAGAGAAAACTCATGTCTTCAGCGATTTAATCCTTATCTCATTGTTTTAAAAGTAGATTGCTGCAAAGGTGTCCACTGTTGACTTTAATAGAGGAAAGGTAAAATGACGTGCTATTGCATGCAAATCCTAAATTGTCTGTTTTGTGGTTTCATTTGAAGATGATAAAATTCAAATATTCTGACAAACATCTTGAAAAGTGTATGTGGAATTCATAAATCTTATAATTATTCCTTAATGAAAGCACTGTATACATACTAAGACTAATGATTGGCAAGATTACTCATTTCCATTACTGTTTATGATCAATAATTAGTTGGTTGTGTGTATGGTCAACCTACTTTGGAATGGAGATTGATCATAAACAATGAAAGGCTTCAATTATCATTCACTTCGTTGACAAAACAATGCAAGTTATGATACATTTTCACTTGACCCCACCCCTCATGTTCAAATATGCCCCTCAGTTGATAACTGTTTATTCAACTACTATAATGTTAGTTATGCATAACCGCACTATGGACATCCGGCGACATTGATGCGTTGCATCAACTTTCTCTTGTATTTTCTTTTGATGAGAAAGTGTTTAATCCAAGGGAAGTAACTACGGTCCGGCATCGGGATGATACAAGCACAGTTACTCTCCTTTGTTCTCCCTTTTCAACGTTATTACCAGAATTAAAGAAAAACTGACACGCCGATCTTTGCCTCTCGTTTTATTTCGTTTCACCGAGTGGCTAAACCCTATTAACTCCACCAACCGACAGACTAGACTGGTAGCACGTAACAATATGTATCACGATATGGCGATTTTCCAGGTGTTCTTTGTGGAAAAAGATCTAGCTGACGATCTTCCTCACATAAACGATTGAATAGCCCGAGCAATTTTAACAGTGTTAAAGTGTCAATTAAATGAATAACAAGTAACGACTTTAGCCACGGGTCCCATATTGAAGCATCTAGAAGAAAGATTCCTATATATTCATGTATAATGTATGCTTGTATGTTGTCCGGATATGAGCAGTTCCACGAGAAAACCAACATTGTGGACTCTGCGTAAAGTATCAGCCTGAGTATGCCGCCCAGGCTTACCCGAACAGTCACTGTTTGCCTCCAATGGAGTTTATGTTTCAGGAACCATTATTATATTCTTCTATTCCCCTGAGACAGAATGAGTAAACCCCAATTAGTATGCGCGGACTGCGCATGCTGATCTAGGTCGATACATTGCGCATAGTCCATAATGTTGGTTTTCCCATGGAACGGTTAATATGTTTATTATTTTTTACTATAAACATAGGTCTTTACTTTGGCAACATGTCATTTTAAAAAAATAAACCTGTAAATCCATGTCATCTAGGAATGTGCGGTGTGCCCATTGTAAGTGTGATAAAGGATAAGGTTATTACTAAACGCCCCAAAACACCCAGGGTTGAACGACTGCCTGAACAAATGATATTTTGTAAATTGTACAATTGGAACCCTTTTTTTTTCTCTCTAACATAACAAGTTAAAGAACATTTATTCCTTCTGACAAAGTAAAATTACTTTTGATAATTTAATAGCATTACTTTTTCCACTTGCAGATGCATTTGCTGCAGACAACTTTTAAAAACATTGTGCTAAAATTAGACATTGCTTATGAAGAGTATTTTTTCCTTTTGCCACAATGTTTTCTATGCTATTCTGAAATAAACCTGAGATATCAACCTTTTCACACATACAGCCTCTATGACGCGTCTGCAGCAGACGACTTTGGAAATATTTTTGCCGAACAATGAAATTACGCGGTACAATGATTTATGTTATATGGAGAATTGGCTGCGACATTAGAAAGGTTGACATTTAACCAATTTTTAAAAATTAGCTTGACTGAAACCACTATAGTATGGACTAATTTTATCTCTATACAAATATGATCATATTGATTGGTTTTTAAAACGGCAATCAGGCAGTATAAGAAAAGGGGCAAGTTGACAATATTTTAAAACTGCATTCTTATAAAAGTGTCTGTCTGATTCAAGATAATTTAGCAGATCTGTCCATACAGTGATCCTCTACATGTTTTAAGTCTGATTGATTGGTTGGAAGTCGTAGAAACCACGTAAACATACTCTTTTACGTTGGTTGATTTTAAAGACACTGACAAGAAAATGATTGTGAACGTACTTATTTACGTGTGTTAGGTTGTGCATAGGAAAACTGCAATTTTTCACCTTTCCTGTGTGTTAGAAAATGCTAAGGGACTCGGACTGATTGAAAGATCGCTTGGTGTTTAGCGCCGCTTATTTCAATTTTTTCAATTATATCACGTCATTTCCTGGTTAAAATGTTAGTACTACTGATCCTTTTATCCTGACATTAGCGCGTCACACAAGTTCATCTTTGTATCCAACATCCTCTTCCGTTGATTTAAACATCTCAAACCGTAACTCTAGAGAACAGCATTGGATCTTCGCTTGTTTGCACGTCACACAAAGGGCGTCTCACCGGTTCATCGTCACTCCCCTCCGTGTTTCGTTTCATCGGGCACCACGCTTTGACGTGTTTTTGTAAGTGATGAATGTTCGATAAAACGGTCCCACTGTCGTCGCAAGACATTGGAATGGCCTTCGACTGTTCATTGGTAAGTTCGGGCGAGCGTGTTAAAGACGGTTCGGGAATTGATCTCTTATACTATCGAGTACATTCGTGCGCATTCGCCATGATTCTGGCGTCGTCGGTTTCAAATCGACTAACAGGTACCCGTACGGTCGTTGAATGGCATCCTCGAAACGACGTAGGAGCTGTTGGGGTTTATTCGTTTACATTTGTATTGCTATAGCAATAACCGGTTGTCTGTCCACGGGATTATTGAAAATGCTAGATAATGACAGTTTCTTATCTGGGTCGGGTCTTTACTAAAATATAGGTTCTGGTTAAGAGCGATCAGCGACATGCTCCTCCTGTTCCCCTGCCTTCTCTTTCCTCCTATTCCTCCTCATCCTCCTCGTCCTGTACATCCTCCTCTTACTCCACCTTTTCCTCATCCTGTTGAATTGTTGATTGATTGATTGATTGATTGATTGAAGTTTAACGCCGTTTTCAACAATTTCTCAGTTATATCACGGCGGCCAGTTCATTTACTCATGCATTTCCTGGTTTTCTCACACCAGTACTCCACACAACAATCTTCCAAAACAACTGGCTGCTTTTCCACATAGACTTAGCCCATTGGTGGAAGACGAATGACGCATGTCGCATTGACTTTTGTCAATCGTCAATCGTCGGAAAGAAAGTTGGCCGAGCTGGGATTCGAACTCACAACCCCTGGATTGACAGCCCGCGTCGCTACCGACTGAGCTACCGGGGCTCGGCTGTTGAATTGTTGAAGGAGGCGTTAAAATACCAAACAAACAAATAAAACTTGACTCGCAACATAACAAGGAAATACCTTAATATAACTGAATAATGTTGAAAGAGGCTAAACACATCATACAAACTAATACAGTACTAATAACGTAGGATTGAAAGAAAAGGGTCATTAGTAGGATGTCTTGAGGACTTTAAGTGGCTAGCTAAATGCATGTATCTGTTCCTGCATTCCGTTTCAGCGTTTAATGACTTAGTACGCGATAAAAACGGGCATAAAAGCGCTTGAAAACTGAACTGTGACGATAACCTTCTGATTACAGATTATATTCTTGATTGATTTGGGTACTGTAAGGCCTGTGGTATGACGCCATGTCATATCTTGTCCGTATCATCGTTACCTTATACGGTATTGATGTTTTCGGTAATATCGTTCAAGTAGTATATTTTCGCGCTAAATAATGTATGTACATTTCGGGTGATGACGTTGTGATGTTGATGAAATAAAGCCATAGAAATAACTTTTCATCGAGTTAACTTACGTATAATAATCACGTTATTATCGAACACTTCGGCAAATCGTTCTATAAGTCGAAAATAAAATTACATTTTCCTCTGCTCAGACCACAGGCTATTTAGTAGGGAAATGCGACAATTGCGGGAAGTCGTCATAAGGTCCTATCCGTCGTCTACGAGATTTAGAGCATTTTCCATATTCCCATTGCGTTTCCATACAGACTACATGGAAATCGTTGCCACCGTCGTAGATCTTGGCGTTTCTCTGGGAGCTCATATAAGACTTAAAGAGCGTATATAGGAACTCCGATAGCTCATTTAGGAGATTCACGCGCGCTTTTAAGAGCTCCGGGGGCTCATTTTGAAAAGTCGCACGCGCGTATTGGATATCCAGGAGCTCATTCGGAAACGCCGCGCGCATATTGGATCTCCGGGAACTCATCTAACAGCGCATAAAGAAGCTCCGACAGCTCATTTAGGAGCTTCATACTCGCATTTAAGAGATCCTTGCGTGCATACAGGATGTCAGGAACATCATTTAAGAGCTCATTTAATAGCTCCTTGGAGCCCCCGGGAGGTCATTCGGGAGAAATTAACCCATTTCTTTTTAAAAAGATGAACTTGTGGGGGACACACGCAAAGAAATTGGTTTTGGACTTAATGAAAACCCAATGAGGAACATTAGTAACTTACCCAGGAAACGCCGTGATATAACCGAATAAATGAAGAATGATTGAAAAAAAAAGGTCGTTATTAAGATTGTTTGAGAGCCTTAAGGGGCTTTTCAAGTGCTTATCCTTACCTCCATTCCGTGTCAGCGTTTAATTTTGTGTTCGCGATAAGAACCGGATATCTAAACGGTTTTTAAAAAACAAAACTGTGACGACAAACTTTCTGATTCACGAATTTTATATCGTTCAATACTCTTCGTTAAAAACACCGCCTTTACCCTATAATTGTTAGTCAAATCAAGACGCGTACATCGCCGTCTGTTCATAAAAAGGGTCAGAATGTATGCGGTAAACTTGTATAACCCTTTCCTGCATACACGGAAATATCTATAAGTATTGAAATCATTGCTACATTAAGCACTGTATGCGTTTGTCCCGATGTTTTTCGATGCAGTCTGCGGCATATGCGTCGAAATGCGTCTTCAAACGCGTAAATCATTTACTCGATAGTAACGAAACATTTTGAAATATTGTGAGAAATCGAGAAATTGTTAAACGAATATTAGTTCTACTTCATAAGGAATTGCGCCTTTTTCTACAACGTTTTCAACACTAGTCAATACTTTCGTTAAATCGGAGGATAAATATGTTTATCTAGTTATTTTTTCTTTACCGTTTAATGTATGGATGTTTCCGGTGAAGCTTTGATGATATTGCTCGTGTAGTAATTTTCACTAAATAAGGTAGGACTGTTTCTGGCGTTGACGTCAGTGTATGATTTCTGATGACGTCAAAAACCACTTAAAAAATGCCTTTAAACCGGCCCGATTGTAGTCGCCTCATCGATACAATATAAATCAAGATATATGTTATTTGAGTATGTACATATTTTTTTAATACAAAGTACATGTACATTTCATGTACTCAGAACTCGTTGACTTTTTCGTTAATTTAATTTAATGATACCCATAAATAGCCGAGTATATCCGAGTGTTACACTATCTTAAACATAATCATTGAACCGATAGTTTAACAGGGAAAAATGATCTTCTTTAACCCTTTCGTACATACAAATATTCTGCAGCAGACGACTTTGACGTATCTAGGCAAAATAAGGGAACATATCTACAAAGGAAAGTTAAATCCGTCAACAGAGTTTGAAACATTGAGGTAAAGGAATAAATGTAAAGTCGTGTTATCCGAGTCGATCCGATTGTTGTAACATTGTTAACATGTACATTAAAACGTCAGCAAAAATGAAAATGGTATTTTCTTTAAACCTTTCCCACATACAGACGAGTTTAAACATATATAGGCAAAATTATGGAAATTATATATAAAGGAAAGTTTAATTAAAGAAAATGGTTGAACACATTGTGGGAAAAGAAGAAATTTAAACTAATGTTATCCGTCAACTGCAGTGGGTAGGAGGTGAAAGCGTGTATAGGATGGAAAAGGTTATCTGTTGAAGTGTTATTATCGAAGATTAAATGTAGTTAACGTTTATAACAAATAGACTCGTGTACTCTGTTTAAATAAAAACCTTTAAGACTTGGATGTTTACCCTTGTATTATTTGTAAATAAATACCAATGAATAAACCTGCATATAATTGCATGATGAATGTTTCCATTGTTACCATTGCATGTAAAACAATATCGTTTGGATTCCTTTATAAATATGTGAGTTCTAATTTAAAGCAGTTTTTAACAAATTGTCAGTTATAAAACAGACCTAATGTACTCAAGCCGATGTTCAAGAAGAATACTAGTATACTAATTAAGAGTATAAGTATAAGTCAATACCGCAGCTGTATTACTACTAGTAGATGTTAAAGTATTATGTTAAGTAGTAGAGGTACTGATATTAGTGGCAGCTAGTGTAGCAGTTGTGGTAGTAGTGGTTGTCTTGTAGTTATAGAAGTCGATGTGGTTGTATTATAAGTAGTAGAGGTACTATGTATTCGATTGTTACACGTTCTGTTCTTTGAAAACTAATTCCAATTCATAAATAACCCTATATATTTTATAATTGAACAGTATAATTGAAAGGTGCCCACCACTGTTACATTCTTATATATGTATAAATGTTACCTTGTTATGAAAAGAATAGTAAAATGTTTGTAAATGAAAATTAGAAAACATACTATAGCCATAACTGTCGAGTTTAAAAACGATCGACTTCAGGAAGAAACTGTTCTTCGCATGACCTTAATTTATGGGAAATTCATATAACAAACAGAAAATGATGAAGAATAAAGAGACACTTAACTCGAGATTTTCGAGAATTTAGAAATAATTATGATGGGTCAGTATTTAACAAGATGTCAAGGATGGCACTTTATCGATCACATTAGTATAGACCCAAAATTGTAGCTGCTAATATCGGAGTTAAAAGGATCAAATGTGGCGATACACCTGCAAGGATTGGACACTGTCCATGAAACAGCTTATTTATGAAGAATATTTGTAATTAGGCGACAACACATTAAGTTTGATTGTTACCAGTTCAATGGTTACGAAACGTATGTCTTCTGAAACTAAAAGTTCAGAAAACCCTTTTTCTTTGGCCACCTTGGTGCTACCTTTTAATATGTCGATTGACAAAGAGTCAATACTTGTGGATGGAAACGTTGCGATGTTTCATTGTTTACTTAAGATAGCACCTTTCCGTTTTGGCATTAAGTAATGCATATAACAACCTACCGATGTGCCATTTGGCAGCGTTTGTTCTTGGGCGTACATTTAAAGATACTATGTAACACTTCAAAGCTAAATAATAACACATTTCACGTTCCATACACTGACCCAAAAGGTTAAATGCTGTCTCCCTGTGACTCAGTAAAGGACATTCCGTAACGTAATGCATCAATTGAAGAAGTGCACTTTCCGTAGGGTTTCTCTTCCCAAGGTATCTGCACGTCATATACTTAAGGAAGTAAATGTATGGGAGGGGCTGTACGGCAGCCTTATCCATCCACCTGTCATCAACTTCATCTCTGTATGTGATATCCTGTTGTGTTGATCTAAACATCTCAAATCGTAACTCTACAGGACAGCATTGGATCTCCGCTTGTCTGAACGTCACACAAAGGGCGATATTCCTCATAGAAAGAGATCTTCGTCGATCACGTGTTACAAAAGTTTTGTTCAAAACGTTAGCATATAAGTCCAAACATGAACAGAGCTGCATAACATTTCCCGATATTCGGTATTCAATATCTTCTAGAATTGACAAAGTTTCGTGAAACTGACCAGTACAGTACAAATATGAAGCATATTTTAACCTTGATGATGTCACGTCTGAATTAAGACTACGTTTGAATAACAGTAGAGTAGTCGTTGTAAGTTCTGTTCCTCGGAGTATAGACTCGCTAGCTTTTATAGTTGCCAGGAATGAACAGAGAAATGGAAACACGATCGCTGACGCTTCAGACTGGAGGGTACCTTTCCTTGCATAATTTATTGTAAAACGTGTTAACCGATTTTTGTCTTCGATAGGAGTATTTGTATCATAAAAGGAAACCACATCAACTAGCAGACACTGTAACCATTTTACAACTAAATAATTTCTAACATTCTCATTTGAATCCCATGACAGCATAGAACTTTTGTCAGTTATATATTTAATCAATCTTCCATTGAAATTATCAAAATGAATTTGTAACAAAAAGCATCCTTTGCTTTGAAGTATTTTGCTGATAATGTGAATCACCTTCTTCTGTTTAGCCCCATCTATTTTTCCATGCAAAAGGTTGGCCGACATATTGAAAAAGTTCGGACAGTCCATACTGTGTAAAGCTACAATAATATATCTAACGACATAATTAACACAGTGGAGTAGATTCCGTTCTTTCCAGAAATCGATATTCGTTCTCTCAATACAATGGAATAATAAGGTTTTGCAAATGTAACTAGATATCACGTCTGGAACATGGGGTTCTATGAATGTTTTAACAATCATCTTGAGCAGTATATAACAACGAATTTGTGTGATATTCAAACTGAACATCAAACACCGTTCAGCGAGAGATGTGGATATTCTCCATTCTTCTTCAGGATTTTTAGACAAACGATGACCTGTAGGGACAACGAAACAACCGCTTGTCTCTATATAACGGATCATCTCGCGTGTTGGCCAGTTTCTTTGTCTCCGACATAATGACATTCTTCTGTACTGTTTTGGCCACGTGTTACACGTATACGCTAGTACATTATCAATTTTATTATTCGTGGTTTTAATTGTTATGGCAGGTCCATTTCGTCCGCGCGAACTGTCAACATATTTATATATTAAATTCGTGTGAAGTACTCTACATTGTTCATCATACACATAATATTCATTATTTATCAGGTTTTGTTCTGGTAAAGGTTCGTCAGATCTAAGAACCTGTAATTTACAATATCCTGGATATTCTGTCTCAATCATCAGCAAATTCATTTTCCCTAACAGCCAGTCCTCAATATCCTGGATGACATTACACTCCTTTAGAAAAAGACCATCGGTATCGGAATGTAAACCTCGTGTAGTGGTACCCTCTGAATGGCTTCCAAAACAGTAAAATGTGTCACACTTTCCACGTTGATGAATATCTAAAGTAATAAGATTTTCCTGCAATAATGTTGTCTTCCTTTGTCTAAGAATGCATTCCTCGTTTACTCCTATATCGTCCATCACTCGGGATAATATTAAAGATAAATCCGAATAGTAGTCTTGTTTTGCCATTTCTATTGAAAAATCACAATATGATGACTTTAAAGACTACATTGTAAATACAAATTGACTCAAAGAATCCCCTACAAACCCCCATCGTTATGAATTAGGCACTTTTATCACAATCAAAGTTTCAGATAATCTAAGAGAGGGTTTTTCCACAGAGCTAACCTCTATATAAATAACGAATATGTATTTTAAGCGTGTAGTGGTGAGCCAAGTGGTCTAAAAATAACCCAATATCAAATACAGCTGGTGTGTAAAACCCGATAAATTTGCAAATTGGCATGTATGAGGGTTTATCTACACTTTTGATCCGAGTTATTCTTCTCGTTGTTGTGTGTTCTCGTCTTACCAAGATGCCTTAATAACCTTTTATTCATGTCTCTTGTGTATACATATTGCACAGCATGAACATTAATTAACAATAACATAACTGAGTACATCAATTATTGATATGTGAACACAATTCAGTCAAGCGAACAAGGGTTTATAATAACCAAGATATGGGTAAAGAGTATTTCTAATCAATTGAGTTATCTTCTTTTCTTCTCAAGTAGATTGATTGTTTGATGTTTTTTACCGCCTTCAACAATTTTTCAGTTATATCATAGCGTTTCCTGGGTAAGTTACCAGTATTACCGGTCCATTTATCCTGACGCCAGCCAGTCAGTCGTATTTTGTTTCATGTAGATTTGCTATGGTGTTTAATTAAAATGCAACAGTCGAACTAATTCCGCGCGTTGTTGAAGTGTGCGTATTCACGGTTGAATTGCTAACAGCCGATTCGTCCTTAAAGTAACCTATGAAAATCGGAATGACATTTACGGAATTTTTCGCCAATTCGAAAAAAAAAGAATATAGTACTCCTAAGTTACCACGGTCCTAAATGAACACTACCTGATACATCTTTACATAATGATGTTGTAATGGGATGAATTTGAATGTTTAATGAGTTTGCGTAACAATTGCAATGACTCTTTTTGGGATAGGGGCGTTTCGCCACTATCTCATAGCGAAGCTGCTTTCGAAAAGTCGGATTAAAGCTGCAACCGCAGTCCACATGTGTATACCTACACCAAAATCGAGTTTTGATTGGTTATAATCTGCCTTTTCAACGATTTCATTGGTTCGACCGAATCACAAAACCCTCCGCTTGCATAAATTTATGAGACAAAATAGTTTCTATGAATGAAACTCACTCTGAACTATGGTTGACCTCAATGTCAGAAGTGTGAGGTAACGTCGACCGTTCTGTGACCCCATTAGTTTACAACAGTCGACTTATAGAGAAATGTGCAAAGCACTGTAAATACAATTATTGAAAGGAGTTGAAACCATTGTGGCAAAAGTAGAAATTGCCTACAAAAAGCAATTTCCCCTTTTGTCACAATGTTTTCGATTGTCGTCTGCTGCACATGCGTCTGTAAGCGTCTGTAGGCGGAAAATGGTTACATCCTTCCCATGTAAGTGGAACCCTTTCCGTGATACTATAACAGTTCGAATATTTAAAAAATATTGTTGAAAATGGAGCTATTGCTGACAATGAGCAATTCCTCCTTTTCACACAATGCTTTCAAACACGTTTCAAATTAATTATTTTCATATTTAAACGTTTTACTATGGACGTTCTTTCCCTCTTTCTCCCTTCCGGCCACATTTTGAATAACATGCTAGAGATGAATGATTACGAGCAATTTTGCCTTACATCAAGGGGAAAAATATATAGTTGAAACCTTTGTGGAAAAAGAGGAAATGGGTCATGATAAACAATTCTGCAGCCGTCTGCTGCACATGCGTCAAAAAGCGACTGTAAGCGGGAAAGGGTTGAACCGTTCCCGTTATAGCTACTTAGTTACAAACAAATGTTGAAAGTATATTTGCAAACGGAGCAATTGCTGACAATGAGCAATTCCTCCTTTTCAAACAATGCTTTGAAACATGAATCAATTTGTTTCTATAACCTAGATAACGAAAACATTTGTCTACAGTTATTATTTTAACCTTTGCCCCTTTTAGACACATTTGACTAACCTTAACAGATGAATGATAATCAACAAGTTTGTCTTTTTCCACAATGTTTTCATCACTATTCAAAATCATACTTTTATTAATTCAGGTCAATAGTTATGCCTTAGTTCAATGTTGTTTGCTGTATATTTAGTCTATGTGGTCAAGGTTAAGGAATACTGTAAACAAACTTGTTACAACATAATTCGTCCAAAGAGAGAGGTCCTACTGTGTATACATGCCATGAAATAAGGTTACAAACGGTCTCACCGCTACTGGGGAATTGTTGGTAAAACAGGTCGCGTTTTGTGTTGAATATTCTCATGTGTCGCTGTATGTAGACCCTACTAGGAAATAGAAATTAAATCTACAAATTATAGATAAGTTAATTTCAACATTGATTGATTGGGATTTAACGCCGTTTTTAACATTTCTTCAGTCATATCACGGCGGCCAGTTCACCTACAAATGTATTTCCTGGTTTTCTCAAACCAGTACTCCTCACAACAATCTTCCCAAGCAACTGGCTGCATTTCCACATAGACTTAGCCATTGGTGAAAGACGAATGACGCATGTCGCATTGACTTTTGTCAAACGTCGGAAAGAAATTTGGCCGAATTTGTCAACACATCCGAGTTATAACCGCAAGGTCTTTATTTATTTTATTATTGAGAAGCTTCTAGCGATTTTGGGACTAAAATTATAATGTATATGCATTTGCGTTAATTTAAGACTCAACGTTCATCAACGTGTAATATAGTCCTAGATGTATCTGTTGACAAATAAACTAGAAATGTAGTCTAAATAGGTTTTTGAAAATTAACCTTGACGGTCCGGTCCCGTTTCGGAGATACAATTAAATTGCAAATACTTTACAAATACCATAATCTAAGCTGACGTGTTTTGACGCATCGAACCAGTCTTCTGTAATCAATACTTGAGTTGTCTCCGTCTGTAAAGCTTGGAGGTATAATCCGGCGTCCGGCCGGCTGTCTGCCTGAATGTGCATTCGTCCGTCCGTCATGTATTGCATGTATTGGTTAACACGTTGTTTCTGTATGGCAGATTTATTTCAAAGTGGTCACAATTATACCCGTGTGATCAGGAGAACGGCAAAGTACTAGGTACATAACTCTGGTCTGTTTTTTCAGTTATCTCCATTTTTCCTTATTTAGTTCAGCGATTGTCTCAATTAACTTTCATTGTATCAATTTCAAACCTGGTTTGTATGTAACTTATGACCTACAGATTTGCAGTGCACCATTACCATAAATTAAGCATGCTGCGTTTGGAGTGTGTATATTTTTGTCTTTCAATGTTCTCCCTTATTATATGCAACACATGCATTCCGTGAAATTCCCTTTTTCGTTAATGAGTGCTTCCCCAAGATTTTTACTTCGTCAAATCTAACCTGTTTTTTAGGTGTAAACTCAATTTTTTCATTTCTTCGGTTATTGTCTCAATATATGTCCAATATATCAATTTAAGACTTGGTGTATAGGAAACTCAGAGCTGCAATTGTGCAGTGCAAAAGAAACATAACTCTATCATGCTTTCGATCGTCTTTCATTTATCAGCATGATTACAATATACATTGTGGATCTTTAGTGATTTCTGAACTAGAAATATTTTAATTAAGGGTAGCTGCTCGGGTTTTTTTTGTCAATCTTTTGTCCTTCGATATTTTGTTTATACAAGAAAAGGGTAAAACTTTGACAAATGAGGTATATGTTATTGGCAGGCAATATGTGTTGCTTCAAACATTTTTGGTTTGGTTTGTTTAAAGGTCATTGTTTCATTGTTTCAACAATGTTTGTCCATATGATCTATGCCATATGTTTTCAATTTACATATGCCCCCTATACCATCAGCGCTTTCAGCGCTTTGATTTACATATTTGGGTCAGAATATGTGTATCTAATCCGAACGTCGACTGCATCATGTGTTTATAAGACGTATTGCATGTACATGTAGGTCAAAGGTCGTTTTGATTGCGTTGTTGGGTGTTTTACGCCGTTTTCAACATCATATATGTCAAATCACACGCACTGTTCACATACTCATGCGTCCTGGGTGATTCAACCCAGCTATGCGTTAGGACTGAAAACAGTGTGGAAAGAAGAGCCATTGCTAATCATGATTTCAAAGGTCGTTTTGTTTGTATTGTTGGGTGTTTTACGCCGTGTTCAACATCATATATGTCAAATCACACGCACTGTTCACATACTCATGCGTCCTGGGTGATTCAACCCAGCTACTCAATAGTACTGAACACATTTCCACATCATTCAAGTCATACCACCCCGTCGGTTCACACAATCGTGATCCCTGTGTGAATCAACCCAGCTATGCAATATATCTGAACACATTGTGGCAAAGGAAGCAATTGCCCGCCATGCTTTAAAATGTCGTGTTGTTTGCATTGTATGGGTTTTGATCTTGGAAGCCAGTTGTTGCATGACTAAATACGTGCGTGAAGTGGCATAAAATATATGCATGTGGGAAAGGGTTAGTATCTGTTCACGGGTCTTCGCACCTCTGCAGGCCAAATCCCTTTCGGTGGTACAGTGAACGATTTTCCCATAACCCCGTTCCCACATGCATACACTCCCTATAAATGAAATATCGAAAACATTGTGATAAAAACAGCCATTGCTCATCATGTTTTCAAAGGTCGTTTTGCTTGCATTGTTGGGGTTTTAGGCCGTTTTCAACAGCATGTATGCCCAATCGCCATCACAGTGCACATACTCGTGTTTTTTGTGTGATTCTACACAGCTTGGCAATATGACTGAAAACAGTGTAGTAAGAGGAGCCATTGAATATCAAGTTTTCAACGGTCGTTTTGATCGCGTTGTTGGGTGTTTTAGGCCGTTTTCAACAGCATTTATGTTAAATACCACTCACTGCTCACACACACACACATGCTTCCTGGGTGAATCAACCAATCTACGCGATAAGACTGAAAACAGTGTGGTAAGAGGAGCCATTGCTCATCATGTCTTCAAAGGTCGTTTTGAGTGCACTGTACGGAGTTTTAGGCCGTTTACAACAGCATGTATGTCCAATCACTGTCACAGTTCACAAACTCATGGGACCTGGGAGAATCAACCCAGCTATGCGTTAGGACTGAAAACAGTGTGGCAAGAGGAGCCATTGCTAATCATGATTTCAAAGGTCGTTTTGTTTGTATTGTTGGGTGATTTACGCCGTTTTCAACATCATATATGTCAAATCACACGCACTGTTCACATACTCATGCGTTCTGGGTGATTCAACCCAGCTACTCAATAGTACTGAACACACTGTGACAAAGGGAGCAATTGCCCGCCCTGCTTTCAGAGGTCGTTTTGTTTGTATTGTTGGGTGTTTTATGCCGTTTTCCACATCATTCCAGTCATACCACCCCGTCAGTTCACACACTCGTGATCCCTGGGTGAATCAACCCAGTTATGCAATAGACCTGAACACATTGTGGCAAGAGAAGCAATTGCCCGCCATGCTTAAAAATGTCGTTTTGTTTGCACACACTCATGTTTTTTTATTGATTCTACCCAGCTAGGTAATAGGACTGAAAACAGTGTGGTAAGAGGAGCCATTGCTCATCATGTCATCAAAGATTGTTTTGATTGCGTTGTTGGGTGTTTTACGCCTTTTTCAACATCATATATGTCAAATCGCACGCACTGTTCACATACTCATGCGTCCTGGGTGATTCAACCCAGCTATGCGTTAGGACTGAAAACAGTGTGGAAAGAGGAGCCATTGCTAATCATGATTTCAAAGGTCGTTTTGTTTGTATTGTTGGGTGTTTTACGCCGTTTTCAACATCATATATGTCAAATCACACGCACTGTTCACATACTCTTGCGTCCTGGGTGATTCAACCCAGCTACTCAATAATACTGAACACACTGTGACAAAGGGAGCAATTGCCCGCCCTGCTTTCAGAGGTCGTTTTGTTTGTATTGTTGGGTGTTTTAGGCCGATTTCCACATCATTCAAGTCATACCACCCCGTCGGTTCACACAATCGTGATCCCTGGGTGAATCAACCCAGCTATGCAATAGATCTGAACACATTGTGGCAAGAGAAGCAATTGCCCGCCATGCTTAAAAATGTCGTTTTGTTTGCATTGTATGGGTTTTGATCTTGGAAACGAGTTGTTGCATGACTAAATAAGTGTGTAAAGTGGCATAAAATATATGCATGTGGGAAAAGGGTTAGTATCTGTTCACGGGTCTTCGCACCTCTGAAGGCCAAATCCCTTTCGGCGGTACAGTGAACGATCTTCCCATAACCCCGTTCCCACATGCATACACTCCCTTTAAATGAACTATTGAAAACATTGTGATAAAAACAGCCATTGCTCATCATGTTTTCAAAGGTTGTTTTGCTTGCATTGTTGGAGTTTTAGATCGGTTTCAACAGCATGTATGCCCAATCGCCATCACAGTGCACATACTCGTGTATTTTTGGTGATTCTACACAGCTTGGCAATAGGACTGAAAACAGTGTAGTAAGAGGAGCCATTGCTTATCATGTTTTCAAGGGTCGTTTTGATTGCGTTGTTGGGTGTTTTAGGCCGTTTTCAACAGCATTTATGTTAAATACCACTCACTGCTCACACACACACATATGCTTCCTGGGTGAATCAACCAATCTACGCGATAAGACTGAAAACAGTGTGGTATAAGGAGCCATTGCTCATCATGTTTTCAAAGGTCGTTTTTTGCACTGTACGGAGTTTTAGGCCGTTTCAAAAGCATGTATGTCCAATCACTGTCACAGTTCAGAAACTCATGGGACCTGGGAGAATCAACCCAGCTATGCGTTAGGACTAAAAACAGTGTGGAAAGATGAGCTAATCATGATTTCAAAGGTCGTTTTGTTTGGATTGTTGGGTGTTTTACGCCGGTTTCAACATCATATATGTCAAATCACCAGCACTGTTCACATACTCATGCGTCCTGGGTAATTCAATCCAGCTACCCAATAGCACTGAACACACTGTGACAAAGGGAGCAATTGCCCGCCCTGCTTTCAGAGGTCGTTTTGTTTGTATTGTTGGGTGTTTTAGGCCGTTTTCCACATAATTCCAGTCATACCACCCCGTCAGTTCACACAATCGTGATCCCTGGGTGAATCAACCCAGGTATGCAATAGACCTGAACACATTGTGGCAAGAGAAGCAATTGCCCGCCATGCTTTAACATGTCGTTTTGTTTGCACATACTCATGTTTTTTTAGTGATTCTACACAGCTAGGCAATAGGACTGAACACAGTGCGGTAAGAGGAGCCATTGCTCATCATGTCTTCAAAGGTCGTTTTGATTGCGTTGTTGGGTGTTTTACGCCGTTTTCAACATCATATATGTCAAATCGCACGCACTGTTCACATACTCATGCGTCCTGGGTGATTCAACCAAGCTATGCATTCGGACTGAAAACAGTGTGGAAAGAGAAGCCATTGCTTATCATGATTTTAAAGGTCGTTTTGTTTGTATTGTTGGGTGTTTTACGCCGGTTTCAACATCATATATGTCAAATCACACGCACTGTTCACATACTCATGCGTCCTGGGTAATTCGATCCAGCTACTCAATAGTACTGAACACACTGTAACAAAGGGAGCAATTGCCCGCCCTGCTTTCAGAGGTCATTTTGGTTGTATTGTTGGGTGTTTTATGCCGTTTTCAACATCATTCTAGTCATACCACCCCTTCAGTTTACACACTCGTAATCCCTGGGTGAATCAACCCAGCTATGCAATAGACCTGAACACATTGTGGCAAGAGAAACAATTGCCCGCCATGCTTTAAAATGTCGTTTTGTTTGCAGATACTCATGTTTTTTGAGTGATTCTACCCAGCTAGGCAATAGGACTGAAAACAGTGTGGTAAGAGGAGCCATTGCTCATCATGTCTTCAAAGGTCGTTTTGATTGCGTTGTTGGGTGTTTTACGCCGTTTTCAACATCATATATGTCAAATCGCACGCACTGTTCACATACTCATGCGTCCTGGGTGATTCAACCCAGCTATGCGTTAGGACTGTAAACAGTGTGGAAAGAGGAGCCATTGCTACTCATGATTTCAAAGGTCGTTTTGTTTGTACTGTTGGGTGTTTTACGCCGTTTTCAACATCATATATGTCAAATCACACGCACTGTTCACATACTCATGCGTCCTGGGTGATTCAACCAGCTACTCAATAGTACTGAACACACTGTGACCCGCCCTGCTTTCAGAGTTCATTTTGTTTGTATTGTTGGGTGTTTTAGAACGATTTCCACATCATTCAAGTCATACCACCCCGTCGGTTTACACAATCGTGATCCCTGACCTGATTACAAGTATCCTCGACTACTAACAATCTAATATTAATTACGGAGATGATTCTTTACCTGATTACAAGTATCCTCGACTACTAACAATATAATATTAATTACGGAGATGAACCTTTACCTGATTAAAAGTATCCTAGACTACTAACAATATAATATTAATTACGGAGATGATTCTTTACCTGATTACAAGTATCCTCGACTACTAACAATATCATATTAATTACGGAGATGAATCTTTACCTGATTACAAGTATCCTCGACTACTAACTATATAATATTAATTACGGAGATGAATCTTTACCTGATTACAAGTATCCTCGATTACTAACAATATAATGTTAGTTACGGAGATGAATCTTTACCTGCGAACAAGTATCCTCGACTTCTAACAATAAAATATTAATTACGGAGATGAACCTTTACCTGAGTAAAAGTATCCTCGACTACTAACTATATAATATTAATTACGGAGATGAATCTTTACCTGATTACAAGTATCCTCGACTACTAACAATATAATATTAATTACGGAGATGAATCTTTACCTGATTACAAGTATCCTCGACTACTAACAATATAATATTAATTACTAAGACGACCCTTTACCTGATTACAAGTATCCTAGACTACTAAAAATATAATATTAATTACCGAGATGACCCTTTACCTGATGTCAAGTATCCTCGACTACTAACAATCTTACATAAATTACCGAGATGACCTTTTACCTGATTACAACTATCCTCGACTACGAACACTTTTTTATTAATTACCGAAAAATTAACCTTTACCTGATTACAAGTATACTCGACTACTTACAATAACATATTAATTAACGAGATGACCCTTTACCTGTTTACAGCAATCCTCGACTACTTACAATATAATATTAATTAACAATATGACCTTTAACCTGATGTCAAGTTGCCTCGACTACGAACAATCTAATAGTAATTACCGATATGACAGTTAACCTGATGTCAAGTATCCTCGACTACAAACAATATAATATTAATTACCGAGATGAACATTTACCTGATTTAAAGTATCCTCGACTACGAACAATATAATATTAATTACCGGTATGACCCTTTACCTGATTACAAGTATCCTCGACTACGAACAGACTTATATTAATTACTGAGATGTCCTTTAATCTAATGTCAAGTTACCTCGACTACGAACAATCTACTAGTTATTACCGATACGACCTTTAACCTGATGTCACGTATCCTCGACTACGAACAAAATAATATTAATTACCGAGATGAACCTTTACCTGATTACAAGTATCCTCGACTAAGAACAATATAATATTAATCACCGAGATGACCTTTAACCTGATGACAAGTATTCTCAATTACGAACAATATAATGTTAATTACCGAGATGAACATTTACCTGATTACAAGTATCCTCGACTACGAACAATATAATATTAATTACTGAAATTGCCTTTAACCTGATGTCAAGTATTCTCGATTACGAACAATATAATATTAATTACCGATATGACCATTTACCTGATTACAAGTGTCCTCGACAACAAACAATCTTATTTTAATTACCGAGACGACCCTTTACCTGATGCCAAGTATCCTCGACTACGAACAATCTTATATCAACTACTGATATGACCCGTTATCTGGTGTCAAGTATCCTCGATTACGAACAATCTAATATTAATTACCGAGATGACACTTTACCTAATTACAAGTATCCTCGACTACCAACAATCTAATATTAATTAGCGAAATGACCTTTGACCTGATGTCAAATATACTCGACTACGAACAATCTTATATTAATTACCGAGATGACCTTTATCTGATTACAAGTATCCTCGACTACGAACAATCTAATATTAATTACCGAGATGACCCTTTACCTGATTACAAGTATCCTCGACTAAAAACAATCTTATATTAATTACCGAGATGACCCTTTACCTGATGCCAAGTATCTTCAACTACGAACAATCTAATATTAATTACCGAGATGACCCTTTACCTGATGCCAAGTATCCTCGACTACGAACAATCTAATATTAATTAGCGAAATGACCTTTGACCTGATGTCATATATACTCAACTTCTAATGATTCGCTTTTCTAATGACCCATTTTAAATCACGGGACGTCTGACATATACAGTAACATCATGTATATCAATATATCTCCATTATTTGCAGCTGATGATTGATCATTGACTGTATCCGGTTCCAACTTTTTTATTTTGACATTGGAAAAATGAGGTCAAGTCACATTCATCTGCGAATTATCCTTACT
Organism: Serripes groenlandicus; assembly: GCA_031761405.1. Classification (NCBI taxonomy): domain Eukaryota; kingdom Metazoa; phylum Mollusca; class Bivalvia; order Cardiida; family Cardiidae; genus Serripes; species Serripes groenlandicus. The sequence goes on from JASEVX010000016.1 coordinate 18,358,881, forward strand.
TTATTGTTAATATTAGTCGCGTTATCGGGACAACTGTCTGGTATGAGCTAGCAATGACATTCAACCTGAGCAATACACTTTACAAGGCTGTGAAGTTCGATTTTGCTCTTCCTAGTGCTGGAATTACAAAAACATCATGCACGAATTATTGTGTACGCTTTAACGAGTCGCTTTGTTGAAATGCTTCTACGGAGTCATCGCCCAAGAGCGACTCTTGCAATATCACTGGAAAACTTAAGCTTAAACTGGTACATATTGAATTAATTTAAGCTTGAGTTTTATTAAGTAAAAACACTCTTGTCCTTTTAGAGTGGACATCTTTTCAAAGCTTTTTCCGTTTCTCTGAGGACAGAATATTAATCACATGTGCCACTATAAAAGGACTGGAACTTGGGTCATTCGAACACGAGCCCAGGTTAGATGGATCAACGTCCAAAACATTACACATTCCATTCTTAGTATTGTAATTATAGCATCGAGTCTATATTATTCTATATGAGCTTTAGAGATTCATTATTAAGGAAATAGTCTACACATACAGTATATTTCCCACAACCAAGCTGCCTTATAGAAGTATAAAGCATCATTCGCATGATGGTATTCCACGGTCGCACAGATCTCAATATTGTCTTTAGATGAAAAAGGGATTGATCCAAGGGAAATAACAACGGCCCGGCGTTGGGAATATATATGCACAGTTACTGCCCTTTGTTCTCAGTTTTCAACTTTATTACCAGAAGTAAAGGAAAACTAAAACGTCAATCTTTGCCTCTAGTTTAATTTCGTTTAACCGAGTGTCTTAAACCTATCAACTCCACCAACAGACAAGTCAGACTGGTGCGCGACAATATGTCTCACGATATGGAGATTTTCTAGCTTTTGATGTTGGAAAAAGATCTAGCTGGAGATCATCCTCACATAAACGATTGAATAGCCCGAGCAACTTTAAAAATGTTAAAGGGCCAATTTAAGGAATTCCAAGATAACGAATTTAGCCACGGAGTCCAATATTGACACAACTAGTATAATTATATATATAATGTATGCTTGTATGGTGTTTGGATATGAGCCGTTCCACGAGAAAACCAGTATTGTGGACTCTGCGTAAGGTATCGACCCGTATCAGCCTAAGCATGCCACGCAGGCATACCAGGAAAGACAGACAGTTCGCCTCCTGTTGATAATCTATTTCAGGAACCGTTACTATATACCTCTATTCCCCTGAGATGGAATGTGTCGACCCCGATTAGCCTGGGTGGGTCGCGCAGGCCGATGTGGTCGATACATTACGCAGATTCCATAATGGTGTTTTTTCCATGGAACGGCCCATTAGTTTCTTATGTATTATTTCATACATAGATGTTTTATTTGGGAAAAAAATGAACATACTTGTCACCTAAGACTGTGCAATTGTGCCCATTGTAATTTTTGTCCCTTATAAAGTGGTTACCGCGTACGACTTGGGAGCGATTGTACCCATTGTTATGTTCGCCGAGGTAGAAATAAGTTTAAACTTAAATTTTAAATTATATACATATTTCGTCATATTACTTTCATAGCTGCTATAATGCACAGTTCTCCGTGGTAGAAATAAGATTAAACTTAAATTTTAAATTATATACATATTTCGTCATATTACTTTCATAGCTGCTATAATGCACAGTTCTCCGTGGTAGAAATAAGTTTAAACTTAAATTTCAAATTATATACATATTTCGTCATATTACTTTCATGCTGCTATAACGCACAGTTCTCCGTGGTAGAAATAAGTTTAAACTTAAATTTCAAATTATATACATATTTCGTCATATTACTTTCATAGCTGCTATAATGCACAGTTCTCCGTGGTAGAAATAAGATTAAACTTAAATTTTAAATTATATACACAATTCGTCATATTACTTACCGCGAGAAAACCAACAGTATGGCCTCGTTGTAATGTATCGACCCATATCATCTTGCGCAGTCCGCACACACTGATCCGGGCCGACACATTCCGTCTCAGGGGGATAGAGGTATAGAATAATGATACAATACTGGTTTTCTCGCGGGAAGGCTCATATCTAGAAGTGAAACTAGACGTTAATAATTTTTTTCCTCTGCCGTACTTAATATATTATTTGGATCTAATCAAGCATTGTTTTAACTATACCAGCAAGTAGACTGTATCTTATAACACTCGCTGAAAATAATCTGGTTTACTAGGACAGAGATTTTGAATGCCCGAAATAAAACTTAATCCAGTCGTAAAAGTGTTTACGTTTAAGTTTTTTGTTTCCCTTGGCACGTTAAACAACTGACAATTGACATTGAAACAAATTCTCTTCAACAGTTGAATTTAATATAGTTGTTTTCCGCAAAGGATGTCGTATAAAACATTGGGAATAGTGGACATATGATGGGAAAACTGTAGATATAGTTTACGAGTTTAATTACCTTGAAGTAGTACTGAATTATAATGGCTAGTTTAATTGTCTGCAACAGTTGAATTTAATATAGTTGTTTTCCGCAAGGATGTCGTATAAAACATTGGGAATAGTGGACATATGATGGGAAAACTGTAGATATAGTTTACGAGTTTAATTACCTTGAAGTAGTACTGAATTATAATGGCTAGTTTAATTGTCTGCAACAGTTGAATTTAATATAGTTGTTTTCCGCAAGGATGTCGTATAAAACATTGGGAATAGTGGACATATGATGGGAAAACTGTAGATATAGTTTACGAGTTTAATTACCTTGAAGTAGTACTGAATTATAATGGCTAGTTTAATTGTCTGCAACAGTTGAATTTAATATAGTTGTTTTCCGCAAGGATGTCGTATAAAACATTGGGAATAGTGGACATATGATGGGAAAACTGTAGATATAGTTTACGAGTTAAATTACCTTGAAGTAGTACTGAATTATAATGGCTTGTTTAATTACCTTGGATTAGTACTGAATTATAATGGCTTATTTAATTACCTTGGAGTAGTACTGAATTATAATGGCTAGTTTAATTGTCTGCAACAGTTGAATTGTGGAAGAAACACTTAAAGTCATGAATACACTATTCACTTATGTTCGTGAATTTAGCTTTTATTTTTAATTTTTAATTATGAGTCAGAGGTTAGCCGCTTTTTGAATGAAAGTCCTTGAGCGACTACATATGAAGTTTTGTAAAAGCCTGTTAGGCGTAAAACTATTCACTTGTAAGGATGTTGTTTACGGATAATTAGGACGTGTTTCTCTCAGTTTTTCTAGACAAGTAAACTTTTTAAAATATTGATTTAAAGTAAATCGAACAGACAATTGTAATATGACATTAATGAACCAGTGCTTACTATATGATCTTAAGAAATGACACATGAATTAAAGATCAGAAGTATGTTAGCAAACAATGGATTTTTTAAATGTATGTGAAGTAACGCTTATTGTTTATCCAAAGTAGTTCATAACAATTTTCAACCAAAGACTAACTGACATTTTGTTCCAACAGTGGTCACGTGATAAGGTTCTGACTTATAAGAACGCTATTTAGATAAGTTTGAAATCAGACAGAAAAATAATTGTGTAAATTCGTCTCATAGTCTACACATATGGAACATATTGTCAATATGGGACAGGCAGGGTGGAGAGAAACCAAATACATATTTAATAATGGCGATATAGAAGTCGAATTTCATGTTATATTCTTACTTGTTTTTTGTATAAAATGTAATTAGGAAAATGTATTTAAGAAACCACTTAATTGATAGACGTAGTGTACAAACAACGTGCATAATTGTTAGTAGTTTAGTAGTAGTTTCATATTTTATTTAGTGACAAGTATAACATTCACATTTTGACAGTAATAATTGTACATATTGGGCGTATTACCCAGCCATACAAATGGCTTATTGTTATGTTCTACGAACACGTCAACGATCAATAACCTCATCAGTTATATCTAATGCGCTCTTGTGATAAGAAGGAACCAAGTATATACATGAAATGTTTAATTATACTCATTTACATTTATAAATTCTGTATATTAAAACATGTTGTATGAAGATCAATATCACGATTAGTATCAGTATAAGTATTCGTATATATATATATATATATATATATGTGTGTGTATATATGTATGTATATGTTTATATGTCTATCTATATGTGTATGTATATATCAAAATATGTGTGTAATATACATATAGATGCTTTTATTGTTATGACATGAACATAATTTGTAATCATTGTATGGACGAAAAACTTCTTGTTTTTGTCTAAAATAAAATGTGTGTTGTGTTTTGTTCTGATCTATATAGTTGGCAAAACTGCATTGGAATGCATTACATCACTTTAAAAGTACACACACATAGCGTGAAAATCAAATCGAATATTTACACATTGTTTCATGCACAATCATATAAAAACAGATATCGATTATATTATGAATACTTCCAGGACTCTCCAAAGAACGGTAAGTGGGTCTTTAAGAGGAACGAATGCTATCTATTGACTATCTCCCTTTGTGTTTCCCTCAAGTAGCCAATGTGATTTACATTCTAGTTCAGCGCTCTAGTCTGTCGTCTGTTTAAATACTACGTTCGTGTTTCGGTAATCTGCACATTGCCTGTGTAAAATAATAAACCGCTTTAATTCAGAGTATAAATTGGCAAGGAAGCGAATATGGGTGATCTTAACATTTTCCCACATACAAGTAATCTGTCGCAGACAACTTTGAAAATATATAGGCCAAAAATTTAAATTTTATATAAATGAAAGTAAAATTATTGTATGGTTAAAAGCATTGTTTCAAAAAGAGAACTTGTTCATCATGGAAGTCACAAAACGAGGGCAGTTTCTCGGTTTGCCAAACTATTTTCAAAATTCTTGCGTTGCAGGAGCAACAGTAAGTGTCTGTATGTGGAAATAGGTTAATTTGACAAAGTCTTGTAAATTTACATCAAGGTACCTATGTACGTGTATGTTATTATGTCAGTTCCAAGTCTTTAAAGTGTTAATGCTCATAAAGTTCATGTGGGCTTCGTTCAACTATCGTATAACGTGACGCTCTGCATTTGTGACGTGTTATTTGAATTGTTGCTACAGAATCAAAAGAAATGAGTGTACCCTTGCATACCACAGATTATTTCTAGAAATTAGCAATATGAACAGTGATATCAATTGATACTTTAAATACGAACACATTGAGTCAACAATGTTTAAAAGAAACGTATTAATCTAGTCTTTAATAAAACATGACATACGTATATAAATAGAAGTGAATATGAGCCCTCCTGCGAGAAAACAAACATTGTGGACTCTGCGTAAAATATCGACCCAGATCAGCCTGTCCGCACAGGCTGATCCGGGCCGACATATTCCCTCTTAGGGGGACATACAGTAATGATTCCTGAAACAGAAAGTCCACTGAAGCTAAATGTGTATATCAGGGTTAGTCTTCGTCGAATGCTAAGGCTGATCCGGATCGATGCTTTACACAGACTCCACAATGTTGTTTTTCTCATAGGACGACTCATATGTCTATGAAACTTAATTCAAATTGTTTAGAACGCGTAACATTCAAGGAAACACCATATACACACGTAGATAGTCGTTACTATGTATATGATACACTGTCTATCTAGTTAAGATCGATTGATATTAATTTAAACATCGACTAAGAATCACATGTTCGTACCTATGTCTATGAGACGTAAAAAATCTGGTTTATAACGAGACGTACTAAAAATACATCGATTACGCACTCACATAGTCGTTCTATGTATATACGACGTACTTATCAAGCTTACAGTGTGATTGGTATTCAATGATCCATCGTATACGAACATAGAAAGTCGTTATTACATGTATGTATACGAGACATTGTCTATCTAGTTAAAATTGATTGATATTAATTACAACATCAACTACGAATCACATGTGCCTACCTATATCTATAACGAGGCACACTCAATGATACATCGACTACGAACACAAATAGTCATACTGTGTATATACGACGTACACTATCTAGCTTACAGTGTGATGGGTATTCAATGATACATCGAAACCAACATAGGTAGTCCTTAGTATGTATATGAGACACTGTGTATCTAATTAAGATCGAGTGATAGTAATTGAAACATAGACTACGAATAACTTGTTCGTACCTATGTCTATGAGACGTAAAATACCTATGATACATCGTATACTAACATAGGGATTTGTTAATTATCCGGGAGATATGATATATAATGTGTTACTACGCATATTTCCTAATCTATCAAACACGAACCCTAGGTCGCGTTTTGTGTCTATGAGACATTCACCATATAATTTACAGCAAGGACATACCTTACAAAGGAACGTCAACAACGAGGGATATTCCATACGTTATCAAATACGAACCCAAATCGTCGTAATATGTTTACGAGACGTAATATTCCGAGTTGTTTACTAGGAATATGCAACTTCAATAACAAATCTAATGAGTCGTTCTATGTATTGAACATCACTTGTTGCAGGCAAGAAAACCAACATTTTGGACTCTGCGTAAAGTATCGACCCGCATCAGCATAAGCATGCCGCGCAAGCTAACCCGGAAAGACGCTTATAGCCTCATGTAGATGTTCTGTTTCAGGAATCATCACTCTATCAATATATCCCCCTCAGACGTAATGTGTCGGCCCGGAATCTGAATCGATATATTACGCAGAGGCCATAATGGTTTGTTTTTTTCTCGGGACGGCTCTTATTTTGAATATTACCGAAAACGAGTGATGGACAATGAGTAATCAAACACGAACCTATGTAGTCTTACGGGTCGTTATATGTATATAATACATGAGGAATATGTCTTACAACGAGTGATATACAATGATAAACCACATACGAACCTATGGAGTGTAATAAGTCGTTATATGTATATAAGACATGAGGGATATTGCCTACAACGAGTGATGTATAATGATAAATCAAACACAAACCTATGGAGTCGTAATATGTTGTGTCCCTGCTAGAGTCTAAATCTTCGTAATTACTAGGGGATACGGCAGCTGGTTCGTCATTCCCCAATGATCGATTTCTATGAAAATAGATACACAAAAAGTTGATTCAATGCATCAACGAGGTCTAAAATGTCAACTGCAATGATGCAACGAACTTACAGTATTGAGGTTAAAGGAACAGTCACCGACTGCGTTCAACATAATAACATCAGGGGTGAGGTCAAGTAAAACGATGCATTTATTTTCTAAATGAAGTGAATCTCTGCGAGAACATCATGGGCATATAAACCGTAATAAAGGAGACTAGTATCCAAGCTTAAATACCAGCATAAGTTTTGTATTGAAGTCCACTGTTAGAAAAAGCGTTACACATCATCTTGGCGACGATTCTGTTTCGAGTCGAAACAAAATGTGGAAAACAAATGGCGGTAAAACGATGCATTTATTTTCTAAATGAAGTGAATCTCTGTGAGAACATCATGGGCATATAAACCGTAATAAAGGAGACTAGTATCCAAGCTTAAATACCAGCATAAGTTTTGTATTGAAGTCCACTGTTAGAAAAAGCGTTACACATCATCTTGGCGACGATTCTGTTTCGAGTCGAAAAAAAATGTGGAAAACAAATGGCGGTTCGTAAATGTATATGTTAAACGACCCTATCAATCGTCGGACATTTATTGCGTGATATATTGTTACTGTTTTTATATCAAAACCATTTAAAACAACTGTTAATGTTAATGTTCTATATACTAAAGTGTTTAAAACACACAAAATGACATATGTTAAATAGAAAATATCAAATTAAATAATAAAAAGGTTATTGCATAACTATGGGAAAGTATTGAGTTGGGACCCTTTCCTTCGGTGAAGTTCTGCACTCGCAAGCTTGGGCAACATATCCGGAGGAACTCGTCCAACACAATATTGTCCCATACACTTGCAATCACTTATAATAATGTATGTCTTGTATTCCAGTATGTCTACGGACAATGAAGAACAAAATAAACATAGAAATTATCGCATTTTAATGGGATCGAAATGGCATCTCAAATACATACCAATCCAGTATGACTTTTACATCTTGGGATTTAAAATGTACTTTATATTATTCATAAACTGTTAATTGGGAGAAAGTGATTAATCAAGTAGGTGAAAATAAACACACATTATTACCTTGTCCTTAACACAAATATAGCAATCATTATATTTACAACTTTCTGATTAATCAAGTAATTGAAAATAAACACACATTCTTGCCTTCTCTGTAACACAAGTAAAGCAATCATTATATTTACAACGATGTGATTAATCTATTATGTTATAATAAACAAACATTATTACATTCTCCGTAACACAAATAAAGCAATCATTATTATTGTTGCAGTAACAACGCTGCTGATAATGGCAACGATAATGACTGTTATCAACCAACTCGAAATATCACTTGATCCCTCTTTCTGTATCAAACTGGTATCTGAAGATAAAATGGATGATCATTCCACGGTATATTTTCAATTTCTTAAATCTAGTTCACGTATTTCCTTTCATTATTCATAACTGATAGACGAAACATTATGCATATTGTTAATGATACATTTCCGTAGCTGTGACCCTCAAGTTTAATAATTATAAAACGTCTCTATTAGATAACTGGTGCTTGAGCTTCCCACAAGTCTTTTTTCGGTATCGTCGTGAACATAAGACAATGTTCACAGAGGAGTTAGCCTGTATTATGGTGCTTGACCTTCCCATAGGTCTTCTTCCGTATCGTCGTGAACATAGAACAATGTTCACAGTGGAGCTAGTCTGTATTAGATGACTGGTGATTGACCTTCTCACATGTATTCTTACGTATCGTCGTGAACATAAGAAAATAGAGCTAGTCTGTAGTATGTACTGGTGGCCTAAATAATTGAATAACATGTCTATGTCTAGTACACTTTCACAATTGAGCTAATCTGCAAATGACAATACACATTTGCTGTAGGATTCAATAGTAGAAGTCACAACTGAAGCAAAGCATAAAGAGCTAAAGCGGCATGTGTGGTTTAACCCGACTGTTCACTGATCACGTTTTTCTTAAACTGAGGTTTATCATAGCAGTCCATATATATTAATTTAATCGTGATACTTTAAGATGTGCTCTCTGAGAGTTGCTCGTTTGCTACAACTGTTGGTTATGTTTACCAATTTATATAAACATACATGTTTCATGCATCGGTCACGTTTACGTAATACTATAGTAGCGTGTAACAAATGTTCCCCCATTTCTATGTGAACATGTGATTCACGATTTGTCCTGTGTATCTATTAGGGATGGCAACGATTAATCGGTTACCCGGTTGACCGTACGTTTTCCGAGTAATCGGTTAGTGATTTTGGTAACCGAGTACTCGGAAGAAAAGATAAAACATATACACAGTTGGGTTTCACCTTTTGTTCTTTTCAATTTGTCACACGTATTTTTACTCAATTATATGACTCCATGGTGTGGCTTGTTGTATCGTATGGAGCTAATCTTTGGGGTAATAAATCCTTTTCGTGTATAAATGCGGTTCATAATCGAGCAATGCGATTTTATCTAGGAGTAGGCAAATACACCCCTAACGCAGCAGTCTCTGGTGAAATGGGATAGGTACCACCTGTGGTACGCCAATGGAAACATATTGCTAACTTCTGGGTTCGTCTCTCTCAAACAAATGATACAAGGTTAAATAAAAGCATTGCGATGAGGGCCCATGGTAAGTCCTCACGCTGCAATAATTGGTTCTCTGTCATAGGTAAACATTTTACGCAGTTTAAAATAGAAAATTTCAATAATTTGGATAGGCCTTTACATAAACAATCATTTATTAACGGGGTTGAAAAGGCGACCATGACTATTTATTAAGCGGATTGTCTTGTTACGCTTAATAAGGTCAATGGCTCTGCTGGTCTTGGTAGAAATAAGCTTCGAACCTACCGCACGTTTAAGCAAGTATATGAAACAGAAGGATACTGTAACCTTATTCTACCTCCTAGCCACAGGTCAGCATTGTGTAAATTTAGGTGTGGTGTAGCCCCCATACGCATTGCAACCGGCAGATATGCAAATATCCTATTAGAGGATCGTAAATGTCCATTTTGTAATGTTCTCGAGGATGAACAGCATGTTCTCCTTGATTATGTTATGCACACTGATTTGAGATCAGAGCTTTTTGTCAAAGCAGAAGAAGCAAAGCCGGATTTTGCAGAATTGGCTAAAAACGACCAACTCTCGTATTTATTGACAAGTCCTTTAATAGTTCGATATTGTGCCAACACCTGTTTTAACATTCTTAAAAGACGTAGATTTTATCTTAGTAAATAATGTCTTAATATATAACATGTATTCTTTTCCAGCAATTTTAATCCAAGCAATAATCAGTCAGTTATCAATGTTATCACATGTTTCCCCCTTGTTTTAATAATCCTTTTTTTTTTTACTTTAGTAGCTTTACTTCTCATTAGTAACACATGTGTTCGATTCTCTTTTCCCTTTTTTAAACATCGACTAATTAGAGGCTGATTATTGGCTCCATGTTGTATATAGTAATTGCTATGATTGTACGATATGCTTATATCGAAAGAATCCTATAATTCTAGTTAGAATGGCCATGTATAATAACATGTACATGTATGTAACTATAGGTCAACATATACATAATGACTCGGGTTCTCAAGAGAAAATAACCTGGAAAAGCGAACGTGCAGATGAATATCGCAATTTAATTTTTTCAGAATTAAGTAGTATAAACGAGTTGATTAATCAAATAACTAACGAACATATGAATTTTGATTATGGCATTAATAAATTGTCGACGATTTTCCATGAATGCGCGTTCACTGTTTTCGGTAGACAATTGCCCTCAGGCCCTTGTATAAACAAAACTGAGCGTAAATTTCACAGTGCATGGTTTAACAGTGAATGTGAGACAGCCCGTCGTGAACTAAGATTATCAAATCGAGCTTACAAAAAGTGCAGATCCCTACAGAATAGGGAGTTACTGATTTCAACCCAGAAAACATATCGTTTGGCCAAAAAGCGTGCGAAGTTCAAATATAGAGATGATCAGAAACGAACCTTTCGTAAATTGGCTTGTGAAAGTCCACAGAAATTTTGGAGCGAAGTACGAAAATTTAGAACAAAAAGTAAACAGTGTGAAATAGATAGTACAACTATGTTTGATCATTTCAAAACGCTCTTTTCGTCCGATAATGTTTTCACCACTGAGGAAACTGAGTCCTTTTTGAACGATGATAATTTTGATACGATTAGTGTATTTGAACTTGATAGCGATTTCACGGTTGATGAAGTGCAGTCTGCTATTAGTTGTCTTAAAAGCGGGAAAAGTGGAGGTGTCGACAATTTATTGCCAGAAATGTTTTTAGAATGTAAATCGATATTAAGTCATAACTTGTGCAAATTGTTCAATTACATGTATAATAACAGTTTATATCCGGAAAGCTGGACTAAAGGGATAATCGTTCCAGTTCCCAAAAAAGGTAATTTATCTGATGTAAATAATTATAGAGGGATAACTTTAACTAGTATTTTCTCTAAGATATTTTCTATTATGTTAGATAACCGATTGCGCAAATGGGCCGAAAGTCACAATGTGCTTAACGATTGTCAATTTGGTTTTCGAAAGAAGCGCAGTACTACAGACTGCATTTTTATTCTTAGCTCGATTGTTAACAAAGTTATAAAGCACGAGAATAAAAAAATTATATTGCGCTTTTGTTGATTTTAAGAAGGCTTTCGACCTTGTGTATAGAAACGGTATTTGGCAAAAACTACTTAATCAGGGTGCCTCGAGCAAGATAGTTAAAATGCTACGAGCAATGTATGAACGAGTACAGTCATGTGTTCGTTCTAATGGAAGTTATTCTGAATATTTCAACAGTTATTCGGGCGTCAAACAAGGCGAGCCGTTGTCGCCATTTTTGTTCATTTTATTTATAAATGACATGTACGAAAATCTTGTAGTACAAGAAAATGATTCATTTACCATAGATGAACTTAAAGTATTTATCCTGTTATTTGCAGACGATACTGTTTTGCTAGCTTATACCAGTGATGGATTACAGAGTTTATTGAACCAACTGAATAACTATTGTGTTAAATGGGGAATTACAGTTAATACCGATAAAACGGTTGTAATGGTTTTTAAACAGGGAAACCATCCGGAAAATGTTAGTCTTTATTATAATAATGAAATTTTAAAGAATGTAACTAGATTTTCCTATTTGGGAGTAAACCTCTCTAGTAATGGTAGTTTTTATCAAACCCAGAAAACATTGTCTGACCAAGCACGAAAAGCGATGTTTTCCTTATACTCACTTTTTGATAAGGTTAATTTCGATATCAGGGATAAAATTAAGTTATTTGATAGCATGGTTAATCCCATCTTGAGCTATGGATCAGAGGTATACGGATTTCACAAATCTCCTGACGTAGAAAAGGTTCACTTGAAATTTATGAAGAATATTATGGGCTTAAATCGCAATGTAACGAATGCTTGTATCTATGGTGAACTTGGGAGATTCCCTCTTTGTGTTACTAGAAAAAATAGAATTATCAAATATTGGTATAAGCTTGGCAAAACTCCAGATTCCCTGATGTATAAACTTATGTATAATTGTAATAACATTGGCTCAAACAATTGTAATACATGGTCTGTTAATGTGAAACAATTATTATGTAGCTTAGGATTTCAATTTTTATGGAACAGTACTGCTGTAAATGATGGTCATATCGCCGCTATAGCGCAACGAATATATGATCAATACTTACAGCATTATCACAATGACATTGAAACGTCTAGCAAACTTGATACATTTTCACTAATAAAAAATGATATTGCAATGGAACCATATATGGTACATGTATCGAACTTCAGACATAGACAGGCATTAAGTAAACTGAGATGTTCAAGCCATTCTTTAGAGATCGAAACCGGTCGACATAACAACACACCACGTACCAGTAGAATATGTAAAAAATGCACAATGAATGTTTTGGAAAATGAATATCACTTTATTCTAGTTTGTCCCTATTATCGAGAATTAAGAAATACTATTCTGCCTAAATACTATTGTAAATGGCCAACTAGGCAAAAGTTTGTACAGCTGCTTAAATGTCAATCTACAATAGTTATGAGCAAGTTTGCTAAATATACATACGAGGCTTTTATTTATCGCCAGAAAGAAAATGACAATTTTGTTTAACATTCCAAACTAACCATTTATTATATTTTTCTCATGTTATATAATATATATATTGTTGTCCGCCTGTAAGGACTATAAAACATTTGTTATGTTTTTCGTCAATAAAAACTTTTGACTTTGACTTTGACTATAATATGTGTCGTGAATTGTTTTGTACAGTGTATATGTTTGTATTTGACTTTGTTTGTACATGGATGAGACTTAAATAAATAAATAAATTTCACGTATCTGACATGAGAGGTTAATTATTCACACCTCGATCGGCCAATGTTTACATTACTGCGATAACAGCCGCACTCGATTTTATTGATGATCGTTTGTTTGGTTTGTTCCCGGAACGCCTACTCGATTAAATCTCTACCTGGTCAAAATTAAGGATTAGGGGGCCCGTTAAAGGGCAGTTATAAGTGATCAATTTATGTGGACTTAATTGCATACCCAACTTTCAGTTTTATCCACTCTGGAAAAACCGATACATTTTTTATATGGAACAAAGAAGGGCCAATTTACTTTATAACTAATATCTCAATTAAGAATGGCAATATCCTTTAGCAACAAACGAAGTATTAAAGCTTAAATCCTCACCGATTTAATGATATTTTTTTCATAATTTACAAATAAAAAGATTTTGGTCCTTTTTGCAGTTTACGTAAGTCGCCTGTATTCCCTCTTTGTTCTATATAAAAAAAGGTTAAAAATGGATGAAACATTTTTTTAATTACTTAAATAATCACATTTTTAAACAAAATGTGCTTTAACTACAAGTGGATTAAAGAAGTAAAATGTCTCATCTTTCTGAATATATATTTTTTTATGAAATATATTCACAATATTTTGGTCCTTTTTAACTTTGTGTAACAGTACCATGCCATTTTTAAAGCATTTTTGTTCGTGAAAATTGATATACGTGTATTGATGTAATAACTTATCGATTTCTACGGTTTAGTTTATTGGGGTCATAAAACTCGACCGTCATGAACAAGGGAAGTGTATAATAATTTCTATACACTGTCCCTGCATAAAACAATAGGCTTATAAAAATAGGTTATATTTTAGAGATCATTATGTTTTATAGATTTGATGGTGGTGTTTTTTCCTTCAGTTTAAGTTTTTCACTGTATTTTAATTTTAAAATTACATAAATATGTATTAAACATATACGAAATTAAATAAATGTTTTAGATCATGAAACTCATTTTATTACTCAATAAAATAAAACATAAAAAAGTATATATATATTGTAACAGTTTTTATTAATTTGGATTACAAAGAAATAAACGTGTTTGTTGTTGTTAACCTTCAAGTATTTATTAAAATGATACGTTATGAAACAAACCTAATCTGTTTTTGACACATAGCACTTGTTTTAATATTCTGGTAATTTCCACGTATGTCGGGTGACTATGTCTAATGTCTAATTTGTTAATTGGCATTCAACAAATATGTGGTACATGTTATTGTTGTAGACACTTAATTATTATTTAATTTCCAGTATCGATAATCTTAAGTTTAATTTTTTTTCCGGGTTTCCAATTTTTATGCCGATTACACTTCATCAATCCATTGGAACCCGGTTGAGGCGAACATTCTTTCAGGCGATTTTTCCATTGCCTCTCACCTCTGATGTATGTGAGAAAGTAGTCAGTGGCTTCGAAAGAATGTTGTGTAAGTACTGGTGTGGGGAAGCCAGGAAAACATGGGTAGGTGCACTGACCGCCGTGATATGACCAAAGCTGTTGAAAGCGGCGTTAATCTCCAAACAAACAAACAATCTATTGGCCTATTGTAGACTATTATATAGACAGTTATATGTTTGTACAAAAGTATAAATTAATAGTAAATTTTAGTGATTTCATTTCTCATTAAACATTTAGTGTCTTTAATGAAAGGTCAAAATATATATTTTTTTGTAATAATGTTATTGCGTCTGTTTGTGTTTTTCGAACCGAGTCTTTCTCTTCTAACCTCTCGTTATTCATCCTCTGTCTTTATCTTTTTCTCTTTCATTCTTTCTCCCCCAGTCTCTTTCCTCAGACTCTCTCTCTTTCTTTCTCCCATTTTTGTACTCTCTTTCCCACTAATTGGCCTGTTATAAATTACGCATTAATTTGAATGTAGGTCAAATTTCCCCTACAGACAAAAACCCCTAGGCAATCATAGACAGTATTCCCTATATCATGTTTCCCCTACAGACAAAATCCCCTACTTTATACATGTTCCAATTCCCTACTATATACATGTTATATGTTATATTTGAATATTATCTTTTTAATGATTTAATTGTGTTAACTAGCTTAATTACACAAAACATTGATTTTGTTTAATTGTATTTTCATTAAAAAGACTGAAAGATTTTTATTTTTTTTCTATTTTACAAACATTATCGTTGTAAATCAGAGTAATCAAACCCTAATTTAGTATATAAGTAATCATTTAATAAAGTTATTAGTTGCCTTATAACAATTCATACAGTGCTTGCATAATATTCACTGAAAATAGTTGAAAACGTTTTTGAAAAAGGGAGAAGTTGTTTATCATTTTGCCACAATGTTTTCAATTCCAATCTTCATGTGGGTTGTTAAACCCATACCCAGCAAAAAATGAACGCGAGAGCAGAGAAATAGACACTAGTTTTCCGGAGAAATGTTGAAGTTAGTGTCACATACGATAAGATCTAACGTTCGTGCATATTTGTGCTCGTATATGAGTATGAATTATGTATGTCATACAGTTAAACAAAGACCAACATTTTTTTCTCAATATACATATAACGCTTTTTGTTCATTGTTAAGCTAGAAATGTATGATTAATATTTATCTATTTACAGTGTTATAAATGAGATTTAATTTTAATGTCTTTTTAGTATTTTGAAGGATGTATTCATTCGAAGAAAAATAAAGAAATACTGAACAAATGCTGTGTTTTTGTGATCGTCAAACTCTTCAACTTACAAGAAAAGTCATTAATTATCACGTTTATATTGCAAACATAAAACAGTCATTAAACTGCAATATTGTTTACACATGAAATATATGCAGATCGAGTATCATGTTTAATCTTACTTAATTCAATTTATATAATAATATTCTAAATTTAACAGTGTCTTAATTAGCCAGGATCTTACATTTAAATTGATTATGTTATTAGTTCAGCAAAATAAAAACTAGAGTAATGCCTCTAATTTAAATTACCCCGAGGCAGGGCAATAAAACTTGACCAATATCGATTTATTGATTAACTGATAGGGTATCACGCATCACTGCGTTTTATAGACCGGTACTTAAAGATTATCAACACTGCATTACAAATAAGGAGCGTAACTTTACCGATTCAATCGTTAGCCCTTAATTGAATTATGTCCCTTGATTTTTGATTAGGTACCGAAAGTTGGACATGATTATCATTATGACAATATAATTGAACATGGTCAGATTGTTACTTTCATAAAAGTAATAATATTATTTTTTATTGCATACTTTGATATTGTTCCTTCTTGTTTCCATACGAACAAAGGATGCAATATCATTTGATATTGCACGGGTTGATATTGCACTGGAATCTTTTTCACGTGACGCTAAGGACGGAACTATTTCCATACACTAACGTTACAAAGCGCTCTCATCCAACCTTTCATGATTTAGAGACCAGCTAACTTCTACTTCTACTTTGTTACTGTCAGGGCTTAGTGCATCGCAGGCAAGTGAAGCCATTAAAATGGTTAAAACAACTAATTAGGCATATTTACAAATATAAATGAAATAACAAAACACCTGTGTTGTTTAGGCTGTGTATATTAATGTAGACGGGACTTGAATCAGTTTACAGATGTGATCTGCTCAAGGTTCGGCTCTCTGATAGTCCTAGGAAAAAGCTGTGCTTATACGGTTCGTAGTAGATTGTTTGGTACATCTTTTATAGATGACACGTAGTGAAAAAATCGATAGACATACACAAAACCCAATCTGGTCTATTTATAGCGTTAGCTATGCTAGTAAATATGTACGTAGTTTCTGACGTAATAATGTGACGTGTACATCAATAATATTGCTCGATTGTTGTTTTGATTGTGGTTGACGATCTATTATAAGTGTATCAACAAATAAAGTGGGATTCATAACTACTAGGATGAATAAGCAAATGATTGTTTTAAAGGTAGGTCTTCAGATTTGTTTTGTTATCCTCCGATGTGAAGTTTATCAACGCAGTAGCCTTTATATGTATATCAAAGATGTGTGTTCGCTTTACTAAACATACTGCGAGGTCAAAAGGCCCTTTTAAAGGGGCATCTAAATCGTAATAAAAAAACAAATATCCAAGCGTAAATACAAGAATGTAGGAAGTGGAAGACAGTGGTGCAGAGGTAGAGCGTCGGCCTCTCACATCAAAGGTCCCTGGTTCGAGTCCCGTGATGAGCTGGTCCTGACTTTGGGATTTTTCCACACAATCGGCGCGAGTACTGGTTAAGTATCCAGGAAGCAGACATCGAGCGTGATTAATATAAGCTTAAAGCTTGTTTCGCAATCGATTTAAAATAAATAAGTTTAAATACAAGAATAAGATAATACACGGGTTCTTAATGAAAAACACTTTTAGAAAAGGCGTTACACCACATTTTGTCGACGATTCCAATTTCGAGTCGACAACAATGGCGGTTCGTAAATTATATTTTCCGCGACCTTAGCAACCAGCGTAAAGGAGAGTATAATTGCGCGATAAATCGTTAATGTTTATTTATCTGAGCAATCCAAAACGACTGTTAATTTTCTAACAACTTGACGTGTTTAAAACAAACAAAAAGACACATTTTAAATAGCCAATATCAAATTATACAATAAAAAGGTTATTGCATGATTATGGGAATCTATTGTGTTGGGACTCGTTCCTTCGGCGGAGTGCCCTCGCAAGCTCGGGCAACTCAGCCGAAGGAACTCGTCCAACACAATATTTTCCCATATTGATGCAATAACCTATAGTATGTATTACGCTTCAAGCCTGAATTTTAACATTTCCAATATTATACAGTTGAAAAAAATGTTTTTTGGATGAAAAGTGATTACAACATTGTTGAAAAAGGGCCAATGCATGTTAAAAGCAAAGGTTTTTTCCGCACAACAATTTTAAGTGGTACAATATCTAAAAAGGCAACAGGTTAGGGTGTTTATTCTGTGGGCATGAGTGCGATTCTCGTCTGCACTTGAAAGCGGTTTAAATATATTATAACTACATAAACAACTACAAAAAATAATACAATTTAAACCATTTTTATATTTTATCATATTAATCAACATAATATAGAAAATGAGTATTTGTAGAAATTTTTGCTTAGGCATAGCACAGAATAGAAAATATACATATATACAATAGCACATGATATACATGAGATAGATGCTATTTTCACATAGCTAAGCTCCCAACTGTATGAGTTGGGATGCTGAGTCCACATATGTCATTAAATCAATAACTCCAGTTTGGTATCTCTCTTTGAGAACTATCAGGCGACGATCAATGTTCAAGTACCGTTTGGTTCAACATTATTGGTGGTTCGGGGTCCCTCAGTTCCAAAACGATTCCACAGAGTTCTATCTCCCTCTACCCACTGTTCTGTAACATAATCGGTGAATTGTTCCGTCAGTTGGGTTATATTGGCATCATCTCTGTCTTCTAGGGCCTGGAACCAGACATCTTCAATAACATCTAGAGGAACCAAAGGAGGAATTGCCGCCCGTCTTACAAATAACTTTACATCTTCATTGTCTTTATATGGAATCTGAAGACCTGTCGCCTGTGCTCTCCGCCAAATTCATTGGGTATAATGGAAGAAACATCCTTTGGTGATGATTCCTGGAAACGTCTCGTTGACAGCATTGTGGGCGGCTGTCTCAAATTTAAGCAGGGCACTGGTTGGGGTAAATCTGAAACCAATGTCTGTCATCTTTTCTTGAATAAGAGCTCTTTCCTGGTTAGAAGGCGTAGATCACTGGGGTAATTTTGTCTCCAATCTGAATGTGTAGCCTATATATCTGGTGGAAGAGGCTTGGGCATGTGTAAAATGTTCCACCGCAGAAGAATGAGTTTGAATTTGATAGGTTTTGGAGGTTTTCAGTAGTGGCGAAGGCTATCATACGGCTGTTCTCGAAGTTGTCGTCGAACAATAGAAGCCTATCTCCAGTAGCTGTTTCTGTCCATCTTCCTTCTAGTAGTATGGCTGTCTTTGGAAGTGGAGGTGTCTGTTTTCTACGAGCTCTTTACATTGCAGATTTGGCGGAATTAAATGTCGGCAGTTTTCGCACTTCTTCTACGCAGCGACAACATTGACAAGGTCTGCTGGGTGGTTATGGTTGTATCTTCCAAAGCCTGTTGGTATGTTATTTAAGGTTGACAAAGAAGCAGAGCAACCGGGTTTGATACATCTCCAGAATACTTTGTCTTCTCCTCTACGATGTACTCTGTAGATGAATCCATCTAGTGCCAAGTTATGGCCTCCCTTTCTATTGTTGATGAGTTTAACATTAAGCTGTGCATTGGCCTTGGTTGAACATGAGAAATTATTTACACATCTTGATCATTGCCCTTAAAACCAGAAGATTCTGACAGTTTGAATTTGATCAATAGCTATTAAATTTTTAAAACAGTATGCTTTAACTTAAAGAAAGACAAATATTATGACAGTTTGAATTTAATTAATTAATAGCTATCAAACTGATAATTTTATTTACAAAACTTACTCTCTAAAATTGTAATAAAGATATTTAATACTGTTTTTAATCAATATCA
The DNA here is from genome assembly GCA_031761405.1 of Serripes groenlandicus. Classification (NCBI taxonomy): domain Eukaryota; kingdom Metazoa; phylum Mollusca; class Bivalvia; order Cardiida; family Cardiidae; genus Serripes; species Serripes groenlandicus. The sequence continues at coordinate 18,378,886 of JASEVX010000016.1, forward strand.
AAAGTTTGTAATAAAGAGTTCCAAAGTCATCTACAAAATAAATGTATAGTGTACCCTTTACAAGGCCCCCTAATTCCCTAATACACTTTAAGTCGAGTAGGCGTTCCGGGAACACACCGTTTGTTTGTGTAGGGTTAATCGAATAATTGTCAATTAAAGGACGCTTTAAAAAAAGTTTGATGTCTAATAAAGGCAGAAATGATAAGATAATGACTTATTTATTATATTCGGCGTTTGTTTTGATAATACATCAAATTGGAGTGAGTGTGATACATTTGAATTGTTGTTTTTGTAAATTATTATTTACCAACACGATTCGAAGATTTAAAGAGTAATTTGAAGTTTGTAACACATTTCCCCCTGAGTTGGTATTTAAAGATATGCAGCTATGTACCTTTTTCATTCGACATATTATAAATCGTATAACAGTCACTTCGTTAAAAAAATATCTACATAATATATTGCCATCATGCCGCCTTCTACATCATTTGTCTGGAAGTATTTCAAACGCTGTGCTGATGATAACAAAGTCAAGTGCAGTTTGTGTGGTAATGAACTGTGTTGGACTGGTGGAACCAGTAACATGCGCAACCATATTCGACTAAAACAGTGGTTATTCATTGTCGATTAATCTATACGGTTAACCGGGTAACCGGTTACAACATTGTACGAGTAACCGGTTAGTAATATCGATAACCGTTGCCATCCCTAGTATCTATACATGTAAGTACGTGTAACAAATGATTGTTATGTCTTCCTATTTATATACGAATACGTGCTACACACGTCGGTCTGGTGTTATCATGTACTGCAATCATACCGTCCCAATTAGTCCGAGAGTTCGAAAGATAAAGTGTTTGAGCTTTCCGTAGTAGAAGAACGTGAATTGTATAAGGCTTTGGTTGAAACCGAGAGACGAGTTGTCCATATTATTCGCATACTTGTTACACACGTTCGTCTTGTGTACCTATTTAAATATACTTACGTGTTACACATGTTAGTCATGCGTACCTATTAATATACACTTACTTGTTACAAAAGTTAGTCTTTTGTACATTATACTATACTTACTTGCTACACACGTTGGTCCTGTGTACCTAAAACTAAACACTTACTTCTTACACACGTTAGTATTGTGTACCTAATACTATACACTTAGTTGTAACACGTTTGTCTTGTGTACCTTATACTATACACTTAGTTGTAACACGTTTGTCTTGTGTACCTTATACTATACACTTAGTTGTAACACGTTTGTCTTGTGTACCCTATACTATACACTTACGTTAATATGAAAAAGGCAAAGCCTCATCACGAGCACAGTGTCTATAATGGGTCTAACCTGTAGGTATGTGACTACCATGATAAAGGAATCTGTTTCAAGCTGTCGGAACTGAGACAGCTGTTGTACACTATTCCTACTTTATCTCTTGGTGCAAAGTCAAATCTTCAACAAATTTAACATTCAATTCATCACATGAACATAATCAATACAGAAAGGTAAAAAAAGTAAATAGTGAAAACAAGTTTTTCCTTCAATTAGGCTTAGTGACATAGTTTCTGGGTTAAAAGCAATGTTCAAAACATCTATTCTGCCAAAGTTTCAACATGCTAACATTAAAAGAACAGCTGTCAGAGTGTTAACAAGATTTTCCTTTAATTTGGTCTAGTGACCTTATGTTTGACCCGACTTGACCAATATTTGAACTTGGTCTAGATATCAATAATCATCAGGCGAACATTCTGACAAAGTTTCAAGATGCTGAATCAAACCTTGAGGTCAAGCTGTTTACAAGATTTTTCTCAAATGTTTTTCTTTGGACCTCATTGTTGTTTTTATCCAACATGACCTATATTTTAGTCTAGATTTCACCAAAACACCAGTTCTGACAAAATTTCAACATGTTAAAATAAAAAATGCAGCATTCAAAATATCTGTCAGAGTACTAGTGTTAACAAAATGTTACTTCATTTTGGTCTAGTGACCTAGTTTTTGACCCACCATGACTCTTATTCTTACTAGGTCTAGATATTGTCAAGACAAACATTCTGACAAAGCCTCAAGCTTCTCAAGGCAAAGTGTGGTTTCTAGACTAACAAGATTTTCCTTCAATTTGGTGGAGTGACTTAGTTTATGACCCAACATGACCTAGTTTATGACCGAATATATCTAAACTTAGCCTAGATATCATCAAAACAGTTATTCTGAAAACATTTCAACATGCTTAACTTTAAAATAAGGCATCAAGAGTGTTTTCAATATGTTCCTTCAAATTGACATTGACACCTAGTTTTTTACCTCACAGGACCCAGTCTATAACTTGGCCAAGATTTGATGGAGATGATTTTCTGATAAACTTTCATTCATATTGGATGTTGTAAAATGTTGCCTGTAGATTGTTCACAAGGCAATTGTTGATGGCGCGTGACCAAAGGACATCAGACAAAACCTGATCATAAAAAACACAAACTGTGCAATAAAAAAACAGGACTTCCTTTATATACTACATTTAATTAGATAAAACAAGCTTGATATGATTTTGATAAACTTATCCATTAATAAAGATTACCTTGTATGAATCCATTAGTAATAAAGGTAATCAGCTGAAGTTCCTCTCCTGTCCTCATGATAACAGCTGTAATTCCATCAGTAAATGGGTTTCTCTCAATATATTCCCTTGTTTGATGTTGATGCAGGAAGTTATATCCCACAGTCAAAGATGCATGCAATTTTCATTGTTTTGAAAGGCACCAATGACCAACGGGTATATCACTAACTGCCTATATGAACTTCTTCTCCCATTATCGCCATAACAGCTGTGATTCCATGATTGTACAGGTTGATCTCAATCCATTTACTGTTTTGATGTGTATGCAGGAAAGAATATTACCCCACAGTCAAAGATGCATGATATTTTCATTGTATAGACAGGTACCAATGACCAAGGGGTATATCACTAACTGCTTATATGAATTTCCTCTCCAGTAATCGCCATCAGAACTGTTATTCCATGATTGTATGGGACGTTCTAAATCCATTCTGTTTTAAAATAAAACTTGATGCAGAATATGATTGACTGCTGTTATAATAAATGACATCAGACGATAACTGCAAAGTCAATAGTCGACAAAACGGCCGCCATTCATAGATTCACCTTTTTCTATCTCAAAATCACGGAAACCACTAACAATATTACAACTGTAAATTGTGTTTATGAAATTGAACACAAAATTGTTCCGTAATGGGTCAGTAACAGACCAAATAACTGATTTATTCATCGACCACCTTTCATAAGCAAAACAAATTGATATTGTTTCATTTCATTATTAAAGTGGGTTTAATACTAGGAATTTTAAAAATACTGGGACCTAATACTAGGAAAATGACATCACGTCAGCGGTTTGACGTCATTTGGCGCCCAAACCTGTAAATTTCATCTAGACATATTGTAAACGTTAATGTAAATGAAACAATATTATTTATTTTTTTTGCTCATGAAAGGTGGTCAATGAAATAAATAAATTATTTGGTCTGTTACTGACCCACTACGGAAAAATAGGGGGTCTGGAATGTATAGGGGGACTCGGCTAACGCCTCGCCCCTTATAAATTCCACAAACCCCCTATTTTTCCGTAGTGGGTCAGTATCAGACCAAATAACTAATATTATATAAAATGAAATGATAAATTAAAGAATGAGATTACAAACACTTTTTATACCTTTTTCCTTTTAAATAGCCTAATATTTAAAAAATAGACCAGAATTGACAACAATATACATGTATATTAGTTATGTCAAAAAGCCAAGCTTTGGGTTCTGCAACCAGTTTTGTTTTAGACCAGTTTGTACCCCTGTGCAGTCTTATCTAGATTATTCCTTTAAACCAGTGACATTAAACTTATCTTTTTTACATCAATTGTGAAACAAGCTTTAATCTTATATTAATCACGCTCAATGTTCTGGAGATACAACCAGTTCTCGCCCAATTTGTGCACTGAATTCACTGAATTCTGATTCAGATATTTGGGGCATTTTTTTAAGAATTAGGTAGACTTTGAGGATTCCGGTGTATTTTGGTATTTTTATACATTTTTCATTTGAGTATATTTGGGCAAAGATGCTTCAATATTTTTTTGAAAAGGGGCCAATTCCCCACTTGTGTTCAGAAAAAGTAGCCATTGAGGGGTTTATACAGATATTGTTGACAATCAAAGATAAATCAACATTTTAATTGACATAGGATTATTATAATTACTGATGATACAGATGTAACTTACATTTGTGTTTATCTTATGAAGATGACATTTGACCTTACAGCATAATTATGATGTTTGAAAGCATTGTGAAAAAAGGTCAAATTGTTGACAATATGAAATTATACTTCTCACAATGCTTTTGAATTAAAATCAATTGTGCATTTTCTAATTCTTAAGATTTAACTGTTTTGCAAGATGTTTTTATACTTAATACTTGAATGATGTTTAGCTGCAGGGTGGATTCTTTTAAAGCATCGCAGTGGTCCTGACGGCTTCCAGAATTCTCGACCTCAATTTAGATCCCAGTTTATATAGGTGTGAATGGATGATGGTTCTTTTGTTGTATAATCACTACATTTAGATATGATTAATGTAATAATGATGTATGTTTCAACATTGTTATAAATTATCCTATATCATGGTTTTCAAAGTATTCTTAAGATTTGAAGTATTGTTTGATAGAGGACATTTCCTCCTTTTCTCACAATCTTCCTTATTCATTAATATAACTATACCTTAGCCAGAAGTCAACCTGTCATGTACATATTCTCCTTTTCTCACCAAATGTTTTCAAAGTCGTCCGCAGCAGATTAACTATTTAGAACACATCAAGATCATTTAAATAATCAATCAACAGGTAAGTAAGTATCAATAATAAGTCTTTTGTTTATGACACCTGTGTGTTAAACCATCCATTCACACCTATATAATCCGATAATGGGGTCGAGAATTCTTTGGGTCGAGATTTCTGGCTACCGTCCATGCAATGTGCCTGGTTAAGATTAATTTTTGATTATCACATCCTTTTATCAATTGTAAAAACATTTTTTAAAATTTGTTTAGAACACACAGCACAAGGCATGCCTATATAAATCAGTCTCGGCCACGGATATGACTGTGTCTCCAGTCAAGTCTTTTAGAAAACTTGTTCAAACTTCCTTTTTTGGACACCCGATATGTCTCTTGAATACACTGGGGACGTTTCTTCTTGGGTTCTTTTCGCCTAAAAAGCTGTTAGTTTTACCTGATAAGCCATTAGTCTTAAATATTCCGTCCACATTGCAAATGTGTTCACCACTAAAAAATGAAGTGGATGCCATGCAGTAGACACGTAAGATATTACGTCATTAAATGTGTAAACAATCTGCACTCGAGAACTTCGAAGAACACTTCTAAAAATAGATTTACTTTCTTATGTGCTATTTTTGTGATATTTATGCATATAGGGACTTAGGGTCATATTTATTTCTTACATCATAGAGTAAGCGTGGGAGTTCCGGATCACTAACAAAACAAATAGTGATAGCTAGAATAAAGGAATTGAGAATTTAAAATTAACTTTTGCAGTTTAATGGCAAAATATCCCACCTTTCATCTTATATTTGTTGTCTGTCACAAACATGAACATTGTTTTGGTGTATTTGGGCAGAGACATAAATACAGTGAACTCGACAGTTCCGGGTCAGTAACCAAATTAACGAATATTGTCTCTTTGAAAAGAAAGTTGAGAGAAACAAAACTACATAAAATGTTAAACAAATACTTCCTCCCCACGATGATATAATTCAATAATTATACAAATTTGTTAAAATGTTTCTTTAGTGTCTGCAATTGCAAGCTGTAAATTTGACAGTTTCGGGTCAAACTTGCCATTTCCGGGTCACGTGACAAATGTTTATTTCTGTTATTCAGGGATAACCTCAAACAGCGGTTTTTAATAACAAGATATTCATTTAACATTTTTATTAAAATAATATGAAAAAAAGAACTAAAATATATCACTTGCAATTACCTATTGCCGCGAACAACAGAACAGTGATGGGGCTAAATTTACAGTACACTCTTTCATGCACGAAAACTGATGCATTTTTCAATCAACTAATAAGTCATATTTGACAAAAAATGTAAATTTTAATAACACATTTTTAACATTGATTTATCACCATAACCTTTAAATTATTCTTAAAAAGTTCCCAAAATAGTTTTACTAATAAATTGATAATTTTGAGAAATTCCTTTTGGCTGACCCGAAAGTGTCGTATGTGAACTAGGTCAAATTTATCCGCTAGTTTAGCATAAGCAACTTCGACAGGTCAATAAAAGATATTTATCTTGTTCAGTAGTAAATCACCTATACATGTATGTGCAATACATAACTGTATTACTGAAATTATGGCTACAATCAGCAATTTACGCTGTGACAGGTAAATAAAAATATTGAGATTTTGCTTTCGCGGGAATCGATGCAGTCATGTGTTTCGAGATTACGACATCCGTTCTTGAAATGACAACGTCCTAAATCGAAGTGAAACTAGCCAAGCTAATGGGAAATATGACTTGATAATCAAATTGTCAAAATGCTGTATCATTCTCGAATACTAAACATTTATTTCCAAATTTGACCCGGAATTGTCGATGACCCGGAACTGTCGAGTTCACTGTACATGTCTGTGATTTGTGTCACAGGGTGTATGTTCAACCAATTTTTGCATCGATCTTTGACCGTCCAAATGAGTTTTGTCAGAAGGACTGACGACTTTAGTAGGTCTGTAAAGCATTGTCATTGATCTAGTGAAACAATTTACCACGAAGAGCATCTTGGATCAGACAGTTATTCCATCGCCAGGAACATCCGTCAATGAATGCAAAACATTCAAATTGACAATACAGCTAGATCTTATATCTTTGCCTACAAGAACGCCAAAACGATATTGTCTGTGTTAATATATATGTTACGAAAACGAGAGAGATAAAAAATTCTTACCTAAAACAAAGGGAATCGTAGCCGATAGGTTCTGGTTATCAGCCTTTACTGTAAACAAAAAAGTGATTGTCGTTATCTCGGGAACCAGCTTGATTTGGACGGATGTGACGTCGGCCGGATATGAATAAATGTCGGCCATGGTTCCCTGCTTTGTTCTATGTAATTTCATTTGCATTTCATGAGCTGGGCCGTAGTATCTTTGCACCCAATTTTTTTCCATACTGAATATAGGAAATTTCCCCTTATTAAGGTTAAACCTCATAACGAGCTATGCTCGTTATAAACACAATGTGTGTACCTGATCATATTCACTTACTTACTTACTTACAGAGGACAAATGCTATATTACATAATAAACTAATTCTTTATTCATTGATTTACAAAGGCAATGTCAGCAATATGAGGTTATAGTTTGTTCTGTTTGGCGAAGTATGGCCACTGCTCCTCGGGATTTCATTTGTATTAGGCAACAGGTGAAGAGTCCTGGTAACAGAGACTCTACCTGACAAGAAGTGTCCAAAACATCACTACATAGTCCTGGTACCAGATACTCGAGATGACAAGAAGTAGTCCATATAACATCTAAAATTCAACATCCCGAAACTGGTGAAGGCACTAACCGCAGAACTGGTGGAATTGGTACTCGGAACACCAAGGCACACAACGGAGGAGCTGTGACAGATTTGGGAACTGAAAAAGACTAAATTCTAATGTTAATATTCGTAAAAAAGGGATGGGAGGGTGGGTTTTCATATTTGAAAGAGGATGACCGGGGATGTGTTTAAAACCTGAATTTCGTGCCGTCCTTGTGTGCAGAGAATTTGTAAAGGAAGTTGTGGTAGAAACTAACGACAATGACTGTTAATTAACGACAACGGTCAATTAGAACTGAAAGGAATTTACCATACAAAACGGTTCCACATTGTCCCTGTAAGCGGTTTCAATCTTGATCGGTTGAAACATTTTACAGAGGACAAATGCTATATTACATAATAAACTAATTCTTTATTCATTGATTTACAAAGGCAATGTCAGCAATATGAGGTTATAGTTTTTCTGTTTGGCGAAGTATGGCCACTGCTCCTCGGGATTTCATTTGTATTAGGCAACAGGTGAAGAGTCCTGGTAACAGAGACTCTGCCTGACAAGAAGTGTCCAAAACATCACTACCGAGTCCTGGTACCAGATACTCGAGATGACAAGAAGTAGTCCATATGACATCTAAAATTCAACATCCCGAAACTGGTGAAGGCACTAACCGCCACATGGCAAAGCCATACCGCCACCAGATTAATGAGCAAGGCCATACCCGCCATTATCAGGACAAACTGACATACCCGAAGTTGTAAATTTAAGTATCCCTTGTTTTATTGTCTGCAAGAAAATATCATCACCCTTGCTGGACAAATGAACACCATCACAAAACAATGTTTGGTCCGTTTCAACAATATCGGGATATCGTAAATACTTTCCGCCCATTCTCAACAAGAAAGAGGCAATGCAATTATTGATACGTTTTCTTGCCTCTTCCAATGCACTGTGACGGTGCTCGTGCCGCCAACAAAGTCTTTGTAAAATCTGAGACCAAACGATAATACTAGATGGAAAACGTTTAGCTATTTGAAGTAAGTCTTTTTTAATGGAATGTAAAAGTGTCACAGTTGGTTCCTGACCAATGTTATTTACACCACAGTGAATAATTAAATAATTAGGATGATTTACTAATCTTTCTTGATATTTTAGCAGTTGAAAAAGTTTATTCCATACAATACCGCTCCTGAATTGCCAAAAAATCTCCATACCATTCTTCATCCCCAGTTGAGAACCATTTTTCTCCCGCATTTTTGCATATACAAATGCTCTTTTTACAATAGAGGAACCCACTATCCAAACGAGGCATTGGCTATCTGTAATGAACTTTGCTATCTTGTAAGTAAGAGTGTAATAACAATAGATTAAGGCTCCTATTTTAGAAGATTTGCCGACGGTATTCTAATGTAGGCTTTGAATGCGCTAGATTTCCATCTACCACACAATTGGACCTTTTCACTAGTCAATCCATTTTTTGATGCTGTGGTGGCAGCACCAATACGAAAAGAATGGGATCGATTTAAAATAATAATTATAATATTTAATAAAGTTATGAACAAGAGCAAGCATTTCTACAAGAAGGATGAGAAGTGTAAGTAGATAATTATCATAATACTGCGACAAAGTACAATATAGGAGTAACTTTCCAAATCAACAACATTTTGAACTTATTTCGTATTGGGACAACTTCCGAATATCCAGGCAAAGTACAATATAGGAGTAACTTTTCAAATCAACAACGGTTTGAACTCATTACTGAATTGGGGGACAAATCCCCCAATTTCCAGGCAAAAGCAACAAAGTACAATATGGGGTCAAGTCCCCAATATAGCAATCATGAAACAAAGTGTCAACAAAACAACAATTCTGGTTGCCGGAACAAACTCCATTGGGCAGCCAGAGAACGACAATCAACAACGGTTTGAACTCATTACTGTATTGGGGGACAAATCCCCCAATTTCCAGGCAAAAGCAACAAAGTACAATATGGGGTCAAGTCCCCAATATAGCAATCATGAAACAAAGTGTCAACAAAACAACAATTCTGGTTGCCGGAACAAACTCCATTGGGCAGCCAGAGAACGACAACATGATGAGTGCTGGATCAACAGACTCACAGAAAACAAGTTAAACACCAAAGTGTAAAACCCATAAATGTAAAATCAATTCCATCAATACCATTTGGTTACCGGAACAAATTCCATTGGGCAGCCAGAGGTCTCACAGAAAACAAGTTAAACACCAAAGTGTAAAACCCATAAATGTAAAATCAATTCCATCAATACCATTTGGTTACCGGAACAAATTTCATTGGGCAGCCAGAGGTAACAACATGACGAGTAAATTTCAATACAAACACTAGTAAAACACTCATTATACAAATTTCAAATAATTTTTGTTCTACGAAATGCATACAAAGCAGATTCAATTTGATAACACTGCCTCTATCTGGTTTGACAGCAAGTACCTACAATAACGGTTTCATCAGCACACAGCAGTCAATCTTGCAATGAAATAACAACAAGTACCTACAATAACGGTTTCATCAACACACAGCACAGTCAACCTTGCAATGAAATAACAACAAGTACCTACAATAACGGTTTTATCAACACACAGCAGTCAACCTTGCAATGAAATAACAACAAGTACCTACAACAACGGTTTTCTACAATAACGGTTTTATAAACACACAGCAGTCAACCTTGCAATGAAATAACAAGTACCTACAATAACGGTTTCATCAACACACAGCCCAGTCAACCTTGCAATGAAATAACAACAAGTACCTACAATACAGGTTTTTATCAACACACAGCAGTCAACCTTGCAATGAAATGACAACAAGTACCTACAATACAGGTTTTATCAACACCCAGCACATCGTCAACCTTGCACTGAAGTGGCTTACTGCATTAATAGTAACCTGAAATATTCTTAAGAATTTTGGTTTGACACCAAGTACCTCCAATACCTCAACAAATAACACATATTCAACCTTGCAACAACAAACGCACTCACATAAAGGAATCACAAAACCTACAAGTTAGGGCAGCATATATTAACAATAATAAATAAATTTAGACCACACTGCACAAGCCCAGGCAAATGTTGATCATTTGAAAAGAAAATTTCTTCATTGACATTTCGTCATCGAATACCTACAACACAAAGTTTACAATAACTTAGTAAATTTAGATCAAAACAATGATTGCACATCATTAAATTTATTTAAGGGCAACTAAATGTTGTGTCATTGGCCCTTGTGTCGTATTTTAGCAATTAAATGCTCACTGGTACCAGGATAAATACCAGCTCCACTGGTAAATTACTCAAGAATTTAATTACAAGTAAATTTATAGTCAACATATGTGACTGAATAGTTGTCGAAAGCAGCATGAACATGCATTAAGTCATTAGGACTGTGGCATGATAGGTACCAAACAAATTGGCCTAACACGCCAGTCAATCAACTTTGCTTTTAATTAGGTCATCATAAGAGGGTGAGGAATATCATCAATAAAAACGATATTTGAGGCAAATGGCATACAAATTAATTCATCAACAAGAAATAAGAACAATTTTACACATCAGGGTGATACCAAGCCCTGGCTTTTTCATATTTGAAAGAGGATGACCGGGGATGTGTTTAAAACCTGAATTTCGTGCCGTCCTTGTGTGGAGAGAATTTGTAAAGGAAGTTGTGGTAGAAACTAACGACAATGACTGTTAATTAACGACAACGGTCAATTAGAACTGAAAGGAATTTACCATACAAAACGGTTCCACATTGTCCCTGTAAGCGGTTTCAATCTTGATCGGTTGAAACATTTTATAAGACACGTTAGTAGTGTGTACCTAATAATATACACTTACGTGTTAAACACAAGTTGTGTACCTGATAATATACACTTACTTATTAGACACGTTTGCCACAAACACCTAATACTATAGACTTACTTGTTACACACCTTGGTCTTGTGTACATATTAATATAAACTTACTTGTTACACATATTGGTCTTGTGTACATATTAATATAAACTTACTTGTTACACATATTGGTCTTGTGTACATATTAATATACACTTACTTGTTACACATATTGGTCTTGTGTACATATTAATATACACTTACTTGTTACACATATTGGTCTTGTGTACATATTAATATAAACTTACTTGTTACACATATTGGTCTTGTGTACATATTAATATAAACTTACTTGTTACACATATTGGTCTTGTGTACATATTAATATAAACTTACTTGTTACACATATTGGTCTTGGGTACATATTAATATACACTTTCTTGTTACACATATTGGTCTTGTGTACATATTAATATACACTTACTTGTTACACATATTGGTCTTGTGTACATACTAATATACACTTACTTGTTACTAACGTTGGTATTGTGTACCTAATACAATACACTTACTTGTTACACACGTTGGTCTTGTGTACCTAATACAATACACTTACTTGTTACACACGTTGGTCTTGTGTACCTAATACTATACACTTACTTGTTACACACGTTGGTCTTGTGTACCTACTACGGTACACTTACTTGTTACACACGTAAGTTTAAAGTACTAAATACTTTATACTTATTGGTTACAAACGTTAGTCTCGTGTACCTAATACTATAATCATACTTGTTTCACAAGTTAATATTGTTTACCTAATACTCTTCACTAACTTGTCGTGTGTACCTTATACTATACACTTACTTGTTAAACACGTTAGTCTTGTGTACCGAATAATATACACTTACTTGTTACACACGTTAGTATTGTGTACCGAATAATATACACTTACTTGTTAAACACGTTAGTCTTGTGTACCTAATATTATAAACTTACGTTGTGCACATGTTGGTCTTGTGTAGCTATACATATACACTTACTTTTTACACACGTTGGTCCTGTGTAGCTATAAATATACACTTACTTGTTACACACTTTGGTCCTGTGTAGCTATAAATATACACTTACTTGTTACACACCTTGGTCCTGTGTAGCTATACAAATACACTTACTTGTTACACACGTTCGTCCTGTGTAGCTATACATATACACTTACTTGATACACACGTTGGTCCTGTGTAGCTATACATATACACTTACTTGTTACACACGTTGGTCCTGTGTAGCTATACATATACACTTACTTGTTACACACGTTGGTCCTGTGTAGCTATCCATATACACTTACTTGTTACACACGTTGGTCCTGTGTAGCTATACATATACACTTACTTGTTACACACGTTGGTCCCGTGTAGCTATACATATACACTTACTTGTTACACACGTTGGTCCTGTGTAGCTATATATATATATACACTTACTTGTTACACACGTTGGTCCCGTGTAGCTATACATATACACTTACTTGTTACACACGTTGGTCCTGTATAGCTATACATATACTCTTACTTGTCACACACGTTGGTCCTGTGTAACTATACATATACACTTACTTGTTACACACGTTGGTCCTGTGTAGCTATACATATACACTTACTTGTTACACACGTTGGTCCTGTGTAGCTATACATATACACTTAATTGTTACACACGTTGGTCCTGTGTAGCTATACATATACACTTACTTGTTACACACGTTGGTCCTGTATAGCTATACATATACACTTACTTGTTACACACGTTGGTCCTGTGTAACTATACATATACACTTACTTGTTACACACGTTGGTCCTGTGTAGCTATACATATACACTTACTTGTTACACACTTTGGTCCTGTGTACGTGTCTAGGCACCCATTATAACATAGTCCGTTGATGAAATCACAAACACTTTCGTTCTTACAGTAACCACATGAAAGTGAACAGTTTTGTCCGTAATATCGGGGGCTGCACGCTGAAATAAGGGACATTTCCATTACTGCATTATCACGTGGAAGACAGTGGAACAGGGAAAGAGCGTCGGCCTCTTAAAACAAACGAGCCGTGTTCGAATCTCGTGATCAGCGGGTTTTGTCTGTTGGATTTTTACACATAAACCGCGCGAGTACTGGAAATGTCTCCAGGAAATAGACATCGAGCGTGATAACTTTAATCTTAAAGCCTATTTCGCAATCGACGAAAACAAAATAAGTTGAAACTGTACAACTTCATATTGAAATGTAAGGAAACGTCATCGATCGGGCATGTGTCTAATAGGTGTACTTCATCCTTAGAGCTAATAAAAATGCCAATGTTATTGTGTCAGTTTTTGCCTTAAGCAAACGTTAATATGAACAAAAGGATCCTCAAACTGAGACCATCCGATATGCATTCACACAAATATGTGTATGGTACTTTAATATATCATATGATCAAAAGTTGTACATGATAACATTGAATACATGTGTTTTCACATGATACTTTATATGTATAAATTAATATTCTATGTTCTTTAAACCTCTTTTATTCAGTTATATAACTTTATTTCATGTATGCAATACGCAGGTTGTTGAATATAGACAATGTTGGATATTCCAGTGAATTATATATATATATATATAATAATCAATTCATTGGTAAATGATGATTCCAATGAAATACTAACCAATTCTTAACTTTTTTACATTAGCGAATTCCAGAAACTTACTTTTGTTACAAAACTCGTTTAGATACCCTGGCATACACCCAGTGCATAAGCCTGAGAATATATTACACGTTTCCCCCTCGGCGCATTGTCCACAGCTCGAAGTACAATTCTGCCCGAAATATCCGAAATCGCAAACTGAAACAGACAATAAGCAATGCATGTCATCTTGACTATCGTCGTTGATCTGACCCCGTCTGTTTACTATATGTTTTGCTATATTTTCACAAATCTTACCGTCAGTGCATTGTCCACATATATGCCTACACGTATGTTCAAAAGACCCGTCACCACATATTTAAACAGATGGACAAATTTAAAAACAATATGCGAGTAAATACCAGAATGCGAGTTATTAAACATATTACGTGAGCACCAACTCTACGGAATTAGTGCTTGCTTACGTAATATGTTTAATACGTATATATATGTATCAACCCGGATAAGCCTAAGCAAGCCACGCAGGCTAAACCGTATTGATACTTTTCGCCTCCTGTAGATCTTCTGTTAAGGAATCATTACCGCAGAGAGTACTCATTCCGCACAGACTGATCCGGGCCGACACATTTCGTCCCAGGGGGATAGAGGTATAAAGTAATGATTCATGAACAGAAGATCTACAGGAGGCGAAAAGTGTCAATCCGGTTTAGTCTTCGTGGCTTGCTTAGGCTTATCCGGGTTGATACTTTTACGCAATGACTAAACTGTTTGGTTTTCTAGCGACACGGCTCATATATGTAATTGTTTCCAATTTCTCTTCTTTACTTGTTTGTATAATTGCGTGTCTCATGAGGACAATAAGCGACATCTGTGACATCAACGACAGTCCTGATAATATACGGAAACTAGCACAATAATGCTATGATAATGAAAATAAAATGTTAAGATATATCTGTCAATTGTGTAATGTAACTTACATTGTATTATATCAAAAGTATGACATACATGTACGTCAGTCGAAAGTCACGATATCATGCACGGGTATGTTTCAATAACAAATGTATACGGACTTGTATTTTGAATTGCTTAAATAATTTAAGTTTGAATCATAAACATATTGTTTTTGATATGCATTGAATACGACAGATGTGAAATGCACTTAAACATTGATACGTTCGTCTTTGATACACATATTCACATTATTTAAGCTTACGTTCATCACATGCGAATCCTTTAAATCCAAGACTGCAGTCGCCTTGGCATTCACCAGTTGCCTTGTTACATGAGCCTTCCTTACAGTAACATCTCCCGGTACATTGCAAACCAAACTGACCATCCGAACATTCTGCAGAGTGAAGATTTGGCAGACTGTATTAGCAGTGCAAGTTAATCAATTTAGATTTGAAAAATCGTCAAAGTCATGTCTGACTCCTCCGTATGTCATGTTTCTTCGTAGTGAATAAACTTAACATAAAGCAACCTGTTCACGCTTAATTTGTGAGATATATTGCGGGTTGTTAATCAGCGCTGGCACGAATTTTGCGGCTTTCTTTAACAACTTGTTTTGAAATGGCAATGTCTTTAATCAGCGAATTAAACACAATATACGGATACAACAAATGACGTGACCTATACGGTGATTAATAACAACAATCTTTATTGATTTTGATTTAATACGCAAAAACGCCAAAAGTAAAATAGGTAATACAAAGGATGGATGCGGTATATAATGCATTTCATTCGAGGAATTCCGTAAAATACGTTTATGATATGGCCCAGGCTATCATCAGAGTTTTCGACATGTTTCAGTGAGCCCTCCATAAGCCCTCTAATACGGGGGTAAACAGTATGTATGGATATATCCGAAATGCAAATAAGATGCAGTATTTCAAACTATCAACACATTAATAAGGTTCTATCTGGCACTCTATTGGATTACTTTCCCCCTGAAGTAGCAAATGTACTTCTAAAACGGAGCTTAGATATTATTTCGTCAACATTTGAACTATGCCGAAGGAAACTTTTCTATTATTATGGACAGTACACGTAGGGTGTACACTTCTAGTGTCCTTATTATATTATCTTTGTGGAATTGCATATAGAACTCTTTTCATAATATATCAATAACAAATGCACCGTTTATACCACTGACGTGCCACTATTGTAACGTGTTTTAAAATGGATTATTATATATTATGTTCATCTCAGGCGATTCCTTTATACCAAAGAGGTACAATGTGATCAAACCGATATCAAAGAGAATCAAACAACCCATTGTTAATACAACACACGTTGTGATACCTGCCGTGTGTTCCATAGTAAACACAACATAAACAGTTTAAGCTCTGCCTATCAAACGGAACGAGACCTACCTGTTTTATGAATGGAAAACAGGTAGAACATGTTTGCTTAATCGACTAAGGAACGGTATATCGACAAAACCTATATAGGTTTCGCAAAACAGGTTTTGAGTTTTGTGACTATGGAACACAGGGCAGGTGATTAAACCGATAAAAAGGACAATCAAACAACCCATTTTTTATACAACAAACGATGTGCTACAATGAGATCAAACCGATAAAAAAGACATTCAAACAACTCATCTTTTATACAACACACGATGTGCTCCAATATGATCAAACCGATAGAAAAATACAATAAAACAACCCATCTTGTATACAACAAACGTTGTGCTACAATGAGATCAACCCGATATGAAATACAATAAAACAACCCATCTATTATACAACACAGGTTGTGTTACATAATGATCAAACGGATAAAAAATACAATCAAATAATCAAGCTTTTATACAACCAAAGTTGTGCTCCAATATGATTAAACCGATAAAAAAGACAATCAAACAACCCATGTTTTATACAACACACGTTGTGATCAAACCGATTACAAAGACAATCAAACAATCCATCCTTTATAACAGAATGGAACAGAACAGAACTTTAATACATATCTCGGTACATATAGTACAACATGAGGAAATGGTATAATATAAGAAATATATTTATATACTATAAGGTGATCCTATATTTCATTTTTCTTAAAAGATGGATTGTACTTAGTCATCCATGGGTACTCTGCTTATACAATTATGATATAATACAATACAATATTTTATTGCGTTAAACAAACAATATGCTTATAGCAAAAAATACAAATAAAGATATGAGTAGCAGGTTATAAATGGCTAACCGTGTACATAAAATATTCACGTTGTGCTACAATGTAATTAAACTGTTTAAAAATACAATTAAACAGCCTACGTTGTGCTCCAATGTGATCAAACCGATAAAAAAGACAATCAAACAACCCATCTGTTATACAACACAAGTTTTGCTACAATATGATCAAACCGATCTAAACCTCAATCAAACAATCCATACTTTTAACAACACAAGTTTTGCTACAATGTGATCAAACCGATAACAAAGACAAAACAACAATCCGTCTTTTATACAACGCATGTGTGATACAATGTGATCAAACCGATAAAAAGGCAATCAAACAACCCATCTTTTATACAACGCATTTGTGATACAATGTGATCAAACCGATAACAAGGCAATCAAACAACCCATCTTTTATACAACACACGTTGTGCTACAATGTGATCAAACCGATAAAAAGACAATCAAACAACTCATCTTGTATACAACACACGTTGTGCGACACTTTGATCAAGCCGATAAAAAGACAATCAAACAACTCATCTTTTATACAACACACGTTGTGCTACAATTTCATCAAACCGATAAAAAGACAATCAAACAACTCATCTTGTATACAACACACGTTTTGCTACAATGTGATCAAACCGATAAAAAAGTCAATCAAACAATCCATCTTTTATACAACACACGTTGTGCTACAATGTGATCAAACCGATAAAAAAGACAATCAAACAACCCATCTTTTATACAACACACGTTTTGCTACAATGTGTTCAAACCGATAAAAAAGACAATTAAACAAACCATCTTTTATACAACACACGTTGTGCTACAATGTGAACAAACCGAAAAAAAGACAATCAAAAGACCCATCTTTTATACAACACACGTTGTGGTACAATGTGATCAAACCGATAAAAACACAATCAAAAGACCCGTCTTTTATACAACACACGTTGTGGTACAATTTGACCAGACCGATAAAAAAGACAACCCAACCTTTATACAACACACGTTGCGTTAATATTTAGATTAGAAGTCATTACTATAGCTTACGTACATCACAGACTAATACAACACATGTATGATACAATGTGGTGCACATGCAACAATATTTAGTCAGTAATACTCATTTTAAACAGCACCGGCAAACAAACAATGTGTGCAATTTGCAGAATAAGATATACAACTCCTTTCTGAACCTATCAACAACAAATTCATCGCTTTAATCGCTGAAGTGCCCACTTGTTTGCCTTGTTAGACAGAGATTAGAAACCATTGATCAATTTAAGCTAAGTTAAATTATCACATTCTACAATTCGCAAGTTGTTAAGATATTAGTTCACGATCACATTTGGCACAAATCGTCCCAACAAGATGTAAATATAATCTATCAACACGTCGAATTACTAAAACGATTCCATGTAATTATAAAGAAAATTCGTTTCAACCAACGATATCGTGAAGTTTTCCTTCATGTTATCAGACCTTTATGGGGACACCAATTTGTTGATTTAAACAAACAAGATATTATGACATTATTGGCAAAGGTTACACATATAGTAAAAATAACTTCATTAGTTTGTAAGAACTTATCAGACGCAAATAGATGGTGATATTATGTGCACGAGATATTTGAGATAAAGGATTACATTGATCGAATTACGATTCCATGTAATTCTAAAGAAACTTCGTTTCAACCAACGAGATTGTGAAGTTTTCCTTTATCCTATCAGACCTTTATGGGGACACCAATTTGTTGATTTTAACAAACAAGATATTATGACATTATTGGCAAAGGTTACACATATAGAAAAATGACTTCATTAGTTTGTAAGAACTTATCAGACGCAAATAGATGGTGATATTATTTGCACGAGATATTTGAGATAAAGGATTATATTGAATCGAATTACGAATTAAGAAAGGTATACCTTGTTTACAATGGGTACCAGTGTAACCCGGATCACAGCCGTTCACGCATGTTCCATCTCGTATATCACAGGTTATTTTCGAATGACAGTTTCCACATGTTTCAGTACAGTCCTGACCATATAGGCCAAGAGCACATGCTGAAATTACGAACATTTCTAAATGTATAAGACAATGGGAGTGGGTAGAAAAATTCGGCAAGACAAACAATTTCCGTCTTTGTTACTACGTTTTAAAACATATGGATAATATGTATCCGATAGGGGAATGAAAATACGAAATCTAATATGTCATTATTTGCGTGTAATTATATATATATCCTAGCCCATCACAAATATAAACAAATCTATATTCGTGGCTTTGTTTACCATTGATTGTCTTTGTTGACATAACATTGATAATCTCTCTCAGCTTATGTGAAATATAACTTCTGGTATAATGTTTGTTGACGTAAAGATTGACAATTCTGTCTCAGCTTATGGGGAATATAGCTTCTGGTATAATGTTTGTTGAAGTAAATCTTTCTCAGTCTATGTGAAATATAGCTTCTGGTATAATGTTTGACATTAGTATTTATTCCAGAATAAACGATTTTTAATATTTTGTTTTGTACTTACATGCAATTCAGTTGTGTAACTACCATTGCACTATTTTGTTTATAAATATGTTGATTGGCATACTATCG
Source organism: Serripes groenlandicus (assembly GCA_031761405.1). Lineage (NCBI taxonomy): Eukaryota > Metazoa > Mollusca > Bivalvia > Cardiida > Cardiidae > Serripes > Serripes groenlandicus. Next base: position 18,398,865 of record JASEVX010000016.1, read on the forward strand.
TTTCTTATTACATAGTATGAGGAATAACTCAATTAAAGTATAATAAACGTGACACAGTGAGAGCAATACAATGGTATACGGTCCCCACTTAACATTCAGATGTTGTAAATAGGGGTTTCTGTCAGATATCCTTCTTCTCATTGTTATGACTTATTCATGTCATTGTAATATTGTAAAAAAAGTGAGTAAATAGCAATCAAGTGGCGATAAAATATTTTAAAACACGTTCTTGCAGTAACATGTTGTAAATAGTGGTTTCTGTCAGATATCCCTCTTTGCATTGTTATGACTTACTCATTGCATTGTAATATTGCCAAAAGATAAAGTGACTTACAATTAAATGGCAATAAAAAAATCACGTGCGTTTTATTATGATTTCTTCTGAATACATTATGGCGTTATAGAAACTCTTTAGCATATATTCTCTAAAGCGTGTATTGATTTTGACAACTTACTTTCTTTGCAGTATTCTGTCAGATAACCTGGTTCACATCCACTACAGGTTCCGTCAATAGGATTGCATGTCGATCCACCTGTACACTTTCTACATACCGATAAGCAGTTGTGTCCGTAAGATCCATCACCACAAGCTAACATTAGGAAATAAACATTTACAAAATGACAGTGGTGCATAGGTAGAGCATCGGTCTCTTGTTCCAAAGGTCTCAGGTTCAAACCCCGTGATGAGCGGGTTCTTCCATTGGGATATTTCCACACCAACCGTGTGCATACTGGTTAAGTCTCTCCAGAAAGAAGACATTGAGCGTGATTAATATAAACTAAAGGCTTGATTCGACATCGATGTAAAATAAATAAGTTTACACAAAACTAAAAGATGGTTCAACTATGAAGTCACCGTAACACTTACACCCCTTAAATTATTAAATATCAGTTTCCATTCAATCATAATTATGTATTAGTGGGCAAGGCAATATGATCTGATATTTAATGGCAGAGGATTTACATATTTGATTTTCAACAGATACTTGACTTTAATGTATTACATACTAGGTTGATACGGTATGTATTCTTGGTTTTGTTTTACGCTTCTGTATCACAAATGATTTTTACATTTGTTTATGGCTTTTTTTGTTGTTGTTTGTTTATATTTTTTGTTGGGGGAGGGGGGGGGGGCGTTGTTGAGGGGAGCTGATTACTTTTTTTATTATTTTGTTAAGGACGAGAGGGTGTGTTTGTTGGACTTTTAGATGGAGGGGGGGGGGGGGGAGGTATTTTTTATTTATTGTATGTTTTATGTAAGCTATCAAAATTGCCTCATTGTAAAATAGCCACTGGCTAAATGAGTCACTATCTATAAATAAGGTATTAATATTATATGCTGGGAATCTCGAAGTTGTCGTATTATATTACAAAATAAAGACATGTACCATTTGTATAATTAATACGCATTTGTCAGGATATAACCATTCAGTGTAATTAAAGTAATTATGTTGGAACCATATAATGAGACATGAGTTTGCTTTTATCATAACCCTAACCCTAACCCTAGACAAGCAACCAACTCATGTTTTATGCTACATATACTGTTCTACATTGGCTAGTTCAACTGGTACAAAAGACAAGCAAGAAGCTCATGTTTTATAATACAGATACAGTGCTACACTGAGTGGTCCAACTGATACAAAAGAGAAGCAAGCAACTCATGTTGTATACTACACAGACTGTGCTTCAATGGGTGGTCAAACTGATACAAAAGACAAGCAATCAATTCCTGTTTATAGATGCTGTGCTACAACGGGTGGTCTAACTGATACAAAAGACAAGCAATCAACTTATGTTTTATACTACAGATACATGCTACAATTGGTGGTCGAACTGATACAAAATACAAGCAAGCAGCTCATGTTTTAAACTACAGATACTGTGCTACAATGGGTGGTCCAACTGTTACAAAAGACAATCAACCAGCTCATGTTTTATACTACACATACACAAAAGGGAAGCAAGCAGCTCATGTTTTGTACTACAGATACTGTGCTACAACGGGTGGTCCGACTGATACAAATGACAAGAAAGCGGCTCACGTTTTATACTAAATATGGTGTGCTACAATGAGTTGTGCAACTGATACAACAGAGAAGCAAGCAAAACATGTTTAATATTACACAGGCTGAGCTACAATTGATGGTCCAACTGATACAAAAGACAAGCAAGCAACTCATGTTTTATAATACACATACTGTGCTGGAATGGGTTGTCCAACTGATACAAAAGACAGGCAAGCAACTCATGTTTTATACTACAAATGTCAAGTGTTATACCACAGATACTGAGCTACAATGGATGATCCAACTGATACAAATTACATAGACAAGCAGGCGACTCATGTTTTATACTACAGATACTGTGCTACAATGGGTAGTCCAACTTATAAAAAAGACAAGCAAGCAACTCATGTTTTATACTACACAGACTGTGTGTGCTACAATGTTTTATACTTCAGATATTGTCCTGCAATGTGTGGTCCAACTGATATAAAGGACAAGCAAGCAGCTCGTGTTTTATACTACAGATACCGTGCTACAAGGGGTGGTCCAACTGATACAAAAGACAAGCAATCATCTCATGTCTTATATTACAGATACTGTGATAGGTGGTCGAACAGATACAAAAGAGAAGCAAGCAACTCATGTTTTTATACTACACATACTTTGCTACAATGGGTGGTCCATCTGATACAAAAGAGAAGCAAGCAACTCATGTTTTATACTACACAGACTGTGTGTGCTACAATGTGTGGTCCAACTAATACAAAAGGGAAGCAAGCAGCTCATGTTTTATACTATAAAGGCTGTGCTTCAGTGGGTGGTCCAACTGATACAAAAGACAAGCAAGCAATTCATGTTTTATAATATACATACAATGCTATAATGGCTGGTCCAACTGATATAAAAGACAAGCAAGTAACTCATGTTTATACTACAGATACTGTGCTGAAATGTGGTATAAATGCAACAAACAGAATCCAGCAACACATATAGCATTTAATACAGATTGACCCACAATAGGTAAAATGTGTTGAATTGGATATAAAACTACTTTCATAATTTATCAAGACCAATACCACCACCAGTTTTGCTGCAAGTCACCTTTTAGTCTTATTCGAATACCATTAGAATACATAATCAATTTAAGCTTACGTTCATCACAGGTGGATCCTTTATACCCAAGACTGCAGTCACCTTGGCATTCACCAGTTACCTTGTTACATGGACCTTCCTTACAGTGACATCTCCCGGTACAGTTTAAACTAAATTGACCGTCCGGACATTCTGTGTGTAGAATATACTTGATGTTTATGAACCATGGCTCGGGAGAAAAACGGACATATTTAAATCTGCGGTCTCGCAAAAAGGGTGATTAAAATGAGTTTGCATTGGAAATGTGTTAGATAAATGTAACTGAGAATAACAGTTAATAACTAATGCCATACTATGTCTGTTGCAAACGGTGATAGTGGCGGTCTTTAATGTTGGCTGAATCGATGCCTCTCTGCCAATATAGCCATAATACACAAATAAACAGAAACATAATCACTGATACAGTACATGTATTTAGTAGTTATTTCTAGAGAATTATGACTGTCTCGCATTTGTAGTGATCAAGGAATCATGTAAGTTGTTGAGACATCTAATCCACGATCACATTTTGCATAAATCGTCCCGACACTATGTTAATATATTCTATTAAATTATGCTCAAATCTCATATGTCTAAACGTTGAAGTCATGTACTTCAAAATAAATTTACTTTTAAACAATGAGATTATGCAGGATTACGTTATCTTATCTGAATGTTATGCAAGACATATTGTAAACGTTAAGCACAATATTTCAGATTCAGGCAAAACATTATAGCTTGTGATATCTTTCATCAACGACTTTTCTATGAAAATATGATAGTAGTAGTAGTAGTAGTAGTAGTAGTAGTATGAGAAGTAGTGGTAGTAGTAATAGTAGTAGTAGTAGTAGTAGTAGTAGTGGTAGTAGTAGTGGTAGTAGTAGTAGTAGTAGTAGTAGTAGAAGTATCAGTAGAAGTAGTAGTAGTAGTTGTAGTAGTAGTAGTAGTAGTAGTAGTAGTAGTAGTAGTAGTAGTAGTAGTAGTAGTAGTAGTAGTAGTAGTAGTAGTAGTGGAAGTAGTAGTAGTGGAAGTAGTAGTATAAGTAGCAGAAGTAGTAGTATAAGTAGTAGTAGAAGTAATAATAGTAGTAGGAGTAATAGCAGTAGTAGAAGTAGAAGTAAAAGAAGTAGTAGAAGTAGTAGTAGATGCATATACATACATGTAGTATCTAACCTCGCAGCACAAGTTTTGACGTATATTATTAATATTATATATATTATTCTATTTGAAGAAAGAGGAAGTTAAAAAAAGCACTTCGTCTGAAAGGAATCATAAAGCGTGTCTTGTAGATTTTAAACCGAAGGATAATTGTTAATCGATCTCCCCCTTTAGACGCTTTACGAAGCCTTAACATCAGAGGACTATTGAAAACAGTGAGACAAAAGCGGAAAATGCTCATACCGTGCTCATAACGAGCGATTTCTCCTTTTGCAACAGTGTTTTCAATTATTTTGAAATAGCCCACTTTCTCTTTCAGAGATTTCCATAATTGTGCATATTTTTTTGTATTATCGTCTGCTGCAAAGTTGCTGATAGTGTGAAAGGTTTTACCCTTTTTTTTTATTGTCGCCTGTTACACTGATACATGTAGGATTGAATTTGGTTTTGCACGAGGATTAATTGTTTGTTTCATTTTCCTGCAATGTTTTTTACCCTGATTTGATCGTATCTTGTTCTGATAAACCTATACGGCAGTTTGATTCAGAGCAGAAGTGCTAATTTAAAATCAGCGTTTCAGTTTACATATACCCCTTTACCACATACAACATATTTGCAGCAGACGACTTTAAATACATTTACAAAGTGTTCAAAGTATGCATATAGCTTATCTACATATTTACACAATGCTTTCAAAAGTGTTCTTCTGTAGGGACGTCAGAAAACGTCTGCACGCAGGAAATGGGTTAACTTATAATATGTCTATTGAAATTAGAGGTAAACTCGTTCCTTCATACGAACAATTTACCCCATTTGTTCCAGACAAACCTTTTGTCAGAAAGCGTATTCACGTGGGAAAGGGTTAACTTATAATATGTCTATTGAAATTAGACGTAAACTCGTTCCTTCATACGAACAATTTACCCCATTTGTTCCAGACAAAACTTTTGTCAGAAAACGTCTTCACGTGGGAAAGGGTTAACTCATAATATGTCTGTTGAAATTAGAGGTAAACTCGTTCCTTCATACGAACAATTTAACGCATTTGTTCAAGACAAATCTTTTGTCAGAAAGCGTCTTCACGTGGTAAAAGGTTAACTTATAACATGTCGATTGAAATTAGACGTAAACTCGTTCCTTCATACGAACAATTTACCGCATTTGTTCCAGAGGAACCTTTCATCGGAAAGCGTCTGTACGCAGGAAAGGGTTAACTCATATTATGTCCATTGAAATTTGGAAGTAAACTCGTTCCTTCATACGAACAATTTAACGCATTTGTTCCGGAAAAACATTGCCAAAACACGTGTAAAGGGAGATATGTTAAACTGTGTTAAACATTATGACACCCTGTATCTCTACACGCTTTTGTTACATATGCCATTTATTTACTTTAGATTAAACACATTCACACGCTTTTGATACATATGTCATTTATTTACTTTTAAACTGATTCACACGCTTTTGATGCATATGTCATTAATTTACTTTAGATTAAACACATTCACACACTTTTGTTACATATGTCATTTATTTACTTTAGATTAAACTGATTCACACACTTTTGTTACATATGTCATTTATTTACTTTAGATTAAACTGATTCACACACTTGTGTTACATATGTCATTTATTTACTTTAGATTAAACTGATTCACACACTTTTGTTACATATTTCATTTATTTACTTTTAAACTGATTCACACACTTTTGTTACATATGTCATTTATTAACTTCAGATTAAACTGATTCACAGGCTTTTGTTACATATGTCATTTATTGACTTTTAAACAGATTCACACACTTTTGTTACATATGTCATTTATTAACTTCAGATTAAACTGATTCACAGGCTTTTTTTTTTACATATGTCAGTTATTGACTTTTAACCTGATTCACATGCTTTTGTTACATATGTCATTTATTTAACTTCAGATTAAACTGATCCACATGCTTTTGTTACATATGTCATTTATTAACTTCAGATTAAACTGATTCACAGGCTTTTGTTACATATGTCATTAATTAACGTCAGATTAAACTGATTCACAGGCTTTTGTTACATATGCCATTTATTTAATTTAGATTAAACACATTCACACACTTTTGTTACATATGTCATTTATTTACTTCAGATTAAACTGAATCGAACACTTTTGTGACATATGTCATTTATTTACTTCAGATTAAACTGAAACGAACACTTTTGTGACATATGTCATTTATTTACTTTTAAACTGATTCACATGCTTTTGTTACATATGTCATTTATTAACTTCAGATTAAACTGATTCACACGCTTTTGGTCAATTATTAACTTCAGATTTAACTGATTCACACACTATTGTTACATATGTCATTTATTTACTTTTAAACTGATCCACACGCTTGTGTAAAATATGCCATTTATTTACTTAGTTTAAACTACATACTTTTGTTACATATGTCATTTATTTACTTTCAAACTTATTCACATGCTTTTGTTACATATGTCATTTATTAACTTCAGATTAAACTGATTCACACACTTTTGTTACATATGTCATTTATTTACTTTACATTAAACTGATTCACATGCTTTTGTTACATATGTCATTTATATACTTCACATTAAACTGATTCGAACACTTGTGTTACATATGTCATTTATTTACTTTAGATTAAACTGATTCGAACACTTTTGTTACATATGTCATTTATTTACTTTACATTAAACTGATTCGAACACTTTTTTTACATATGTCATTAATTTACTTTACATTAAACTGATTCGGACACTTTTGTTACATATGCCATTTATTTACTTTACATTAAACTGATTCGAACACTTTTGTTACATATGCCATTTATTTACTTTACATTACACTGATTCGAACACTTGTGTTACATATGCCATTTAATTACTTTACATAAAACTGATTCGAACACTTTTGTTACATATGTTATTTATTTACTTTACATTAAACACATTCGCACACTTTTGTTACATAAGTCATTTATTTACTTATAAACTCATTCACATGCTTTTGTTTCATATGTCATTTATTAACTTCAGATTAAACTGTTTCACACACTTTTGGTCATTTATTAACTTCAGATTAAACTGATTCACACTCTGTTGTTACATATGTCATTTATTAACTTCAGATTAAACTGATTCACACGCTTTTGTTACATATGTCATTTATTTACTTCAGATTAAACTGATTCACACGCTTTTGTTACATATGTCATTTATTTACTTAAGATTAAACTGATTCACACGCTTTTGTTACATATGCCATTTATTAACTATAGATTAAACTGATTCACACGCTTTTGTTACATATGCCATTTATTAACTATAGATTTAACTGATTCACACGCTTTTGTTACATATGCCATTTATTTACTTTAGTTTAAACTACAGACTGTTGTTACATATGTCATTTATTTACTTTATATTAAACTGATTCACACGCTTTTGTTACATATGTCATTATTTACTTTAGATTAAACTGATTCACACGCTTTTGTAAACTATGTTATTTATTTACTTTAGATTTAACTGAATTTAAAACTTCATAGGAAACATTAATTACATTTGTAATATTAAACGATAAATTCTCCGGCGGAGTTGAAAACAGTTTAGCAAAAAAAGGTTTGGGAGAATTGTGCGTTACTTTTTCTCGTAATGTTTTCAACAGTAAAAGTGGGGAAAGCCTAAATGTGACCTTTGCCCTCTTGTTCAAATGTAACATGATAAGCAAAGGTAAATATATTTACAACATTTCTAGCAAGAAGAAAACAAAAGAATGATCGTTGGAAAAGAGGGAAACTGCTTTAAAAATGAGAAACTCTCAACTTTATCACATGTGTTTTACTTTTTGCTTTAACACTTTCCCACTTATAGACGCATTCTGATTCATCTGATTTAATTAACAGTGGCGAAAGAAGAAATTACACATCACGATCAGTTTTTCCTTTTGCCATAATAATTTCAACTCTATTCCATAAATTAACTTTTATTGAAAGAGAATTTCTATATTTTTGTCTAGATATGTTCATAGTTGTCTGCTGCAGATGTGTTGTATAAGGGAAATGGTTGATGCGGTTTTACCTTGTTTTTTTTATTTTAGCTGGGCGTTTCGGTTTTGATTCTTGCTCTTGGCGACCATGGTGGAGTTTTCTTTGACAAGGCACATTTCCTAGCCTAGTACCGTTTTGTTAACCCATTGATTATTACCCCCGACGCCGTAATATAACTGAACTAATGTTGAAACAGGATTAAAGCACAATACGATAGGCATTAAGCGACTGGGCTATCAACTTGATACAGGGTCATTGAATCCAACTTGGTATTTAAGTAGTAGATGCCTATATATGTGATATAACTGAGTATGCGTTGTAAGCGTCGTTAAGCTTGTATTAAGCAGATTGTGTATTTTTGTCCTATGAATTAGTTTGATACAATCTACGATCGGTTTTATACAATCTGCGATCTTCGCTTTTCTATCTCATTATTCAATTATCTCCCCTGTCTTGATACATAACGATTTTATAGGCGACTATTTGATAAACGAACGTAAAGGTCATTCTAAGACGGCAGGAATGAGTCGGCAGAGCTCTAGACATGGGGAGTTGTGCATGTTCTAAAATCCTTATTTGACCTTCTAACCATATGTTGTGGGTACTCAGTGAAACGATTATATTGACTACCCACATCATAAGGTTTGGTTGGATAATAAGACATATATGTTGGTGAAAAGATCTGTGAACCCCTTCCTTATCTGGACACCTGAGTCAGTCTTTATATATAAACAAGAGCATGCGATGTTTAGGTCTGGTTTTAATGAGATTGAAAGAGAAGCAGACAAGTAACTTCTGTATGATGTTAACCATTGATCACATATGAGCCGTCCAACGAGAAAACCAACATTGTGGACTCTGCATAACGTATCGACCTGGATCAGTCAAAGCATGTCGCGTAGGCTTACCCGGACAAACAGTTTTCGCCTCCTGTGGATTTTCTGGTTCATGAATCATTACTATATTCCTCTAGTCTTCTGAGTCGGAATGTGTCGGCCCGGATTAGCCTGCGCAGACTGCGCAGGCTGATCTGGTTCGATACATTTCAGAGGCAATTATGTTGGTTTCATCATGGAACGGCTCAATTATGACAAATCTACAGACGTCGACTTTGAAATCATTTAGTCAAAATGTAGAGACCCATGTTTTATCATTGCATAAAGTTGCAACAAGTTGGCAAAGGGAGAATTATAACATTATAACATGCGGTAAAGGATTTATCAGACGCATTGTGAGCTAAGAAATTGTTGAACTTCCGTAGCGGAGAGACAATACCATATGTCTCCTTTTGGAAAACAATTCTATTTTTCTAGTCAGGCGTTTCATCTATATTATGCTAATGAGCTCCGCTGGGCGATAAGGGACTTCCATATTGTAATAGCAAAAAAGATATCGGAAGTCAGTGGTGCATTGGTTGAGCGTCGGCCTCTCGTACCAAACGTCCCGGGTTCATGTTCGATGGTGAGTGGGTTCTGCCTGTGGGATTTCTCCACACAAACGGCGCTAGTACTGGTTATGTCTCCAGGAAGCAGACATCGAGCGTGACTAATATAAGCTTAAACTTTGTTTCGCAATCGATGTAAAATAAATAAGTTAAAACTAAGTTTATAAATCATCTTGGGCTACAATTTTAGCTTTCTTGTTATTCATATTGTACCTATATGTTTCTTCTAAATATGAGGACACAGAAGCCTCGTTTGTGTTATGCAAAAGAGCTACATTAGGGGGGTCTCGTCACACTCCCGTCATTTTGAAAGATAAAGGGAAGATGTAGTGAGATAAATTCAAAAGGGCTATACTTCTAGATGTTCGTCATTTATTGCCATACCTAGATAGAGATGTAGATAGATCAAATGTGTAAATTCGCGGTTGATTGGTAAGGTTTTATCTAGTGGTTGATTGGTTTGTTCTTATCTAGTGGTTGATTGGTTCTTTCTTATCTAGCGGTTGATTGGTTCGTTCATATTTAGCGGTTGATTAGTTCGTTCATATTTAGCAGTTGATTGGTTTGTTCATATTTAGCGATTGATTGGTTCGTTCATATCTAGCGGTTGATTAGTTCGTTCATATTTAGCGGTTGATTGGTAGGTTCATATCCAGCTGTTGATTAATTAGCTCATATACAGCGGTTGATTGGTTCGTTCAAATCTAGCGGTTGATTGGTTCGTTTTTATCTAGCAGTTGATTGGTTCGTTCATATGTTATCAGTACATAGAACACCCAATTGATGCATAACATTTGGACAGTACAAATACTCCGCTTGTCACTCTGAGGGGAAGTCAGTGACTGAGAGAGGACAGACAGTTTCACATACGCAGCTCAGTCCCCACTGTTAGAACAATCCCTTAATATTTGCCATTTCCCACCTACAATAAATCTTTAGCAGACGACTTTAATAGCATATTGGCGCAACTGTGGAACAACCTTTTACACGAACGGATAATTATCAATTTGAGTTGGAAACATTGTTTTTCATTATGAGCAGTTTCTGCATTTGCCACAATGTTTTATAACGTCGTGTGCTACAGAGGCGTCAATAAGAGTATATAAAAGAGAAAGGGTTAAGTCGAGACATAAATACATGGAGGTAAAACATAACTAAAAAAAGTTATGTTTCTTTGAGTTTCATTTTATTACATAACACTATAATAATTATAGATATATTAGTATTTCAATATTACACACATTCCATGGTAGTGCGTGTTCTGTTAGCCAATGATCTGTAAGGAGGAGCAGGCGGCTGTAATAGAAATAATGTCAGCCGTGACGAAAGAAAACCAACATTGTGAACATTGCGTGAAGTATCGATCCGGATTGGTCTAAGCATGCAGCGCAGGTTTACCCGGATAAACACTTTTCGCTTCCTGTGTTTTTTTGTTTTTTTCAGGAAAAAATACTTTATACCTCTATCCCCCTGAGACGGAATGTGTCGGCCCGGACCAGTCTGCGCGGACTGTACAGGCTGATCTGGATTACGCAGAGGCCATAATGTTACGTATTTTAGGCCACGCCTATCGCCATGTATTCCGTAGATCCGATATCGTCTTTTAAGCCGCGCCTATGGCCATGTATTACATAGATCCGATATCGTATTTTAAGCCACGCCTATCGCCATGTGTATTCCATAGATCCGATATCGTCTTTTAAGCCGCGCCTATCGCCATGTATTCCAAAGATCCGATATCGTCTTTTAAGCCGCGCCTATCGCCATGTATTACATAGATCCGATATCGTATTTTTAAGCCACGCCTATCGCCTATCGCCATGTGTATTCCATAGATATCGCCATGTATTCCAAAGATCCGATATCGTATTTTAAGCCACGACTATCGCCATGTGTATTCCATAGATCCAATATCGTCTTTTAAGCCGCGCCTATCGCCATGTATCACATAGATCCGATATCGTATTTTAACCCACGCCTATCGCCATGTGTATTCCATATATCCAATATCGTCTTTTAAGCCACGCCTATCGCCATGTATCACAAAAACAACCAACAATTAATCGTTAAGAACTAGCCAGGTAACAGGAATCACATGGCTTTTGTTTGTGATGCAAAAATCGCGTTCGGCAATCGAGTGTACCGGACAGAAAATATCGATTATTTTGATTGGCTAAAATACTGCATTTAATTTGCATTTTGCATATCTGGTCTATAAATAGGCACCGCGCACTACCGTTTAACGTTTACCCCATTTTGGTTTTGGCACGAACCTGCTTCTGGATGCGATCTTCCTTCAGCAATGAGTTGGCGCTGCGCTGTGTTCTTGGCAGGGTTGTATCATTGGCTCGCCTTTCATCCAAACCACTTAAGTATAAATGAGGTACGAAGCTGACGACACATACTTGTCGTGTACAAGTCGATACCTATTGTTAGTTATGGGTCCCTCTCAAGTTGGAGTTATCGCGAGTCCACTGTGTTATTCAATAACAAATTAGATACTCAATGCTTGTACCCGGCGAAATATAGACAATTAGTTCATCTTGTATGAACCAACAATGATGAGAAGATTGGTCGAAACTCTACAAGAAGTGCATCAGTACACATTCTAAAGATAAAGCTATATTGGTCCGTTGTATACCTTACTAAAATCAATTGTATGTTCACTAATTTACTATATGTGCGATATTGATATATACGGACCAATATAGCTTTATCTTTAGAATGTGTACTGATGCACTTCTTGTAGAGTTTCAAATGTTAAAGCGTTTAGATAAGGTATACTTCTATAGGTACACCATGTCCAAATGGCTGTGACAAAGTTGACCCAATACTGTCATTGCAGGGACAATAACTGAAAACAATACGAGAAAATAAATTGCGCTTACGACAACAGTTCACTCCAACGTCGCTGTAGCAATCGTAAGATGCAGGATTCCATGTGGCTTTGCATTGTTCTAACGTGTCCTCTAGTCCGTTACAATGCAATCCCGTTAGTACATTGGTCCCGTTACCCGTGCCGTACTTTGATCCTTTGTAAGCAATCGCAGTTTCTCTGTTTAAACAAATATCAATATATATATGTGAACAGCGTCTTGTGATTTCAGGTGCTTCATTATGGATCTTCGGTGGGCATTGGCAGTTTATATTTTTAAATATCTATAATATGAGCATTGGATTGCGATTTACAGGTGCAAAATGGCGTTTATTAAAAGTATATATTCAGATCGTCCTGTCCACCTGTACAATCTCATCATAATCTAAGCACGTTCTTACACGCTTATGTAAGTAACATGCTTATGAACGGGCTGAACTGGTTTTATGCTGTTAACAACAACTATCTTGTACATTTCCTAATGAACTGGCTCATATATAACTGTGCAATTGTAAGTCTTATAAAGGTATTTTATGTATGAAAAGACTCATATCTGTGCGTCATTTGTATTATACCATATCGCGAGTACTTTACACGGAGGATCTATGGAAGACGACCACGAACACGAAGAAAAAAGCAGACGAAGTAGAAGACGAAGTATAAGACGAAGACGACGATGAAGAAGAAGAAGAAGAAGAAGAAGAAGAAGAAGAAGAAGAAGAAGAAGAAGAAGAAGAAGAAGACGAAGACGACGATGAAGAAGAAGAAGAAGAAGAAGGGGAAGAAGAAGAAGAAGAAGAAGAAGAAGAAGAAGAAGAAGAAGAAGAAGAAGAAGAAGAAGAAGAAGAATAAGAAGAAGAAGAAGAAGAAGAAGAAGAAGAAGAAGAAGAAGAAGAAGAAGAAGAAGAAGAAGAAGAAGAAGAAGAAGAAGAAGAAGAAGAAGAAGAAGAAGAAGAAGAAGAATAGTGCTGGTGGAAGTTAAACCAAAAAATCTGAAGTACGGGTTTTTGAAACCTAGTAATCTATAAACACCAAAAACTTTGACCACACACTTTGACTTACGGGTTTTTGAAGGCTAGTATTCTACATAACAACACAAACTTTGACTTACGTGTTTTTAAAGCCTAGTATTCTATATAACACCACAAACTTTGACGTACGGGTTTTTGAAGCCTAGTATTCTACATAACACCACACACTTTGACCACAAACTTTGACTTACGGGTTGTTAAAGCCTAGTATTCAACATAACACCACAAACTTTGACGTACGGGTTTTTTAAGCCTAGTATTCTACATAACACATTAAACTTTGACTTACGGGTTTTTGAAGCCTAGTATTCTACATAACACCAAACACGTTGACGTACGGGTTTTTGAAGCCCAGTATTCTACATACCACCACAAACTTTCACGTACGGGGTTTTGAAGCCTAGTATTCTACATAACACATTACACTTTGACTAACGGGTTTTTGAAGCCTAGTATTCTACATAACACATTAAACTTTGACTTACGGGTTTTTGAAGCCTTGTATTCTACATAACACCAAACACTTTGACGTACGGGATTTTGAAGCCCAGTATTCTACATACCACCACAAACTTTGACGTACGGGTTTTTGAAGCCTAGTATTCTACATAACACATTAAACTTTGACTTACGGGTTTTTGAAGCCTAGTATTCTACATAACACATTAAACTTTGACTTACGGGTTTTTGAAGCCTAGTATTCTACATAACACATTAAAATTTGATGTACTGGTTTTTGAAGCCCAGTATTTTACATAACACATTAAACTTTGACTTTCTGGTTGTTAAAGCCTAGTATTCTACATAACACCACATAATTTGACGTACGTGTTTTTAAAGGCTAGTATTCTACATAACACCAGACACTTTGACTGACGGGTTTTTGAAGACTAGTATTCTACATAACACCCCAAACTTTGAAGTACGGGTTTTTGAGGCCTAGTATTCTGCATAACACCACAGACTTTGACGTACGGGTTTTTGAAGCCTAGTATTCTACATAACACCACATACATTGACGTACGGGTTTTTGAAGCCTATTATTCTACATAACACCACATACTTTGAAGTACGGGTTGTTTAAGCCTAGTATTCTACATAACACCACATACTTTGACGTACGGGTTGTTGAAGCCTAGTATTCTACATAACACCACAACCTTTGACTTACGGGTTTTTGAAGCCTAGTATTCTACATAACACCACATACTTTGAAGTACGGGTTGTTGAAGCCTATTATTCTACATAACACCACATACTTTGAAGTACGGGTTGTTTAAGCCTAGTATTCTACATAACACCACATACTTTGACGTACGGGTTGTTGAAGCCTAGTATTCTACATAACACCACAACCTTTGACTTACGGCTTTTTAAAGCCTAGTATTCTACATAACACCACAGCATCCGCCCTGTCGAAATCATTATCACACACACGTCCCCATTCACCATTGTGTAGAATTTCTACACGGCCCGAGTAATTTGTTGGTCCGCCTATAAGACGCAACGCCTCTGATGCTGTAAATAAAACAGAACTGAACTATTCGGCTAATCAATTTCTACCTTTGGAATCACAAGATGTCATTTACATAAGTGCATCAGAACGAAAAAGCAGGTCAGGTGCCAGCACTCTCTCCGCCACATATCTTTAAGTCATTCAAGTACATGTATGATACTAACTTAAACCACAGCGTATGGAGACATTATTTTCATGATTGCAGTAGTGATAGACGGCAGGCCAAGTGCCAGCACATATTCCGATACGTATATATGTTCGATTAGAGTAAATATAATAATGGTATTTACAACCATCAAATGATATGGAGACATCATTTGTATGAGTGCAATAGTGTTTAGTTTGCAGGCCAGGAGGTAGCACACATTTAGATACTAGTATGTGTGTCATTACAGTTGAAATGTAATACTTACTTCCGTCACAGTTTAGGGAGACATCCTGTGCGTGAGTGCAGTAATACGTGTCGGCAGGCCAGGTACCAGGGCACTTTCCTATGCTACTCTCTATACCATTGCAGTTTAGATCTGACATGACGATCTCTCCAAGGCCTTCGCCGTAATAGGCTCCAGTATGCCAACTTGCACTGGACCTAGTTGGGAAATATTTGACTATTATTGGATAAATAGGTAATGCTACTTTCAGAGAGTGCATGCGAATAGGTACAAACTGGTATTTCTGAAGAGTGTAGGTTCAGATCAGCATGTCCATCGAACACCTAAAGGCTCAGTTTGAGTTCAAGTAAGGAGGAAATAATTTGCCTTGAATGAAAGATGTGCTGAATACCGGTGCGAGAAAAAAAACAGAAAACGTTATGTAAACTGACCGCCGTGATAGAACTAAGATACTATTGGAAATCTCAAATAATCAATCAATCAATCAAACTGAACATCGACATGACTAGTTTCTTTTAAATACGTTAGAATATAGCAATGACCTCTTAAATCGGTGCTTATGACTGTGTTCTTGCATGTTGACCTATTTTATTTTAAGCTAATCTTTTCAGGGACATTCAACTACACAAGACAAGATAATGAGGAGTAAACTGGTCTTTTCCCAACAATACCTCTCTTATGACCCAACGAAGCCTTTGGTGTGGGTACTAAAAAAGATTGCCGCACTGAGATTATTCATGAGAGTTATAAGAGGATGTTGGCGGTGTAAATAACTCTTCTGATATAGATGTATGCACCATTTTGACTTAAAACATGTTGAGACCGGAGTAAAATGCCATTCAAAGGAACAATGAATTACGGTATGTTGTTATATCCTAGCATTCGACACAAGACGATTAAATCCCGCTTGGTGAATCCGTGATCACAGATTGTTCCATAATGGCCGCCATGCATGACCTCGACCCTGCCGGAAGCATTCGTATGTCCCCCAACCAAACGTGCTGATATGTCTGTAAAGGAAATATGAACCAGTGCATGGACAATGGTAGAACGTTGACTTTTGTGAACAGCATAGACCCAGATCAGCCTGTGCATCGACAGCCACTTGTAACGATATATACTGACTAGAACGTATTATTTACAACAAGCGTGTTCAAAATTATGTCAACTTGTGAGTTCAAATTAGACTGAGCAGGAGGACAAGATTATCTGAACATACACTTTTTAGAAATGCCAACTTGTGCCGTTTCTCATGCACAGACTCATATCATTTACATGTACCTAGATTTTAGGGTTAGGGTCATCCATTTTTAGTCGCATTTAGCAAAAAATGGTCTTGACACTTTGTAATGGAACCTTATTAAGGTACCTCGGAATACAACTCGAGGGGCTACACATGTAGATATTTGCATAAAATGGCATCGATGATCATTTTTCTTGTAGACGGACAGCAAGACGTTGTAACAATGGTAGAAACTGACCTCCTTTGTGCTTACGGTTGCGGGGTTAGCATTTAGACTGACTGGCTGGTGTCAGAATAAATGGTCCAGTAGTACTGGTAACTTACCAAGGAAAACGCTGTGATATAATTGAAAAATTGTTGAAAGTGGCTTAAAACACCAAACAACCAATGAAGACGGACAGCGAGTACTCTGGTGTGACTGTGCAATTATTGTCAGAATTTTGTTTCAGGGTAGACAACTACAAATACCTGAATATTAGTTAAACTCTCAAAATAAACAATCCCTTCAAATCGGACTAAAGTAGGATGAAGGCAGTTTTTTTACTCAGTTTAAAACTTAATTAGATATTTAAACGGTTTTCGTTGTTTCGAATGTATGATCCCGAAAGTGTGAATCAAATTAAAGTAATATATGTATCGTACGTCCGTCACAGCTGACACCGACGTCGTAGGAATGGCTTTGTGATTTGGTAGCCGGCCACCAGGTTGCCCTACACTGGCCTATATCGTTTTCATTGCCATTACATTGAAGGTCTTTTACCACGACTTCCCCAATACCGTCTCCGTAAAAGCCATTCGTTTTGTAAAACGAATTCTCCCTGAAATATATAGACATACAGTATATATCTAGGACTCAAAACGCGGTTCAATCCAACAACTGGGTTAATTTTGCTCGGTCAAATCAATAAAAGCAGAATATTCGCGTGATCTTAAAACCCTCTACTACAAACTGTTACCAAGACCTCCCGCCTATCGCACGGTAACCACCTATCGAACCAGTAGACGTACAGAATAGAATACAGAATACAGAAGTGTTATGGTGTAAATAAAGGCCTCAAGTCCATAATATAACATACTATACATATTTACATATTTATAAATATATGAATCAGTTTTGCTGTGTCCATAATATATGTAAACTGTCAAGAAACAGGGAAATGTACAATGAAGAGTTTGAATCTTCATACTACCAAAGAACATTCATTGTTCATTTGCATTTGAAAATCAAAGCACATATAAACCCTCTACTACTAACGTTTTTATGACATGGTAACCACAGTAGACGTATATGATCGCAAACCGCATTATACTACATCCGCCCATCGTATGGCAACCACCAATCAAAACATTACACTTACGTGATCGCAAAGCCCTCTACTGCTAACGGTTGCTAATTTACCCTATCCTCCGTAAGGTTAACACAAATCGAAGTGTAAAACTTACGTATATTCGAACCCAAGCATCTTACAAACAACCATGAGGTCGTGGTCGTCAAACCCGGTACTGCCCACGGTTCCCCAGTGGTTGTTGTGAAACACCTCCAGCCGCCCTGATTGGTCCGAGTTCCCGCCTACGAGTCTAATGGTTGTTCCTGTTAACAAAAAACAATATATGATTGATTGGTTGGTGTATGATTGACGCCGATTCCATTGAAGTAACAGTTGAATAGCTTAAAGGTGCTGAACTGCAGATTATAGATGGTATAGTCAAAGTTTTAAAATTGTTCAAAATTTGTCTTGAAATATTGGAATCAAACTTCTAAAATACAATTTGAGTAATAATTCCACTTTCCAGTACAATAAACATCTAAATAATTGTCGTGAATGCTTCATTTTTACTGTGTAGACATACCCAGTAAGCCAAATGTTGTACATTTTCATTTACTTTCAATTGACTGTTTTTCAACATTTACTGCCAAAATAGTTTTGAACTATTTTATTACTTACTTTGTTGTCA
This sequence comes from Serripes groenlandicus, assembly GCA_031761405.1. Classification (NCBI taxonomy): domain Eukaryota; kingdom Metazoa; phylum Mollusca; class Bivalvia; order Cardiida; family Cardiidae; genus Serripes; species Serripes groenlandicus. The sequence goes on from JASEVX010000016.1 coordinate 18,417,688, forward strand.
CTATTAGCACTAAAAGCAATATTCTCAGAAGTTTAAACATTTCAAAACGTTGATCTCCATCTGGAGTTCAGCACATAACAAAAATCCGTGCCGTTATCATAAACGTGTCGTGTACACAAATAAATTACTCCTGTACCACAAAACATTATAAACATAATTGATTTTAGCTTAAATCACTAACATCTTATGTCATGCAAGATTAATTACTTCTGATGCTTGACAAATAGTCATCTAACTTAAAGTTGACGCATGCGTCTTGGTTTGAATTTATTTTTGATTTAAATGGATACGCCGCTTTATTGATTCTTATTTCATGAAAGTATAATTTTAATCTCAAATAGTTCAATAAACTCTTATTTCACGGAATTAACATTTTAATCAATGGCGTCTGCTATAATTGGCGGGTGTGTCATAGAAGTAATTTAGGCCTGTGATATGTAAATTACATTTACATTACTACCGTCTGCTCCAATTGACGTGTGTGTCATAGAAGTAATTGAAGCATGTGCCACGAAAATTACATTTAAAACCAATTACGTGTGTTCCAATTGAAATCTGTGTCATGAAAGTAACATTGATATCACTAACGTCTGTTTCAATTAACGTCATCGGAGTAATAGTAACATCACTTACGTGTGTTTCAATTAATGTCTGTGTCATAGAAGTAACAGTAACATCACTTACGTGTGTTTCAATTGATGCCTATGTCGTAGAAGTAATAGTAACATCACTTACGTGTGTTTCAATTAATGTCTGTGTCATAGAAGTAACAGTAACATCAATTACGTGTGTTTCAATTGATGCCTATGTCGTAGAAGTAATAGTAACATCACTTACGTGTGTTTCAATTAATGTCTGTGTCATAGAAGTAACAGTGACATCACTTACGTGTGTTTCAATTGATACCTATGTGGTAGAAGTAATAGTAACATCACTTACGTGTGTTTCAATTAATGTCTGTGTCATAGAAGTAACAGTAACATCACTTACGTGTGTTTCAATTAATGTCCGTGTCATATAAGTAACAGTAACATCACTTACGTGTGTTTCAATTGATGCCTATGTCGTAGAAGTAATAGTAACATCACTTACGTGTGTTTCAATTTATGTCTGTGTCATAGAAGTAACAGTAACATCACTTACGTGTGTTTCAATTGATACCTATGTCGTAGAAGTAATAGTAAATCACTTACGTGTGTTTCAATTAATGTCTGTGTCATAGAAGTAACAGTAACATCAATTACGTGTGTTTCAATTGATGCCTATGTCGTAGAAGTTATAGTAACATCACTTTCGTGTGTTTCAATTAATGTCTGTGTCATAGAAGTAATAGTAACATCACTTACGTGTGTTTCAATTGATGCCTATGTCGAAGAAGTAATAGTAACATCACTTACGTGTGTTTCAATTGAAGCTTGTTTCATAGAAGTAACAGTTACATCACTTACGTGTGTTTCAATTGACGTGTGTGTCATATAAGTAATTGAAGCATGTGCCACGAAAATTACATTTAAAACCAATTACGTGTGTTCCAATTGAAATCTGTGTCATGAAAGTAACATTGATATCACTAACGTCTGTTTCAATTAACGTCATCGAAGTAACAGTAACATCACTTACGTGTGTTTCAATTAATGTCTGTGTCATAGAAGCAACAGTAACATCACTTACGTGTTTCAAGTGATGCCTATGTCGTAGAAGTAATAGTCACATCACTTACGTGTGTTTCAATTAATGTCTGTGTCATAGAAGTAACAGTAACATCACGTACGTGTGTTTCAATTGCTGCCTATGTCGTAGAAGTAATAGTAACATCACTAACGTGTGTTTCAATTGACGCTTGTTTCATAGAAGTAACAGTTACATCACTTACGTGTGTTTCAATTGACGCTTGTGTCATTAAAATAACAATATATCACTTACGTCTTGTTCAATCGATGCGTTATTTATGGAAGAAACATTTATATCACTTACGTCCGGGACAGTTGATACCAATATCGGTACTATGAGCGCAGTTTATGGAATTTGTGTCCCATGTTATCCCGCATTGCGCAATATCAAACTCGGAACCATCGCACGTCGGATAAGAAGCGATAATTGGCCCAACGCCCTCTCCATAAAACGCAGTTCCAAATCCAAAGGCGTTCCTATATTAGGGGAAATAGGTGGATTAATTTGAATCGGATAATTTGACAGATCACATAATATTATACTTTAAGATAAACGTACTGTCTGTACATTTTTGTAAATGAAATACGTTCGAAAGAGTTCGAAAAGTCGTGGATATGTTTGCGGATCAAATAGAATATTCCATGTACTATTGGTCCAATACGTGCTACAGTTTCATACCATAACACAATCCTCAATAGTGAGAAAGTTGTTGATTTATTCGAACATATTTAAGTTATTAGATTCGAATATATCGTTGACCTCGAACTAAACTTTCGAAAACAGACGAGCAATCAGAACTGCAGCTGCACTGTTTTCCTCGTCGGATTTTATAACAGATTTTGGATATCATAATAAACAAATAAGTAGACAAGAATAACAAAGATAAGATGCACAAGTGCAAAGTAATGGTAGGGTCCCCCTTAAACTCGAGTTGTTGCGAGCGCACTGAATATAGACGGAAATGAGAGCCATTGTTAGCCCATTACCCACCCCGTGAATACAATACAATACAATACAAAGGTTGATTTGCGTAATTAGGTCTCCGGCCCACAATACATACATATAATATTACTCAACTTACAATGTAGTAATGTGCACAATCAAAACCTTTGAAACAAAAATGGCTATTTTCTTAATAACTACTGGATTTTCATTTTGAAGAACAATAAAAGATGTGTAAGCTTGGCTAAGCATATTTATATACAAATACAAAAGGTATGAAATGTATCATCAATCACCAAGGCATATTTTAGCATAAAGAAATATACACAAATTCGATGTTCTCTTTCAATGATAAAATGACGACCAAGTTCAACGTTAAGTGTGTGGCTTGATCATCTAAAACGCGACAGAGAACGGTAACAGTAGGGTGAAATGTCTAAATTTAAATACCTTTCTGCACTCAATAATGTTTTAACTTGTTTGTACAACTCACACCCGGAAGAAGCATTTATATCATTATGCCATATTTGAAAAGATTAGTCTTTTAATCTTTGTTTTACTTGCTTTATGAAAAACGTTTCATTACTTATATCTTGAGAAAGTCACACAAAACCAAAGCCATAAAAACAAAGAAATTCCCTATTTTGTGTAACCCAATTAATTCTACCAATATCAGCATACGACTTAAGCATTAACAAGCACTTTTTTTTATTTGGTAAGATCCATTATAAATTAGTCTTACCCTGTATTTAAATAATTTCATGTGGTATTTTCTACCAAAATCACCCAATGCCCTTGCGTCATTTACAGAAAAGTTTTACAGAATTTAGTATAGATTTGTTCTACACATTTGTTTTTTCATAGCCCCAAATATCTGACCCATATGCAAGTACAGGAATAACCATTGAGTCGAATAATTCTCTATGACAAAATTTACGTAAATGTTTTTCAAACTGCTTGATTGGATAAAGAGATTTACTGGCCTGTACTGCACGTGTTGTTGTTGTTGAATGCCAAGATCACTTTGGTGTATATAGATAACGCTTATATGAACCGTCCCGCGAGAAAACCAACATTGTGGACACTGCGTAAAGTATCGACCTGGATCAGCCTAAGCATACCGCGCAGGCTTACCCGGATATACACTTTTCGCCTCCTGTGGATTTTCTGTTTCAGAAATTATTACTCTATACCCCTATCCCCCTGAGACGGAATATGTCGGACCGGATCAGTCTGCACAGACTGCGCAGGCTGATCTGGGTCGATACATTACGCAGATGCCATACTGTTGGTTTTCTCGAGGGACGACTCATATATTTATGTGTTGGAGTTACTATTATAAGTTCAACCCATATACACCCAACGTTCATACTCTCTAAATGGCCCTTCGTTTCTAAATACAATTATTTCAGACATTTATGGGTTGACTAACATATCTGCTTTTTTACAAATGTTATCTATGGTATTCAATTTGTTTTGCAAATTGACGGAAGTACGAACTGTGGAATATTCCCTTTTCAAATATTTTGTTAAGTAATTTCACTAAAATTGAAGTAATTTTTTGCTGAGGAGTACTTTTTGAAAATTCAGCTGATATGCCATCTTTACCATGTGGCTTTCCAGTTTTTTAGCTATAGTTAATCTCTCTGTACTTCCTCTGGAGATATTTCAGAATATAATAAACATACTAATATGAGTCGTCACGCGAGAAAACCAACATTGTGGACTCTGTGTAAAGTATCGACACGGATCAGTCTAAGCATGCCGCGCAGGCTAACCCCGACAGACACTTTTCGCCTCACAGTGCACCGCTCTTAGCATCATGCTATTTATTCATTGTTTTCATCTACAGCAGAGGACTTTCGAAAACATTGTGACAAAAAAAGAAATTGAGCAATTTCACCTTTTGCCACAACGTGTTCAACTTTATTCCATATGTTTTCTTTCATTTATTGATGAATTAAGTAAAAAAAGCTACATACGTATTATTGTATCCAAGCATACCACATAAAACCATGATGTCTCTATGATCGAACTGGCCGTTCCCACAGATCGTTCCCCACTGACCAGCATGTTTGATTTCAACCCGACCGCTGGCCGGATCTGGACCATTGGCAAGTCGTATAGCTGTACCTGTTACGGGGTAAAAACAACAGCCTCCATTTAGGATTTAGAACACAAGTCTTATTAAATTGCGCGTGGCGATATATTATGTTACCCTTTCCCACACTTTAATTGTTGAATGTAGTTGAAAACATTGTGGAATTATTCCTCATGAGCACTTTCATATTTTGCTAAAATGTTATAAATACCTGGTTTTCTTTTGTATAACGAGGCGCGTGGGAAAATGTCAATTTAACAAAGATCCGACTTCAACTTACATTGCTTTTACAGTAAACGTAGTATAACTTTAAAGGTAGAGTAAATAAACAAATATACACATTTGAATATTTTGAATGAAACACAAATCAAACGCGTAAACTATAATTTATGAATGACATGAGAATCATGCCCCACTACCGCATTTTGAATGCAATGAACTCATAATTAATCATCGAGCATGTTTCGATCCGTTTTGTAAACAAAATCACCTCCACACTTGACTCCAGCGTCGTTTCTATGGTTACAGGTGCTTGCCCAGTTTCCACCGCAAAGTTTTACATCTTTCTCACCGCCTTGGCAGTTCACGTTTGTCAGAACGGGCGCACCATAGCCTTGGCCATAGGTCGACGAGGTGAAGGCGATAGCTATTCCGCTATAAAGCAAATGAAGGGGCTGTACTTTTTTGCAACTCCTACGAAGGCAAAACAGTGTACAAATGTACACATACAGCTGAATTTTGGATAATACTATTGGAATGTTTACCTCAAGGGTAAACTAGGTCATATTAATGTTTGCAATATCACTCTAAATAGTTTGTGTATTGATTATCTGCATTTCAGCTGGATAAAAAAACCAATGGTTCGTTTGTAATTGATTGATCGATTGATTGATTGGTTAATTGATTGATTGATTGATTGATTGTTTGTTTGGGGGTAAAACGCCGTTTTCAACAATTGTTCAGTCATATCACGGCGGCCGGTTAACCCACTCATATATTTCCTGGTTTTATCACACCAGTATTCCAAACAACACACTTTCCAAGCAACTGGCTGCTTTTCCACATAGAATATTAGCCCATTGGTAAAAGAGGAATGACGCTTGTCAGTGACTTTTGTCAAACGTCGGAAAGACTGTTGGCCGAGCTGGGATTCGATCTCATAACCCCTGGATTGACAGCCCGCGTCGCTACCGATGTTTTCATTCCTACAGCTTCGAACACATCGTTGCTAATGTGCTTTTGCCTGGCTTTCTTACACTAATCCACCATATCATAGTTTTCCAATGTAACTAGCTAAGTTACCACAAATACCATTAAGCCATTTTGCGGAAGACGAATTTCGCAAGTGGGTAGAATGCATGGCCGAACCACCGGTATTACCGACTTAGACACAGAGGCTCGACGTCTGCTGCAGATGCCTAAACTGTTTTGGAAAGTGTAAATCAGACAGTTTGTAGTAATATGAGCCGTCTCACGATAAATCCAACATGGTGGACTCTTTGTAACGTATCGACCCGGACCTGTCTAAGCATGTCGCGCAGGCTAACCCGGACATACACTTTTCGGCTCCTGTGGATTTTCTGTTTCAGGAATCATTACTCTACACCTCTATCCTCCTGAGACGGAATGTGTCGGCCCGTATTAGCCGCGGTTTGACCTAGGTCGATACATTACGCAGTCTATAATCTGTTTTATTCTTGGAACTGCTCATCGGCTATCGGTACTATGAATGTAATGATTCTAAAAACCAAGTTGTATAGACCCGCTGTCGAGGTAATTACTAACTAAGCATAGTACTTCGGGTACCAGACCATTACAAAATACTTTTAACATGGTAGAAATGGCTTTCATTCCCTGGAACTTAGGAATGTGGGGTTCGCACTACGAGACACGACGATACACTACGAGACACTACGAGACACTACCCTTTTGCCAGGAAAAGAAGACCTGTAGGATATGTACGGTTTTCAAAACACGCATCTGCTGTAGAGGCGTCTGAAAGCGTATGTTTACGGGGAATGGTTGATACTTTGCAAAAGCTGTGCTCCTAAATAGTCAAGCTTACATGTGCAGATAAAAACACCTTACCAACCAGAACTTTTCTCCAATTCTTTAAAGACGATTTAAAGAAGCATCTTGCGTGCGATTATATTGTAGTATATGTCCAATTTTCCGTTTAACTCGTCGTATATGTCCGATTTGCCGTTTAATTCGTCGTATATGTCCAATTTACCGTTTAACAAGTAAACAAATGGTTATTTTGCAGTCTTTTGCTGTGCGATTTATTGAGAAGAATTCGACAGAAAATAATATTTATATCAATCAATAATTTTGGAGATATTATTTAAAAAGAAAACTTGAATTGTGAAAATGAGAAACTACTCGATTTGAATAATTTCTTCAATCTTCCTACACTGTTTTCGAAAATCGTCAGCTGCAAAGAGCGTCAGCCGCCGGTAACACCAGGTAAATGGTTATTAAACGTAACGTACGTGTCTTCATGGCCCAATAAGGTTAAGGGTTATTAAACGTAACGTACGTGTCCTCATGGCCTAACATTCTACAGATAACGCGGGCGTCAATCGAGTTAAAGCCAGTATCACAGATAGTATGCCAATCACCCTGAAAACACAGAAAACATGATCAAAATAATGTAAATGCTTTGCAAAGGTTTTCTTAAATGATCTACGGTTGGTCTTCGTACAAATCTGCGCGTTTATTTTTGTTTCATACATCTACATTAAAAGGAAGGTTATTCCTGTTGTTACTAATGAAATCCTGAATTAAAAACTAAAGTTCGATAGCCGCAAAAGGTAGGGTTACTCTATGTGTTGTGCATTTGTCCTATCGTAGTATTAATGGTTTGTCGACCATGGACCATGAACATGTTTTCTGTCGCCGAGAGAACCGCAATATTTACAACCCGCTTACTAATGGCTGATCGTTAATGACATTGCAATGAGAAAACATCTACATCAAAAGGGAGGTTATTCCTGTTGCGATTAATACTAATGACATGGTCCAGATCAAACAAAAACGGATTGCTACGGACATTGCAATGAGCAAACAGCCAAGTTTGTCGGAGCCTCTGTCTGTCGGAGCCTCTGATCGTTAAGGTCATTGCAATGAGCTTACAGCCAAGTATGTCAAAGCCTCTGATCGTTAAGGACATTACAATGAGCAAACATCCAAGTATGTCGGAGCCTCTGATCGTTAAGGACATTACAATGAGCAAACAGCCAAGTATGTCGGAGCCTCTGATCGTTAAGGTCATTGCAATGAGCTAACAGCCAAGTATGTCGGAGCCTCTGATCGTTAAGGACATTGCAAAGAGCTAACAGCCAAGTTTGTCAGAGCCTCTGATCGTTAAGGACATTACATTGAGCTAACAGCCAAGTTTGTCGGAGCCTCTGTGCAGTCATATCAGTATCTACCGCGTTCACCAATTATTCGTCAAAACATATCAGAACTCGATTGAGAAAAGTTATGAAGAATCAAAGTAATGAAAGCACTGTGTGCGAGGATTCTTTTTAAGACATGATGACATATCACACAACATACGATAGAACTTTACAGTTGTCGGTTCAAGAGGTCGTGAGTTCGAATCCAATTGTATCAAGCATAGTAAAAACAACATTATTATAATGATGATGCTATTGTGGCCACTGATGATGATGATTATTATTATGATGATTATAATTATGATGATGATGATTATTATTATTATAATAACAATGATAATGATGATGATGTAAATGATAATAACAATAATGATGATATTGATGATGAATATATGAACGATAATAATATTGATATTGATGATGATAATGATGATGAAGAAGTGCAGGATGTGGAGAAGGAGGACGACGACGATGATGATGATGATGATGATGATGATGATGATGATGATGATGATGATGATGATGATGATAGTGATGATTATGATGATGACGATGCTAATGATGATGATGATGATGATACTGATTGTGGTGATGATAATAATAATAATGATTATTATGATGATGACGATGATGATGACGATGACGATGGGGCTGATGATGACTATGATGATGATGATGATGATACTAATCATTATGATAATGCTAATAATGATGACGATGAAGATGATGACGATGATAATAACGATTTGGATAATGATGATGATGATGATGATGATGATGATGATGATGAGGATGATGATGATGATGATGATGATACTAATGATTATGATTATGATAATAATGATGACAATGATGATGATGATGATGCTGATGATGACGATAATGATGAAGATGATGATGATGATGATGATGAAGGTAATTAAATAATGATTATAAGGATGGTGATGAAGTTAAGGATTATAATTAGTATTTGGATAATGATGATGTTGATGATTAAGATGATGACGATGATGATAACGATTTGGATAATGATGGTGATGATGATGATGATGATGATGATGATGATGATGATGATGATGATGATGATGATGATGATGATGATGATGATGATGATGATGATGATGATGATGATGATGATGATGATGATGATGATGATGATGCTGCTGCTGCTGCTGCTGCTGCTGCTGCTGCTGCTGATGATGATGATGATGATGATGATGATGATGATGATGATGATGATGATGATGATGATGATGATGATGATGATGATGATGATGATGATGATGATGATGACGATTATGATGATGATTGTGACGATGATGATGATGATGATAAAGTTGCCGATGGCGAAAAACTTACCATAATGAAAATCTCTACTCGTCCTGATGTATTTGTGTCCCCATCTACAAGCCGTAGTTTTGAACCTTAAAAAGAAGAAGACTCTCATTTCAATGCTGCCTGTATCGAATATCTCATTAAAGCTTGCTCGTATATTGATATTGATGTACTCTCTGTTAAATGCTGCCTGTATCAACTATCTTATTAAAGCTTGCTCGTATATTGATGTGCTCTCCGTTTAATGGGGCCTGTATCAACACTATCATTAAAGCTTGCTCGTATATTAATGTACTCTCATTTCAGTTCTGATGGATCAACTATCTCAATAAAGCTTGCTCGTATATTGATGTACTCTGTGTTCAATGCTGCCTGCATTAACTATCTCTATAAAGCTTGCTCGTATATTGATTTGCTCTATGTTCAATGCTGCCTGTATCAACAGTCTCATTCAATCTTGCTAGTATAGTGATGTGCTCTATGTTCAATGCTGACTGTATCAACTATCTCATTAAAACTTGCTCGTATATGTATGTACTCTCTGTTCAATGCTGACTGTATCAACTATCTCATTAAAACTTGCTCGTATATTGATGTGCTCTCTGTTGAATGCTGACTGTATTAACTATCTCATTAAAGCTTACTCGTATATTGATGTACTCTCTGTTTAATGCTGCCTGTATTAACTATCTCATTAAAGCTTGCTCGTATATTAATGTACTCTCTGTTCAATGCTGCCTGTATCAACACTTTCATTAAAGCTTGCTCGTATATTGATGTACTCTATGTTCAATGCTGACTCTATCAACTATAATATTAAAGCTTGCACGTTTATTGATGTGCTCTCTGTTCAATGATGCCTGTATTAACTATTTCATTAAAGCTTACTCGTATATTGATGTACTCTATGTTCAATGCTGACTGTATTAACTATCTCATTAAAGCTTGCTCGTATATTAATGTACTCTCATTTCAATGCTGCCTATATTAACACTTTCATTAAAGCTTGCTTGTATATTGATGTACTCTATGTTCAATGCTGACTGTATCAACTATAATATTAAAGCTTGCACGTATATTGATGTGCTCTCTGTTCAATGATGCATGTATTAAATATCTCATTAAGGCTTGCTCGTATATTGATGTACTCTCTGTTCAATGCTGCCTTTATTAACTATGTCACTAAAGCTTGCTCCTATATTGATGTACTCTATATTCAATGATGCCTGTATCAACTATCTCATGAAAGCTTGCTCGTATATTGATGTACTCTCTGTTAAATGCTGCGTGTATCAAATATCTCATTAAAGATTGCTCCTATATTAATGTACTCTCTGTTCAATGATGCCTGTATCAACTATCTCATGAAAGCTTGCTCCTATATTGCTGTACTCTCTGTTCAATGATGCCTGCATCAAATATCTCATTAAAGCTTGTTCGTATATTGATGTACTCTCTGTTTAATGCTGCCAGTATCAACTATCTCATGAAGGCTTGCTCGTATATTGATGTGCTCTCTATTCAATGCTGCCAGTATAACATATCTCATTAAAGCTTGGTCGTATATTAATGTGCTCTCTATTCACTGCTTCCTGTATCAACTATGTCATTAAAGCTTGCTCGTATATTGTTGTACTCTCTGTTCAATGCTGCCTGTATAACTATCTCACTAAAGCTTGCTAGTATAGTGATGTGCTCTATGTTCAATGCTGACTGTATCAACTATCATATTAAAGCCTGCTCATACAGTGATGTACTCTCTGTTTAATGATGCCTGTATCAACTATCTCATTAAAGCTTGCTCGTACCAATGTATAGTGATGTGCTCTTTGTTCAATGGGTCCTGTATCAACTATCTCATTAAAGCTTGCTCGTATATTGATGTACTCTGTGTTCAATGCTGCCTGCATTAACTATCTCTATAAAGCTTGCTCGTATATTGATTTTCTCTACGTTCAATGCTGCCTGTATCAAAAGTCTCATTAAATCTTGCTAGTATAGTGATGTGCTCTAAGTTCAATGCTGACTGTATCAACTATCTCATTAAAACTTGCTCGTATATGTGTGTACTCTCTGTTCAATGCTGACTGTATCAACTATCTCATTAAAACTTGCTCGTATATTGATGTGCTCTCTGTTCAATGCTGACTGTATCAAATATATAATTAAAACTTGCTCGTATATTGATATGCTCTCTATTCAATGCTGCCTTTATTAATTATCTCAGTAAAGCTTGCTCGTATATTGATATAATCTCTGTTCAATGCTGCCTGTATCAACTATCTCATCAAAGCTTACTCGTATATTGATGTAATCTCTGTTCAATGCTGCCTGTATCAACTATCTCATCAAAGCTTACTCGTATATTGATGTACTCTCTGTTCAATGCTTATTAAAGCTTGCACGTATATAGATGTACTCTCTGTTCAATGCTGCCTGTATCAAATATCTCATCAAAGCTTGCTCGTATGTTGATGTGCTCTCTGTTCAATAGGGCCTGTATCAACTATCTTATTAAAGCTTGCTCGTATATTGATGTACTCTCTGTTCAATGGGGCCTGTATCAACTATCTCATTAAAGCTTGCTCGTATATTGATGTACTTTCTGTTCAATGTTACCTGTATCAACTATCTCATTAAAGCTTGCTCGTATATGTATGTACTCTCTGTTCAATGCTGCCTGTATTGACTATCTTATTTAAGCTTGCACGTATATTGATGTGCTCTCTGTCACATGCTGCCTGTATCAACTATCTCATTAAAGCTTGCTCGTATATTGATGTACTCTCTGTTCAATGTTGCCTGTATTAACTATCTTATAAAAGCTTGCTCGTATATGTATGTACTCTCTGTTCAATGCTGTCTGTATTGACTATCTTATTAAAGCTTGCACGTATATTGATGTACTCTCTGTTCAATGCTGCCTGTATTAACTATCTCATTTAAGGACGCTCGTATATTGATATTGATGTACTCTCTGTTCAATTTTGCCTGTATTAACTATCTTATTAAAGCTTGCTCGTATATGTATGTACTCTCTGTTCAATGCTGTCTGTATTGACTATCTTTTTATTTAAGCTTGCACGTATATTGATGTGCTCTCTGTTCAATGCTGCCTGTATCAACTATCTCATTAAAGCTTGCTCGTATATTGATGTACTCTCTGTTCAATGTTGCCTGTATCAACTATCTCATTAAAGCTTGCTCGTATATTGATGTACTCTCTATTCAATGTTGCCTGTATTAACTATCTCATTAAAGCTTGCTCGTATATTGGTGTACTCTCTGTTCTTAGGAGGAGTGAGTTCGATGTATTTGGTTGTTTATGATTGTGTTAGGAGTGGTGAGTTTGATGTAGTTGGTTGTTTATGACTGTGTTAGGAGGAGTGAGTTCGATGTATTTGGTTGTTCATGACTTTGTTAAGAGGAGTAACTTCAATGTAGTTGGTTGTTCATGGCTGTGTTAGGAGGAGTGATTTCGATGTATTTGGTTGTTCATGATTGTGTTAGTAGGAGTGAGTTCGATGTAGTTGGTTGTTCATGACTATGTTAGGAGGGGTGAGTTCGATGTATTTGGTTGTTCATGACTGTGTTAGGAGGAGTGAGTTCGGTGTATTTGGTTGTTCATGACTGTGTTAGGAGGGGTGAGTTCGATGTATTTGGTTGTTCATGACTGTGTTAGGAGGAGTGAGTTCGGTGTATTTGGTTGTTCATGACTGTGTTAGGAGGGTGAGTTCGATGTATTTGGTTGTTCATGGCTGTGTTAGGAGGAGTGAGTTCGATGTATTTGGTTGTTTATGATTGTGTTAGGAGGAATGAGTTCGATCCGATGATAGCAATTCTTTAACTGAAACACTGGTATATGACAATCAATTTTGAAAATTTATTTCATTATAAATTAATCTAACGAAATGTTTTAAGTATAAGTGAAAATGATGGTACCGACCTTCACAGCTTATGGCGGATGGGTTGTAATTACTGCTGTACTGGTTGGTATAAATCGAAGAAAACACATTTCCATTGCCGCATTCGGAAATGTCATTTTCGCCTCCCGTACATCCGAAGTTTTGGATGATTATCTTTCCTGGTCTATGTCCATAAATACCTGCGTGGTATCCTGTCTTTAATTCTACTGCTACTCCGCTGAATGAGGAATGAGAATGGTACAATCAAAACAACAAGAAAGGCTGTTGTATCTACTGTGTTGTTCTACTGCTTTTCAACTATAAAGAATAAGTAATTAAACAAGCAAATCAATAACGAAGTTGGTCACACCAAGTCTATAATTATCTTACAATTCCACTAGATTGTGAACCCTTAAACACGTGTGTCGTATTAACCGCTGTATTGCTACTGCCTTTCAATTGGGTTGGGAGGAAACAAGTAAGTAAGGGATAAGTAATTAAACAAGCAAATCAATAACGAAGTTGGTCACACCAAGTCTATAATTATCTTACAATTCCACTAGATTTTGAACCCTTAAACACGTGTGTCGTATTAACCGCTGTATTGCTACTGCCTTTCAATTGGGTTGGGAGGAAACCAGTATACATATACAAGCAAATTAATCACTCAAGCCTGTAACTATACTGCCTTTCCGCTGGATTGTGTATCACATAGTTTACAAGCAAATCAATAATACCAAACCTGTAAGTGTACTGCATCTTCACTGGATTGGGTATTACATAGTTGACAAGCAAATCCGTAAGGAAGTTGGCGATATCCATTGGTATCAAAGAATATACAAGCCAATCAATAAGGAAGTTGATCATATCAATGAGTGGGTACACAGGATTTACAAGCAATCAATAGAGAAGTTTGTCATACCAACTATTTGTATCAAAGAATGTACAAACATATCAATACAGAAGTTTGTCATACCAACTATTGGTATCAAAGGATTTACAAACACATCAATAAGGTAGTTGGTCAAACCAACTGTTGGTATCAAAGGATTTACAAACAAATCAATGAAGAAGTTGGTCATACCAACTATTGGTACCAGAGAATTTACAAACACATCAATTAGGTAGTTGGTCAAACCAACTTTTGGTATCAAAGGATTTACAAACAAATCAATGAGGAAGTTGGTCATACCAACTCTTGGTACCAGAGAATTTACAAACACATCAATAAGGTATTTGGTCATACCAACTATTGGTACCAGAGAATTTACAAACACACCAATAAAGAAGTTGGTCATACCAACTCTTGGTACCAGAGAATTTACAAACACATCGATAAGGAAGTTGGTCATATCAACTAATGGATATTAAAGGATTTACAAACAAATCAATGAGGAAGTTGGTCATACCAACTCTTAGTACCAGAGAATTTACAAACACATCAATAAAGAAGTTGGTTTTACCAACTCTTGGTACCAGAGAATTTACAAACCCATCAATAAAGAGGTTGGTTATACCAACTCTTGGTACCAGATAATTTACAAACACATCAATGAGGAAGTTGGTTATACCAACTCTTGGTACCAGAGAATTTACAAACACATCGATAAGGAAGTTGGTCATATCAACTAATGGATATTAAAGGATTTACAAACAAATCAATGAGGAAGTTGGTTATTCCAACTCTTGGTACCAGAGAATTTACAAGCACATCAATAAAGAAGTTGGTTATACCAACTCTTGGTACCAGAGAATTTACAAACCCATCAATAAAGAGGTTGGTTATACCAACTCTTGGTACCAGAGAATTTACAAACACACCAATAAAGAAGTTGGTTATACCAACTATTGGTACCAGAGAATTTACAAACCCATCAATAAAGAGGTTGGTTATACCAACTCTTGGTACCAGAGAATTTACAAACACACCAATAAAGAAGATGGTTATACCAGCTCTTGGTACCAGATAATTTACAAACCCATCAATAAAGAGGTTTGTTATACCAACTATTGGTACCAGAGAATTCACAAACACATCAATAAAGAAGTTGGTTATACCAACTCTTGGTACCAGAGAATTTACAAACACATCAATAAAGAAGTTGGTTATACAAACTCTTGGTACCAGAGAATTTACAAACACATCAATAAAGAAGTTGGTTATACCAACTCTTGGTACCAGATAATTTACAAACACATCAATAAAGAAGTTGGTTATACCAACTCTTGGTACCAGAGAATTTACAAACACATCAATAAAGAGGTTGGTCATACCAACTTTTGGTACCAGAGAATTTACAAACACATCAATAAAGAGGTTGGTCATACCAAGTATTGGTACCAGAGAATTTACAAACCCATCAATAAAGAGGTTGGTCATACCAACTCTTGGTACCAGAGAATTTACAAACCCATTAATAAAGAGGTTGGTCATACCAACTCTTGGTACCAGAGAATTTACAAACACATCAATAAAGAGGTTGGTCATACCAACTCTTCGTACCAGAGAATTTACAAACACATCAATAAAGAGGTTGGTCATACCAACTCTTGGTACCAGAGAATTTACAAACACATCAATAAAGAGGTTGGTCATACCAACACTTGGTACCAGAGAATTTACAAACACATCAATAAAGATGTTGGTCATACCAACTCTTGGTACCAGAGAATTTACAAACACATCAATAAAGAGGTGGGTCATACCAACTCTTGGTACCAGATAATTTACAAACACATCAATAAAGAGGTTGGTCATACCAACTCTTGGTACCAGATAATTTACAAACACATCAATAAAGAGGTTGGTCATACCAACTCTTGGTACCAGATAATTTACAAACACATCAATAAAGAGGTTGGTCATACCAACTCTTGGTACCAGAGAATTTACAAACACATCAATACAGAGGTTGGTCATACCAACTCTTGGTACCAGAGAATTTACAAACACATCAATAAAGATGTTGGTCATACCAACTCTTGGTACCAGAGAATTTACAAACACATCAATAAAGAGGTTGGTCATACCAACTATTGGTACCAGATAATTTACAAACACATCAATAAAGAGGCTGGTCATACCAACTCTTGGTACCAGAGAATTTACAAACACATCAATAAAGAGGTTGGTCATACCAACTCTTGGTACCAGATAATTTACAAACATATCAATAAAGAGGTTGGTCATACCAACTCTTGGTACCAGAGAATTTACAAACACATCAATAAAGAGGTTGGTCATACCAACTCTTGGTACCAGAGAATTTACAAACACATCAATAAAGAGGTTGGTCATACCAACTCTTGGTACCAGAGAATTTACAAACACATCAATAAAGAGGTTGGTCATACCAACTCTTGGTACCAGAGAATTTACAAACACATCAATAAAGAGGTTGGTCATACCAACACTTGGTACCAGAGAATTTACAAACACATCAATAAAGAGGTTAGTCATACCAACTCTTGGTACCAGAGAATTTACAAACACATCAATAAAGAGGTTGGTCATACCAACTCTTGGTACCAGAGAATTTACAAACACATCAATAAAGAGGTTGGTCATACCAATACTTGGTACCAGAGAATTTACAAACACATCAATAAAGAGGTTAGTCATACCAACACTTGGTACCAGAGAATTTACAAACACATCAATAAAGAGGTTGGTCATACCAACTCTTGGTACCAGAGAATTTACAAACACATCAATAAAGAGGTTGGTCATACCAACACTTGGTACCAGAGAATTTACAAACACATCAATAAAGAGGTTGGTCATACCAACTCTTGGTACCAGAGAATACAAAATGTGTGATTAGAGGTCGTTAAACATTCGCGTTCATGAATAATTAAAGATGGTTACATTCAAGTCCATACATGTAGGACACATTTAGGCACCAACAAACGTTCATGAACACCTGTGCGGATCAGGATCAACACATACTGTATATGTATCCACAAACAATAATGCATGAACACCTGGGCGGATAAGATCAACACATACTGTATATGTATCCACAAACAATAGTTCATGAACACATGGGCGGATAAGATCAACACATACTGTATATGTATCCACAAACAATAGTTCATGAACACCTGGGCAGATAAGATCAACACATACTGTATATTTATTCACAAACAATAGTTCATGAACACCTGGGCGGATAAGATCAACACATACTGTATATTTTTCCACCAACACTAGTTCATGAACACCTGTGCGGATAAGATCAACACATACTGTTTATGTATCCACCACGCAAACTGAACTGCCACTCTATTATAATAGGAATTACAAAGCCTATGAAAAGTTACCAGAAAGGTCCTTTGAGAGCTATTTAACAAATGATCCGTTCCAAGAGAAAACCAACAGTATGGACTCGAGTAATGTATCGACCCAGATCAGCCAGTGCGCGCAGGCTAATCCGGGCCGACACATTCCGTCTCAGGGAAATAGCGGTATAGAGTAATGATCCCTGAAACCGAAAATCCACAGTAGGCGAAATGTGTCTGCCCTTAGCCTGAGCGGCATGCTAAGGCTGATCTGGGACGATACTTAACGCAAAATCCACAATTTCACTTTTCTCGTGGAACTGCTCAAGTCCTTTCCACGCAGTGTACCGCCTCGGTAATATAATGGTACAGCGTCCATCTCGGTCGCGGGAGATAGCGGATTCGACCCCCGGCCGGGTTATACTAAATACTTTTAACATTTTAGTGATGGCTTCCCACCTTGGCGTTAAGGGTTGTTGGGTTTGCATTACGACTGACTGACATGTGTCAGGATTAATGAACCAGTAGTACAGGTAACTTACGCAAGAAACGCCTGACCTCTCGCACCATGGAGGCGGAAATGACAATGAACACTATGGCGAACTTAGTCACACGCAAAACAGTATAAGCGTAGTTTCTGTTCGCTTTCTCAAACCAGTGCTTCCTAAGCCTTGGTGTAATATGGACGACGTGTGCCACATTGGATGTTGACATAAGTTGGAAAGAATGTTAACCGAGCTTACGTTAAAACTTAAAACACCTGGGTTGACAACCAGTGTCGTTACCGACTACCGTTGCTCATGATAAACAAAAAGGAGTGAAAACTAACATGTTAATCAAGTCAGATTCCTTCCTTGTAGTGCCTAAAACCGAATTACAAAACCGAAATTACTAGCCATTGACCCTGATACAGGTAGAAGTGGCTTAGAACGCATGGTTTCATTGATTAGATAACGACTCATCGCTGGAGTGAAATGCCACTCAAACAAACGAAGCAAAACCACAAGACGCATTTTACACGTGACGCAGTATATATTTAAGGTCCAAACCTGTTGCCGTATCCCAGCATCCTGCAAACAACCTGAACGGTCTTTTCTGTTAGGTAGTTGGACTCCATCATATACCATTCCCCACTATAAAAAATCTCTAATCGACCTGTGCTATTGTTTGTGTCACCAACGAGGCGTACTTGAGTGCTCCTACCATCTGTAACTAGAACAAAGCAAAGTACTTGATGTAATGACAGTACAACATTCTATAACATAGCTCTAATCGACATGTGCTATTTTTTGTATCACCAACGAGGCGTACTTGAGGCTTCGTACCATCTGTAATTAAAACAAAGTACTGGATGTAATGACTGTACAACATTCTATAACATATCTCTAATCGACCTGTACTATTGTTTGTATCACCAACGAGGCGTACGTACAACATTCTATAACATATCTCTAATCGACTTGTACTAATGTTGGTATCACCAACGAGGCGTACTTGAGTACTCGTGCCATCTGTAACTAAAACAAAGTACTGAATGTAATGACAGTACAACATGATATAACCTGTGTTATTGTTTGTATCACAAACAAGGCGTACTAGACTGCTCGTGCCATCTGTATCTAAAACAAAGCAAAGTACTGGATGTAATGACAGTACAAAATTCCATAAAATATCTCTAATCGACCTGTACTATTGCTTGTATCACAAACAAGGCGTACTAGAGTGCTCGTGTCATCTTTAACTAAAACAAAGGACTGGATGTAATGATCGTTCAAAATTATATAATATATCTCTAATCGACCTGTACTATTGTTTGTATCACAAACAAGGCGTACTAGAGTGCTCGTGTCATCTTTAACTAAAACAAAGGACTGGATGTAATGATCGTTCAAAATTATATAATATATCTCTAATCGACCTGTACTATTGTTTGTATCACAAACAAGGCGTACTAGAGTGCTCGTGTCATTTTTAACTAAAACAAAGGACTGGATGTAATGATCGTTCAAAATTATATAATATATCTCTAATCGACCTGAACTATTGTTTGTATCACCAACGGGACGTACTAGAGTAATCGCGTCATCTTTAACTAAAACAAAGGACTGGATGTAATGACCGTTCAAAACTCTATAATATATCTATAATCGACCTGTACTATTGCTTGTATCACAAACAAGGGGTACTTAAGTGTTCTTGCCCTCTGTAACTAAAACAAAGCAAAGTACTGGATGTAATGACAGTACAACATTTTATAAAATATCTCTAATCGACCTGTACTATTGCTTGTATCACAAACAAGGCGTACTAGAGTGCTCGTGTCATCTTTAACTAAAACAAAGTACTGGATGTAATGACCGTTCAAAATTATATAATATATCTATAATCGATCTGTATTATTGCTTGTATCACAAACAAGGGGTACTTAAGTGTTCTTGCCCTCTGTAACTAGAACAATGCAAAGTAATGGATGTCATGACCGCTAAACATTCTATAACATATCTCTTATCGACCTGTGCTACTGTTCGTATCACCAAAGAGGTGTACTTGAGTGCTCGTGCCATCTGTAACTAAAACAAAGTGCTGGATGTAATGACCGTACAACATTCTATAACATATCTCTAATCGACCTGAACTATTGTTTGTATCACCAACGAGGCGTACTAGAGTAATCGCGTCATCTTTAACTGAAACAAAGGACTGGATGTAATGACCGTTCAAAATTCTATAATACATCTATAATCGACCTGTACTATTGCTTGTATCACAAACAAGGGGTACTTAAGTGTTCTTGCCGTCTGTAACTAAAACAAAGCAAAGTACTGGATGTAATGACCGTTCAACATTCTAGAACATATCTCTAATCGACATACACTATTGTTCGTATCACCAACGAAGCGTACTTGACTGCTATTGCCATTTGTAACTAAAACAAAGTGCTGAATGTAATGACCGTTCAACATTCTATAACGTATTTCTGATTGACCTGTACTACTGTTCGCATCACCAAAGAGATGTACTTGAGTGCTCGTGCCATCTGTAACTAAAACAAAGTACAGGATGTAAAGACCGTTCATAATTCTATAACAAATCTCTAATCGACCTGTACTATTGTTTGTATCACAACCGAGGCGTACTAGAGTAATCGTGCCATCTTTAACTAAAACAAAGTACTGGATGTAATGACCGTAAACCATTCTATAACATATCTATAATCGAACTGTACTATTGTTTGTATCACCAATGAGGCGTACCTAAGTGCTCGTGTAATCTTTAACTAAAACAAAGTACTGGATGTAATGACCGTTCTACATTCTATATCACATTTCTAATCGGGCCTGTACTATTGCTTGTATCACAAACAAGGCGTACTTGAGTACTCGTGCCCTTAGTAACTAAAACAAAGTACAGGATGTAAAGACCCTACAACATTCAATAACATGTCTCTAATCGACCTGTACTATTGCTTGTATTGCAAACGAGGCATACTTGAGTGCTCGTGCCATCTGTAACTAAACCAAAGTACTGGATGTAATGACCGTTCAACATTCTTTAACATATCTGTAATCGACTTGTACTATTTGAATCTGGATACATGGACAACCGTATCCGAGCCATAATACCTATATTTCACTCCTAAATGGCATCTCTTCCAAATAGTTGTGTGGTACCTGTCCTTGTCATTATATCATCGGGTCTGACAAACATCAACGATTATATAAAGGTAGCTTAAAATCGTTTTCCATGTAGGAGCAAGTGACGTATTGTTCCCGCAGTTTTCTACCAGTGTTTCCACGAAATTGGAACCAATCTTTACAGAAGTGAAACTTGTACTCTTTTTTAAACATTTGCTCGGTTAACAACATTATAAAAATGACATAATTATCATTATATATTGTTCTTTGAACGGTGGTAGAGTGGTTAACATGCTGCGCTGTCAATCCAAAGTTCTGGTTCAAATCCCGGTAAGAGTTCTTGATTTGTATGAGGTGCTTTAAGTGTCTCCAAATCAACTCGATGTCAAGAACTGGTTCTGTCTAGTAACATGTTATTCGTGTGGACCAGTGTGTCTTTTCTGAAAGAGCTATGGTATCGCACCATGACTGACTTTTATCTAATTCCTGTACTTTGGTTTAAACATTTGTTTGGTTATGTATAATTGACCAACCTAGTCGTATCCGATGTACATATATTGTATTACTTTATTAGTACGCCGGGTACCAGACTACATGGAATTATACCGAATTAAATAAAAAACACAGATAAGTATGTTCTGTTGCACACGTAAACGTTTCTCGCGAAAAAAAAAAGATTACCTGAAAATCCCAGACACAGCAAAAAGAAGACAAACTGAAAGATAGAAATACAGATTATGTACACTCATTGACGTACTACCTATTTGGCTTCGAGGATTATTTTGTTTTGACGTTCCGGATTCGATCGAGGGTTCGATTTCAAGTTCCAGTTGTTTAAGTTTGATAAGTTTATTCATTCAAATTCCTTTAGGCTTCCAGCCTATGAGGATACATGTTTAAGTGAATTGTCGCCGTGATATAATTAAGATAATGTTTGCAAAGGCGTAAAAAACAAATTAAACAAAACAAACTACTTGTTTGCTTGGGTTAATAAGTTATATCTGATGCAGACAACATAAGTCGCCTACGAATCGGGCCTCTTCAAATTTGAATATTGACGCCAAGAGTTATAATGGATAAATTTAGGTTTCAGGCCGTTTTCAACAAGTTTCGGTTACCGCGGCAAGTTCATCTACTCAAATGTTTCCTGGTTTTCTCATACTAGTACTCCAAACTGAAGTATTTTACAGCAAGACAAATGACGCGTGCCGCATTTACTTCTGTCAAACGTCAATAATAATGTTGGCCGAGCTTGGGTTCGAAATCATAAGCGTGGATTATCTCCGTGTTCTACAATGTTTCCAAAACTAATCATTAATGATGTCTTCATTCATAGAGATTTTCCGTGGTTTTACCTTAATGTTTTCAAAGTCGTCTCCTGCAGATGGATTATTTGTATGAAATTATTAAACATAATTAAGCCGTCCCACGAGAAAACCAACATTATGGCCTCTGCGTAATGTATCGACCTAGATCAGCCTGCGCAGTCCGCGCTGATTGATCCGGGCCGACACATTCCGTCTCAGGGGTATATTGGTATAGAGTAAAATCCACATGAGGCGAAAATAGTCTATCCGGGTAAGCCTGCGTGGCATGAGTACGCTGATCCGGGTTGATACTTTACTCAGAATCCACAAGGGTTGGTTTTCTCGCGGGACGGCTCATATAAATGTGTTTCGGCTTATCCCTGCAATGTTCAGATGTATCCAACGCAGACGACTGTTGGGCTTCATGTTAAGTAAACAGTCCAAGGGATAAATAACAATTTCTGACGAAGACGTTACGTTATAAACAACTCAAATAAATAACAATTTCTGACGAAGACGTTACGTTATAAACAACTCTAATAAACAAGAATGTCTGACGAAGACACTACGTTATAAACAACTCTAATAAATAACAATTTCTGACGAAGACGTTACGTTATAAACAACTCTAATAAATAAGAATGTCTGACGAAGACGTTATAAACAACTCTAATAAATAAGAATGTCTGACGAAGACGTTACGTTATAAACAACTCTAATAAATATGAATGTCTGACGAAGACACTACGTTATAAACAACTCTAATAACTAAGAATGTCTGACGAAGACGATACGTTATAAACAACTCTAATAAATAACAATTTCTGACAAAGACGTTACGTTATAAACAACTCTAATAAATAAGAATGTCTGACGAAGACGATACGTTATAAACAACTCTAATAAATAAGAATGTCTGACGAAGACACTACGTTATAAACAACTCTAATAAATAACAATTTCTGACAAAGACGTTACGTTATAAACAACTCTAATAAATAACAATTTCTGACGAAGACGTTACGTTATAAACAACTCTAATAAATAGGAATGTCTGACGAAGACACTACGTTATAAACAACTCTAATAAATAACAATTTCTGACGAAGACTTATAAACAACTCTAATAAATAAGAATGTCTGACGAAGACTTTACGTTATATACAACTCTAATAAATAAGACTGTCTGACGAAGACATTACGTTATAAACAACTCTAATAAATAACAATTTCTGACAAAGACGTTACGTTATAAACAACTCTAATAAATAACAATTTCTGACGAAGACGTTACGTTATAAACAACTCTAATAAATAGGAATGTCTGACGAAGACACTACGTTATAAACAACTCTAATAAATAACAATTTCTGACGAAGACTTATAAACAACTCTAATAAATAAGAATGTCTGACGAAGACTTTACGTTATATACAACTCTAATAAATAACAATGTCTGACGAAGACTTTACGTTATAAACAACTCTTTGACTAATTCCGATGCTTAGGTATCTGATACATTATGCCCTAAGTTCGAATCAAGTAATGAGCTTTTTAAATCTTGCACACAAACGTTGCGAATATCGATTATGTATCCAGGAAGCATCCATCAAGCGTGGTTAACATCCGAAAAAGTCTTGATTTGCAATCGATGAAAAAATGACACAGTTTAATCTAAACTAAGTAACTGTTTCTGCAAATACGACAGGTTTATGTTTAAAGTTTAAGTCAAAATACTCGAAGTCGAAAAGCCGAAATGTTCGAGTAATTGCTGATGAATTGATTCATGTATTTATAGATTCGTTATGTATTTATACTGGAAATGCTTATTGTTTAGGACACAACTGATGTTACTGTTTTATGTTGATTAGCAACAGTGATTGCTTCTATTTTACACAAGCAGTGTAATTCTAAAGGCAAACGGTGTTTTAGTTGTTGTAGTTGTGCTGTTTCAGGGACAAAGGGCAACTAAATGATCGAATTAGAAATGATATCGTTTAACATAGGCGTTATGCGGTCCTGCCATGGGATAGGGCGAGTGATATTAACCACTTATACAGAATAACAGTTCAGCGATACAATCATATACTGTAAACAGTATAGCAGCAGTAACAATAGCTCTACTGGTTTGAGATAAACGATATATTGGATTGATACTTAACACTTATTAAGAACAACAGGTCAGCGATACAATCATATACTGTAAACATTTTAGCAGCAGTAACAATATCTCTACTGGTTTGAGTTAAACGATATATATTGGATTGATACTAAACACTTATTAAAAACAACAGGACATCAATACAATCATATACTGTAAACAGTATAGTAGTAGAAACAATAGCTCTATTGGTTCGAGATAAACGATATATTGGAATAAACAGATGTTTGAGTTTTCGCGAGATTAATTTCCTTTGTTAATGTCAATGCATACATCTGTTGACTAATACAATTCAAATTTGGTATTCGTTCATGTATTTTTCATTTTGTCATTGAAAACAAAACCAGTACATTATTTCAATGAAATGAAAATGGGTCATGGAGAAAAAATAAGTAGACCATTTCTTATCTTCTATTCCTTTCTTTAACCCTTTCCAACATACGACTTATCTGCAGCAGACGATTTTGAAATATGGAACATCTATATAAATGACAGTTTATTTTTGAATATATTTGTAAACAGTGTAGCAAGAGGAGGAAATGCTCACCATGAGCAATTTTCCCGCTGGCCAAAGTGTCTGCTGCAGGTTGGAAATCGTTAAGTCAGACTAAACAACACAGCCAGATTCCGGTACTCCCTTCACCGGGCTCTGTCGATAGCGACGCGGTCCGTCAATCAAGGGGTTGTGAGTTAGAATCCTAAACCGGCCAACATTCTTTCCGATGTTTGACAAAAGTCAATGCGACAATCGTCATTCATCTTCCATCAATAGGCTAACAGCCTATGTAGAAAAGCAGTCAGCGTTTTTCGGAGAGTATATTTTGTGGCGTACGGGTGTGACAATTAGCAAATGTTGAAAAACGGCGTTAAACCCCCAATCCATTAACTGAATAACACATACATATATCTCTACATATATACCTAGTCTGAATAACAAACTAAAATATTTAGAACATTAGAAACACATTCTGGACACAAAGACAAGGAAATTTGCTTTTTGTTTGCTGTTTTTCCTTTTCGAACAACGTTTTCTGTATTGTCGTTTGCTACACGTACAAACGACGTCAGAAGTAATTAGTATCGAGAACGGTTTATAAATGAGTCTTAATTACCTGTAGTTTATCCATCGGTTCCTCTTTCAATCGTTTTACCGTATCTAATGTTGAGCACTTTAAAATATAAGTCATTTATAGGTATTGTCCAGTCACGACAAATCGTTCGAAAAAAACATAAAATAAAACCGCCCGAAATATTTTAGTTTCCCCCGTTTGAATGAATGCTTTACAAAATAAAGTGTAGTTATAACAAGTTACTATAACTAATATCATATGAAACTGTAGATCTTGATCAGACTGTGCGTATTTACAGTTTGATCTAGATGTTTACCGTAAATAAAAGCCATCTTGTACATTTGTTCGTGCATTAGCTCTTGTCAGTGTCAGTCACGTGATAAGAAAGCTATATGTTGCGAAATAAACGGAAATCTCGGGCGATGTTTCAAAATATCTTCATCTTTGTATTCTTTGTCCTAACTATTATCTATATATCCTGTAACTTGTTTAACCCTATCCCACATACAAACCATCTACAACAGACGACATTGAAAACAACTATATAATAACAGAACAATTACTGAATAAATTGTTAAACCTTGTGGAAGTCTGTATGAGGGAAAGGGTTAACCAGTACAACCGGTATTCTTGTATCCGGACATCCATCAATATGTGGTTATGTTATCCCAGAATCCCTTGGCGCCAATGATACTACTACTATTTTAGTCTTTAGTGTGAACAGACCGGGGGCCGTGTAGTCATGTGGTTAGCACCAGGGATTTGAAACCGGACGTCCCGGGTTCGATCCCCAGTCGTGGAACGACGATCATGGTGGAGAGCCCTTGGGCAAGGCACATTTCCAAGCATAATACTGGTTATGTTTTCCCAGAATACCTTGGCACCAATGAGGGCAGTCAATATTACTAATATTTTATTATTAAGTATGAACTGACGGGGAATCGAATCTTATTAAATGAGTCTTGCATTTCCTAGGGTTTTCTGTATGTTGACATTCATCAAAACTATAAAGTAAAATAGTTTTCTGCTGCATTCCTAAAGCGTGTATCATCACCCATGATTGTAGCTGTATTCCTAAAGCGTGTATCGTCACCCGTGATTGTTGCTGTAGTCATAAAGCGTGTATCATCACTCGTGATTGTTGCTGTATTCCTAAAGCCTTTATCATCACCCATGATTGTAGCTGTATTCCTAAAGCGTGTATCGTCACCTGTGGTTGTTGCTGTATTCCTAAAGCGTGTATCATCACTCGTGATTGTTGCTGTATTCCTAAATCGTGTATCATCACCCGTGGTTGTTGCTGTATTCCTAAAGCGTGCATCATCACCCATGGTTGTTGCTGTAGTCATAAATCGTGAATCATCACTCGTGGATGTTGCTGTATTCCTAAAGCGTGTATTATCACCCGTGGTTGTTGCTGTATTCCTAAAGCGTGTATCATCACCCCTGCTTGTTACTGTATTCCTAAAGCGTGCATCATCACCCGTGGTTGTTGCTGTAGTCATAAAGCGTGAATCATCACTCGTGATTGTTGCTGTATTCCTAAAGCGTGTATTATCACCCGTGGTTATTGCTGTATTCCTAAAGCGTGTATCATCACCCGTGGTTTATACTGTATTCCTAAAGCGTGCATCATCACCCGTGGTTGTTGCTGTAGTCATAAAGCGTGCATCATCACCCGTGGATGTTGCTGTAGTCATAAAGCGTGAATCATCACTCGTGATTGTTGCTGTATTCCTAAAGCGTGTATTATCACCCGTGGTTATTGCTGTATTCCTAAAGCGTGTATCATCACCCGTGGTTTTTACTGTATTCCTAAAGCGTGCATCATCACCCGTGATTGTTGCTGTATTCCTAAAGCGTGTATCATCATCCGTGGTTGTTGCTGTATTCATAAAGCGTGTATTATCACCCGTGGTTGTTGCTGTTTTCCTAAAGCGTAAATCATCACTCGTGGTTGTTGCTGTGTTCCTAAAGCGTGTATCATCACCCGTGGTTGTTGCTGTATTCCTAATGCGTGTATCATTACCCGTGATTGTTGCTGTATTCCTAAAGCGTGTATTATCACTCGTTGTTGTTGCTGTATTCATAAAGCGTGTATCATCACTCGTGGTTGTTGCTGTATTCCTAAGCGCGTATCATCACCTGTTACTGTTACTGTATTCCTAAAGCGTGTATCATCACACATGGTTGTTGGCCATTTTTGTTAAGTTCATAAAGTCGTAATACAAACAAAAGCAATTTATTTATGTCAAGTTTATTCGGCACAAGGCTGGCGGCTGATCTTGGTTAACATGATTCCCTAATGTCGATAACCGTCAACTCGGATTAGTCAATGCTGGTTAAAGCTGCAAAAAAAACAGGGAAAGGGATAAGACTTCTTTATCCGCGTGTCTTATCTTTATTCTTAATCATCTTGAAATGTTAGCAGGATGTTTGTCTTGATAATATGAAGGTAGAATATGGGTCATGTTGGGTCAGAAATCCGGTGAACACTATAGAGGCTTCGTTTTTAACTTGAGCATGTAAAAACGTTGTCAAAATGTTTTTTTTGTTCTCAATTGTTCCTTGGGTGACCTTTTTCTAAGATTGTTGAAATTATTACGATGATATGATCCGTTAGAAACATGAATTTTCTAAAAATAGCACATTCTCAGGTTAGCGATCCAGGGCCTCATGGCCCTCTTGTTAAGTTATACTAGGGCTTTGAATGTTGGTCATGTCTGTTCAAAACTAGGTCACTTGGCAAAATTAAAGGTGAATCCTGTTAACACTGTGGAATCCACATTATTTGCTTCATCAGTTTAACATTTGGTCAACATGTTTATCCTAATGATATTTAGGCCAAGTTAGAATATGGGTCATGTCGGGTCAAAGACTATGTCACTAGGAAAAACTGAAGGAAAATCTTGTTTACACACTGGAGGCCGCATGTTCTGCTTAATCTACTTAAAATTTTGTCAGAATGATTGTCTGAATGATATCTAGGTCAACACTCTGGATGCTGCATTCTTAAGTTGAGCATGTTTGAAATTAATCAGAATGTTTGTATTGGTGTTATGTAGGCCAAGTTCGAATATTAGCCATGTCTGTTTAAAAACTAGGTGAAAAGGCCACATTGAAGGTAAATATTGTTAACACTGTAACAGCCGCAAATTTTCCTTTAGCATCTTGAAATTTAGTCTTAATGATATCTAGACAAGGCTATGGGTCATATTGGGTTAAAGTCTAGGTCACTAGGCCAAAATGTAGGACAATATTGTTAATACACCGGAGGCATTTTTACTTTGAGAAAGTTGATACTTTTTCAGAATGTTTGTTTTGATTCCCAAATGTTCCTTGGGTGACCCTCTACTAACATTGTTGAAATTATTTCGTTTATTTGATCCATTAACTATCTCACTCTCAGGGACTAATGACCCTCTTGTTAAGTTCAACCAAGGCTTCTAGTTGTATCTCTGACTTTTTCTTTCCCTCCCAATCCTCCCTCTCTCTGCGTTCTCTCTCTCTCCCTCATTCATTAGCTCTCGTTTGAAGCTTAAAGTAAACGATGTAGGGAATCCGTACGGCGGACAGAGTGTGCTCAAAAAAGATCACATTGAGTCATCGGATTAGGTGATCTAAACAGAAAACTGCCTTTTCATTTATATTAGTTTCCTTGCATAGCAATGTTTACTTCTCATTGATAAGTGTTCACCAGACATATTTTCGAGTCCGCTACGTTAACAACATTTTGTTGCGAATTTTGGAAAAATAAGTTAACAATGGAAATTCAATTTTCAATTCACATTCTTCTAAATATTTTCTCTTCTAAATCAATGTTGTGTTTATTCAAATAGTTCTAGTTCATTAATTGATGGAAACATTCCTATTGACAACAAAAGCCTTGTTTCCGGAAATTCAAAAGATATTTACCTATGCAACACATTAATGGAAATAAATGTTTAATACAAAACAAATTGATATTTTTCAAAATCCAAAACATCTTAATTGTAAGGAAAAAAAAGTATATACATATAATTGAAATATTTGACAAATTTCAAAGCGGACCAGCAATGGAACGTTCCTATGAAGTTGGGTGGAAATTGGTCCAGTTGTTCAGGAAATGTTGTTTCTTCTAAAAGTTAACAACAGATTGCATTGAGTATTTACGTAATGCGTTCAACAAATAACTAAATTAAATAACTCGGTAAGACATCTGTATAAGACTTTACCTCCATGTATGATATGCTCATTAAGGATGTCCTCAGCCACGACATCTCCCAAACAATCGAACAAGCCAGGGTTTTATAATAACTGCTTTATTTTGATGAATAATACCTGACACCGTTTTTATTTAGTTTGTTTAACAAACCGCTCCAGAAGCGGATGCCTTAACCACTTGGTCAGTTTTAAACTATAATAACATATATCTAAAACATATATACTATAGGGAATTATGTATGTATTACAAACAAACTCTCGTTTTCATTATAATGCCAATGGACTCATTCCTATCGGGCATACAGTCTTGTTGTATGATGTTGAAATGAATGTTCTGTAGTATAAGGTACATTGACTTTGAATACAGTCAATTCAGATTGCCCTTACTTCTTCCAATTGGTCTGAAACTATGGGTTGACGATTTTGGTTTTGTCTCTAGTTTATTCCTAACCTCTATGTTTATTTTGGATAAGGTTGACACCGCATACATATATACGAATATAATAGTGTTTCATAGTGATACGTAAATTATCCTATGCATATATACATAAACTATTTAGAATTGTAACACAGTAAACACTGTGCCCATAATATTTTTAAAGCTACATAACTCGTTGGCAAACGTACTTTAAACAATTGTATGAATTACCTACCTTTGAATTGTTTACGTTTAGTTTAAACTTATTTCAACCAATAAGAGTGGCATAGTATAATCATTACCTAATCGTAAACAAGCCTACGATAAGAACGGAAACGTTAAGCTTATGAAGTGTATCCTCTACATAAGTGTGTACTTCATCTATTGTTTAATTAATACATGCTAAATAATTGAACATTATGATCAAAAAGAAAGGTAATGTATAATGTATTTTATGATACATTTAATCTGAAGGAAATATTCTGTTAGATATTAAGATGAAGCATCAACTACACTTTTTACCCAACACGGATGTTGGTTGATGTCGATGCAGAATCTTCCCAGTCGTTCCGATTCAGTTTTTTCAAAAAATTATCAGGGACGATGCATAATGCTGTAAACACATCCCAATTAATCAAGACATTATAAATAAAAACTTTAAATCAAGTCAAGTAAACATGCAGCCTCTATTGTAACAAAAATATATTCTTAAATGTGGCCTACAAACTTGGTGTTTGCAGACAAATTGTACGTACGTTTGATTTAATTATGTGCAAACATTGTAGATCTCGACCAAGCTGTGCAGATACGCATGCTGTTCTGAGTCTGCATTTCAATCACCACTACTTTCAAACAAGTCAAGTAACAAATACAGCTTCTGTTGTGTCGTAACTTGTTTGTTAAATTTGGCCTAGAAACCTGGTGAATGGCCCGATACAACCAATTTTTAAACTTAGGCATGACATTGTAATACAAAACATTCACGAAAATTGGTCGCACACAGTGGCCGCTAGTGTGTTAATTCTTACTATCATACACCAATAATGTACCAGACGATGTTGAAGACCATTTTGCAAGAATATGAAGTACCACTGAAAAAGAAAGTTAACTTATTGAATATTGTTGGAATAATTGTGGCCAATAGAGAAATTGTACATCACGAGCTGTAATTTACTTATGTGCAAACATTGTAGATCTCAATCAACCTGTGTAGATACACAGGCTGTTCTGATTATACCCTTTAATAATCACGAGTCTTACATGGACTATATATGGCTTATACACAGCACCGCTTTAATGATCATTTATACTCTTTGTCAAGTGAAATAAAAACAAAGTTCGTACTTTGATATGGAACAAATTGGAAACAGGGTTTAGTCTGTGTTGTACCTCTTTTACATGTACAGTTGTATTGGCCAGTGATATAGTTACATATGTATTTAAAATATATATGTTACTAACGGCATTGCAATAATTTTGTATATACATTTGTGTCCTTGCCGTATGACCATTTAGTATATTTGTAACTGGCCACAGGTAAGATGCGGACTTGCCAATAACTACTTGATTATCGCGTGGAAATCAATAGCGGTTAGATTGGTTCAAACCGCCATGTACGCTTGTCGAGGGTGCCATATATTACAGGGTGACGCTATCTTATGCAAACACTTCATTTAAGTTTCTATTTACACATATTTTCAATTCAAATCTTGACGATTCGATGTAAAAAACAAACAGTAAATAGATACATCGAAATAAATACTTCAAATAAACATTTAAACGTGTCTTATAATTATGTTATAGACAAATATATGCTTGTAATGTACTTTACACCGTTTCCAACATTTCTTAATTTCAATTATATCACGGTTCTTCCTGTGTATGTTTCTAGTACTGCTGGTTCTTATAGAAATACTACTCGTAACATAATGCCCTGTTATCTACACTTCTGCATCTACATTTGCTTTAAAAGTCCCTTTCGATATGGTCCTTAAAGCCTCTTTCAACATGTGTTATATAACGGCATTACCCAAGTAGAATACTAGAACAACCGGTCCATTTATCATGATTTTCTATCAAATCAACCTTAAGTTGAAGACCATGGGCTTGTACTTATATTCAGAATGTGTTTACATATACCTTCTACCTATGTAGTCAAGTGCCAATAAATGTGTATCTTTTATTTACTTTGGACTTGTTACATCTATCACTCTATGCACTCGACGTTTCAATATAGGGTTTTTATGAGATTTTCTTTTGTAAAAGCATTTAAAAACACCCTTCAATGCTTTGTCAACATAATAAAATATCTGTGTTGTTTTTTTATAAATTTCATGTGTCACTTTACCGTTTCCAACATATAACAATTATGCAGCAGACAGCTTCGAAAAACCTCTGGTTAAAAAAATGCTTAACTTCTTAAAGAGCAAGTAATATCATTGAATAGAGTTAAAAACATTGTGTCAAAAGGCGAAATTGTTTGTTATGAGACATTTCTCCGCTAGCCAAAATGTTTTCAATAATCACTGCTCAAAATGCAATAGAAGGAGTTTATATATGGGAAAGGGTTAAACAGACAAAGATAAACTTTACAATGAGTGTGTCACAAATTATATATTCACTTGTTGCAAACGAACAAAGGCTTTCAATAGATTTGAAGATGTCGGTTAAAATTAAAGTTTGCTGTAGCGAGTCACTGTGAACAAACGTGTCTGATTCCACTTTCTTAGTTACTGCTGTTTCGCTGCAACCAATGTCACTAGTAGTCTGGTACCGGTGTTTCTTTATTGCTGACAAATTCCTGAATCAATCTTGTGCTAAACATATTCACTTTCATTAACCCTTCCCCACATAGAGATGCTTTCTCATGCCTCTGCAGCAGACGACTTTTGAAAACTTTCTGACACAAAAAAAAGAGCATTTTCTCCTTTTGACACAATGTTTTCAACTCTATTCAATAAGTAGGTCGTCATATTGGGAGATTTTCCATAAGTCTGTCTATATGCTTTCAAAGTTGTCTGATGCAGATTTGTTGTATGTGGGAAAGGGTTAAATGGCCGCTTATTGACTGATCATATCATAACAAATCCAGCTGTTACCACAGTTATTAAAACGGCTGACCTCCTGCCCTCGGACAGGAACGTACATGAGAGGGATTAGCAACTCTCCATGTATTACTGTTATGTGCTTGATTTATCACTCGGGGAAAATTGTAAAAAATCAACATTTTACATCAAAATAAAACTGTGAAGTCTTATATAGCATATGTACAAAACATAGATAATCTGAAAGCTTAATATTTAACTTAAGCGACAATTTCAGAATCTATACATTTCTATAATGAGTAGTTGAAAATACCCATGTATTAGTTACAGTTTTGTCCCAAAAGTAAACACTTTTCAACACAAAGATACTTTATGACGCCCTTGCAGCAGACAGCTTTTGAAAACTTTGCGGCAAAATGAGAATTTGTTCATAATGAGCAATATCTCCATTTGCCACAATGTTTTTCCAACTTTATTCAATAATTATTATTCTATTTATTTATAGTTTCCATATGTTTGACTAAATGTTTTTAAAGTTATCTGCTGCAGTTTTGTTGTAAGTGGGAAAGGGTTAATAACTTCATAGACTGACATTATTCTTTTGGGAATCAAAGATAATCCTTAAAGATGTTAGGGGCTCAAATAATTGTGTTTACTGTCATAGAAGAATGAGTGAATTTTTAGAAAATATATTATTCTTTGTCATATCTTCAATAGTTAAACTAATGTTGGGAAGGGTGATATTTAAGTAGTTGCTTATCCCTCTTATATACGTCGTTGCTCCAATTAAGACGCTTCAACCGCCATTTTCAACAATTTATTAGTCATATCAAGGTAGAATGTTCACATACTCATGTGTTTCCTAGTTGTCTCACATCAGTAGTTCAAACAACATACTTTTCAAGCACCTGACTGCTTTTTCATATAGACTGTATCCCATTGGTGAATGCTGCTTGTCATAGTGACTTTTGTCAAACGTTGGAAAGAATGTTGGCCAAGCTAACAACCCCTGGATTGACAGCTACCAACTGAGCTAATCACAAAGCTTGTACAATATGTGAGCCATATTCAAAGACAAAGATAAAGGTAAGTTTGTTCATGCAAGCTACCTGATCCATTCATTTAGTCTTTGTCAGATTGATACTATAATCCCTTAGGGCATTTGTGCACAGTGCAGTTCTAGATCGAACTGAGCTGTAATCCAGATTCATCCGGATCTTCACTAGACCAAATGGGTTTAGGCTTGTTGCTTAGTTGATAAAAACATGGACTGTCAATCCAGGTGTTGTTAGTTTGAACCCAAGCTCGACCAATTTGTCAAGCCTGATTTGTCACACAAGCTTAAAAGGGTTTGAAAGTTTAACCCTTTGCCTCATAGAGACGCTTTCTGACGCCTCTGCAGCAGACGGATTTTTGAAAACATAGTGCGAAAGAAAGAAAACGAGCAATTTACGCTTTTGCCATAATGTTTTCCATTTTAGTCATGGGTTATCCATTCAATTATAGGGATTTTCACAAAGTCGAAAGGGAATAATTTAGTAAAGTCAAATTGCGATAACACGAAGTCGGAAGGGATTCATGAAGTACAGTAGACTGGTGATAACTCGATTTCTTAAGGGAACCATTCAGTACAATGGACTCGCAGTAACTCGAAATAGAAATGGACCAACACAGACTCACGGAATACTCGCATTTCTGATCGCTCGTTTTCAAAAGACAGATCCGTTCCAGCAAACGATTTGAGTTATGCGATATATTCGATTCATCACATGTTAGAGTTACCTCCTAGACCACTGTATAAACAAACAAAATACCTGTCTCAGTCTGGGTTCGAGATTCCCGTCTCAATCTGAAAAATATGATTTTCATTGTTAGCGCTAACCTAATTTGTTGTAACTTCGTATTTATTTAATGAATGCTCAGCTTAAACCTAATTGTCTTTTACAACACAAAGCATAGTCAAGAGAAGAATATATCTCATTAAAATCAGACCAAAACTCTTCCGTACGTATATTAAATCTGACTACACCTTATAAAAGGTCGTCTCAAATTGATCTACTATACACATTAATATTTTAATACACATTAGCGCGTTTTTTGTTTTTTTATGTAAGGGATATAATACGAAAACGATACAGCAAATCCCCGTGCTTTGTAACTGATAACTCGACGTCACCGATGTTCTATAAGTTAAGTTATATGGATAATCTTACCTGTTTAAACCAAACCAATTTGGAAGCGGCGTTTGTATTGGTTGGCTAACAAATAGGTCAATCTAAGACGACATATGTGGGGCAGTGATAAGATGTATATACGAGCGAGGGAAGTTGATGTTTGGTTGTAATGAGTATGACCATTCCCTTTACAAATAAAATCAGACACGTCGATAACTCGAACTCATCGATATATCAAAACTACTGATTAATCGAACGCGCCGATTACTCGTACAAGGCGATCACTCGATCTCAGAATTAACTCAAACACTTCGGTAACTCTAACATACAGATAAATGGAACACGCCGAACACTCTTACATACCTATTACTCGAACACGCCGATTACTCGGACATATCAATCTCTCGAACTCATCGATCACTCGAATTCATAGTTAAATCGAACACGTCCATAACTCGAACATATCGATTACTTATCGATCTCTTTCAACTGCGAGTGTGTATGTAACGATAATCATTCATTTTAGAAAAACGTTCTAAGACCATAAATAGACCGCCTCGCAGGTACATAGATTACAGCGTCTGTCCCGAGAACAGAGGACTAGGGTTCGATCCCCGGTCGGGTTATTCCAAAAGTTGTTTTTAATAATGGTTTTAGGTTTGCGATGTGTTGATGACAGGATAAACTTACCAGAAGTACTAATCACACGCACTGTTCACATACTCATGCGTCCTGGGTGATTCAACCCAGCTACTCAATAGTTCTGAACACACTGTGACAAAGGGAGCAATTGCCCGCCCTGCTTTCAGAGGTCGTTTTGTTTGTATTGTTGGGTGTTTTAGGCCGATTTCCACATCATACAAGTCATACCACCCCGTCGGTTCACACACTCGTGATCCCTGGGTGAATCAACCCAGCTATGCAATAGATCTGAACACATTGTGGCAAGAGAAGCAATTGCCCACCATGCATTAAAATGTCGTTTTGTTTGCATGGTATAGGTTTTGATCTTGAGCGAGTTGTTGGTTGACTAAATACTTGTGGGAAGTGGCATAAAATATATGCATGTGGGAAAGGATTAGTATCTGTTCACGGGTCTTCGCACCTCTGCAGGCCAAATCCCTTCGGCGGTACAGTGAACGATTTTCCCATAATCCCGTTCCCACATGCATACACTCCCTATAAATGAAATATCGAAAACATTGTGATAAAAACAGCCATTGCTCATCATGTTTTCAAAGGTCGTTTTGCTTGCATTGTTGGTGTTTTAGGCCGTTTTCAACAGCATGTATGCCCAATCGCCATCACAGTGCACATACTCGTGTTTTTTGGGTGATTCTACACAGCTAGGCAATAGGACTGAAAACAGTGTGGACAGATGAGCCATTGCTAATCATGATTTCAACGGTCGTTTTGTTTGTATTGTTGGGTGTTTTACGCCGGTTTCAACATCATATATGTCAAATCACCCGCACTGTTCACATACTCATGCGTCCTGGGTAATTCAATCCAGCTACTCAATAGTACTGAACACACTGTGACAAAGGGAGCAATTGCCCGCCCTGCTTTCAGAGGTCGTTTTGTTTGTATTGTTGTGTGTTTTAGGCCGTTTTCCACATAATTCCAGTCATACCACCCCGTCAGTTCACACACTCGTGATCCCTGGGTGAATCAACCCAGCTACGCAATAGACCTGAAAACATTGTGGAAAGAGAGGCAATTGCCCGCCATGCTTTAAAATGTCGTTTTCTTTGCATATACTCATTTTTTTTTAGTTATTCTACCCAGCTAGGCAATAGGACTGAAAACAGTGTGGTAATAGGAGCCATTGCTCATCATGTCTTCAAAGGTCGTTTTGATTGCGTTGTTGGGTGTTTTACGCCGTTTTCAACATCATATATGTCAAATCGCGCGCACTGTTCATATACTCATGCGTCCTGGGTAATTCAACCCAGCTATGTGTTAGGACTGAAAACAGTGTGGAAAGAGGAGCCATTGCTAATCATGATTTCAAAGGTCGTTTTGTTTGTATTGTTGGGTGTTTTACGCCGTTTTCAACATCATCTATGTCAAATCACACGCACTGTTCACATACTCATGCGTCCTGGGTGATTCAATCCAGCTACTCAATAGTACTGAACACACTGTGACAAAGGGAGCAATTGCCCGCCCTGCTTTCAGAGGTCGTTTTGTTTGTATTGTTGGGTGTTTTAGGCCGATTTCCACATCATTCAAGTCATACCACCCCGTCGGTTCACACAATCGTGATCCCTGGGTGAATCAACCCTGCTATGCAATAGATCTGAACACATTGTGGCAAGAGAAGCAATTGCCCGCCATGCTTTAAAATGTCGTTTTGTTTGCATTGTATGGGTTTTGATCTTGGAAGCCAGTTGTTGCATGACTAAATACGTGTGGGAAGTGGCATAAAATATATGCATGTGGGAAAGGGTTAATATTTGTTCACGGGTCTTCGCACCTCTGCAGGCCAAATCCCTTTCGGCGGTACAGTGAACGATTTTCCCATAACCCCGTTCCCACATACATACACTCCCTATAAATGAAATATCGAAAACATTGTGATAAAAACAGCCATTGCTCATCATGTTTTCAAATGTCGTTTTGCTTGCATTGTTGGTGTTTTAGGCCGTTTTCAACAGCATGTATGCCCAATCGCCATCACAGTGCACATACTCGTGTTTTTTGGGTGATTCTACACAGCTAGGCAATAGGACTGAAAACAGTGTGGAAAGATGAGCCATTGCTAATCATGATTTCAAAGGTCGTTTTGTTTGTATTGTTGGGTGTTTTACGCCGGTTCCAACATCATATATGTCAAATCACCCGCGCTGTTCACATACTCATGCGTCCTGGGTGATTCAATCCAGCTACTCAATAGTACTGAACACACTGTGACAAAGGGAGCAATTGCCCGCCCTGCTTTCAGAGGTCGTTATGTTTGTATTGTTGGGTGTTTTAGGCCGATTTCCACATTATTCAAGTCATACCACCCCGTCGGTTCACACAATTGTGATCCCTGGGTGAATCAACCCAGCTATGCAATAGATCTGAACACATTGTGGCAAGAGAAGCAATTGCCCGCCATGCTTTAAAATGTCGTTTTGTTTGCATTGTATGGGTTTTGATCTTGGAAGCGAGTTGTTAGTTTAAACTTATTTATTTTAAATCGATTGCGAAACAAGCTTTAAGCTTATATTAATCACGCTCGATGTCTGCTTCCTGGATACTTAACCAGTACTCGCGCCGATTGTGTGGAAAAATCCCAAAGTCAGGACCCGCTCATCACGGGACTCGAACCAGGGACCTTTGATGTGAGAGGCCGACGCTCTACCTCTGCACCACTGTCTTCCACGAAAGTTGTTGCATGACTAAATAAGTGTGGGAAGTGGCATACAATATATGCATGTGGGAAAGGGTTAATATTTGTTCACGGGTCTTCGCACCTCTGCAGGCCAAATCCCTTTCGGCGGTACAGTGAACGATTTTCCCATAACCCCGTTCCCACATGCATACACTCCCTATAAATGAAATATCGAAAACATTGTGATAAAAACAGCCATTGCTCATCATGTTTTCAAATGTCGTTTTGCTTGCATTATTGGTATTTTAGGCCGTTTTCAACAGCATGTATGCCCAATCGCCATCACAGTGCACATACTCGTGTTTTTTGGGTGATTCTACACAGCTAGGCAATAGGACTGAAAACAGTGTGGAAAGATGAGCCATTGCTAATCATGATTTCAAAAGTCGTTTTGTTTGTATTGTTGGGTGTTTTACGCCGGTTTCAACATCATATATGTCAAATCACCCGCACTGTTCACATACTCATGTTTTTTGAGTGATTCTACACAGCTAGGCAATAGGACTGAAAACAGTGTGGTAATAGGAGCCATTGCTCATCATGTCTTCAAAGGTCGTTTTGATTGCGTTGTTGGGTGTTTTACGCCGTTTTCAACATCATATATGTCAAATCGCGCGCACTGTTCACATACTCATGCGTCCTGGGTGATTCAACCCAGCTATGCGTAAGGACTGAAAACAGTGTGGAAAGAGGAGCCATTGCTAATCATGATTTCAAAGGTCGTTTTGTTTGTATTGTTGGGTGTTTTACGCCGTTTTCAACATCATCTATGTCAAATCACACGCACTGTTCACATACTCATGCGTCCTGGGTAATTAAACCCAGCTACTCAATAGTACTGAACACACTGTGACAAAGGGAGCAATTGCCCGCCCTGCTTTCAGAGGTCGTTTTGTTTGTATTGTTGGGTGTTTTAGGCCGATTTCCACATCATTCATGTCATACCACCCCGTCGGTTCACACAATCGTGATCCCTGGGTGAATCAACCCAGCTATGCAATAGATCTTAACACATTGTGGCAAGAGAAGCAATTGCCCGCCATGCTTTAAAATGTCGTTTTGTTTGCATTGTATGGGTTTTGATCTTGGAAGCGAGTTGTTGCATGACTAAATACGTGTGGGAAGTGGCATAAAATATATGCATGTGGGAAAGGGTTAGTATCTGTTCACGGGTCAGAGGTGCAGGCCAAATCCCTTTCGGCGGTACAGTGAACGATTTTCCCATAACCCCGTTCCCACATGCATACACTCCCTATAAATGAAATATCGAAAACATTGTGATAAAAACGGCCATTGCTCATCATGTTTTCAAATGTCGTTTTGCTTGCATTGTTGGTGTTTTAGGCCGTTTTCAACAGCATGTATGCCCAATCGCCATCACAGTGCACATACTCGTGTTTTTTGGGTGATTCTACACAGCTAGGCAATAGGACTGAAAACAGTGTGGGAAGATGAGCCATTGCTAATCATGATTTCAAAGGTCGTTTTGTTTGTATTGTTGGGTGTTTTACGCCGGTTCCAACATCATATATGTCAAATCACCCGCACTGTTCACATACTCATGCGTCCTGGGTAATTCAATCCAGCTACTCAATAGTACTGAACACACTGTGACAAAGGGAGCAATTGCCCGCCCTGCTTTCAGAGGTCGTTTTGTTTGTATTGTTGGGTGTTTTAGGCCGTTTTCCACATAATTCCAGTCATACCACCCCGTCAGTTCACACAATCGTGATCCCTGGGTGAATCAACCCAGCTACGCAATAGACCTGAACACATTGTGGCAAGAGAAGCAATTGCCCGCCATGCTTTAAAATGTCGTTTTGTTTGCACATACTCATGTTTTTTGAGTGATTCTACCCAGCTAGGCAATAGGACTGAAAACAGTGTGGTAATAGAAGCCATTGCTCATCATGTCTTCAAAGGTCGCTTTGATTGCGTTGTTGGGTGTTTTACGCCTCTTTCAACTTCATATATGTCAAATCGCGAGCACTGTGCACATACTCATGCGTCCTGGGTGATTCAACCCAGCTATGCGCTAGGACTGAAAACAGTGTGGAAAGATGAGCCATTGCTAGTCATGATTTCAAAGGTCGTTTTGTTTGTATTGTTGGGTGTTTTACGCCGGTTTCAACATCATCTATGTCAAATCACACGCGCTGTTCACATACTCATGCGTCCTGGGTGATTCAATCCAGCTACTCAATAGTACTGAACACACTGTGACAAAGGGAGCAATTGCCCGCCCTGCTTTCAGAGGTCGTTTTGTTTGTATTGTTGGGTGTTTTAGGCCGATTTCCACATTATTCAAGTCATACCACCCCGTCGGTTCACACAATCGTGATCCCTGGGTGAATCAACCCAGCTATGCAATAGATCTGAACACATTGTGGCAAGAGAAGCAATTGCCCGGCATGCTTTAAAATGTCGTTTTGTTTGCATTGTATGGGTTTTGATCATGGAAGCGAGTTGTTGCATGACTAAATACGTGTGGGAATAGGCATAAACTATATACATGTGGGAAAGGGTTAGTATCTGTTCACGGGTCTTCGCACCTCTGCAGGCCAAACCCCTTTCGGCGGTACAGTGAACGATTTTCCCATAACCCCGTTCCCACATGCATACACTCCCTATAAATGAAATATCGAAAACATTGTGATAAAAACAGCCATTGCTCATCATGTTTTCAAAGGTCGTTTTGCTTGCATTGTTGGTGTTTTAGGCCGTTTTCAACAGCATGTATGCCCAGTCGCCATCACAGTGCACGTACTCGTGTTTTTGGGGGGTGATTCTACACAGCTAGGCAATAGGACTGAAAACAGTGTGGAAAGATGAGCCATTGCTAATCATGATTTCAATCGTCGTTTTGTTTGTATTGTTGGGTGTTTTACGCCGGCTTCAACATCATATATGTCAAATCACCCGCACTGTTCACATACTCATGCGTCCTGGGTAATTCAATCCAGCTACTCAATAGTACTGAACACACTGTGACAAAGGGAGCCATTGCCCGCCCTGCTTTCAAAGGTCGTTTTGTTTGTATTGATGGGTGTTTTAGGCCGTTTTCCACATAATTCCAGTCATACCACCCCGTCAGTTCACACACTCGTGATCCCTGGGTGAATCAACCCAGCTATGCAATAGACCTGAACACATTGTGGCAAGAGAAGCAATTACCCGTCATGCTTTAAAATGTCGTTTTGTTTGCACATACTCATGTTTTTTGAGTGATTCTACCCAGCTAGGCAGGAGCCCGCGACTTCTATTTTTAATAGGTTTTCTGAAATCACATGGGAGGGGGGATTATTATTAGAAAGAAACACATTTAGATGTCTTGAACATATTACAATTGTGTTTGTTTAATAAACGCTAAGTAATGACACATCTAAAATGAAATAAATATTCCGATGTTTTAGGTATTTTCAGTTTCTTTATTTTGACTCGAATTTATGTTTGTTT
Organism: Serripes groenlandicus; assembly: GCA_031761405.1. NCBI lineage: Eukaryota > Metazoa > Mollusca > Bivalvia > Cardiida > Cardiidae > Serripes > Serripes groenlandicus. The sequence goes on from JASEVX010000016.1 coordinate 18,460,174, forward strand.
GTTTTATTTACGAAGACAAAACAGTCCCTATTAGCTAGACTGCTATACTTTATTTTACACTATATACTACATGTAATCAAAAGTCGATAACTACTAACCTTTACGTCGCAGTCTAATTTGTTTACTTACGCGCACCTGCGTGACTCGCGAATACCAACTGCGTAGATCAATCTCCTTTGCAGAGAGCCGCTCTTTACACTCACTTACAAATAGTAAATTATAGTTGATTTAAAATGTTTATTTGGTTCGAAACAAATGAAGAAAAGAACAAACCGAGATAAAACTGGTTTTAATGGAAAAATGACTTTGAACGAACACTCTCTGCCTATAAAGAGAGTTTAAAGAACGACACCTCTGCGAATAAGAAATAATCGGGTCTTTCGTACAAAATTATTTCGTCCTTGACAATTTTAAATGTGTCATTTTATTCCCTAAAGGCATATTGCTTCCGGTCTGCATATTGTTATGCATCATTGACACAAGGGCGCTCATCATAATATAATTTTAAAACATGAGTAGTTTGTTGTGTTCGAAATTAAGTTTAAATTAAAATCTTATAATTATTCCTTAATGAAAGCACTGTATACATACTAAGACTAATGATTGGCAAGATTACTCATTTCCATTACTGTTTATGATCAATAATTAGTTGGTTGTGTGTATGGTCAACCTACTTTGGAATGGAGATTGATCATAAACAATGAAAGGCTTCAATTATCATTCACTTCGTTGACAAAACAATGCAAGTTATGATACATTTTCACTTGACCCCACCCCTGATGTTCCAATATGCCCCTCAGTTGATAACTGTTTATTCAACTACTATAATGTTAGTGTTATGCATAACTGCACTATGGATATCCGGCGACATTGATGCGTTGCATCAATTTTCTCTTGTAAAAAAGGTAGGAAAGAATTAAAATAAATTAACATGTTGTAGGGGCTCAGTTTATGTTCGAAATTAAGTTTAAATTATACAACAATTTCAATGAGATTTAACTGTTTAGTTGATATCATATTTCGAAGGTGGTCTAATTTATAAATATTGGACTACATTTCAACATTTGTTAAAGTATGATATAATTAGGATGCCAAGCTAATATCTTTTTGAGAAAAAGAGAAAACTCATGTCTTCAGCGATTTAATCCTTATCTCATTGTTTTAAAAGTAGATTGCTGCAAAGGTGTCCACTGTTGACTTTAATAGAGGAAAGGTAAAATGACGTGCTATTGCATGCAAATCCTAAATTGTCTGTTTTGTGGTTTCATTTGAAGATAATAAAATTCAAATATTCTGACAAACATCTTGAAAAGTGTATGTGGAATTCATAAATCTTATAATTATTCCTTAATGAAAGCACTGTATACATACTAAGACTAATGATTGGCAAGATTACTCATTTCCATTACTGTTTATGATCAATAATTAGTTGGTTGTGTGTATGGTCAACCTACTTTGGAATGGAGATTGATCATAAACAATGAAAGGCTTCAATTATCATTCACTTTGTTGACAAAACAATGCAAGTTATGATACATTTTCACTTGACCCCACCCCTGATGTTCAAATATGCCCCTCAGTTGATAACTGTTTATTCAACTACTATAATGTTAGTGTTATGCATAACCGCACTATGGATATCCGGCGACATTGATGCGTTGCATCAACTTTCTCTTGTATTTTCTTTTGATGAGAAGGGGTTTAATCCAAGGGAAGTAACTACGGTCCGGCATCGGGATGATACAAGCACAGTTACTCTCCTTTGTTCTCCCTTTTCAACGTTATTACCAGAATTAAAGAAAAACTGACACGCCGATCTTTGCCTCTCGTTTTATTTCGTTTCACCGAGTGGCTAAACCCTATTAACTCCACCAACCGACATACTAGACTGGTAGCACGTAACAATATGTATCACGATATGGCAATTTTCCAGGTGTTCTTGGTGGAAAATGATCTAGCTGGAGATCTTCCTCACATAAACGATTGAATAGCCCGAGTTAACAGTGTTAAAGTGTCAATTAAATGAATAACAAGTAACGACTTTAGCCACGGAGTCCCATATTGAAGCATCTAGAAGAAAGATTCCTATAAATTCATGTATAATGTATGCTTGTATGTTGTCCGGATATGAGCAGTTCCACGAGAAAACCAACATTGTGGACTCTGCGTAAAGTATCAGCCTGAGTATGCCGCCCAGGCTTACCCGAACAGTCACTGTTTGCCTCCAATGGAGATTATGTTTCAGGAACCATTATTATATTCTTCTATTCCCCTGAGACAGAATGAGTAAACCCCAATTAATATGCGCGGACTGCGCATGCTGATCTAGGTCGATACATTACGCATAGTCCATAATGTTGGTTTTCCCATGGAACGGTTTATATGTTTATTATTTTTGACTATAAACATAGGTCTTTACTTTGGCAACATGTCATTTTAAAAAAATAAACCTGTAAATCCATGTCATCTAGGACTGTGCGGTATGCCCATTGTAAGTGTGATAAGGGATAAGGTTATTACTAAGCGCCCCAAAACACCCAGGGTTGAATGACTGACTCAACAAATGATCTTTTGTAAATTGTACAATTGTAGCCCTTTTATTCTCTCTAACATAACAAGTTAAAGAACATTTATTCCTTCTGACAAAGTAAATTTGTTTGTGATAATTTAATAGCATTACTTTTTCCACTTGCAGATGTATTTGCTGCAGACAACTTTTAAAAACATTGTGCTAAAATTAGACATTGCTCATGAAGAGTAATTTTTCCTTTTGCCACAATGTTTTCTATGCTATTCTGAAATAAACCTGAGATATCAACCTTTTCCCACATACAGCCTCTATGACGCGTCTGCAGCAGACGACTTTGGAAATATTTTTGCCGAACGATGAAATTGCGCGGTACAATGATTTATTTTATATGGAGAATTTGCTGCGACATCAGAAAGGTTGACATTTTCCCAATTTTTAAAAATTAGCTTGATTGAAACCACTATAGTATGGACTAATTTTATCTCTATACAAATATGATCATATTGATTGGTTTTTAAAACGGCAATTAGGCAGTATAAGAAAAGGGGCAAATTGACAATATTTTAAAACTGCATTCTTATAAAAGTGCCTTTCTGATTCAAGATAATTTAGCAGATCTGTTCATACAGTGACCCTCTACGTGTTTTAAGTCTGATTGATTGGTTGGAAGTCGTAGAAACCAGGTAAACATACTCTTTTACGTTGGTTGATTTTAAAGACACTGACAAGAAAATGATTGTGAACGTACTTATTTACGTGTGTTAGGTTGTGCATAGGAAAACTGCAATTTTTCACTTTTCCTGTGTGTTAGAAAATGCTAAGGGACTCGAACTGATTGAAAGATCGCTTGGTGTTTAGGGCCGCTTATTTCATTTTTTAATTATATCACGTCATTTCCTGGTTAAAATGTTAGTACTTCTGATCCTTTTATCCTGACATTAGCGAGTCACACAAGTTCATCGTTGTATCCAACATCCTCTTCCGTTGATCTAAACATCTCAAACCGTAACTCTAGAGAACAGCATTGGATCTTCGCTTGTTTGCACGTCACACAAAGGGCGTCTCACCGGTTCATCGTCACTCCCCTCCGTGTTTCGTTTCATCGGGCACCACGCTTTGACGTGTTTTTGTAAGTGATGAATGTTCGATAAAACGGTCCCACTGTCATCGCAAGACATTGGAATGGCCTTCGACTGTTCATTGGTAAGTTCGGGCGAGCGTGTTAAAGACAGTTCGGGAATTGATCTCTTATACTATCGAGTACATTCGTGCGCATTCGCCATGATTCTGGCGTCGTCGGTTTCAAATCGACTAACAGGTGCCCGTACGGTCGTTGAATGGCATCCTCGAAACGACGTAGGAGCTGTTGGGGTTTATTCGTTTACATTTGTATTGCTATAGCAATAACCGGTTGTCTGTCCACGGGATTATTGAAAATGCTAGATAATGACAGTTTCTTATCTGGGTCGGGTCTTTACTAAAATATAGGTTCTGGTTAAGAGCGATCAGCGACATGCTCCTCCTGTTCCCCTGCCTTCTCTTTCCTCCTATTCCTCCTCATCCTCCTCGTCCTGTACATCCTCCTCTTACTCCACCTTTTCCTCATCCTGTTGAATTGTTGATTGATTGATTGATTGATTGATTGAAGTTTAACGCCGTTTTCAACAATTTCTCAGTTATATCACGGCGGCCAGTTCATTTACTCATGCATTTCCTGGTTTTCTCACACCAGTACTCCACACAACAATCTTCCAAAACAACTGGCTGCTTTTCCACATAGACTTAGCCCATTGGTGGAAGACGAATGACGCATGTCGCATTGACTTTTGTCAATCGTCAATCGTCGGAAAGAAAGCTGGCCGAGCTGGGATTCGAACTCACAACCCCTGGATTGACAGCCCGCGTCGCTACCGACTGAGCTACCGGGGCTCGGCTGTTGAATTGTTGAAGGAGGCGTTAAAATACCAAACAAACAAATAAAACTTGACTCGCAACATAACAAGGAAATACCTTAATATAACTGAATAATGTTGAAAGAGGCTAAACACATCATACAAACTAATACAGTACTAATAACGTAGGATTGAAAGAAAAGGGTCATTAGTAGGATGTCTTGAGGACTTTAAGTGGCTAGCTAAATGCATGTATCTGTTTCTGCATTCCGTTTCAGCGTTTAATGACTTAGTACGCGATAAAAACGGGCATAAAAGCGCTTGAAAACTGAACTGTGACGATAACCTTCTGATTACAGATTATATTCTTGATTGATTTGGGTACTGTAAGGCCTGTGGTATGACGCCATGTCATATCTTGTCTGTATCAGCGTTACCTTATACGGTATTGATGTTTTCGGTAATATCGTTCAAGTAGTATATTTTCGCGCTAAATAATGTATGTACATTTCGGGTGATGACGTTGTGATGTTGATGAAATAAAGCCATAGAAATAACTTTTCATCGAGTTAACTTACGTATAATAATCACGTTATTATCGAACACTTCGGCAAATCGTTCTATAAGTCGAAAATAAAATTACATTTTCCTCTGCTCAGACCACAGGCTATTTAGTAGGGAAATGCGACAATTGCGGGAAGTCGTCATAAGGTCCTATCCGTCGTCTACGAGATTTAGAGCATTTTCCATATTCCCATTGCGTTTCCATACAGACTACATGGAAATCGTTGCCACCGTCGTAGATCTTGGCGTTTCTCTGGGAGCTCATATAAGACTTAAAGAGCGTATATAGGAACTCCGATAGCTCATTTAGGAGATTCACGCGCGCTTTTAAGAGCTCCGGGGGCTCATTTTGAAAAGTCGCACGCGCGTATTGGATATCCAGGAGCTCATTCGGGAACGCCGCGCGCATATTGGATCTCCGGGAACTCATCTAACAGCGCATAAAGAAGCTCCGACAGCTCATTTAGGAGCTTCATACTCGCATTTAAGAGATCCTTGCGTGCATACAGGATGTCAGGAACATCATTTAAGAGCTCATTTAATAGCTCCTTGGAGCCCCCGGGAGGTCATTCGGGAGAAATTAACCCATTTCTTTTTAAAAAGATGAACTTGTGGGGGACACGCGTATTGGATATCCAGGAGCTCATTCGGGAACGCCGCGCGCATATTGGATCTCCGGGAACTCATCTAACAGCGCATAAAGAAGCTCCGACAGCTCATTTAGGAGCTTCATACTCGCATTTAAGAGATCCTTGCGTGCATACAGGATGTCAGGAACATCATTTAAGAGCTCATTTAATAGCTCCTTGGAGCCCCCGGGAGGTCATTCGGGAGAAATTAACCCATTTCTTTTTAAAAAGATGAACTTGTGGGGGACACACGCAAAGAAATTGGTTTTGGACTTAATGAAAACCCAATGAGGAACATTAGTAACTTACCCAGGAAACGCCGTGATATAACCGAATAAATGAAGAATGATTGAAAAAAAAGGTCGTTATTAAGATTGTTTGAGAGCCTTAAGGGGCTTTTCAAGTGCTTATCCTTACCTCCATTCCGTGTCAGCGTTTAATTTTGTGTTCGCGATAAGAACCGGATATCTAAACGGTTTTTAAAAAACAAAACTGTGACGACAAACTTTCTGATTCACGAATTTTATATCGTTCAATACTCTTCGTTAAAAACACCGCCTTTACCCTATAATTGTTAGTCAAATCAAGACGCGTACATCGCCGTCTGTTCATAAAAAGGGTCAGAATGTATGCGGTAAACTTGTATAACCCTTTCCTGTATACACGGAAATATCTATACGTATTGAAATCATTGCTACATTAAGCACTGTATGCGTTTGTCCCGATGTTTTTCGATGCAGTCTGCGGCATATGCGTCGAAATGCGTCTTCAAACGCGTAAATCATTTACTCGATAGTAACGAAACATTTTGAAATATTGTGAGAAATCGAGAAATTGTTAAACGAATATTAGTTCTACTTCATAAGGAATTGCGCCTTTTTCTACAACGTTTTCAACACTAGTCAATACTTTCGTTAAATCGGAGGATAAATATGTTCACCTAGTTATTTTTTCTTTACCGTTTAATGTATGGATGTTTCCGGTGAAGCTTTGATGATATTGCTCGTGTAGTAATTTTCACTAAATAAGGTAGGACTGTTTCTGGCGTTGACGTCAGTGTATGATTTCTGATGACGTCAAAAACCACTTAAAAAATGCCTTTAAACCGGCCCGATTGTAGTCGCCTCATCGATACAATATAAATCAAGATATATGTTATTTGAGTATGTACATATTTTTTTAATACAAAGTACATGTACATTTCATGTACTCAGAACTCGTTGACTTTTTCGTTAATTTAATTTAATGATACCCATAAATAGCCGAGTATATCCGAGTGTTACACTATCTTAAACATAATCATTGAACCGATAGTTTAACAGGGAAAAATGATCTTCTTTAACCCTTTCGTACATACAAATATTCTGCAGCAGACGACTTTGACGTATCTAGGCAAAATAAGGGAACATATCTACAAAGGAAAGTTAAATCCGTCAACAGAGTTTGAAACATTGAGGTAAAGGAATAAATGTAAAGTCGTGTTATCCGAGTCGATCCGATTGTTGTAACATTGTTAACATGTACATTTAAACGTCAGCAAAAATGAAAATGGTATTTTCTTTAAACCTTTCCCACATACAGACGAGTTTAAACATATATAGGCAAAATTATGGAAATTATATATAAAGGAAAGTTTAATTAAAGAAAATGGTTGAACACATTGTGGGAAAAGAAGAAATTTAAACTAATGTTATCCGTCAACTGCAGTGGGTAGGAGGTGAAAGCGTGTATAGGATGGAAAAGGTTATCTGTTGAAGTGTTATTATCGAAGATTAAATGTAGTTAACGTTTATAACAAATAGACTCGTGTACTCTGTTTAAATAAAAACCTTTAAGACTTGGATGTTTACCCTTGTATTATTTGTAAATAAATACCAATGAATAAACCTGCATATAATTGCATGATGAATGTTTCCATTGTTACCATTGCATGTAAAACAATATCGTTTGGATTCCTTTATAAATATGTGAGTTCTAATTTAAAGCAGTTTTTAACAAATTGTCAGTTATAAAACAGACCTAATGTACTCAAGCCGATGTTCAAGAAGAATACTAGTATACTAATTAAGAGTATAAGTATAAGTCAATACCGCAGCTGTATTACTACTAGTAGATGTTAAAGTATTATGTTAAGTAGTAGAGGTACTGATATTAGTGGCAGCTAGTGTAGCAGTTGTGGTAGTAGTGGTTGTCGTGTAGTTATAGAAGTCGATGTGGTTGTATTATAAGTAGTAGAGGTACTATGTATTCGATTGTTACACGTTCTGTTCTTTGAAAACTAATTCCAATTCATAAATAACCCTATATATTTTATAATTGAACAGTATAATTGAAAGGTGCCCACCACTGTTACATTCTTATATATGTATAAATGTTACCTTGTTATGAAAAGAATAGTAAAATGTTTGTAAATGAAAATTAGAAAACATACTATAGCCATAACTGTCGAGTTTAAAAACGATCGACTTCAGGAAGAAACTGTTCTTCGCATGACCTTAATTTATGGGAAATTCATATAACAAACAGAAAATGATGAAGAATAAAGAGACACTTAACTCGAGATTTTCGAGAATTTAGAAATAATTATGATGGGTCAGTATTTAACAAGATGTCAAGGATGGCACTTTATCGATCACATTAGTATAGACCAAAAATTGTAGCTGCTAATATCGGAGTTAAAAGGATCAAATGTGGCGATACACCTGCAAGGATTGGACACTGTCCATGAAACAGCTTATTTATGAAGAATATTTGTAATTAGGCGACAACACATTAAGTTTGATTGTTACCAGTTCAATGGTTACGAAACGTATGTCTTCTGAAACTAAAAGTTCAGAAAACCCTTTTTCTTTGGCCACCTTGGTGCTACCTTTTAATATGTCGATTGACAAAGAGTCAATACTTGTGGATGGAAACGTTGCGATGTTTCATTGTTTACTTAAGATAGCACCTTTCCGTTTTGGCATTAAGTAATGCATATAACAACCTACCGATGTGCCATTTGGCAGCGTTTGTTCTTGGGCGTACATTTAAAGATACTATGTAACACTTCAAAGCTAAATAATAACACATTTCACGTTCCATACACTGACCCAAAAGGTTAAATGCTGTCTCCCTGTGACTCAGTAAAGGACATTCCGTAACGTAATGCATCAATTTAAGAAGTGCACTTTCCGTAGGGTTTCTCTTCCCAAGGTATCTGCACGTCATATACTTAAGGAAGTAAATGTATGGGAGGGGCTGTACGGCAGCCTTATCCATCCACCTGTCATCAACTTCATCTCTGTATGTGATATCCTGTTGTGTTGATCTAAACATCTCAAATCGTAACTCTACAGGACAGCATTGGATCTCCGCTTGTCTGAACGTCACACAAAGGGCGATATTCCTCATAGAAAGAGATCTTCGTCGATCACGTGTTACAAAAGTTTTGTTCAAAACGTTAGCATATAAGTCCAAACATGAACAGAGCTGCATAACATTTCCCGATATTCGGTATTCAATATCTTCTAGAATTGACAAAGTTTCGTGAAACTGACCAGTACAGTACAAATATGAAGCATATTTTAACCTTGATGATGTCACGTCTGAATTAAGACTACGTTTGAATAACAGTAGAGTAGTCGTTGTAAGTTCTGTTCCTCGGAGTATAGACTCGCTAGCTTTTATAGTTGCCAGGAATGAACAGAGAAATGGAAACACGATCGCTGACGCTTCAGACTGGAGGGTACCTTTCCTTGCATAATTTATTGTAAAACGTGTTAACCGATTTTTGTCTTCGATAGGAGTATTTGTATCATAAAAGGAAACCACATCAACTAGCAGACACTGTAACCATTTTACAACTAAATAATTTCTAACATTCTCATTTGAATCCCATGACAGCATAGAACTTTTGTCAGTTATATATTTAATCAATCTTCCATTGAAATTATCAAAATGAATTTGTAACAAAAAGCATCCTTTGCTTTGAAGTATTTTGCTGATAATGTGAATCACCTTCTTCTGTTTAGCCCCATCTATTTTTCCATGCAAAAGGTTGGCCGACATATTGAAAAAGTTCGGACAGTCCATACTGTGTAAAGCTACAATAATATATCTAACGACATAATTAACACAGTGGAGTAGATTCCGTTCTTTCCAGAAATCGATATTCGTTCTCTCAATACAATGGAATAATAAGGTTTTGCAAATGTAACTAGATATCACGTCTGGAACATGGGGTTCTATGAATGTTTTAACAATCATCTTGAGCAGTATATAACAACGAATTTGTGTGATATTCAAACTGAACATCAAACACCGTTCAGCGAGAGATGTGGATATTCTCCATTCTTCTTCAGGATTTTTAGACAAACGATGACCTGTAGGGACAACGAAACAACCGCTTGTCTCTATATAACGGATCATCTCGCGTGTTGGCCAGTTTCTTTGTCTCCGACATAATGACATTCTTCTGTACTGTTTTGGCCACGTGTTACACGTATACGCTAGTACATTATCAATTTTATTATTCGTGGTTTTAATTGTTATGGCAGGTCCATTTCGTCCGCGCGAACTGTCAACATATTTATATATTAAATTCGTGTGAAGTACTCTACATTGTTCATCATACACATAATATTCATTATTTATCAGGTTTTGTTCTGGTAAAGGTTCGTCAGATCTAAGAACCTGTAATTTACAATATCCTGGATATTCTGTCTCAATCATCAGCAAATTCATTTTCCCTAACAGCCAGTCCTCAATATCCTGGATGACATTACACTCCTTTAGAAAAAGACCATCGGTATCGGAATGTAAACCTCGTGTAGTGGTACCCTCTGAATGGCTTCCAAAACAGTAAAATGTGTCACACTTTCCACGTTGATGAATATCTAAAGTAATAAGATTTTCCTGCAATAATGTTGTCTTCCTTTGTCTAAGAATGCATTCCTCGTTTACTCCTATATCGTCCATCACTCGGGATAATATTAAAGATAAATCCGAATAGTAGTCTTGTTTTGCCATTTCTATTGAAAAATCACAATATGATGTTTAAAGACTACATTGTAAATACAAATTGACTCAAAGAATCCCCTTCAAACCCCCATCGTTATGAATTAGGCACTTTTATCACAATCAAAGTTTCAGATAATCTAAGAGAGGGCTTTTCCTCTAGCCTCTATATAAATCACGAATATGTATTTTAAGCGTGTAGTGGTGAGCCAAGTGGTCTAAAAATAACTTAATACCAAATACAGCTGGTGTGTAAAACCCGATAAATTTGCAAATTGGAATGTATGACGGTTTATCTACACTTTTGATCCGAGTTATTCTTCTCGTTGTTGTGTGTTCTCGTCTTACCAAGATGCCTTAATAACCTTTTATTCATGTCTCTTGTGTATACATATTGCACAGCATGAACAATTAATTAACAATAACATAACTGAATACATCAATTATTGATATGTGAACACAATTCAGTCAAGCGAACAAGGGTTTATAATAACCAAGATATGGATAAAGAGTATTTCTAATCAATTGAGTTATCTTCTTTTCGTCTCAAGTAGATTGATTGTTTGATGTTTTATACCGCCTTCAACCATTTTTCAGTTATATCATAGCGTTTCCTGGGTAAGTTACCAGTATTACCGGTCCATTTATCCTGACACCAGCCAGTCAGTCGTATTTTGTTTCATGTAGATTTGCTATGGTGTTTAATTTAAATGCAACAGTCGAACTAATTCCGTGCGTTGTTGAAGTGTGTGTATTCACGGTTGAATGAATTGCTAACAGCCGATTCGTCCTTAAAGTAACCTCTGAAAATCGGAATGACATTTACGGAATTGTCTGCCAAGTCGAACACAAATGAATATAGTACTCCTAAGTTACCACGGTCCTAAATGAACACTACCTGATACATCTTTACATAATGATGTTGTAACGGGATGAATTTGAATGTTAAATGAGTTTGCGTAACAATTGCAATGACTCTTTTTTACATATTTAGGTCAGAATATGTGTATCTAATCCGAACGACGATTGCATCATGTGTTTATAAGACGTATTGCATGTACATGTAGGTCACATAACTGTATAATGTTGTATTATTCGAGAGATTCAATAATTTTGAAGGAATTGCCGATGTTTATCTGCTGAAATGAGGAGTGTTTAAACTAACGCAATCTTAATCGTAGGTAATACTTCTGATAGTTGAATAAACATACTAAATAATATAGCATCACTGAAATACTCGTATATGTACATTGTATCCAAAAACTTTTACAATATGTCGTTTTCGAAAAAAAAAAAAAAATACAATCCATGGACATTCAGTGTCATGTTTCCAAAAAGAGTCCGGATAAGTTTTCAACATAAAAGTTTATGCACGATTGTTTTTTTTTGTTTTGAACTAATTATGCAATCTGAGAAAAATACTTGTGAACGACGCTTGATATATTGGATTGTTTATTGTTTCCATCAAGTATCCAAATTTATTGCATACTTTGATATCTTTCCATCTATTTTCCATTTGGAAAAAGGATGCAGTATCCGTCGATATTACACGGATGAATATTGCACGCATCGATATTGCACTCAGATCTTTTTCACTTGCTGCTAAGGACGGAACTATATCCATACAGTAACGTTACAACGCTGTCATCCAACCTTTGATGATTTATAGACCAGCTAGCTTCAGCTTCTACTTCTTTACAGCCTAGGGCTTATTGCATCGCAGGCAAGTGACGCCATCAAAGTGCTAACAACCGCCATTTATGAATATTTACAACTAAAAATGAAATAAAAACATCTGTGTTTGTGTAGACTGTGCATGACTGCCGACGGGACTTGAAGCAGTATACATAAGTGTTCCAGTCTCTGAAAGTCATAGTTAAAAACAACTGTGCTAATACTGCTCGTAGTTCAGTGTATTGTACATATCTTGTAGATGACACGTAGTGAAAATATCAATAGACTACTAATACAACAATCTTGTATATTTATTGCGTTAGCTGTGCTTGTAAATATCTACGTGGTTTCTGACGTAAAACGTGTTGTGTAGATCAATACTATTGCTCGATTGTAAGGACTACGCTATAAAATCGTGGATCTATTATAAGTATAAATATCAGTTACACATGACGGATTAAATCAAATGAAATTTAATAACTGCTAGGATGAATGTGCAAATGGTTGTTTTAAAGGTAGGTCTTCTGATTATTTGTGTGATTCTCCGATGGGAAGTTAATCAACGCAGAATAGAAGATGTATGTTCGCTTTACTGAACATACTATAAGGTCAAACGGGGCATCTAAACAAAAATGTTTAATAGAAGTCAAGTACCAAATTAATTTCTGTCACTAAATTTACTGTATTTTTATTATTTATTTTATAAAATGATATTAATGATAAAAACATCTACACAAAAGACAGAAAAAGCAAACAAAGAAAACAGAACAAATAACACAAATACTATTCGAAAGAATCTTAACAGTAATGTCAACAATCAACAAATTACTTTCTGTCACTAAATGTTTTGAACGTTTCTTGTTTTAAGTTAAAAATCTAACTTAGTTATTCAACATTGAGAATCGTGTATAAGATAATTCGGAAAATGACCCTTGTGAAAAGCAGAAATTATTTAACAATGGCTCTATTTCTCACAATACTTTCATAAATATTTCGTTACTTTTCAAGTTAATGATTAACAGAGAAGCATTTTAACGCATATGCTGCATTTAAAAACATCGGGGACAATGCAGAAATTGCTTATAGATGCATTGATTTCACCTATTGCAATACTTGTTGAGTTTTCAGTATGTATTAGCAAAATGTATGAGAGAAGGAGTTAATTTTGTATACAATTCTCTCCCATCTAAATGTTGACGTATTTTATGGTCAAGGGAAAGTGTTACTTTGATATACAATTTCCCACCTACGTGTTGACGCCTTTAAATTCAGAAAGCGATGTTTACGTCTTCATTTGTCTGAAATGTATAGGATAAAGAATAATTGTTGGTTTTCTCTAGCAATGTATCATGTTACTTATATGTCAGTCAATAAAAAGCAGTATCTAGCTTTTTGAATAAAAAATGAAAGCTTGTTTCCCAATCTTTGTAGAACGAATCAGTTTAGACTATAGATATTTCGAACAAGGCAGAACGATACGTCAAATTCACTGATATATTAGTCGATTAGAAGCAGGATCTAGCCTGATAAGTATAAGCTGAAAGGTTGTTTCGCAGTCGATGTAAATCAGTTTAAACTAATTGAAAAGCAACCGATGCCAAGGTTTTTTTAATTAGTGTAATTTGAGTGATCTCATTAAATAAAAGTTAAGTTATTGAATGAGTTGAACAATTTGTGACAGATAAAGAAATGCTCAACATTAGCATTTTCCCCTTTTTTCACAAGGTGTTCAAAGGCAATCGTTTGCATACATGTCAAAATGCGTGTGTACGTGATACAGATGCTATTAATTTATAATTTATTGTTATCCTGCTTAATATAGAAATCATCTTGGTAACACTACAAACAACTGATTCCATGTTCAACCCTTGTATGCGTACAATAAATCTGAAGCAGTCGACTTGGATAACAACTAAACAAAGGAATGCGAATGTCTTTAAATGAAAGTACATTGTAAAACTATGCAAAAGAGTTGTGGCTAAAATTGAAACTACTCAAAATGAGATATTTCTCTTTTTGTCATGTAATCATTTTAAAAGTCGTATGTTGAAGTTGCGTAAAAGTGTATCTACCTGTGGAAAAGAGCTAACACTAAATAATTTAAAACAGAAACTAAACTTAGGCTTGTTCAATTGCAGATAGAGAATCTTAGTCGGACAGTGGCAATTTTGCCTCAGCTGCAATCTCGCTGGATAGTTGATCAAGCTCTTCATCTTCATCTGGTTTGTCACTATCGTCAACGTCATCGCCATTTTCAACAGGTTCTTCACTCTCCATGAAGATATATTCTGCTATGTCGTTTTATTTACCTTCTGGGAAGTCACCAACTTTATTTCTAAACTCTAACATATCGTCTGCCTAAGTAAGAACAACAACGAGGTGAATTTCTAGCGGATCATTGATACTTTCAAAAACCTCAACCAAGTCACATTTAACCCTTTTCCTTTGTACAGCAAATCCGCAGCAGACGACTTTGAAAATGTCTACTTTAAAAATATGGAAAATCTCTATAATTGTAACTACTGAAAAAGGTTGAAAACTTTGTGGCAAAAGCAAAAATTGCTCATGATGAGCAATTACTACTTTTGTCATAATTATTTCAAACGTGATCTGCTGCAGAGGCGTCAGAAACCGTCTACAAAGTGAAAAAAGGGAAAGTGTTAACTTTATTAACTTCTAAATCCTTATGAATTGAAGCAACACATGAGCCAGTCCCAAGTTCGAATCCCGTGATTATCTGGTTCTGTAAGTATCCTCGACTTCTAACAATATCATAGTAATTACCGAGATGACCCTTTACTTGACAACACGTATCCTCGACTACGAATAATCTTATATTAATTACCTAGATAACCTTTCACCTGATTACAAGTATTCTCGACTACGAACAATCTTATATTAACTAACGAGATGACCTTTGACCTGATGTCAAGTATCCTAGACTAAGAACAATCTTATATTAATTACCGAGATGACCCTTTTACCTGATGTCAAGTATCCTCGACTACGAACAATCTTATTTTAATTACCGAGATGACCTTTGACATGATTACAAGTATCCTCGACTACGAACAATCTAATCTTAATTACCGGTACAACCCTTTACCTGATTACGAGTATCCTCGACTACGAACAATCTAATAGTAATTACCGGTACGACCCTTTACCTGATTACAAGTATCCTCGACTACAAACAATCTAATATGAATTACCGGGATGACCTTTTACCTGATTACAAGTGTCCTCGACTACGAACAATCTAATATTAATTACAGAGATGGCCCTTTACCTGATTACCAGTATTCTCGAATACAAACAATCTAATATTAATTACTGAGATGACCCTTTACCTGATTACAAGTATCCTCGCCTACGAACAATCTAATATTAATTACTGAGATGACCCTTTACCTGATTACAAGTATCCTCGCCTACGAACAATCTAATATTAATTACTGAGATGACCCTTTACCTGATTACAAGTATCCTCGCCTACGAACAATCTAATATTAGTTACTGAGATGACCCTTTACCTGATTACAAGTATCCTCGACTACGAACAATCTAATATTAATTACTGAGATGAGATGCTACCTGATTACAAGTATCCTCGACAACAAATAATCTAATTGTAATGACGGAGATGACCCTTTACCTGATTACAAGTATCCTCGACTACTAATAATTAGCTTCACAGATGACCCATTTTAAATCACGGTCCATCTGACATATACAGTAACATCATGTATGTCGATATATGTCTCCGTTGTTTGCAGCTCACCTTTGTTTACTGTATTGATATCCAACGTTGTTTAATTGGACATTCTTGAAATGAGATGGAGTCAAATGCATCCGCGAATTTTCATTTCCTTCTTCTGGTTAAAACTAGTCGCATTCTCGTGACAACTGTCTATTATCACCTTGCAATGAAATTCAGCCAGAGCAATACCTTTTACTAGGCTGTGAAGTTCTATTGTGTTCCACCTTGTGCTGGAATTACGAAAACATCGTACACGCTTTATTGTGTACGCTTCAGCGAGTTGCCATTGTTCCGGTGCATTGCATCGAACCAGAACGACTACTCCGCAACACACTATCTTATCCTAAACTGGTAGATATTTAATTGGTTTATGCTTGAGTTTCATAAAATAAGAAAACAACTTTTCCTTTCAGGGTTGACATCTTTTCAAAGCATTTTCCGTTTTTCTGTGGGCAGAATATTGCTCACTTGTGCAGTTATAAAAGGACTGGAACTTTGGTCACAAAATACCCTCATTCGAACACGAGCTCAGGTTAGATGGATCCATTTCAAAAACCTAACAAATGTCATTCTTAGATTAGTAATTAAAGAATCGTTTCTATAATATTATCTCTGAGCTTTAGAGATTCATTATTAACCAAATATTCTACATCTACACATACGGTTTATTTCCTATAACCAAGCGGCTTGTTAGAATTATTAAGCATAATTTGCATGATGGTAAGCCACGGTCGCGCAAATCTGAATATTATGTATTGACTGGAAAGGGTTTAGTACAAGGGAAGTAACTTCGGTCTGGCGCTTGGATGATACATGCACAGTTACTCCAATGTGTTCACCCTTTTAAGAGTTGTTACCAGAATTAAAGGAAAACTGAAACGTCGATCGTTGCTTCTCGTTATATTTCATTTCACCGAGTGGCTTAACCTTATCATCTCAATCAACAGACAGGACAGACTGGCGGCACGTAACAATATTAATCACGGTATGGCGATATTCGAGGTTTTCTTTGTGGAAAAAATATCTAGCTGGAGTTGTTCCTCACATAAACGATTGAATAGCCCGAGCAGCTTAATTAATTTTAAAGGGTCAATTTAAGGGATTAAAAGATAACGACTTTAGCCACGGTTTTTTTCATAGAACGGCTCATATGTTTTTTATTAATTTATATATACATAGGTATTTATTTGGCGAAATGTCATTTTGGAAAAACCCTGGAAATCCATATCACCTAGCATTGAGCGATTGTGACCATTGTAATTTTCGTCGTGGTAAAGTGGTTAGAGCGTCCGACTTTTGAGCGATTGCCCACATTGTAATTTACTCCGTGGTAAAGTGGTCAAACTTAGATGTGAGTGTGCCCATTGTAGTTTTACCAGTGGTAAAGTAGTTAGAGAGTCCGATTTGGGAGCGATTGTGCCCAATGTAATTTTCTCCGTGGTAAAGTGGTTAGAGCTTCCGACTTTGGAGCCGAGGATCAGGGTATGATCCCCGATAGGGTTATACCATATACTTTCAGTATGTCTTCCAATATTGGCCCACAGGATTCCGGGGATAACATTACGTTTGATGCGCTGATTACATGCTAATTTATACCAGTAATATTTGTTAGTTAGCAATGAAACTGATTACATGCTAATTTATACCAGTAGTATTGGTTATTTAGCAATGAAACAGATTACATGCTAAATAATACCAGTAGTATTGGTTATTTAGCAATGAAACTGATAATATGCTAAATAATACCAGTAGTATTGGTTATTTAGCAATGAAACTGATTACATGCTAAATAATACCAGTAGTATTGGTTATTTAACCAAGAAACGTATAACATTCTAGATAGAACCTGTAGTATTGCTTATTTAGCCAGGAAACTTATTACATTCTAAATAATACCAGTAGTTTTGGTTATTTAGCCAGAAAACTGATTACATGCTAGATAATACCAGTATTATTGGTTATTTAGCCTAGAAACCGATTACATGCTAGATAATACCAATATGTTTGGTTATTTAGCCTGGAAACTGAATACATGCTAAATAATACCAATAGTATTGGTTATTTAGCCAGGTAAATGATTACATGCTAGATAATACCAGCGGTACTGATTATTTAGCCAGGAAAGTGAGAACATGCTAAATAATACCAATAGTATTGTTAGTTTAGCCAGGTAACTGATTACATGCTATATTATACCAGTAATATTGGTTATTTAGCCTGGAAACTGATTACAAGCTTAATAATACCGGTTGTATTGGTTATTTAGCCAGGGAAATTATTACATGCTAGATAATACTAGTAGTATTGGTTATTAAGCCAAGCAAATGATTACATGCTATATAATATCAGTAGTACTGGTTATTTACCTAAGCAAATAATTACATGCTATCTAATATCAGTAGTACTGGTTATTTAACCAGGAAAATGATTAGGTGCTAGATTATACTAAAAGTGTTGGTTATTTTGCCAGGAAACTGATTACATGGTAGATAATAAGAGAAGTATTGGTTATTTAACAAGGAAACTGATTACATGTTAGATAATACCAGTATTATTGGTTATTTAATCAGGAAACTGATTACATGCTGAATTGTACCAGTATTATTGGTTATTCAACCAGGAAACTGATTTTATGCTTATTAATACCAGTAGTATTTGTTATTTAACCAGGAAACTGATTACATGCTGAATTATAACAGTATTATTGGTTATTTAACCAAGAAACTGATTACATGCTGCGTTATACCAGTAGTATTGGTTATTTAACCAGGAAACTGATTACATGTTAAATAATGCAAGTAGTATTCGTTATTTAACCAGGAAACTGATTTTATGCTAAATAATACCTGTAGTATTTGTTATTTAACCAGGAAACTGTTTACAAACTAAACAATACCTGTAGTTGTGGTTATTTAACCAGAAAACTAATTACATACTAGATAATACCAGTAGTTGTGGTTATTTAGCCAGGATACTTATTACATACTAAATAATACCAGTAGTATTGGTTATTTATCCAGAAAACTGATAACATACTAAATAATACCAGTAGTATTGTTATTTAATCAGTAAACTGATTACATGCTAAATAATACCTGTAGTATTGGTTATTTAACAAGGAAACTGTATACATACTAAATAGTACCTGTAGTTGTGGTTATTTAACTAGGAAACTGATTACATACTAGATAATACCAGTAGTTGTGGTTATTTAGCCACGAGACTGATTACATACTAAATAATACCAGTAGTATTGGTTGTTTAACCAGAACACTGATAACATGCTAACTAATACAAGTAGTATTGGTTATTTAGCCAGTAAACGGCTAGATAAAACCAAGAGTATTGGTTATTCTTACTGATGTTAGATGTTTAAAATAATTTATATGCGAATATCAAGTGTTTACTTAGGAAATTGCTTCATCATGAGCACTTGCTCACTTACTTTAGATTGATGAACCAGTAGTACTGATATGACTGATAAACATGTTTAAAGCAACGTAAATCAACAAATCTTTTGTTTATTCTGATTTTAGATAATTATGTATTTTAATACTATTTCAATGTTAAATAATAGTGTCTCCCGCTGTTGCCATGTATCGATGCAAAACCTTATAAAATATATCCAGTGGTTGTGAGTTTGAACCACAGCTCGACCATCACTCTTTCCTACTTCTGAAGAAAGTCTATGAGACGAATGTCATTCATCTTCCGTCAAATGGGTTAACAAGTAAAGAGGACAAACAGTCAGGTGCAACAGTTCATAATTCTTGAATTTACTGATCTGAGACGTATATGTACTACTGTGAAAACGTCGTCAGGAAACCATTGGGTAGGCGAACTGGCATACAGGGTATTTGTTGAAAATTACATTTATCCTAAATCAATAAATCAAATGAATCCTAATAATTGTGGATCAACCCTCTCATATTGCTATTAGCCATGTCCGTCATTGAAAACAACATACTTATCACACATAAATCGCATTACATGTTTATGAAGATAGTTTACCTTTATATGCCAAGATACGGTGGAATAAACAAGTGTTTATCTGCCAATAGTTCTCTTAGAAAACAATTAAACACATAATACGTGGAACTCAAAGTAAATAGCTAACTTAGCTAACTATAAACATATGACCTTGAGGTCAAATAAAGACAATGCAATGAGCTATACACAATTCATGTTATACTTGAAGTTCCTTCTGAGCTTAAAGTAACTTTTAATAGATCAGCGAACAAAAGAAAAGCTTTATTGTAATTGTGTCTTTCAGAAAACGCGGGATTCACGTATAATAATATTAATCCTTGTTAATTAAAACGTCTGTTTACAAATAAATCTTCTCTGTCATTTATTCGTTCATAGAACCCACATTTACCTTGCAATAAGCCAAGGAGCGACATTGTTGTTTGGTCGTTCTCACAAAATCATGTTAAAGCCCAGTAATACTTAATCATACAAGTGATCATGTCTCCCTCTGATTGAAGAATCAGTTTGTCGAAGCACACAGAGTCAAGCATAATTACTACAGACAAAACTTGTTTGTGTTTTTTTTTTTAATATGTTTCGCGTTTTTGTATCACTTTTGGTATTCGATAAACCCTAATTAAGTGTTTGCGTGTCTAGACTCTGCGAAAAACAAACTTACGTTTATGAAGGTTGGATGTTCCTCGATAAAACCTCATCTATATTTAACTTTTTCCCAAATACGACAAATGTGTTATTTAGGGGTTGTAAATTTAAACCACAGCTTGGTCAAAATTATTTCCAACGATAAATCAATGCGACACGCGTCATTCGTCCTCCACTAATGCGCTTAAAGTTTACATGGAAAGCAGTCAGTTGCTTGGAAACACTATTAAGTGGAGGCCTGATGTGAGAATGTCAGAAAGCATATGGGTTTGTAAACTGTCCGCTGTGATATAAGTAAAACATATTGAAAACGGCGTTAAACCCAAATAAAATAATCAGTTGACAATAAACTAGTCGGGAAAGGTGCATTTACAGTTAACAAGAAAATCCCAATATCAGACACTACATCATTGTAATCGAAACAACTGTCTTCCATAGCCTACCTCAAGCATATGGCGTTGGGCTCAAATAGGGACATTGCAATTTGATGGACTTACTTCATGTTAACTTCGGAGATCCTCCTTATATATAACATCTCAACATTCGTAAGTAACAACCGCAGTACCAGAACGGACCCAATTTCCGCTAGATCTTCTTGGATTCGAATCATTGCCCTCCCGCTCTCTAAATGCGTGCAATAAATATGGATGTCGTATGTTAGCCCTTACATGAATACAAATTAGCATCGTTACTTCTTTTGTTCAAGTTAAAACTACAATATGTGTCTAGATTAGTTCCGAATTCGATGACGTATATAATTCGCCTGTGCTTGCATTACTAGTATCAAATCATAAATGCAAACATGGGAGGTAAATTAGGTGTAAAATGTCAACTTCATTATTTCTAAAGCTGCCATTGCAAAAGGTTTTCTAGTACCATCCTGTGTTTTAAATTGAAAATGATTCCTTTTGGTAATGGAACAAGTACTGTTCTTCAATATTTGTATTAGATAATACGAAACATATTATATTTGTTTGTTTAGTATTTTATGCCGCTCCCAACAAATGTTTAGCTATATCAGGACATTTCCTGTTTACTACTGGTCCTTTCATCCTGGCAGCAAATGTCAGCCGTAATGCTAACCCTACAATTAGGAGTGTCAAAGAGGAAAAGTCGTTTCTTCCAATGTGTAAGTATAGGGTGTGGACCGATAGGGGAATGAACCAACTGCAATAATTCTGAGTTATGGCAATTTAACCTGAATGTGCTTTTTAAATAGGCCATATAACGCATCAAGCTGTTACATTCCACCATACGAAAAACTTTTTAGTCTAATATGAAATGAGCCGTCTGCTGATTTGTCATACATAAAACATGTCTGTATCAAGGTAGTGAACCCCTGGGAGCCTTGACATGAATTTAAACAACGTTTTCCTATCAAAATGTTTACCTTTTAAAACAGACTTTGAAAACAATTTAGACGAAGAGTCGCCTGCACTTTCGTTCAGCATATTCTTGGTCTATAGTTGTCGCTTATTATCTATTTATTTTGAATACATACTACTACACAAATATGGGGCAAAGGTTTTCAACGCGTTCGTTCTGTCAATATTTATTTCTTAAGCCTTTATCAATTTTGTACAACTTGGAAGAGGCCTACTATGCCCAATCAGGTAAAGGGTAAGACACATATGATGGTGTTAAGATTGGCCACAGTAAAACATTATGGTAAACGGTGGCATGTATACATGTATAAACTCTGGTCTTCTTTTACACTGATATGTTTGTTAAGAGACGTTTCTTTTTCACCATATTAGTTATCTTTCCCCAATATCGTTCAATGCATAATTGTCCTTTTTGTCATTCATAGACGTTTGAGGCACTCAAGGCACTATGTCAGGTTCGCTCTCATATTGTTAAGTATGCCCTACACACTCTACTTCATCCACTGTTTTTTTTCCCTGTTTTGACAATTTAAATATTGAACACCACCAAGTTTGAAAATGTTTTCTAATTGAGTGGTGTCCAAGTGAAGTCAGATCAAGATCTACACCTTTTATAAATACTTTTTAAAAGTTTATTTTGTAATGCGTGAAGATGTTGTGAACACCGAGCAAATCTACAAGATGATCTGGTTCTGCGATATTCAGACATTATAACTTGTACATTTTTGCAAGGACAGGCTCATACACATATGTGATATGTCACTAATTAGGATGCGACACGCGTCATTCGTCTTCCACCAATGGGCTAAGTCTATGTGGAAAAGCAGCCAGTTGCTTGGGAAGTTTGTTGTGTGGAGTACTTGTGTGAGAAAACCAGGAAATGCATGAGTAGGTGAACTGGCCGGCGTGATATAACTGAGAAATTGTTAAACGCGGCGTTAAACCCCAATCAATCAATCAATCAATAATTAGGGATATATTTCTCTATTATTAATCTTAGTTACATGATACTTCGTTAAACGTGTTAAGACATACATTAAACCTATCGCGTTTAAAATATATATACTGCAGACCACAATTATATTTTGTTATCCTTAATACTTCCTAAACGTATCTTAAGTGTTTTTTTGGCAGAAAACGGTTAATGAGTGTCAAGGGTTATCTGCATCAGAACATAGACTTATGATTTATAGATTATACTAACAAGTTGGTGCTTATGATGGAAATGTTTTCTCTTCATCAAATAATGATGAATTTCCTAGGAATTATTTCTACACTTAAACCTTGCAAAATATGATATTCAAAATTTTGCAAAATTTAAAAGACACTTCTGTAAGTAATTATCATTGCGACATAACTCCTACTCTCTAACAACTGCAGTTTTAATGCTTTCTCTCTGTTGTGTCTAATGAACTGAATGTTTACCCGGGGTTCAATCGCCAAACTATTGCGGTCGAAACAATTTTAAAGGATGTAAACAGTTCAGCCGCAAACAAAAATGAGCGCACTTTAAAATAGTTTACCAATTCCTATTGATTACATAAAAAGGGCAACTGTCATGTAAAATAACTTCGTAATTACGTATTTATTGTTGAAAGCTTGTTAACATAGAAACAATATTGTGTAAAATGTCCAGGTTATTGGAGTTGTTACATTTTGCGCATTTTCTATTTCCTGATTTGAAGATGTGTTATGCTTAAAACGCCGAACAAATTAAATATACTCTTCGACTTATTAAAAACAGTTTCTCTTTTCATTTTTATGCAGTAAGTGTGTAAACAAAACAAAGTTAACAGAATATTTACACTTATCATTTTTCGTAAACCTTTAACCACCACTATCCATGTTTTCTTTATTTCGCCTCGGCGGTAGAGCGTCCGCTCGGGTGCGGAAGGTCAGGGGTTTGATCTCCGGCCGGTTTATACCACAAACATTAAACACTGGCTTCCCTCCTTGGTGCTCAGGGTTTCGGCGTTAGTGTCTCGACTGACTGATTGGTGTCAGGATAGATGGAACAGTAGTACTGATAACTTACCCTTGAAAGGCCGTAATATAACCAAACAATCAGTGTTTTCCTTATACTTCCAACATATTTGAATTTATCTAATCTTTGGGGTTTTCATGTGAACCCGATGTTCAGTATTCCTGAATACTTTTATCTTTTGACAGTTAATCGAAACTTTACTATAAAACGATATGGGCCATAGAACGAACCTAAGTCGATAAGTCAATCCAGTACGGGCTATTTAAAAAAAAAAAAAAAAAGAGCTCTGTTAAATTTAAACGGAAAAAGAAATGCAGAATACTCACTGCATCTGCAATATATACCTATCGCAAAGAAACATGATTTCAAATCAGCGTTCCAATATATTGCATTTTGCCCAGTTGATAAGAATCTCTTCTGTTCTGTAAAGGCTAAAGGATAATCGTACGGTTTTACAATGACACGGCAATACTCTGTACATTAAACCACCTTTCATATCTACCACCTGCTATATGTGATACACAAGGCCCCCTAGATCTTGATATAATACCCGAAATCTCCTACTCTTGATACGCCTTATCAACTACAGATTTATTATTTTCCAGTAATCGATGAAGGTCGCATGATCTCCCATAATACAAAGACAACCTAAGTAAAAAATAAACCACGTACATTCATTGCAATGCTTATTCTAACAGCATGTTTTAATACTACTATAAACCGATTCAAACCCTATATTTCAAACTCTTAATCAGCCATTCCTTATAAAGATCATACCTTACCGATTACAGATTCTAAATCGGAGAATCATTCCGCATGTTTGGTTTATTTCGAAGAGAACATTACAATTTCCAGTTAATCAAAGAAGCCAAACTATCTTTGCAAAAGGCATTAAACCGTCTGTATATTGGTGTGTTTTTTACTAAACATTTAATTATGTTTTGTGTGTCAAAAGTTTGTCGGTTCATGGTATGGACGTATGCATGCCGCGGACTTAAACGTTTCAATCGTCGTGTGTTTTTGTCATTTTGAGTGTTTGACAATCATCACGTACGTGAACTGCCTGATTGCAATACCAACACTTTATACACTGTCATCGGTCGCATTAAATAATCAACATATATATTATTATATGTC
This sequence comes from Serripes groenlandicus, assembly GCA_031761405.1. Lineage (NCBI taxonomy): Eukaryota > Metazoa > Mollusca > Bivalvia > Cardiida > Cardiidae > Serripes > Serripes groenlandicus. The sequence continues at coordinate 18,485,359 of JASEVX010000016.1, forward strand.
TCCCCTATATTGTTTGACTTTGAACTACGTAGGATAAACACCTGACAGTCTCGTTCCAACATCATCATCATACTAACGGTACCTCACTCTATCTATTATTGTCGTTGTAAGGTATAAACAGTATGTCGGGTTAATGTCTTTTAACTGCTATGTGTGCACTATTTCCTGTTCCCTTTAAGATAGGGCAAATGCCTCGTCTTAGTTTATTGCTAGTCATTCTGATTTATCTGGGCTCAAATCTTCCAATAGCATATTCCTGAGATAAATGTGCATAACAAATGGCTATCCTAAATGGACTGTGTTGCCTCAGTCTGTTCGGAATAAGCACACTTAGCTTGTTCTAACAGCCTTTCAATGAAGACATGTGTGTCTTTATCTGTCTTTTGACCGACCGTAAATAATATATCGAATACGATCTCACATAGGGGGCAATTGTCTAGTATAGTTTTCCTTAATATTTTCATATGAAAAGGACGAACTAACATCTGATTCTAAGAATATTTTGATAAAATTGCTTACACGCCTCGAAATAAATTGTTACGGAAAGAACTATTTCTATCTGCAAGCATCCGATTGTATCGAAGGAAGGTCTTCTGATTTGTTTTTATCCTTCTGCGATGTGGAGACTTTTAACGGAACTCAATCACTCAATCGCTTACTTTTACATTCTGTGATGTCAAAGAGGGTATCTTAATCGTACTATATAAAACAAACATCCACGCGGAAATACCACAATAAGAAAATACACAATTTCCCGAATTTAATCCAATAGTAGACAAATAGTTAAACATTCTATATCATTTTGTCGAAGGTTAAATTTCGAGCTGAAACATAATGAGGAACACAAATGGCGTCGCAAATTTGTGATATTTTCCACGACCTAAGCAACAATCGGAAAATGTAATATTTTCGCAATCAATCGTAGATGTGAATTAAACTCAGCATTTTATTTTATGTTATAAGTAAGTAAGTAAGCAAATATTTTATTAAAGTGACATGTGTACATGTAACATGGTATACACTTATAGCATTTTAAACGAAACACCCGGCCCAATGGACCTATAAGTCACATATACAACAATAACACAATTTTCACGTGAAATTATTTTTGCATTCCTAATATCATCAATAAATAAATAATTAATGTCAAACATTTGCATGATATTATATAGATTGGAATGAGACTAGTTATATAATGCATTTCTTCTTCTCATATAATATCTAACAATGTATTTAGCTACTTTTCTTGGAACGTTTCTGATAAGATATGTAAGTTTATCCGCATCACTCAATACTTTAAACTGTATATTAGGAAATTGATCATTAAAATGTCTGCTCTAATATCATTGTAAAATGTACACGAGCTAACAAATTTGTTTCATCTTCAATATGTTGTTGATTACAAAATGTACAAATTCTTTGCTCCGGGGGCTCGCCTACGTATCGTCCTGTTTCCACTCTTATCGGTAAATTACCACATCTAAACTGGTGTTCAAGTTTAAAAGTGCATACTCTTCAGTTTCAAAGGTGTCTTTAAAAGGGATGTATGTTCTTAATTTAGCTACCTTTGTTGCGTCTGCCTTCCAGATATAAGAATAGTAGTTAGCTATATTTGTCTTAACTGTATCAAAAGGTATAGCAGATTTATTTTCAAAATAATTAGTCAAATTTAAATGAGAGATAACTGTTTTTAAGTCACTACACCAATTATTTTGACAGTTATTATAGTCCATGTTAAATATGCGTTTTGTTAACCTGTTGTCATAAGTGTTTTAAACACATGTACTGACAAAGTGGTTAGTGCATGAATATGGTTAACTATTTTGTTGGGACTCGTTTCTTCGGCGGAGTTCTTCCCGAGCTTGTCCAACAAAATAGGTTCCCATGCATATGTAAACACCTATCAAATTTAATGAAACCTTTAGACAACGTTGTGACATCAACTGTCTAATCAGTAATCTAAACACCAAATACCTAATGTGTATCCATAAGCACCCATCTTCTGTCGTTTTCCGTCAGTAATTCTAGCAATTGGAAAGTGCAAAATGTCTGTCGCAACATTATTATAATAATCCATGTTTGACATATTCAATCCTAGTAAACGGTTGCAGATTCAAACAGAGTCATTAGGAAACTGACAAGGATAACTGGCTATCAATTCATTTGCAAATTGTCAGCTCCTTCACTAGTAACAACACGAATAATTAAAAGTAAAGCTGTTTTCTACACGATTTGTGTAGATCCAAGTGTCTTTAATTGAATCTTTGTTGAGGGTATGTTCCACCATTTGTTAGCTGGTCTTGGAGGTTTTGGTCCCAGTGTTCAAATATTCAATCACAAAACACTCGGACAGGGTTACCCTTCTAAGACAAAGCACTTTTACCTCTTGTGTGTCATCAAGGCATCCCCAGTATGTGTTATAACGCTTTGATAAAACTGCAATACTATTGAAAACAGATTAGATCCCAAACACAATAGCATACCGTGTTCAAGCCACAAATCCAACATTGCCTGGTAAACCAAAATATTATAAGGTTTTGGTTATCTTTGAATGTTTAGCCATGAGTCCTTGGCAGATATTCACTTGTGATATAATTTGCTATGTTTGTTTTATATCGATAGAACAATTTTGAAATATTTTTTATTTCGAAATAAAAACATATTTTTAAAATTAATTATGTCTTTCAAGGTGATTTACAATTTGAATCTTAACTGTATAGCGGGGAAAAATCCATTTTTAACCGAATTGAAACGAGTCCTTTGGCAAATATATTTAAATTAAAACAGGAATTGTCGGTATCAGTGAAAGGGTTAAAGTTAAGGGCGAAAATAGAAAAGGACTTAAATGATGTTGTCGTAGAAAGAGTCAATACATATAAAGAATATCACATTATAAAATAAATGTATCTCATACAAAACAACTGAACTTCATGTGAAATTGAATTGAATTTATTCTTCTTTTATATAAACTTATTTCTATGTGTTTTATAGTGTTTATTGAGCAAGTTATTACCATATATATTCATCACCTTTGTTGTCAGCCAGGACTAGCTTAGGTATTGGGAAGCAACGTTGTCTGACCCATTATCATTGGAATCCAACTTGGGACCTATTTTTGTACCACGAATATTTTAATCTATACTGAACCCTTATCCGTATTGAAAAAGAAGTTAAATCGCATTTTCTCATCATGTTGTGCACATCTTAAAACAAAAATCGAAAGGAATTTAGATCAATTTCGTGAGGCATATTATGATCTTTATCGTAAGCTACTTATGAATTAATTGTTAATATATTTTACATAAGTATTCAGAAACAAAATGTATTATCTGGCATATATATACTTCGTTTAAGTTTTACCTGACTGGCACTAATTCATGTAAGATTTTTCCGATTTGTAAAGGTCTGACACAAAACTGATCAATTAATATGTGATCAACAGGGCATTAGGATAAACATTGTTGTACAATCTGACATTTATACAAGATTAAACCAAGGTCTACTTCTTTTACAGTAATATTTCTTTTAACCATTTTCTACATAAAACGACTTCAAAAACACTGTGGCAAATACAATTGACAAATCTCATTGAATGATAGTTCAACTATTGAATATAGTCAACTGGCATAATTTCTCATTATGAACACCTTCTTCTTTTGTCACAATATTTTCAAAATACGTGTGCAGAAAATGCGTCCACTATCATCTAAGTTGGAAATACATTGGCGTTATATCATTTCCCCTTAGTGTTATCTGTTGCCAGTATCTTTAAAAGTAATTATATCACACCTGAACACGAAAGGCTTCTGTCTGGTTTGTTCCCATAAAAGGTTCTATGTCCTACATTATTAAATAAATTCAATATTTGTTTTGATCTTTTGACAACTGTGGAATGATTAACTTACCATATTTAAATACATTTTGCCTATGGAAAAGGGGACAACACGTATAGGCAAGCAGTTTATGTCTGAATCGCATAATCGTATCAAGGTTATTTTATTTTATTATTAATTTTACCTGTATGCAATGATATAAGCGACTCAAGATCCGGTCATAAATGTGTCTTTGATTTAAACAAAACACATTGGTTTTTTCTCGTATGCGTTTTCATTTCGATAGCATACTTTATCATCAGGATAAAACATTTCTCCGCCATCGTACCAGTGAAAAGTGGATTCATCGAACTACAGATATGTTGAACTATTTCTTGTGGGCCTTACCAATTTCAAGTCACCGAGGTTTGGCTGTATTTGCAAATATTATTTTCGAAACGCTTCTAACGGATATGTGATTATTTTGTTAACACCTAGTAGATAAACAGGGTGGTCTAAACCTATATTATTCACAAATTCCAACTTGTACCTTTTCGCATAGACAGGCTGATAAATGATATCTCACAGATTAATTATAAATCGTAAATGCTACTTGGGGTGTCCTCTTGGGTTTAACCTGAGCGGCATTTTATGATAAATGAATTAATTCTCATTTTTGGTTTATACTGTCTTCTTTTATTCAAGGATTTCATTTCCCCTTGCTTTTCATGTCTGTCTGTCTGTCTCTCGGTTGGTCGGTTGTTCGGTCGGTCGTTATATATGTCTGTCTGTCTGTTTGTCTGGCTGTTTGTCTGGCTGTTTGTCTATCTGTCTGTCTGTTTGACTGTCTGTATGTCTGTCTGTCTGTCCTGTATGTATGTCTGTCTGTCTGTCTGTCTGAAATTAAAGCTTTAAACAACATCTTTCTTAAACCACTGACTTTGTTTAATGTGGAATTAGAAAAAGGGAAAGACCAAAACATCCACTCCTAATCTGTTTGTTTTTCATGGTATCCGTATCAATAAGTAGAAATGTCCCTTGGGTGACGCTTTACAAAAATATGCAGCCATATTGATTCGTTAAAGAACATGTGTTGAGGCGATATAAACAAATTGGCAAACAATCTTCATCGCTGTAAAATGTTAGTCTGCATTCACGACTTTTAGGAAAATATTACAAGTGTTAACCACATTTAAATTCATTAGTTAGTCCTCTACAAAAAATGTTCAAGCCATATTGAAAGTATGATGGGCATAGACCAGTTCCTAATAACAGCAATGATAATGGCTTCTGAGTGGTTTTGAAAGAAGATAAGACTTCTTCACGGAAAACGTATAGACTGGAGTACCAGTATATGAATAGTAAGCTATATTGAAAAGCAATATCTCAGATCAAAAACTGAAGAAGAAAAGGAAAGTTTGAATGCTAAAAATAATGTTCACATTTAATTCATGGTCCGTGTTGGTGTACATTTCAACAGATAGTGTTCGGCATTCCAAATGTAATTTCAAAAAATACATACACTGCTTTTGTTACATCGTTAAAGTAAGGATTCCATTTCAGATTACTGAAATTAGTATGCAGCCTAGCATAGATAACAGTGTTTCCGTTCAACGACGATGAAATGCTTAGGTACAGACGAAACTGGAAATTTTTAAAATTGTTGTTAAATTGTTTGATTTGAACAAAAAGAGAGACTGAAAACTTCTATTAGCCTTTGTTAAATTATCTTTAAGTAGTATCGTTGATAATTGAATAAGTCAAATTGAATCTTTGGTAGTTCCTCCTGTCGGAAAGTGTTGACCTCGCAATTCCTTGATGAAAGACCTTGTTAGCCAAGTCATTATTTTAGCAGATTCTGTCAGGATCTTACCCAGTGATGCTCTTTCGAATAAGGTAGAATGGTTCAACATTACCAAGAAATATTTAAAATTATTCACAAAAATACATATATTTAATTGAAGGAATCTCGACGAATTCTGTATTTTGATATATGCACATTGTTTTAATTACTTGGTGTTGATGTTATCATTTCAATAGTATGTTCCGAACATTTTCCATTTGTACTGAGAGTTAAACCAAATAAATCAAATAATTTATCATTTTCAACAAACTGACTTTGAACATTATTGAATGTAAAGTTTGCATTACGGATAGTCTTGTTTGAAAATAACATAACTATTGTCTGTTTGATAGGTTAAAAGAGGCAAGCCATTGTTTTGCCGAATTAAACAAAACAGAAATATCATGATTCAAAATACCCCTAATGTCTGCAATAGAAAAGGCCGAACAAGCAAGTGAAGTGTTATCAGGACGAAATCACGAGCTACTTAAAATATTTACAGAAAGATCATTGACAAATATCAGAAACATATCAGACAGAACAGAAAACAGAATATTAAGGCTATGCGTTAGGACTGAAAACAGTGTGGAAAGATGAGCCATTGCTTATCATGATTTCAAAGGTCGTTTTGTTTGTATTGTTGGGTGTTTTACGCCGGTTTCAACATCATATCTGTCAAATCACCCGCACTGTTCACATACTCATGCGTCCTGGGTAATTCAATCAAGCTACTCAATAGTACTGAACACACTGTGACAAAGGGAGCAATTGCCCGCCCATCTTTCAGAGGTCGTTTTGTTTGTATTATTGGGTGTTTTAGGCCGTTTTCCACATCATTCCAGTCATACCAACCCGTCAGTCCACACACTCGTGATCCCTGGGTGAATCAACACAGCTATGCAATATACCTGAACACATTGTGGCAAGAGAAGCAATTGCCTGCCATACTTTAAAATGTCGTTTTGTTTGCACATACATGTACCTGCACCCAAAGTTAGGTTTTTCGGCTAAATCGGCCAAGTGTTACATGTATGCTTTCGCGCTATACATAGGTCTTCGCAAAGGAAAATTTAGAAAAAAACATCACATATTTGGTTTTACTGTGTCAAATGTTCATAGAGATGATCAAACTTTAGATTTATGCACTATTTTCAGACATTTTAGGCAACCAGTACCATCATTTTAAACCAGTGTGACTGTAACCAAACATTTTTGAAAACGACACAAAATTGACCTGTCATTTTCATGGACTCTGAAGCTCCTTTAGACACTTTCTTTGCCCTCAGAGATCTGATGTGTTTGTAAATTTACAGAGAATGATATAAAATGAAAGCAAAATAGCAAATATTAGGACAATTAGACAAATATTTTCTATGCAACCCAAACCTAGGTTTCGCGGCTTGGGTCCGCTAAGTTTTCTGCACTCGCGCATCATACAGGTCTCCAAGACAAAAAAAAGCATAAACACATAACATTTTTAGGTTTTACTGAGCCCGATATTTAAATAAATGACTAAACTTCATGTTTATGCCTGTTTTTTACGCAATTAACCAATCAAAGAAAATGTTAAATAGCTGGATAAACATCATCTTTTGTAGAAAAATGTAAACAAGGCTATAACCTAATGGCTAGATACCTCCATGAGCCTAAAATACACTCCAGGCACCCAGTTTCATCATTTTGCAAGCATTTTGACTGAATCCCACCCCGTCAAGTACCCTAGAATGTTTCAATATGTGCAGCTGACACAAAATTGACTTTTAATATATTCCATTCGAAAGCTCTTTAGGTTACAATACACCAACAAAGTTCCTTCTTTGTTTCCATGTAAATCGACCAGTTTCAGTCCTCAATTGTCACACGTTCTAAGAGTTTCTCATGTAGAACACCATACATCATTGAAAGGAGTTACCTCCTAGCTTTAAAACAATCTAAAGAAAATGCGGGGTCATGCTTTATGCAAGAAAGAACTCACCAGGCGAACATGGTAACCGTAATTTTGGACCAAATCAGGCCCGGACGAAACCGGTGTTCATTTTCAAACAACGTCGAAATACTAAAAGTGATCAAATCAATCATTTCCAGTGCATCCTATACACATTAACAATGCATTTAAACTCAATGTCATATATTCAATACATTCTGGTGATGGTATACATTCATTTCTACACAAACAAAGGTTTTTTTATGGAAATTTCTTCTTTCATTGTCTGAGTTTAGCCATGCATACACAATTATCTGCAACAGCCAAAGAACTAAGCAAGGAAGAGTAAGTAGGTCTTAATTGCTTCCACGATATCTCATTCAGCACTCATTTTATCCTATGTTGTGGGTACAGTAACTACTCAAAGACTGGTTTCATTCTGCTGATTCCTTTAAGTAGCTACAACATTAGCATTAGGATGCGAAATAAGTCCACATGTTTAAAAATATACACGGTAATTAATGTCTGAATTTTACTTTACATGTACATCTCTTTACAGTGCTTGTGTGTAGGGTGTTTTAACCTGCTATCAATTGGGTTAAAGGGAAAGCTTTTAGTGTCATTTTGAAGTCTTTGAAGTAAAATTTAAATACAGTTTCTATAGTTACATATGATGACATTAGTTTAGATTAATACTAGAATGTGCATCTGTATGATCAGATACAACACAACATTAACATATCAGACAGTGATTAGATTAAATTTACTGTCTCTACATCCGAGAAATTAGAATGAATTTGGATAATTTCACTCAAAACCTTAACAGTATTTCAGCTATATCATCAACTGATGTATATAAACTTTGAATTTAATTAATTCACATTATGCAAGCTGCATCCTAATAACATCAGTCCCAAGAACGAAGGGTCTATATGAATGGCATGAAACTGATTCCTTTGTAATGACTGCAACATATACGTCCTAACCCTAATGCATTGTCAGGAGTGGTAACATTAATGATCTGTTTCAAAGTAATTCTTCAAATGTTCCAAGTGGCTAAACATCATATCACTCAGGTAAACCGTTATTCTATATGTTTTAACCCTTTTCCAAATATATACGTTTTCTGACAACTCTGCAGATGACCACTTTTGTAAACACTATGAAAAAAGCAGAAATTATTCTCACCGAGTATTTTTTACTTTTTCCAAAGTGTATTCATTTTTTTATAGGAATTAAACTTCTGCTGCATATGTGTTGTACATGGTAGAGGGATAAGACCTAATTTAATTATTTTCAAACATTTTGTTTAAAACAAAATTTCATTTGAGACTTTAAATCCAGGTGATCTCTTGTGATCACATTTTGTCCATCTGTCGGGCATCAACACCAACTTTACAAGCAACATTTGGCATCCAATTGTTATAAATGTTTATCCGAACATTCATCTCTATCAAATATTTTCCAAGTTCAAATCTGGATAATGTGAGGTCAAACACAAGGTCACAAAGTGAAATTGAAGGGAACTCTAGTGAACACTCTGGAGGCTGCATTTAAGCAAATATTGAAAACAAAGGTAAAAATAGACAGAAAAACTGTTGGAGAGTTCATCCATAATAGGTGTATTAGGTTATAATGGGACAGAGCTTTCAATGACAGAGTGAATCCTGCTAAATAAATTTGTATTCTATGATTTATTAGACCCAAAATAGAGTTGGTAGTAAAACGCTATGAGGGAAACATATATTATGATGTCATAACTTTGGAATGTGATTTTCCCACGGCTTAAAATTGTAAACAATAGTGAATTGACCGTTGCAGAGATGCTTCCACTCAGACAAGTCTGTTTTAAACTGTTCTTCAAAACAGACGTGTCCGAGTGGATCCATCCCAACAATCTATTAAAAAGTGCAATATGTAATTATAATAAAATTATTTGTGTAAATATTAAACATTCCATTTCATCTTATAATAACTAAAACAGTAGTTTAACATTGAGAGTTTCCGAGGATTGATAACAATCAATGCGACATGCGTCATAGCTCTTCCACCAATGGGCTAAGTTTATGTGGAAAAGCAGCCAGTTGCTTTGGAAGATTGTTGCGTGGAGTACTGGTGTGAGAAAACCAGGAAATGCACGAGTAGGTGAATTGGCCGCCGTGATTTAACTGAGAAATTGTTAAAAACTGCGTTAAACCCATTCAATCAATTCAATCAATTAACATTGAGAGTTTGGAGTATCTGACAATTTAGAGGAGACAACCATCCGCATGTACACCCCGACCACATGACCACATCCGGGATCTGAAGGATGATTACCAATCACGATCAGTGAAGAAAAAAACTTGTCAACATCATGAACTTTCACGACCCGGGATATGATCAGAGTTGGAACTTTTTTATATAGTCCCCTCTAGTCATGTCTCAATTTGTGCTGGTTTTAAAATTCAATGTACAACGTTGGACCTATATGAGAGAGATTCACTCCATGATCTAGATACTGCAGATTATATTTTATCTGTCATCTGACAGTTTAGCAGGTAAGTCTCTAGAGCGATAAAGGTGGATGTTCAGAGCGCTTTAGATGGAAACAATAACTTGTTTAGATTCAGAGCAACTCCTATTCGTTTTAGTGACCCAGAGAGCTTATTTTGTGACTTACTATAAATGTCCTTCAGAATTGAGCATGGATTATACAAAAAGCCCTGGTCATAAAGATTAAAGTGCTCTTTGATACAATACAACTGAAGACATGGGAGAAGTGTTTTGATTTGTAAGAATAATTGAACGTAAGGTTTTTGATAAGTTTCTTCTGTTGAATAGTATTATGTAATATCTTGTTCGGTTCGGTTTTGTGCTCGTTTTGAGGCTGTGACTTTTCCATATTAGTTGCATTTCTGTTCAGGAAAACTGCATTGATTAATTTTAGCATTTTTATGCAATAAAGTAAACCTTTTATTAAATGTTCTTTTGGTTTTTTTGAATATCTTTTAGATTTTGTGTCACATAAACTTAAATAAATAATTATACTGAAGTTTGGAGTGTTTACTTAAGTGAACAAATGAATGTGAGTGTTTAGTGTTTCGCAGATAAAAATTAACATGTCAAGCTCCGAAGCAATAAAATAAAGATATGCTCTGGATAAAAGATCTCTACCTTCGGCTCAAATATATATTACCAAGTTGTGAACTGGATGTTGGTTTCGGTTATGTTACTCGGTTTAAATTAGTTCCTTAAATTCCATGAGGATATAATTCGAATCACATAACGTGAAATTTAATTTGTTATCCTGATTAAACTTCAAATACTGTGGTAAGTGTACTTTTTTCGAGACCGTACGCCATTTGTGTTATCCGTACTAGCTGTACATAGTCAATAAGCGTGCACATTTGCACTGGAATATTTGTTAACGTTGTACTGGTCAGTCACCCATAAGTCACATATATATGTGTCATCGGGACGTCACTGAACTACTGTTCAACCCTTTGCAGACTTATACAACATTGTGACACAAAAGAAATTGCTCATGACAACAGTTTTAAAGATCTTATCTCTCGTAACTATTCCACCGTTAGACTAACAGTTTAATGTGCTAACGTTAGCAGGTGCTCGATAAATTGTGCTGTGTTAATTGTATGGAGAACTAGTGTGAGAAAAGAAGGTGACGCATGAGTAGGTACCCATAACTGAGCCTGGTATGTCACACAGGTCAGCTGTATCACCATTTAAAATCGACACTGATATGACAGTGTAGGAATTGTACCCCTTTTATTGTATACCTTCGTTTTTGTTTGTCTAGAGCACTGACCTCTTATGCCGCTTTCAACAATTCTACAAATATATCACTGGAATATTTATTCTGACACCAGCCAGTCAGTCGTAGTTCTAACTTAAATATCTTTCGCATCAAGGACGAAAAGTCATTGCTTTCATTTTCGAAGTATTTGGTATGACCCGATGCGGACTCTCTACCACTACACCATCGATGCTTCTAAACATTGACAGGGGATAATCCTTTCTCGCATACAACAAATCTGCAGCATACGGCATTGAAAACGCATGGGGAAAACTATTGGTAATCTCTATTAAACAAAATATAACGAATAGAGCAAAAACATTGTGACACATAAACACTTTCCACTAACAAGATGATTTGATGTGTGAAACTTTGAGAGACGATTACTATTAATAGTTGGTCATGGCGTCATAAACAATGCTAAAAATACTAAATTAAAACGTGTGATATGATTTTGTTAGTCCAATCCTTAACAAGCTATGGCATTTTATTTTACTATTTATCACTTTCGAAATAGGTATATATGTATCTAATATAGAGAGATATTTCTTTAACTAACAGAGATGTGTTGATTTTTTAGAAGATTTTGATTATAGACAAAGAGAAGTCACTCAAAGAGAGATCTACAATAGTGAATACCGTAATGAATAATGGCTGTATTTGCTTTGAACAGAGCGACGAACGAACCGTCAACATAACGTTAACGCTTCCCGTCCTACACCAAATCATCAGCAGACGACTTTTAAAACATTTAGTCAAAACCATCGAAACTCTCTATAAATATCAAAGCACTGACGGCACTATAGTGGCGATTGTTTCCAGCCTTTCTCACAACAGTTTTCCAAACAACATACTTTCGAAGCAACTAGCTGCTTATCCACATATAATTTTAGCCCATTGGATGAAGACGAATGACGCTGGTCACAATGACCTGTTTTAAACGTGTGAAAGATTGTTGGCCGAGCTAGGGTTCGAACTCTCAATCCCTTGATAGACAGCCCGTCAATAAAAACTACTTTACATAGGTAAATTGCAAAGTCTTTGACGGAACCAAGAATGTAAACAGACACCTTTACCTAGGTGGATTGTAAAACCTGCCTTTACCATGAATATATACGTCAGCGGATTGCAAAGACCCTGACAAAGCTAGGAATTTATAAAGACGCCTTTACGAAGGTATGTTGTAAAGACTGATGAGATCTTGATTTGAACAAAATGCATTTTTGCGCTTGCATTAAGGTTCAAACATGCTTAAGGACTCAGACCAGATATATAAGTTGGTGTTTATCTCTACTTACAACAATGTTTAGTTATATCAAGATGTTTCCATGGGTACGTTACCAGTACTACTGTTTCATTAATCCAGACATCATCGAGTCAGGCATATTGAAAGCCCCTTAATTCTTAGTAAGGACTCAGACCAGATATATTGGTTGGTGTTTACTCTCCTTACAACAATGTTTAGTTATATCACGGTGTTTCCATGAGTACGTTACCAGTACTACTGTTTCATTTATCCAGACATCATCGAGTCAGGCATTATGAAAACCCATTAATTCTTAATAAGGACTCAGACCAGATAGATTGGTTCGTGTTTACTCTCCATACAATAATGTTTAGTTTCTATGCGGTGTTTCCATGGGTACGTTACCAGTACTACTGTTTCATTTATCCAGACATCATCGAGTCAGGCATATTGAAGACACCTTATTTCTTAGTAAGGACTCAGACCAGATATATTGATTGGTGTTTATTCTGCTTACAACAATGTTTAGTTATATGACGGTCTTTCCTTGGTTACGTTACCAGTACTACTGTTTCATTTATCCAGACATCATCGAGTCAGGCATTTTGAAAACCCCTTAATTCTTCAGGCGTTATACGAACCCCTTAATCCTGAGCGCCTAGGAGCGCAGCCATTACTCCCATATTGCTTGGTATGACCAGAACGGGGATCGAACGTGCGACCTCCATCACACCAGGCGGACGCTCTTTCTCTGTGAAATTCAATGGTATCCGTAAATAGCCGTGCCGATGCGATTGATACACTTTCGTCAACAAAATCATCGAACCGATAGTAAAATGGTATCATGATCTTCTTTAATTATTTAAGTTAACATATACCTTACGTGTATTACAAAGAGACGTGTAGTTTGTGTAAATAAATAGCTGTGTAATATACCTTCATACCATTTGTTATTGAACGTTCCTATTGTTTCAGTTGCATGTAATACCCTACCTGTTTATTTCCTTTATAACTGTTTGTGAGTTCGGAATAAAAGCAGTTTTAAACAGATTACCTGTTATACAACGGACCGGTGGAATTCAATCCGGTCTACTAGATGATAAGAATACTATTATGCTAATAAACAGGAGTAGCAGCAGTAATGGTAGTACTAGTAGTAGTGATAACAATGATAGTTGTAGTTTTAGTTGAAGAAGTATTAATAGTAGTTGTAGTAGTAATAGAAGTAGAAGTAACATCAATAGTAGTAGTGTAGTAGTGGAACAAATAGTAGTAGTAGTAGTTATAGTATTAGAAGTAGTTGTAGTAGTTGTCGTTGAAATTGGTGTTAAAGTTGTAGTAGAAGCGATTTCGTTGTAGACGAAGTAGCAGCTGAAGAAATAAAATTAAATGTTGTAGAAAAAGTTTTGATTGAATAGTCATAGTCATTGATTTGAATAAGTACTACTTGTGGTAGTAGTAGTCATCATAATAGCGTTAGTAATAAAAGTAGTTGTGTTTGGTTGTGCTTATATTTGTTGTTTGATATGAAATTAATATGTGACCGTCATTTCCTTCCCATGAAGTCTATTGAAATACACTTTTAAATAGTTGCTTATTCAGATTATTCGACAGTTTGTATGTAACGGACCAGTTATAGTCTCGTTGATAATATTACTAGTACATTCATTAGAAGGAGTAGTAGTAGGAGAAGTAGTAGTAGTAGTAGTAGTGGTAGTAGTAGTTAAAGAGTAGTAGAAGTAGTAGTAGTAGTGGTAGTAGTAGTTAAAGAGTAGTAAAAGTAGTAGTAGTAGTATTAGACGTAGTAGAAGTAGTAGTAGTAGTAGTAAGCGTAGTAGTAGTAGTAGTAGTAGTAATAAAATAAGTAGTAGTATAAATAGTTTAAGTATAAGTAGTAGTAGTAGTAGTAAGCGTAGTAGTAGTAGTAGTAGTAGTAGTAATAAAATAAGTAGTAGTATAAATAGTTTAAGTATAAGTAGTAGTAGTAGTAGTAGTAGTAGTAGTAGTAGTTGTTGTAGTAATAGTAGAAGTTGTAGTAGTAGTAGTAGTAGTAGTAGTAGTAGTAGTAGTAGTAGTAGTAGTAGTAGTAGTAGTAGTAGTAGTAGTAGTAGTAGTAGTAGTAGTAGTAGTAGTAGTAAGAGTAGTAGTAGTAGTAGTAGTAATGAAAGAAGAAGTAGTAGTAGTATAATTCGTGTTGATATTTGTCTTCATTATATATGTAGATGTAGAACAAGTATTTGTGGAAATAGTCATATAAGTAGTTGTATTATTGTTATATTCATCTTGATAGGTATATTTGCTGTAACAAAGTTAAATATATTACATGTAGTTGTTAAAAACATGCTTGTCACGATTAACTGTAAGTTAAAAGCAAGACATTATTCAATTGTGTCTATACCAGGAAGAGAAATGAAGGGTTTAGCAACCAATTCTCATTGCATTATAAAACCTTAATATACCGCAATACTCGGATTTCAAAAGAAAATATTTATAGCGTTTTTTCTAATAACCCTTTCTAAAGATAAAGGATATATGTTTGTTTCATTGAATGATGACAATTTATTTCACCGAGTGAGTATCAAGAGTTAAACTACCAGTATCAACGCTGCAGCTCACGAGATGAAAGTATGGCCAAGGTTTTCTTAAATAAAATAATTCAACTAAGAAAACAAAAATATTTCAAATATAGGTAGGCATATGAAGCAATTTAAATAAAATCCCCTCCAAATTGATGCCGCAATCCAGGGACAAGCCGCCGCAATAAATGTAAATCCGGAAAAGAATGAACTGTTAAGTTATAAAAAAGGCGCTTGATGCCCAAGACAGCCTGTTTTCCTGAAAATATAGAGAGCAGAAACCCATCAGAGAGGGCAAACTGCAGATCTTAGGGAGGTGTGGTTGGCTTTAAACTTTGTAATAAACCTTTGTTACACCCATCCACAACTCATTTAAGGTTGGCAATTGTTATAGGACTTATATATTGCAGACATTTCCAGAAAGGCGGATTCCCATTATAGTTACTATGCTTTAAATAATAATTCAGGATCAAAGTGCAGGATCATAGTCCAAATAGTATTCAAACTCATGACTCCCTCCAATAACCGGCTTTCTGTCGACAAACGACAAATTCTTAACTCATTTCCTGTGATTGCTTGCCTGTTTTGATGACGGTTATATCAGATGGTGCGTCCAATATAAAATGTCAATCAAGTTGATACTTGTGTGCATATTAAGAGTAAGAATAGGATTTAATTTTGAAAGAAATGTCTAACAGTGATTCATTGAGATAGTTCAGCACCTTTGGTGATATATGTTGAAATTATCCAATCCTTCAAAATATGTCTAACGGATTACAATATTGTTAACATTGAAACTACGTAAAGGGTGCAATTGTATGTGTGTAAGCGTTACATGAATTCACCCTTTAACTCTGTTTACAATGTCATACTTAAAGACAGAGAAAGACACCCTTTAAACATTGAAGATTTAAAAAGATGCATTAAATACTGTTTGAAAATAAGTAATCTACCAATTGAACGTGTTATAATATGCTATAGTAGTTAGATGAAAATGAATATATTAATTGGGTGAATAAATTAAGAAATAATATGCCAACAAATTATTTTGGTTATGTATTGGAGATTCAGTCAGTCGCTCAGAAATTCTAAGCTGTTCCTTTCAGATTACACTAGAGCCTTAACGATCAGTTTGTTCAAACATGTCATGGATAATGTAATAAACTCAAATATTATCGTTACTTTAAACCAGATGTGTGGTCTGAGGCTTACTTTTAGTTGTTGATATTAACAAATTTCGGACCCCTAAACTACATTGACATAAAGACGATATGTTTACGTTCGTTGACGTCAATATCACGTGCATTCATTATATAATATTATGCATCTTGCCATTTGAAAGCCGTGACGTCAGAGATCTCGCATACCAATTTTTAAGGATATTCAATTATCTTAATGATGGAAAGTGACTAATATAAAGTGTTGCCTGTACAGATACAACGTGAAAACGTTATGAATCATCCATTTATTCTAGATCAGAGCTTTATACTTTTTGAATACCATAATAAAACATGATAATTTTGATCAGAATATCTTTTTGAGACATCGATAGCTCTGTCAGTAACAATTAAGAATATCGATCGAGGGATCTGGAGTTATAACGCTGGCTCGACAAATGTCATTTGAAATACGTTGGGAAAAATCACATATTACCTCGTTAAGAAACTACAAAGAGTCTCTTTATATTTTCCATAGACTATAAACAATAATGACCATAATGATTTTGGAGAATATCCACCAGGACAGTGTTACTACAAATAGCCTCTATATGGTTCATATAGTATAAACACATATAGAGAGGCTATTTATAGTTGCACGGTCCAGTTAGGGATTCCCCAAATATTTGTAAATTGATAGCATTACGGTCATTATCATAACAACATTAGGATTAGAGAGATTATTTGCAGTATCTAAACGAAGTATTGTGTGTGTTTTTGTTTGTTCTTGATATTATTCAAATCTAAACGTGGACGCCTGTGATTCTTCTCTTACAAATGGACTTAGAATAAGAATAGTAAAGGGGAAAAAGGACGCCAGTTGCATTTTGGTGGCGTACTCGTAAAAGACAGTCAGGATGTTGTAGTAAGGTGAATCGCCGCCGTGACATTACTGAAAATATGTTGAAATATCCATTCAATTACTTTTATCAATGTATCATTTCAAATCACATTTAAATTCAGTACGGCAGGTGGAAATGAGTAACTTTCCTATCTATATTTACGCCAGGATTAACCGGTTATATGCTTCAGGCTCAACAAATGGTATTTGTACCAATTTAAAGATAACCTCAACAGGAATAAGAAAACAAATTAAAGTATAAAAGATTATAGTTTATGGTATAGTATATCATAACACAATAGATGATCATACAAATGAACAGAAGAAAATCTCAACATATGTGTTGTGGACTTATTTCACGAATATATATGTAGAAGCACACAGCGTTAATGTCAGTAAGTATACTTTAAACGTTGTCGATGATTCTTTGGTTATTGTAGATTGCAGCTGTCCGATGTGGCATACATTAATGAATATAACAACCTACCGATGTGCCATTTAGCTGCGTTGTTCTTTCGGCGTACTGTTAAAGATTCTTTGTAATACAGCAATGCTGCTTCATAAAGCTTTTCATGTTCCATACACTGACCTAAGAGGTTAAATGCTGTCTTCCTGTGAGTCAATAAAGTATTGTTAGTAGCACATTTCAAAGCGTTAAGTGCCATTTCCTTGTGAGTTCCTTGTCCTAGACGTCTGTATGCCATATACTGTAGGAAGTAAATGTAAGGGGTGGGGTCTATGACTGCCCTATCCATCCACTCATCCGTTTTTACATCTCTGTGTGTTATGTCCTCTTCCGTTGACCTAAACATCTCAAACTGTAACTCTAAGGGACAGCAGTGTATCTCCGCTTGTCTAAACGATACAAAAAGGGCGACATTATTGGTACAAAGACTTCTCCGTATTCCTAGTTTTACAAATAATGGATTTAAAATGAAGTTACGTTGAAGGTAACATGGACAGACTGGCAAAACACGTCCTGATATTCGTTTTTCAACATCTTCTATAATCGTCATAGTTTTCTGCAACTGACCAGTACAGTACAAATATGAAGCATATTTCAATCTTGATGATGTCGCATCTGAATTTAGACTACGTTTAAATAAGAGTAGATTGATCGGTGCCAGATCTGTTCCACGGATAATGGACTCATTTGCTTCTAGCGATGCCAGGTACGAACAGAGAAATGGATACATGACCGATATCATTTCAGACTGGAGGCTACCTTTCCTTGCATAGTTTTTAATAATACGTAGTAACCGATTTCTTTCTTCTGGGGTAGTGTATACATCATCCAATGCATCCTTGAAGCTCACAACAAACTTTAGACATTCTACACAACGTTTATTTCTTTCTTCATCATTTCCATCCCATGACAGTACAGAACATCTATCAATAATATATTTAATCAATCTGCCATTAATGTTGTCAAAATAAAAAAGTACCAAAAACGCTCCTTCGCTTTCAACCATTTCTCTGATGATCTGCAATAACGTTTTTTGTTTAGCGCCGTCTAGTTTTCCAAGTAAAAGGTTTGCCAATTTATTGAAATAGTTCGGGCAGTCCATACTGTTTACAGCTGTAAGCATAGCAAGGAGGACACGAGTCACACATTTGAGTAGATTCCATTCTTTCCAGCATTCGACATCCGTTCTCTCAATACAATGAAACAATAAAGTTTTACAAATGTAACTTGATATCACGTCCGGAACATAGGGTAATATACATCGTTTGACGAACATCTTGAGCAGTATATAACATTGAATTTGTGTGACATTCAAACTGAACATCAAACACCGTTCCGCGAGAGATGTAGATATTCTCCATTCTACTTCCGGTTTGTCAGACAAACGATGACCTTTAGGCACAACAAAGCATCCGCTTGTCTCTATATAACGGACCATCTGGGGTGTTGGCCAGTTCCTATGTCTCTGACATAATGACATTCGTCTGTACTGTTTTGGCCACTTCTCACATTTAAATGCAATATATACATTATCATATTCGAATCCGTTAGTTTCGTTTCGAAATGTGAATGCAGGTCCATTTCTTATTCTCGAACCGACACTTATCCATTCCAATTTGTTTTCTAACAATAGTCTACCTCGTTCATCAGTTACACAATAAACTAAAAGTTCATTGGTAGGTAAAGGTTTGTCAGAGTTAAGAAGCTGTAATTTACAATATCCAGGAAATTCTGTCTCAATCATCAGCAGATTAATTTTCCCTGGCAGCCAGTCTTTACAGTCCTGTATTGCATTCACAAAATCGCGATCATGTAGCTTATCAGTATCCGATTTTAATCCTCTTGTAGAGGTAACCTCTGACCGGCTTCCGAAAATATATATTTTGTCACAGTTGTATTTTAGTTCCTCTTGTAAAGTTAACTCATTTTCCAACAATAATGTTGTTTTCCTTTGTCTCTTAATACATTCCTCGTTTATTCCAATATCGTCCATCACTCGGGCTAGTAATAATGATAGACCGGTATAGTTATCTGGTTCCGCCATTTCTATTGTATTGTAAATGAGAAGGAAATCACGATATGCACATTTCAAATATACATCGTTAATAAAAGTTCGGAATGCCCAATTGTTATCTATTATGAATATGTCATACCTTTACAAACAAACAAAGTGCCATATATTTTAGAGAGAGGCATTATAAAGAGCTAGTATAACTTGATTATATTAAAACGATCACCACATGTGTTGTGCATATATATATATATATATATATTACGCATTTACATCAAATTTAACAGCGATTTATTAATAATGTATACATGTACGTGTCTGACATAAAGACATTCGTTTGTATTGATTTGGACGCGTCGTACATTTCAATGCTACTACAGTATCTACTTCACTAGTTTTGTTTCGAATTGTCAATGCATGTACATTTTTTCTTTTTCGAATTCGATGTGAATCGACACCATTATGTGTTAACAATACTCTTCGTTGTTCATCATACATAAAATCCTTATTCTCGAACAGGTTTAATTCCGGTAAATATTCGTCACATTTATGAAGCTGTAACTTATAATATCCTGGATATTCTGTCTCAGTCATTAGCATATTAATCTTCTCTTAAACCGTTCTGTACGTTTGAAGTATACATTGTAAATAAAAGTTGGGAATTCCCCACTGTTATCTATTACGCATTTATTTTACACATAGCAAAATTAAAGAGTCATACGGTAAAACGACGTTTCGAACATTCTTTCAGTCGTATCAAGGCGGCCAATTCACTTACACCAGTACTCTACACACCCGTATTTCCAATCAAATATCTGCTTTTCCACATTTATTGTAATCCCATTGGTTTGAAAACGAAATAAGCTTGTCGCATTGACTGTTTTCAAACGTCCGAAATAATGTTAGTCGAGCGGGAGTTTCGAGCTCACAACCCCTTAATTGTGCATCAATCAGTAATGGTAGTGTTTGCTTGTTGACTGTAGGTGTGATGATCAACTACCTTCGAAATAGGGTCATGTTAAAAATACAAACAATGAAGCTTGCACAGTATCAACAGAGTGTTTAATGCTCTCTAATAAGTATGTAAACTTAAACGTAACGTTAACATGCAGCAAAACGAGAGATGCTGTACAACTCCCAAAACCAATTGAAGCATGTTGTATATTTCCTGCGATCTCCGAAATGCAACAAATCAGCACCAAACAATTTTGAAAACTTTAACTCAAACATATTAAACTCTTTGTAAATACGGCGTACGGACAACGTCTATATGTGGGAGAACAGTAAAGCCCCAGTGAAATGAAAATTTATTAATTGTTCTCTTCGCCTAACTCGGCCGAATTTGTTACTTCACTATTCGAATCGAGGTCATAGCTTATATAGTTATCGGTTTCCTGTACACAATGTCACCATTAATTCCGCTAGCGACAACACCCGAAACTATCCGAAACTATGTGTAATATGTCAGCAGTCAATACGTGTATATGTCAGCAGTCAATACGTGTAATATGTCAGCAGTCAATAGTGCATATGTCAGTGGTCAATACGTGTAATATGTCAGCAGTCAATACGTGTAATGTGTCAGCAGTCAATACATGTAATATGTCAGCTGTCAATACGTGTTATATGCCAGTAGTCAATACGTGTAATATGTCAGCAGTCAATACGTGTATATGTCAGCAGTAGTCTTGAGTTGTTTCATCAATTGCTTACTATTCAGTATACACCTGTTACCATAAATGAATTACGAAGCTGATAATACATCAATCAATTTGATCAAACATCGGAGAGTCACTCGAACACGTCGATAACTCTATTGACATATGTGTTTCCATTCGACTTCAAGTTATGACTTGTGTTAAATAATTGTTATCATAGTAGTCATATGAGTGAACGTGCCTTCTGTTTACTAAAGCGATTTTATCAATGTTATAATTTATAACGCTATTGAATCATCAACCAAAATTCACAGAGCTAGATCAAAATAAGGTGAAAGTTTGTTTCGCATTTAAAGTGAACAAAATATGTATAAACTAAAAATATGCTGTTCTAGTTCTTTTCTAGTTGCACTATTAAAGTTTTGTCTTCCTCTGTCTATCCGGTCTTCTTTCTGCTTCTTTTTTTCCGTTTTCTCTGGTTGAATATACATGCCTTTTCGTGTATATCATATTAAATAAACAGTATTTAGCGAATAACCGTCTTAGTGAATCTCCGTAACTCGAATATAAAGGCTCTTAATGTCTAGTTTTGTCAACAGATTACTTTAGGACAAAGATGTATGTACATAAACAGCGAAAGCCCTGATGAAAGAGTGACAAAGAGCATTTACCATGGACGCCTGATACTTCTTTAGACGTAAATTCGTTAAGACCACAAATCGAACGACGCGTCTCTTTATGTACATATAAGGTAATGAGATGTCATATTATACAACCCTTCCTCTCATAACAATGATGTCATATGATACAAGCCTTTACCTCATAACACAGTTTATAATACGTCTTCACAAGCATCTGTTGAACACTAAAAATGTTTTATCTCCACTTGAGCGTAGCTCTTCGAAAAATAACATTAGAGTATTAAGGGTACGTGTTTAGAATGACTTCCCAACAGTAGAGTATTAAGGGCACGTGTGTAAAATGACTTCCAAACATAAGTATTATGGAGACGTGTGTAAAATGACTTCCCAACATTAGAAAATTAAGGGCACGTGTGTAAAATGACTTCCCAACATTAGCAAATTAAGTGCACGTGTGTAAAATGATTTCCAAGCAATAGAGTATTAAGGGCACGTGTGTAAAATGACCTTTCAATATTAGAGTACTAAGGGTAGGTGTGTAAAATGACTTCCCCACATCAGAGAATTAAAATATTTATAGAACCCCATGTTCCAGACGTGATATCAAATTACATTTGTAAAACTTATGTTTTCCTTTGTATTGAGAGAAAAGATATCGGGTTCTGGAAACAACGAAATATACTCCGTTGTGTGAATCGATTGTTTCTATACAACATTGTAGCTTTACACATTCCGAACTATTTCGGTCATCCTCTTACTCGGAATAATACACGGGGTAGAACAGAATCATTGTTTGCACATAATCAGACACATGTTTAAAAGCAATGGTATTTTGTTTGTTTCAAATTCATTGTGGACAGCCGTAATGGCACTTTGACTAAATCAATCGTTTTAAACAATCTATATCTTCACTTTGTGAGTATACTATTTTCACCGATGTATTGTGTCATATTTTCAATAATTATTTCCCTTAGGCGACATACCAAAACGACATTTTAATATAAACAACGGACTAAGAGCTTAATCGGACACTTGATGTGCTGCTGTATACAGGTATACATGATGAAGCATAATAAGATACAAACATGTCAATTACTTTTCATGAGTATTTAACCCATATTTCTTGTAGGTCAATTTCAGATTGTAAATTTACAAAGGCCCAATAAATAGCCGAGTTTGATTAATCAAATTCTAACTTGTTCTGTCTGTTTATATATATATCAAGTTGAGCATGTGTGTATACGATTAATATGTGAACGTTAACCATTCTCCTGATACTCAAGACCTCTGTAGCAGATGACAAATTTTAAACAACTGTTGGACAATCAGAAACAGCTCAAGATGACTAGCTTTTCCAATGACTTAAATGTAATGGTTTCAGCTTAAGATAAACATCATCAAATATCCCAAAAATAGTGTGCTTTTCAATATAGACATTTCTTAAAACTCATAGCTGGACAACATGGTCAAATACATGCCGAACAAAAATGTAAATGTACAAGAATATTTATCTTGTCCATGTCATAGTGATTATCAATTATAACATTGATAAACTCTCTTAAGTAAATAGAAAGCATGTTCGGTCATATGACAACAACGATAATAGGTAGTCACATATGTATTCGTAATATCTTGAAGGCGAAAATGAAACGCATGTCAATCGAGTAATCGACGTGTTTGAGTGACTCCTCCATGTTTGCTCAAATTCATTTATGTATTGTCAGCTTCCTAATGTATTTAAGGTAACAAGTGTATCCTGAATTCTGTTTTTAAAAGACATGTCCGTTCAACGCAATATGTCGAGCTAAACAATATCATGTCTTCGAATAATCACGTGTTAACTTTCACTATATATAAAGAGAATATTGATTAATTTGACAGAAACGCATTCAATAGTTCAAAGATACAGGGTTGAGATGCGCGAACGATGTGATTCCATAATTATGGAGCATTTCTGTTACTGGTCTTGGGCTTTAGCCCCTGTTCATAGTAGTAATACCATTTTTTCGAAGTTGGCATCCTGCCAATTGCTGTAAACACCCTACAACACATTTTAAGGTGAGACCGCGGGAGAAAAATAGTTCATCATGGATTCAACAAAACTGCATTTTGACATGACATGACAAATATTTTATTGATTTAAGGCCATTCAAAAGGTTAAGTGAACAACTTAAGGCGTGAGTACTCCAATATAAGTTTAACAAATGCTAAGAAGTGAATGTGCCGAGATTTCAAATATGGAAGCTTATTATCGTCTTTGCGAAGTGGAACGGAAAAGTACGACTATATTCGAGTATTTACAGAGATGTTTGAATTCAGTTTAAATCGGTCAAACTGCCATTGTGAAACAAATCATCATCTGCAATTTCATATTCCATAATATAGTTTACAAACAAAATGTTAAGTTTGGGATTATTTCCGGAAAATTGCGAAAGAAAAATAAATGGTAAACAAAAAAGTCGATAGAGGAATTGTCTTACCCCTAGATCCATGACACCGCATCTTCCTGCACCCAATAGAGCAGGCATTTGAAAACCGTGGTGGGAGAGGTCAGACTGCTTGTAAAGAGTAGTCTGAACTCTTCCTGCAATGTTATCTACAATGTTAGTAAATTGAACCACAATTCGCTTATTACTGATAAGTGGTGAATAACTGTTTTCAATTTGGATGAGTCCAAGAAAATGCTTATATAATAAAGGGTTAAATAGTTGTCATATGTGTCAACACATATATTTTTATCTTTGGTATGACCCGGCCGGGCATATAACACGCGACCTCCTTCATCCGAGGCGAACGCTCTACTTCTGTGATATTCAATAGTATCCCTAAATAGCCGAGTTGCAAAAACACAACCATTGAAACGATAGTAAAATGGTAACGTGATCTTAACGAATTATCGAAGTTAAAATATACATTACGTTTATTACAAAGAGACGTGTAGATTGTGTAAATCAATGTCTTTGTGGTATCCCTCCATTTGTTATTGAACGTTCCTATTGTTACAGTGGCATGTAATACCCCATAACTTTATTTCCTTTATAAATGTTTGTGAGTTCGGATTGAAAGCAATTGTCAGCATATTACCTGTTTTACAACGGACCGGTGAAATTCAATCCGATCGTCTAGATGATATGAATACTAGTATGCTTATTTATATATGAGTAGTAGTAGTAATATCAGTAGACGAAATGGTGCTAGCACGTCATATACGTTAGGATGTAAATATAAAAGAAGGGATCTATGGCAGCCTTATCCATCCACTTCTCAAGTTCATCTGTTGTATCCAATATCCTCTTCCGTTGATCTAAACATCTCAAACCGTAACTCTGGAGAACAGCATTGTTGGATCTACGCTCATTTGAACGTCACACACATGGCGATGTTCCT
Source organism: Serripes groenlandicus (assembly GCA_031761405.1). Taxonomy (NCBI): domain Eukaryota; kingdom Metazoa; phylum Mollusca; class Bivalvia; order Cardiida; family Cardiidae; genus Serripes; species Serripes groenlandicus. The sequence goes on from JASEVX010000016.1 coordinate 18,510,777, forward strand.
TGTTGAAAGACATCTACGTTGTTTACGTTTTAGAAATGTTACATTTTGATCCATAGTACGTAGCCTAATACATGGACATACCGGTATCACACTCTTCGATATCCGTTTTTCAACATCTTTTAAAACCATCAAAGTTATCTGAAACTGACCAGTATCCATTAGTTTGGTGATTGTATTCAAATGTCTGTTAATTTCCATGTAGTCTCTTCACATTGAGGATTTTCTCCCTAGAAAGGTAAAACTTCTTTAAAAACATTGTGATAAAAATAAACACAGATTACTCATAATGAACTATTTCTCTATTCGCCAAAATGCTCAATTAGTACAAATATAGGAATATATGTAATATGTATATGTTATTTGAGTCTGTATATATTATTTGAGTATGTATATGTTATTTGAGTATATATATGTTATTTGAGTTATTTGAGTATGTATATGTTATTTGAGTATGTATATGGTATTTGAGTATATGTTATTTGAGTATGTATATGTTATTGAGTATGTATATGGTATTTGAGTATGTATATGTTATTTGAGTATGTGTATGTTATTTGAGTATGTGTATGTTATTTGAGTATGTATATATTATTTGAGTATGAATATATTATTTGTGTATGTATATATTTATTTGAGTATATATATATTATTTGAGTATGTATATGTCATTTGAGTATGTATATGTTATTTGAGTATGTATATCTTATTTGAGTACGTATATGTTTTTTGAGTATGTATATTTTATTTGAGTATGTATATATGATCTGAGTATGTATATGTTATTTGAGTATGTAAATTGTATTTGAGTATGTATATGTTATATGTATATGTTATTTGAGTATGTATTTATTATTTGAGTATGTATATATTATTTGAGTATATATAATGTGAGAATTATTTGAGTATGTATATGTTATTTGAGTATGTATATATTATTTTAATACGAAGTACATGTACATATTATGCAATATCAATCGGAACTTGTTGACTTTTTACGTTAATTTAATTTAATGATATTCATAAATAGCTGGGTTTAACCGAGTGTTACACTATCTTAAACATTATCATTGAACCGATAGCTTAATAGGAAAATATGATCTTCTTTAACCCTTTACCACATACAAAGGTTCTGCAGCAGACGACATTGACGTATCTAGGCAAAATAAGGGAAAATATCTACAAAGGAAAGTTAAATTACTCAACAGATTTGAAAACGAAAGGAATAAATGCAAAGTCGTGTTATCCGAGTCGATCCGATTGTTGTAACATTGTTAACATGTTCATTAAACCGTCAGCTAAAATGAAAACGGTATCTTCTTTAACCCTTCCCACATACAGCTGACTTTAAACATATATAGGCAAAAATATAGTAATTATATATAAAGGAAAGTTTAATTATTGAAAATAGTTGAAAACATTGTGGCAAAAGAGGAAATTAAACTAATGTTATCCGTCAACTGCAGTGAGTAGGAGGTGAAAGAGTGCATATGATGGAAAAGGTTATCTGTTGAAGTGTTATTATCGAAGTTTGAATGTAGTTAACGTTTATTACAAATAGACGCGTGTACTCTGTTTAAAAAAAACACCTTTAAAACTTGGATATTTACCCTTGTTTTATTTGTAAATAAATACCAATGAATAAACTTGCATATAATTGCATGATGAATGTTTCCATTGTTACCGTTGCGTGTAAAACAATATCGTTTGGATTCCTTTATATATATCTGAGTTCGAAGTTAAAGCAGTTTTCAACAGATTGTCAGTTATACAACAGACTGATTGTACTCAATCCGATTTTCAAAAAGATACAAATACTAGTTTACTAATTAAGAGTAGTAGTAGAAGTCATTGCCGCAGTTGTATTACAAGTAGTAGCTGCTAAAGTATCATGTTAAGTAGTAGAGGTACTGATATTAGTGGCAGCTATTGTAGCACTTGTAGTAGTAGTGGTTGTCTTGTAGTTATAGAAGTTGATGTTGTTGTATTATGTTAAGTAGTAGTTTTGAAAACTAATTGCAATTCATAAATAACCATATATATTTTATAATTGAACATTACAATTGAAAGGTGCACATCACTGCTACATTCTTATATATGTATACATGTTACCTTGTTATGAAAGGAAAAGTCAAATGTTTGTAAATAAAAATTAGAAAAAAACTATAGCCATATCTGTCGAGTTTAAAAGTGATCGACTTGAGGATGAAACTGTTCTTCACATGACCTTAATTTATGGGAAATTCATATAACAAACAGAACATAATGAAGAATAAAGAGACACTTAACTCGAAATTTACGAGAATTTAGAAAGAATTATGATGGGTAAGTATTTAACAAGGTGTCCAGGATGGCACTTAATCGATTAAATTAGTGTAGACCCAAATGTGTAGCTGCTAATATCGGAGAAAAAATGATCCAACATGGCGATAAACCTGCAAGGAGTAGACACTGTAAATGAAAACAGCTTATCAAATAAGAATATTTGTAATTAGGCGACAACAAATTAGGTTTGGTTGTTACCAGTTCAATGGTTAAGAAAATTATGTCGTTTAAAACTAAACGATTTTCTGATGCCACCTGGCTGCTACCTTTTAATATTTCGATTGACAAAGAGTCAACAATTTTGGATGGAAACGTTGCGATGTTTCATTGTTTACAGAAGATAGCACCTTTCCGTTTTGGCAGTAAGTAATGCATATAACAACCTACCGATGTGCCATTTGGCAGCGTTATTTCTTTGGCGTACGTTTAAAGATACTACGTAACATGTCAAAGCTAAATAATACAGCATTTCATGTTCCATACACTGAACCAAAATGTCTCCCTATGACTCAATAAAGGACATTCCATAGAGTAATGCATCAATTTAAGAAGTGCACTTTCCGTAGGGTTTCTCTTCCCAAGGTATCTGCACGTCATATACTTAAGGAAGTAAATGTAAAGGAGGGGATGTATTGCAGCCTTATCCATCCACCTGCCATCAACTTCTTCTCTGTATGTGATATATTGTTGTGTTGATCTTAACATCTCACATCGTAACTCTACAGGACAGCATTGGATCTCCGCTTGTCTGACCATCACACAAAGGGCGATATTCCTCATAGAAAGAGATCTTCGTCGATCACGTCTTACAAATGTTTTGTTCAAAACGTTGGCATATAAGTCACAACATGAACAGAGCTGCATAACATTTCCCGATATTCGGTATTCAATATCTTCTAAAATCGAGTACAATACACATATGAAGTGTCACAAGGAGAGAAAAACATGCAGCCAGTCCGGGGCTCGAACCCGGGACCTCTCGCTTTCAGGGCAAGTACTCTACCGACTGAGCTAACCGGGCCGCTTACATGAAGTCTCCCCAACTGTGTACAAGTTCAGACCGTGACATACACCCCTGGTTAACGGGAAATTCGTCCTCGAATTTCGGAATTCCAGTGCCAAGGATGTCATAAATCACACTGCAAGCGCTATTAGACTGACCAAGCAATGCTGTCACGGTCCCTTATTGGGCGCCAATGTCACAAGGAGAGAAAAACATGCAGCCAGTCCGGGGCTCGAACCCGGGACCTCTCGCTTTCAGGGCAAGTACTCTACCGACTGAGCTAACCGGGCCGCTTACATGAAGTCTCCCCAACTGTGTACAAGTTCAGACCGTGACAGAAGCATATTTTAACCTTGATGATGTCACATCTGATTTTAGACTACGTTTGAATAACAGTAGAATGGTCGTTCTAAGTTATGTTCATCGGAGTATTGACTTGCTAGCTTTTATAGTTTCCAGGAATGAACAGAGAAATGGAAACACGATCGCTGACGCTTCAGACCGGAGGGTACCTTTCCTTGTATAATATATTGTAAGACGTGTTAACCGATTTTTGTCTTCGATAGTTCACCTTTATCTGACGACGCTATAAAGGTGAACAGATAGATAGTAAATAGAGAGAAAACTATAAATATAAACAGGCTCATTTACGTAGATAACATGAACATATTCTGGAGTTTGACGTCGTTTTTAACATTTATCATTCATATCACGGCGGCCAGTTCACCTACTCATATATGTCAAGGCTTTCTCACTCCAGTACTCCACACAAAATACTTTCCAAGCAACTGGATGCTTTTCCACATAGACTCGTAGCCCATTGGTGGAAGACGAATGACGCTTGTCACAATGACAGACTATTTTACGTAGGTAGATTGTAAAGACTTTGACGAGACCATGAATGTAAACAGACTCCTTCACGTAGGTAGATTGTTAAGACTTCGACGAGACCACGAATGTTAACAGACTCCTTCACGTAGGTAGATTGTTAAGACTTCGACGAGACCACGAATGTTAACAGACACCTTTACGTAGGTAGATTGAAAAGAATTTGACGAGACCATGCATTTAAACAGACTCCTTCACGTAGGTAGATTGTTAAGACTTCGACGAGACCATGAATGTAAATAGACACCTTTACGTAGGTAGATTGTAAATACTTTGACAAGACCATGCATTTAAACAGACTCATTCACGTAGGTAGATTGTTAAGACTTCGACGAGACCATGAATGTAAACAGACACCTTTACGTATATAGATTGTAAATACCTTGACGAGACCATGAATGTAAACAGACACCTTTACGTATATAGATTGTAAAGATTTTGACGAGACCATGAATGTAAACAGACACTTTACGTAGCTGGATTGTAAAGACTCTGACGAGACAATGAATGTGAACAGACACCTTTACGTATATAGATTGTAAAGCCTTTGACGAGACCATGAATGTAAACAGACACCTTTACGTATATAGATTGTAAAGACCTTGACGAGACCATGAATGTAAACAGACACCTTTACGTATATAGATTGTAAAGCCTTTGACGAGACCATGAATGTTAACAGACACCTTTACGTATATAGATTGTAAAGACCTTGACGAGACCATGAATGTAAACAGACACCTTTACGTATATAGATTGTAAAGATTTTGACGAGACCATGAATGTAAACAGACACCTTTACGTAGCTGGATTGTAAAAACTCTGACGAGACCATGAATTTAAACAGACACCTTTACGTATATAGATTGTAAAGCCTTTGACGAGACCATGAATGTAAACAGACACCTTTACGTATATAGATTGTAAAGACCTTGACGAGAACATGAATGTAAACAGACACCTTTACGTATATAGATTGTAAAGACCTTGACGAGACCATGACTGTAAACAGACACATTTACGTATATAGATTGTAAAGCCTTTGACGAGACCATGACTGTAAACAGACACCTTTACGTATATAGATTGTAAAGCCTTTGACGAGACCATGAATGTAAACAGACACCTTTACGTATATAGATTGTAAAGCCTTTGACGAGACCATGACTGTAAACAGACACCTTTACGTATATAGATTGTAAAGCCGTTGACGAAACCATGAATGTAAACAGACACCTTTACGTATACAGATTGTAAAGACCTTGACGAGTCCATGAATGTAAACAGACACCTTTACGTATATAGATTGTAAAGACCTTGAAGAGACCATGAATGTAAACAGACACCTTTACGTATATAGATTGTAAAGCCTTTGACGAGACCATGAATGTAAACAGACACCTTTACGTATACAGATTGTAAAGACCTTGACAAGACCATGAATGTAAACAGACACCTTTACGTATATAGATTGTAAAGACTCTTAAGAAACCAACATTCTCAATCTCCGATAATTCGAGGACGAATTTCATTTAAGGAGGGGGTATAGGTATCCAAGGTATATATATAAAGGGACGCTTATGCTGCCTTGCTATAGAGCTAGCTTATATAGCGACACGGTAGAGCGTTTGCCTTCGGATCGAAAGGTCCAAAGTTCGTGCCCTGATCAGGCTGGATGTGTTAGGACAGTGTTATTTTTTTATTTTGTGTGAACAGTGTTATTTTTGTAAAAAAGGGTTGGGGTATACTAGTGACAATGTATGAATTAATATGTATATGCCTTATGATATAAAAGAGAAACCCGTCAAATGCATGGTTCCATTGCGAGTGACGCAATAAAAATCATACAATATCAGGTATTCGTGCAAACACGGTAATATGTCTTCTATGTTTGTTTAGTATCCGACTTTGAACGAATCTGAATAATATCAAAAGATAGGCTTTATATGTATAAGGGGACACTTATGCTGCCTTGCTATATAGCTAGCTGTTATAACGACGTGGTATTATCGTTTGATATCGGTCAGGTTCGTTCAAAGTCAGGTACTAAACATGATCATGTTTGATAAATAAATGCTGTATAGTTCAACAATCTATCAGGACATAAGTCTTAATTTTACGTTCAGTACATTATTCTTTCTATCTTCTTCTTTTGTCAGCTGCATGTTTCCTGCTCTGTGCATTAATTATTTCCCTCTCAACGCACATTTTACATATTTCGTTCACTTTACCTTCACCTGCACTGCAATACATGACGTGTGGAATGTTTTGAGTGTGAAACAAATGTTCAGGCATTTTCAGGTATTTCAGCAGACTCATAGTTCTAGCCTTCCAAGGTAGCTACAGTTAGCACGTTGCCACATTAACCTGTCGGTTACATAATAGGGTAAGCGTAGATAATCTTATATTTAAGTTTTCTTTTACAAATTTCCTATGGCAGACTGGGTCCTTATGTTTCAACATTATACTGTAAACGTTGATTAATAACAAGTTTAATTAATTACTTTAGTTACTATATTTTCACGGAGTATGATAGAAATAAAAGTGTAGCAGCAGTTCTTGTTTTAACTTAGAAGACACAGTAGTACTGGTTTATAGTGTACTGAGATATTGATTTATAGTGTAGACGTGCACCCTATGTAGTTGGACTTTGTAAGCCTAGGTTCCGTTTGAGTAACTATATTTACTAAAGAGCAGGGATAAGAGGGATAGGCAACTCCACCTATACACCTGTTATCTGGTTAAAATATCACGCATAGAAATAAAATTGTCCAAATGTTCACATTTTGTAACAAATAAAATTTGAAGTCACATGTTGCACATAAACAAAGAATACATATTCTTATCTGGTTAAAATATCACGCATAGAAATAAAATTGTCCAAATGTTCACATTTTGTAGCAAATAAAACTTTGAAGTCACATTTCACACATAAACAAAGAATACATATTCTTATCTACGTCCCTGAGGTACGACATTGTACACGTGACTCGGGAAAAGCTGACCGTTATACGAATAGGTTTATTTCATTGTACACACCCTAATAAGTGCTGACAATGCTGTGCTTTGTTTTCAGCGACTTTAAATTGACAGGGCTGTGAAGTAGTGCATATTATGCGCAACATAGTGTTTGCACTTACCCCAATGATTTATCCACATATTGCGCATATAACAATGTCTGCCTATTTCCAGTGTAAAGAGACACAACTGACCCTTTACCATTGTGTGAAACTTTACAGTAGAGTGACCATTTTCTTTATTGATTACGACGCTTAGTCCCCCTTACATCATAAATGTATGTATATTGATTGTGTTTGTCAACAAAAGTGACGATAGAGATTATGTTTACCAATAGTGTATACCTATTGACAGTTATATTAACAATATTGACATTTTGACTTCGCGAAAATTAGTTGTAAACTTGTTTTATTCTCTTTCCCAAATACTTGGATCAGATTATACAGTGATTAGCGATGGCTGCTTCACCAGATAGTAAGGTAGCCAAGGAGGATTTTACAAAGGAGGATGATATATATTGTATAGAAGAAGTACGGACTTGAACCGTTGATCTCTACTCCTAGCAGACGGAAAACAGTCGCAGATTCGTTAGCCTTTTCAGCACCAGAACACATGTATTCCAAAAATGCCAGGGTTTTCAGTCGATGATCCACCACCGAAAAAGGAGATGTTTTTTTTCCAGGAATGGAGGAATGGAGATTTGAAGTCCCTTATTGGGCGCCATTGTAAGAGTCCATAAATATCTGATCTGATCAGGGCTCGAACCATAGACCTTTTGATCCGAAGTCGAACGCTCTACGACGTCGCTAGCTCCATAGCAAGGCAATATACGTGTCCCCTTACACATATACCTTGGCTACATATACATGTATATATATATATGGCAAACGTGCATAGCCGAATCGGTCCGATTGTAACACTATTGTTAACATAATCATTGAATTGATAGTAAAAATAGATAACAGTATATTCCTTTACCATTTTCCAAATACAATAAATGTGCGTCAGACATCTTGAACACATTTAGGCAATATATAGGTAAACATTTAATTATTAAAAAGCGTTGAAAAACATTGTGCCAAAATGATAAAATGAGAAATTCCTCTTTTTGAGCAATTTCTCATTTTGTAACCGTGTTTTCGAAAGTCGTCTGCTGTTCAAGCACAACACAGCGTTTATATGTAGGAAATGGCTAACCAGTGAGGTTTCATTTTCGTAGATAAAGTCTATTTTTAACGACATGTGTATAATGTGTAAATAAATATATATCCGACTAAGATATTTACCCTGTCATTATTTTCAAAAACTGACTTCAATGAATTCAGCAGGATATCATGTGTCATGTTCCCGTTTTCAACATATTGTCTCTTATACGATGGCAAGTAGGTATTCAATCTGGTTTTCTAGAAGATATGATTACTAGTATACAAATTATGAGTAGGAGCGGTAATAGATGCATAATACGAAGTAGTAGCAGTAGTAGTTGTTGTTTCTGTTGTTGTTTACAACAAGAAGTAGTAGTTGAAGTTATAGTTCAAGAAGTATTAGTAGTAGTATATGTGGTGGTTGTGTTGTAGAAATTGTATTTATAGTAACAGGTTTTTTTTGTTGTTGTTGTAGTATTAATTGTTATGGTTGTTTTCAAATTAGTAAACATTACCGTAGGCATCTCAGCAGCAGTGCTGGAAGTAATAGTAGCAGTTGTTGTAGTAGAAGTATTGTTGTTTATTATGGTGCTGTATGTATTAGTTTTAAAACTTTTAACGGAATTAGAATATTATTCGTGTTCGTGCTAACCCGGAGGAGAAAAGAAGGGTGTAACCTCCTACTGACATTGAACTATTCAATTTAAAAAATACGATATTTAAACAGTCAGATTTATTGATAGTATATATCAATAGCGTTCTATCACAAACCCTTGCTATGCATAGAGGGTATATGTTTGTTTCAGGGATCAATCAAAATGTTTTTAATCGAGTTAGTATAATACTTCAATAATGTTCCACGATTAGCGAAACAAAAGGTGAAACTATTAATATGAATGCTGAAGTACGCGAGATAACATACACGTCTCTCATTCATTCATTCAAACAAATACAATTTATTATATTGATTGTTTGCCTGTTTTGTTGGAGGTAAAACCTAGTGCCACACCCAATATCAATTATATGTCAATAAGATATATATGTGATTGTCAAGCAAATAGTGACTGTCATGTATATATAGAGTATAGAGATTTTACTTTTAGAGTAATAGCTGTCAGGGGTTTATTAAGGAAAAGAAATACCACTCCTTCATATGAAGTGTAGCCTGTACAAAACAATCAATATATTTAATGCTTAACCCATCTACCCTGCATTTCTTCTCAAAGCAGAGCCTTACAAGTTGAAAATATCATAAGAAAACACAATTGTTTAATCATACTATCCATTTATCATATCAAACATTGGTTCTTTCCGATAAGTATTATAAAAGGTCATTTCCATAAGCGTTGCCATCCATTAAGTAAAGATAGATACAACTTTTCGATGTACAATTGATTATTTAAGATAACAATCGTCCCTGTGGCATTAATTAATGAAGATAACATCCTTCCGATGTGCCATTTAGCAGCGTTGTTTCTTGAACGTAGGTTTAAAGATTTTACGTAACACCACAATGCTGCATCGTACATAGTTTCATGTTCCATACACTGACCCAAAAGGTTAAATACTGTCGGCTTATGAGTCAAGAAAGGATGTATCGAAGCCCACGAGATTAATCTAAAAAGTGCCTTTTCCTTTGAAATGTGTAGTCCTTGACGGCTGTAGACCATGTACTGTAGAAAGTAAACGTATGGGAGAGGATCTATGGCAGCATTATCCATCCAACCGTCCATTAGGCTATCTCTGTATGCCATATCCTCTTCTGTTGTTCTAAACATCTCAAACCGTAGCTCTGGTGGACAGCATTGCATCTCCGTTTGTCTGAATATCACACACAGGGCGAACTTTTTGGTACAAATACCTCTCCGTCGTTCACGTTCACGTTTTAAAAATGGTCTATTTAAAGAATAACTGTTTTGCGAGACATTGCACGCACAGACCGGCATACCACTACTTCTTATCTGTTGTCTAACATTTTCTAAAATCGTCAGAGTTCTCTGAAACTGGCCAGTACAGTACAAATATGAAGCATATTTTAACCTGGATGACGTCACATCTGAATTAAGACTATGTTTGAATAACAGTAGTGTGGTCGGTGTAAGGTCTGTTTTTCGGAGTATAGACTCATTGGCTTCTTGGAGTGCAAGGCATGAACAGAGAAATGGAAACATGATGGCTGACACTTCAGACTGAATGCTACCTTCCCTTGAATAATACATTGCCCTACACATCAATCCCTTTATTTCTTCCAAACTAGCGTTTGTGTTGTCCCTGTCAAGCAAGAACCTCTCTAAACAATTTAAGAAACATTTAATTTTGACTTCCTCATTTTCGTCCCATGATAGCATATACTTTTTGTTAGCTACGTATTTTTTCAATCTGCAATTGACATTGTCAAACTGAATTCGTAACAAAAACTTTCCATGGCTTTTCAACATTTTCCTGAGTATATGCATTAATATCTTATAATTAACCCCGTCTATTTTTCCAAGTAAAATGTTGGCTGACTCATTGAAATAGTACGGCTGCACGCATATATCGCAGGACATAATTCACACAATTCAATAAATTTCGTTCTCTCCAGAAATAGAGATCTGTCCTATCAATACAATGAAATAATAGATTTTTACAAATGTAACTAGATATCACGTCCGGAACATGGGGTTCTATAAATGTTTTAACGATCATCTTGAGTAGAACACAACATTGGAGTTGTGTGATATTCAAACTGAAAATCAAACACCGTTCCGCGAGAGATGTGGATATTCTCCATTCTAGTTCCGGCTTCTCCGATAAACGATGACCTGTTGGCACAAAAAAACAACCGTTTGATTCTATATAACGGATCATCTCTGGTGTTGGCCAGTTCCTATGTTTCTGACACGATGATAGTCGTTTGTACTGTTTGGGCCATGTCTTGCATGGAAGTGCGATAACAGTATCTATTTCAATTTCATGACGTTTATCTCGTAGTGTCATTGCAGGTCCATTGCGTGTGTCTTCTGTCCATGCATCGCTTGAATACACATTATTATTGAAAAGTACTCTACATTGTTCATCAAACACAAATCCTTCCTTGTTTAGCCGGCTGTACAGGTTTTGTTCTGGTAAAGGTTCGTTAAGTTTAAACACCTGTAATTTACAATATCCTGAATGTTCTGTCTCAATCATCAGCAGATTAATTTTCCCTAAAACCCAGTCTTTATCATCCTGGATTATATTAAATTTATTCATACATAAAAGCATATCAGTATCGGGCTTTAAACCTCTTGTAGTGGTGCCCTCTGTCTGGCTTCCGAAATGATATAATTTATCACCCGTGGCTTTTTTGTCTAAAGACTTAAAGGTTTCCTTAATTAACATCGTTTTCCTTCGTCTAAGAATACATTCCTCGTTTATTCCTATATCGTCCATCACTCGAGCTAATATATATGATAATTCCGTATAGTAGTCCGCCATGTCTATTATATATTTCAATATTAATGAAATCCCGGTTTGATTCCTTCTAATTCTACATTTCAAATAACAGTTGGAAAATCCCCACACATTAAACATATATTATACTATTAACACGATTTATGTGTTATACATGTTGGAGAGAAACACACTAATATTATTGTATTAAAATGATCCCGATATCAGTTTATGTATATATATGTGTATATATATTGATTACGATTACGGTTTATAAATAGGTAAGTTTCTAAAGAAAATCCGATATCAAATACTTCAAGGGGTTACACAATGACATAACTCGGTAAGTTCGCAGTCATTAGTTGGTATTTAAATCACTTTAACTGCACGTCTTGTTGGTGTTTTCGCATCTTTCCAACTTTAAAACAGGGTAATTATTTGTTCTAGAGTATAAACAGTGTACAACATGAACATACAGTGTCCATATATAAAAGGAATGCAGTCACGTGAAAAAGTCTTAAAAATATTTAACAAACCTAATTTCTTATTCATTCGTTATTTATTAATATTATATACTCAATAAGAGCTTGAATCGACATGACACATTTATTTCAATCAATGTACACATTTGTCGGTGCGCGCGTAGTGACGTCACTGCAAAACTGGCAGATTGCGTTATTCAGTTCTCTCTACTTCGGAGCTAAAAACAAATGAGCTGCATAAGGGTATTGTCGTTTAAAAACGAAAATTATCGCCGAGTATATAATATATAGTTTAATAAACATTGTTTTCATGATTGGGGAATTAAATCCCTCGTGAAAGAGATTTTTGCATATAAAAACTCGTGCGCTATGGCGCACTCGCTTTTATATCGCAAGAATCTCTTCCACTTGGGATTTAAATCCCGTTACATGAAAACAATGTTAATTTAACTCTATATCTGACTGTTCCTTTAAATATAACCATATTCTAGAACATTTTGTTGTTTAATTTATAAACACAAGCTGAATACGTTCCGAGCGCATATTAAAGCATATTAAAGCATATGTATTTAAAGTATTTGGTATGACAATACAGTACTCCCAAGTAATCCCGGTCCTAAACGACCAATACCTGATACATTGGTACGGCGTTTTCTGTGTGAGTTTCTAGTACCACTGATCCATTTACCTTGACAACAGCCACTCAGTCGAAATGCTTACCTCGCAACCCTGAGCGCCAAAGATGGCAGCCATTTCTATCATGTTTAAAGTCTTTGGTATAACCCGACCGGGGATAAATATATGAATACAGTACTCCCAAGTTATCTCGGTTCTAAATGACTAATACCTGATACATTCGTACGCTATATAGTTTAAGTGGATGAACTTAAATCGAGGCTTTTCATATAAAATAAAATTTAGTAGCCCGTGCTGTTGCTCTGATACATATCTAAAACAATAATGATACATAAGAGAACACTTAGAACAACATGTATCTTTTTTAAAAATGGTCCTTATAAGCATATTATTAATGGTTTTGTTCATTAATAAGGAGTGACAAGTCCACAACATTTGCATTTAAACCGCGACAATTCCATTGTAAAGTAGGCACTGCCAGAATTTTGAAATTATTACTTTTGCATAGTCCTTAGGACTCTGGAAGCGATTGCTAATTTAGCTTTGTTCGACTTAACACTCTTTGGTTTCGGTTGCTTTGTGTTTGAAGAAAAATGTGAAGAAGATGATGTATTTAGATATTTTGTAGGTTAATTGACTATGTTTCAGTTTGAATTGCGAAGTCGGTTTGGGTTTTGGCATATCTTTTTCTAATTGCTTTATTCGTTTAACTTTCGTTTCAGTAATTGTGGTATAAGAGCCGGTCAAAATTACACGATTGTTGATTATTTTTCTGACGAGGCAGACTTTGGAGGTAGATTGTAAATACTCCGTTAGACCAAGATTATACATATAATCCTGTATGTGTCTTATTTATTGCTTAAGTCACACTTTACCCCTGAACCTGCCTTGACGTTCAACCATATGTAGAGAATAAGACACGAACGTGCAAAAATACTCCGCCATATTTGGTAACGCTATCAGCAGCGATGATTATATATTCGCTGGGAGATTCTGTTAAGGAAAAACCTGCAGCATACTGTCCAATCAGAGGTAATGTACGCGAGTAAGGATTCATTCATTAAGTTAATTTGTAATCCCGCCATGAAGTCGTATTATCCGTATGTGTATTTTGAATATTGTAGAGTTCATTTAATAATAGCTATATGATGATTTATATATATAATTCTGAATTCAATTTACAGGTACAAATGTCATATCAATCGGAACACATCGCCCTTACTTGTAAATTTAATCTAGTGATGTTTTAAAATAGCCGAGTCTATCCGAGTATAGCAACAATGTAAATATATTCATTGCACCGTTAGCAAAAAATGGAAATGGGATCTTCTTTAACCCTTTCCCATATTCAACAAATGTTTAGCAAACGACTTTGAACAATTTTAAGCAAAATGATGGCAACTTTCTATAAAGGAAGTTTAATCAATGAACAGAGTTGAAAGCATTGAGACAAAGATTTAAACAGAACAGAAGTTTATTCATACGATTTGAACACATACGGTTACAATACAATATACATGTGCATAAGAAAAAAAAATAGGCATACAGTTTACCAACATTTTTTGAAAGAATAATGCACTTTCCTTGAAGGCGGAAATAATGTTTGAAATGAGCGGAATATATAAGTATGCAGATATTCGGATAAAGCGCTTGGTGCTATGTTTTCATGCGATGTTAAGCAATAAGCTCAATAAGAAAAGGAGCCATAACTCTCAACGTCTAATCATTTACTACATTAAGTACACTTATTATTTTGTGGTTAGCTTCGGTATAGTATATTCCAATGGCATTTAATACATTTAGATTTATGAGTTTAACATAGAAGTGAATTTGTACATATTAGGATTTCTGTAATACATTTTCTTTATATATATCTGTCTTAGTTCTTGATAAAAAGGACAAACTATTGTTATCCTAAGAAATCCGAGTCGATCAGAGTGTAGCATCATTGTAGATGTATCCATTGAACCGATAGTAAAAATGGGATCAATAACCTTTTCCCACATACAACAAATGTGCAGCAGACGACGTTTTACATTCCTAGGCAAAACTATTGAAATATCTATAAAGGAAAGTTTAATTATTGAACATGGTTGAAAACACTGTGGCAAAAGAGGAAATTTAAAACTAGTATTATCCGAAAATGTCTGAGTCGATCCAGGTGTAGCAACATTGTAGACGTATTCATTGAACTGATATTAAAACTTGAATAGAGATCTTATTCAACCGTTTCCCACATTTGAACAGTATACGGCACCATTATGAAACCTCTCTATGAGGGCAAGTTTCATTATTTAAAACAGTTGAAAACACTTTGCAAAGGAATTGCTCATAAGAGCAATTCCTCATTTTGCGACCGTATTTTTATAAGTCATCTACGGCAGTGGGGTGAGAAAAAGTGTTTATGGTTATCCAGTAACGTGTTATTATCGAGGCCAAAATATATTTAATATTTATAACAAATATACGTTTACTCTGTTTAAAAAAACACCTTGCGATTTGGATGTTTACCCTTGTATTATTGTAAATTAAGTTCAATGAATAAACCTGCATAGCGTTTCGTATTGAACGTTTCTTTTGTTGACGTTGCATTTATAAATGTGTGTTAGTTCTGATTGTAAGCAGTTGTCAACATATTTTCAGTTAAACACCGAACCAATCCGATATTCTAGATGATATAAATACAAGACTACTAATAGGTAGAATTAGTAGTAGTAGTAATAGTAGTAATAGTACAATGTAAATCTCTACCAATGGGCTAAGTCTATGTGGAAAAGCAGCAAGTTGCTTGGGAAGATTGTTGTGTGGAGTACTGGTGTGAGAAAACCAGGAAATACATGAGTAGGTGAACTGGCCGCCGTGATATAACTGAGAAATTGTTGAAAACGGCGTTAAACCCCAATCAATCAATCAACAATGTAAATCTAGTACTGATAGCTGAAATAGTACTAGTAGTTGTTGTCTCTGAAGTGTGTGTTGTTACAGTAATAGTAACGTAGTAGACGTCGATTAATAGTTTTAGCAGTAGTAGTAGTAGTTGGTTTCTTAGATTTATGTGTTGTTACAGTTGTAGTAACGTAGTAGATGTCCATTAATAGTTTTAGCAGTTGTAGTAGTAGAGGAAATAGTTGCAGTCAGTGTATGGCTACCCTCCTTTGCAATAAGGGTTGCCGGGTTAGCCTTACGACTGACTAGCTGCTGTCATGATAAATTGACCTGTAAGACTGGTAACCTACCCTGAAAATGTTTTGATATAATTGAAAAATAGTTGAAAGCGGCTTAAAACATAACACAATCAGCAGTCAATTGTAATTATTATATTTGCTGTTACATAGGTTAATCAATAAGTTAATAAGTAAAAATATGTGTGCATGCTAGTCTCTTTTTAGTGTAAGTTGGTTGTCTGTATTGTCTTTACGAGGAAGACAAAGAAGGAGTCAACCTACCGGCTGGCATTGAATTTTACAATTTCAGTTCACAAATATTCGGATTTCAAAGGAAAATATATATAACGTTCTACTAATAATTCTTCCTATAGATAGATGAGTAATGGTTTTCATGTGATTAGTATCTGTTTCGACGAAGTAAACACCAGGGGCCCCACAAATATTAGATGCATTTCAAGACGACATAGTGAAACTATCCATGGTTTCAATCACATTTATTTATATCAAACTAAGAATTATAATTAATTTATAGAGACATATCTAAAAGGGGTTATGTAGCGGAAAGTAGTCAGTTACATACGAATTTGTCTGTATATATAAATAAATAAATAAGCTTTAATACATCACTATTTTTTAGTATACATTTTCAAAGTTTTCTGCTGCAGATTTCTTGTAAGTCTGCGCGGCATGCTCTGGCTGACCCGGGTCGATACTTTACGCAAAGTCCACAATGGTTTTCTCGAAGGACGGATCAAATGTTTACCATTCTATGCCTTGTAATGCGTTTGACCTACTTCACAGATCATATATCATATCATGTGTATGGTATATTGTTAATAATAGTAAATCTGTATCTTCTTTCTATTGCGGCGACCCTGAAACAAATGAACTAGCAAGGAGAAATTTGCAATATCAGTCAACATTTCTCCTGAATACAAAGTAAACATTACGATGGCCTAGGAAATCGTGCTCTTAAGCATACGTTATGTCTGTAATTGAAGGTCGATCTAAGTATTAATGTTTGAATTGTGATGCCTTGCCGGCTTATGGTCTCTTAATCATAAGTTATGTCTGTAATTGAAGGTCGATCTAAGTATTAATGTGTGAATTGTGATGCCTTGCCGTCTTATGGTCCCTTAATCATAAGTTATGTCTTTAAATGTAGGTCGATCTAAGTATTAATGTTTTGAATTGTGATGCCTTGCCGTCTTATGGTCTCTTAAGCATAAGTTATGTCTGTAATTAAAGGTCGCTCTAAGTATTAATGTTTGAATTGTGATGCCTTGCCGTCTTATAGTTTGGTCGTGTTTGGTTATTCGATCCTTATTTACCTGGGTAGGCCTCAACCCTTTCCCACTTACAGCAAATCTGCAGCAAACGACTTTGAAAATGTCTACTCATAAATATGGAAAGTCTCTATAATTGTAGGTATACATACTGAATAAAATTGAAAACAATGTGGGAATAGGAGAAATTGCTCGTTTTGAACAATTTCTCCTCATGTCACGATGTTTTCAAAAGTCGTCTGCTAAAGACGCGTCAAAATGCGTCTATAAGTTGGAAAGCCTTAACATATAGATAACACATTTATTGTCACAATGTGTTATCTAACAAACCTTTCGTACATTTTATACCTGTAATGGTCCCCTTTTAAACGTAACCCTTATCAACGTTTTACTCGAGTTAAACAGAATTAACAATTTCTCACATACAGCAAATCTGTAGCAGACGACTTTGAAATCATAAACGATATGGACATTTCCTATTAGTGGAAGTACAATGATTACGAGCATTTTCTCTTTTTCTCAGAAGTCGGCTGCTGTAAATGCGTCAAAATGGATCTCTAAGTGGGAAAGAGTTTTAAAACTCATTCGGTTATGGGCGACTTTGAACATCATTTGCAAACACCACAGACCAAGATCAGCTTGTCGTTACGTGTCCGTCTAATCTTGGTATACACTGTAAGTAACTGCTCGATAAAGAAAAATTGGCAAATACAGTTTCCATGAATATTCAATGACGATGAAACCGGTTGTAGGGATTCATCGGGGGTAAAGGATTGGACGTTTGGACGCAGCGTGAGATGTTACGGTTAATAATTGATTGATTGATTGATTGATTGATTGATTTAGGGGTCACGGCGTTTCAACGGTCAGCGACATCACGGAGGTCAATTGACATAACGCGTGTTCCATGGGTTACTCCCACCTGTACCTCATACAGCATTCATCCACGGCAAATGGTTACCTTTCCACAATGTTTAGCCCATTCGTGGATACTTTATCCCTTGCTCACATACAGACGTTTAGTTACCTTTCCACAATGTTTAGCGCATTGGTGGATAATTTATCCCTTTCTCACATACAAACGTTTTCTGACGCCTCTGCAGCAGACGATTTTTGAAAACTTCGGTAAACCGTAACCCACATATACTAAATTTACAGCAACGACATCAAACTTATAGAAATTATCTATACATGAAAGTATAACGATTGAATAAAGTTGAACACATTGTGACAAAAGGATAATTTGTTCATCATGAGCAATTTATCCGATGCCGCCTTCAACAATATCTCAGTATGTCATTATGAGCAATTCCTCGTTTTACCAGTATGTTTTCAAAAGTCGCCCTCTGCAACAAAAGGGTTAAACATCATATTAAAGCCTTTTTGTCTCGTGTGTGTGTTGGGAGTGGGGGGGGGGGGGGGGGGGGGGGATTTCGAATTCAAGCTTTCAATGGATCAGTTTCCCCTATTAACATTTTTGTCTTGTGTTTGGTTTGTGTGTGTGTGGGGGGGGGGGGGGGGGGGGGGGGGGGGGGGGGGGGAATATATCGAATTCAGGCTTTCAATTGATAAGCTTCACCCCTAACATTTTTCATTTTTGTCCTTGTCTAAATTATGTTATTATATGACAGGCAGTTCCAACCTGACACCGGTCATTATATTCTAACATCAATGACACATATTTGCTTACAATCCAGCCCATTAAAGCCTTATTTGTTGTAAACCCTTTCCCACATACAGAATATCTGCAGCAGACGTCTTTGAAAACATCTGGGCAAAAAATGTGTCTCAATGTGTCACAATGTTTTCCAAAGTCGTCTGATACAAGTGGGAAAGGGTTAATATTGATTACTCCTTTCGAAATGGATGAAATGATGTAATGCATTAGTTTATTTATATTTTCGATAGTTTTACCTAGATGCTAAATTTCATAGTTACATTATACTCTGACATGTCTTAATTGTTCTTATGTTCTTCAGATGGTATCGATTCGGAAGATAAAAAAAAAACAGCTGAAAGAGTAAGTATAATCAGAACGATCTAACCTTATACTCTAACCTTTCCCACATATAGAAGCTTTCTACCATGTATACCAAAACCTATTTAAATCCACTCAAGTTTGTTCTTGGTAATAAATGCATATTCCTACATATAGAAGCTTTCTACCATGTATACCAAAACCTATTTTAATCCACTAAAGTTCATTCTTCGTAATACATGCATAGACATTTACGATATCTCGCAAATTCTCATTTTCCAAGACATGATTTGACATTATCTATAGGCTGAGAAGTTGCAGATCAGTTTTAAACCTTTCCTACATATAGACGCTTTCTAACACCTCAACAACAGACGTCTTTTGAGAACATTGTGACAAAAGTCGACATTGCTCAAAAGTCGTCTGCTGCAGATTTTTGTTCATTTATGTTTAAAACAAATCATGTGTAAATGGGGTATTGTAATTGAAATATCACTATGTACTTAGTTTCTGATGAGTGAGGACATACCCCGCTCTTACGAAACCAATTTGTAAAACTATGTAAAATAATCAATTCCAAATGTCATATTGCATATTTATTCAAACAGATTCAAAAGATTGTGGCAAAAGTAAACATTCCTCATAATACGTGTGTGTGAAAGGGTAATATAACTGAAGATAATGCGATGTTATTCTTTTGATAATACGTGAGAAAATCCACTTTATCTACGTCTCTGTTTATACCCTTATTCAAGTCATACCCTTGTATCCGTGCTCGACTCTTCTGAATTGATACATAGGAATGAAACAAACATATATTATACTTGCAAGCATTGCTGTAAACCAAATTCTTTAGAAAAGGCCCAGTAATTTCCCTCTCTTTCACAACACGCTGTCTATTCTTCTCAAAGGGTTATTATATAATCCAATTAAACAAGAGTATTAAGAAAGAGCTCTTTCCCACCTGCATACGTATTTTGACGCAATAGCAGCAGAAGACTTTTGAAAACATTGTGGCCATAGGTGAAATTGCTCATAATGTTTTCAATTTTATTTAACAATTAAGTTATCTTTTATGGAGGTTTTTCAGGTTTTTGTCAATATGTTTTCAAAGTCGTCTGCTGCAGATTTGTTGTATTATATGTCAAACTGTAAACTTTATATTCTGTCTCTAAATGAATCATACTAAATGCAGACGACTCTAAAATGTGATATCATCTATAGACATTTAAGATTTAACCCTTTCTCACATACAACAAATCCGCAGCAGACAACTCTAAAATGTGATATCCTCTATAGACAGTAACATTTAACCCTTTCTCACATACAACAAATCTGCAGCAGACAACTCTAAAATGTGATATCATCTATAGACAGTAACATTTAACCCTTTCTCACATACAGCAAATCTGCAGCAGACGACTCTAAAATATGATATCCTCTATAGACAGATAACATTTAACCCTTTCTCACATACAGCAAATCTGCAGCAGACGACTCTAAAATATGATATCCTCTATAGACAGATAACATTTAACCCTTTCCCACATACAGCAAATCTGCAGCAGACGACTCTAAAATGTAGTATCCTCTATAGACAGTAACATTTAACCCTTTCTCACATACAGCAAATCTGCAGCAGACGACTCTAAAATATGATATCCTCTATAGACAGATAACATTTAACCCTTTCCCACATACAGCAAATCTGCAGCAGACGACTCTAAAATGTAGTATCCTCTATAGACAATTAACATTTAACCCTTTCTCACATACAGCAAATCTGCAGCAGACAACTCTAAAATGTAGTATCATCTATAGACAGTTAACATTTAACCCTTTCTCACATACAGCAAATCTGCAGCAGACAACTCTAAAATGTAGTGTCATCTATAGACAGTTAACATTTAACCCTTTCTCACATACAGCAAATCTGCAGCAGACGACTCTAAAATGTGGTATCCTCTATAGACAGATAACATTTAACCCTTTCTCACATACAACAAATCTGCAGCAGACGACTCTAAAATGTGGTTTCCTCTATAGACAGTAACATTTAACCCTTTCCCACATACAGCAAATCCGCAGCAGACGACTCTAAAATGTGGTATCCTCTATAGACAGATAACATTTAACCCTTTCTCACATACAGCAAATCTGCAGCAGACGACTCTAAAATGTGGTTTCCTCTATAGACAGTAACATTTAACCCTTTCCCACATACAGCAAATCCGCAGCAGACGACTCTAAAATGTGGTATCCTCTATAGACAGATAACATTTAACCCTTTCTCACATACAACAAATCTGCAGCAGACGACTCTAAAATGTGGTTTCCTCTATAGACAGTAACATTTAACCCTTTCCCACATACAGCAAATCCGCAGCAGACGACTCTAAAATGTGGTATCCTCTATAGACAGATAACATTTAACCCTTTCTCACATACAACAAATCTGCAGCAGACGACTCTAAAATGTGGTTTCCTCTATAGACAGTAACATTTAACCCTTTCCCACATACAGCAAATCCGCAGCAGACGACTCTAAAATGTGGTATCCTCTATAGACAGATAACATTTAACCCTTTCTCACATACAGCAAATCTGCAGCAGAAAACTCTAAAATGTGGTTTCCTCTACAGACTGTTAACATTTAACCCTTTCTCACATACAACAAATCTGCAGCAGACAACTCTAAAATGTGATATCATCTATAGACAGATAACATTTAACCCTTTCTCACATACAGCAAATCTGCAGCAGAAAACTCTAAAATGTGGTTTCCTCTACAGACTGTTAACATTTAACCCTTTCTCACATACAACAAATCTGCAGCAGACAACTCTAAAATGTGATATCATCTATAGACAGATAACATTTAACCCTTTCTCTCATACAACAAATCTGCAGCAGACAACTCTAAAATGTGATATCCTCTATAGACAGTTAACATTTAACCCTTTCTCACATACAGCAAATCTGCAGCAGACAACTCTATAATATGATATCCTCTATAGACAGATAACATTTAACCCTTTCCCACATACAGCAAATCTGCAGCAGAAAACTCTAAAATGTGGTTTCCTCTATATACAGTTAACATTTAACCCTTTCTCACATACAGCAAATCTGCAGCAGACGACTCTAATATGTAGTATCCTCTATAGACAGATAACATTTAACCCTTTCCCACATACAGCAAATCTGCAGCAGACAACTCTAAAATATGTTTGTTTGTATGGTGTTATACGCTGTATCAGCAACCTTTCAATGTTTGTATTTGTTTGTATGGTGTTATACACTACTTTCAGCATCCTTTCAATGTTTGTGTTTGTTTGTATGGTGTTATACACTACTTTCAACAACCTTTCAACGTTTGTGTTTGTTTGTATAGTGTTATACACTACTTTCAACAACCTTTCAATGTTTGTATTTGTTTGTATGGTGTTATACACTGCTTTAATCAACCTTTCAATGTTTGTATTTGTTGTTTGTATGGTGTTATACACTACTTTCAGCAACCTTTCAATGTTTGTATGGTGTTATACACTGCTTTCAGCAACCTTTCAATGTTTGTATTTGTGTGTATAGTGTTATACGCTGTATCAGCAACCTTTCAATGTTTGTATTTGTTTGTATGGTGTTATACAATACTTTCAGCAACCTTTTAATGTTTGTGTTTGTTTGTATGGTGTTATACACTGATTTCAGCAACCTTTCAATGTTTGTGTTTGTATGATGTGTTATACGCTGCTTTCAACAACCTTTCAATGTTTGTATTTGTTTGTATGGTGTTATACACTGTATCAGCAACCTTTCAATGTTTGTGTTTGTATGATGTGTTATACGCTGCTTTCAACAACCTTTCAATGTTTGTATTTGTTTGTATGGTGTTATACACTGTATCAGCAACCTTTCAATGTTTGTGTTTGTTTGTATAGTGTTATACACTGATTTCAGCAACCTTTCAATGTTTGTGTTTGTTTGTATAGTGTTATACACTACTTTCAGCAACCTTTCAATGTTTGTATTTGTTTGTAGGGTGTTATACACTACTTTCAGCAACCTTTCAGTGTTTGTGTTTGTTTGTATGGTGTTATACACTACTTTCAGCAACCTTTCAATGTTTGTGTTTGTTTGTATGGTGTTATACACTACTTTCAGCAACCTTTCAATGTTTGTATTTGTTTGTATAGTGTTATACAATACTTTCAGCAACCTTTCAATGTTTGTGTTTCTTTGTATAGTGTTATACACTACTTTCAGCAACCTTTCAATGTTTGTATTTGTTTGTAGGGTGTTATACACTACTTTCAACAACCTTTCAATGTTTGTATGGTGTTATACACTACTTTCAGCAACCTTTCAATGTTTGTGTTTGTTTGTATGGTGTTATACACTACTTTCAACAACCTTTCAATGTTTGTATTTGTTTGTATAGTGTTATACACTACTTTCAGCAACCTTTCAATGTTTGTATTTGTTTGTATGGTGTTATACACTGCTTTAATCAACCTTTCAATGTTTGTATTTGTTTGTATAGTGTTATACACTGCTTTCAGCAACCTTTCAATGTATGTGTTTGTGTGTAGGGTGTTATACGCTTCTTTAATCAACCTTTCAATGTTTGTATTTGTTTGTATAGTGTTATACACTACTTTCAACAACCTTTCAATGTTTGTATTTGTTTGTATGGTGTTATACACTGTTTTCAGCAACCTTTCAATGTTTGTATTTGTTTGTATGGTGTTATACGCTGTATCAGCAACCTTTCAATGTTTGTATTTGTTTGTAGGGTGTTATACACTGCTTTCAGCAACCTTTCAATGTTTGTATTTGTTTGTATGGTGTTATACGCTGTATCAGCAACCTTTCAATGTTTGTATTTGTTTGTATAGTGTTATACACTGCTTTCAGCAACCTTTCAATGTATGTGTTTGTGTGTAGGGTGTTATACGCTTCTTTAATCAACCTTTCAATGTTTGTATTTGTTTGTATAGTGTTATACACTACTTTCAACAACCTTTCAATGTTTGTATTTGTTTGTATGGTGTTATACACTGCTTTCAGCAACCTTTCAATGTTTGTATTTGTTTGCATGGTGTTATACGCTGTATCAGCAACCTTTCAATGTTTGTATTTGTTTGTAGGGTGTTATACACTGCTTTCAGCAACCTTTCAATGTTTGTATTTGTTTGTATGGTGTTATACACTACTTTCAGCAACCTTTCAATGTTTGTATTTGTTTGTATGGTGTTATACGCTGTATCAGCAACCTTTCAATGTTTGTATTTGTTTGTAGGGTGTTATACACTGCTTTCAGCAACCTTTCAATGTTTGTATTTGTTTGTATAGTGTTATACACTACTTTCAGCAACCTTTCAATGTTTGTATTTGTTTGTATGGTGTTATACGCTGTATCAGCAACCTTTCAATGTTTGTATTTGTTTGTAGGGTGTTATACACTGATTTCAGCAACCTTTCAATGTTTGTATTTGTTTGTATGGTGTTATACACTGATTTCAGCAACCTTTCAATGTTTGTATTTGTTTGTATGGTGTTATACACTACTTTCAACAACCTTTCAATGTTTGTATTTGTTTGTATGGTGTTATACACTGATTTCAGCAACCTTTCAATGTTTGTATTTGTTTGTATGGTGTTATACACTGATTTCAGCAACCTTTCAATGTTTGTATTTGTTTGTAGGGTGTTATACACTACTTTCAACAACCTTTCAATGTTTGTGTTTGTGTGTAGGGTGTTATACACTACTTTCAACAACCTTTCAATGTTTGTGTTTGTTTGTATGGTGTTATACACTACTTTCAACAACCTTCTAATGTTTGTGTTTGTTTGTAGGGTGTTATACACTGCTTTCAGCAACCTTTCAATGTTTGTATTTGTTTGTAGGGTGTTATACGCTGTATCAACAACCTTTCAATGTTTGTGTTTGTTTGTATGGTGTTATACACTGATTTCAGCAACCTTTCAATGTTTGTATTTGTTTGTATGGTGTTATACACTACTTTCAGCAACCTTTCAATGTTTGTATTTGTTTGTAGGGTGTTATACACTGCTTTCAGCAACCTTTCAATGTTTGTGGCTGTCACTTTAGACTGGAGCCGACCTTCCATTACATAGTTTATCCTTATGTGATGTATCACATTTCGATCCAAAACCTTGCTTGTATAATTAAATATGGAAGTACTATTGACCACAAACTTAAGTAAGTTCAATAGACACTTAATAAAAATCGTTATTCTATCTATCTCATTGTCATCCCATGATAGCATAGAACACCTGTCAGTTATATATTGAGTCAATCTGCAATTAATAGTGTCAAACTGAATTTGTAATAAAAATGCTCCTTTGCTTTCAAGCATATGTTTGATTATGTGCAATAATTTCTTCTGTTTTACTCCGTCTGGGTTTCAGGGAAGAAATATATGCTGATGATTGAGACAGACTGTCCGGGATATTGTAAATTACAGGTTTTTATATCTGGCGGACATGTATTCGAATATGACGAGATAATTGGTAAAAATCTTTTGTATGGCGAACAAGGTAGATTTTTTCTAAACAATGAACTAAAAGGATTACGTATTTTATATATTCCAAACCACCGAAAAGGACCGGCATTCAGAATTCCAGGACATGAAGATGAACCGGAAGTGGATAGTGTACTTGCATTTAAATGTACGACGTGGCCAAAACAGTTCAGACGAATGTCATTATGTCAGAGACCTAGGAACTGGCCAACACCCGAGATGATCCGTTATATAGAGACAAGTGGATGTTTTTTTGTGTCTACAGGTCATCGTTTATCTGAAGAACCGGACGTAGAATGGAGAATATCCACATCTCTCGCTGAACGGTGTTTGATGTTCAGTTTGAATATCACACAAATCCGATGTTATATACTGCTCAAGATGATAGTTAAAACATTTATAGAACCCCAAGTTCCTGACGTGATATCAAGTTACATTTGTAAAACTTTGTTGTTTCATTGTATTGAGATAACGAATATCGATTTTTATTGTTTACACCAGTACTCCAATCAACTACATGTATTAGCTTTTTCACAAAGCCCATTGATGGGAAACGAATGAAGCTTGTCGCACTGACTGATGTCAAACATCTGAACTAATGTTTGACGAGCGGGCGTTTCGAACTCACAATATTTTCTTTGAAAATCCACATCTCCACCGAATGTTCTGTATACATCATTAATGGTAGTGTTTGTTTGTTGCCTGTTGGTGTGGTGATCCACTAGTTTCGAAATAGTGTCTTGTTCAAAATACAAGTAATGAGGCCTGTACATCACCAGAGTATTTACTGCCCTTGTATTAGTTAAATATTACTGTAAGGGTGCTGAACTCCAGATGGAGATTACAATTTTGAACTTCTACAACTATTGCTAAAAGTGACAACAAAGTCAATTATAAGTAGTTCAAATCTATTTTGGCAGTAAATGTTGAAAAACTGTCAATTGAAAGTCATGAAATTTGGCTTACTGGGTATATCTACCGAGTAGAAATGAAGCATAAACGCTCAATATCAAGATGTTAATGGTACTAAGAAGCGAAATTATTACTCTAATTGTATTCCAGTATTATGATTCTAATAGTTCAAGAAAACTTTTGAACAGTTTTTGAACTTTGACTATAGTATATTGTTTCTACATTTCAGCATCTTTAATTGCAGCGAAGCGAGAGAGGAAGTACAGCTCCCAGTAGCAATTGATGCACGTATTATATATCTTGTTATCGCTGGTCACGTAACTTTTGCATACGGATAGTGGTTGACTCTCTCCAAGATACAACAAATCAGCAGAAAACAATTTGAAAACATTAACTCATATATATGAAAACTCTTTGTAAATGATAAAACAACTATTGAATAAACTTGAAAATATTAGAACAAAATGAGAAATTGTTCATTATGAGCATTTTTTTCCTTTTACAATGTTTTCAAAAGTCGTCTGAAGTAGAGACGTCCTACAGACGTCTCTGGGAGAGGGTTACAGCCCCAGTGAAATGAGAATTACCTACGTGTGTTATCTTCAATCAACTCGGCCAAATTTGTTAATTCAGTACTCGAAGCAAGTTCACGGTTTATATAGGTATCGGTTTCATGTACACTATGTCACCATCAATTCCGCTCGCGACAACACCCGGAACTATCCTCATAACTTACATACATTCGGAATTATTTTAGATCTGCAAGATTATTGACGTTTGCAATCCCTAAACATTTGACATTCTGTTTCTCGGGGTGCATTTGGGCAAATATACTGTTCCACAGACCACTGGGATATATAACCGACTGCGAAGGTAAACAACCCCAGCGAACAAACAAACAACGCGAGGGGTTTAGAATATATCAATGTAATAAAAAACTCCGGTCGAATCATTCATTGAGTGCTTCCAATGATCAACACAACCCAATTAAATGCTGCAAGCGTGATTTGTAAGTCGCTTGTGTCATTATTGATAGGTCACTGTGTAAGTATGATATTGGTCTGTGTAACTCTACCTCGAAAATCTTTATATCGAATTAATATTGAAGACAGTTTATATCATTAATATTGAATATACCTTAGGTGAACCAACGAAGCTGACATTTAACAACAAGATCTGCCCGTAAGACAGCGCGCTCAACTTGTATAGTGATTGACGATGAAACAAAACTTGTTGTAGTAAAAGGCAAACCAAATGACCTTGAGAGAGTTACTTTCTCTTATCTACAGATGGGTGTCATGATTGTTAACAAGTTTTCCAAATTTCACAGCAACACTCAAAACATAAATGTTTTTTACCCAGATTCAATATATTTTCTAAGTAGAGAAAGGGCCATAATTCTTACAAAAACCTTCACATATTTATGAACTAGTGTTTGTTGATGCACATAGCGATGGTAAATAAGTTCAACCCAGCTACTCAATAGTACTGAACACACTGTGACAAAGGGAGCAATTGGCCGCCCTGCTTTCAGAGGTCGTTTTGTTTGTATTGTTGGGTGTTTTAGGCCGATTTCCACATCATTCAAGTCATACCACCCCGTCGGTTCACACAATCGTGATCCCTGGGTGAATCAACCCAGCTATTCAATAGATCTGAACACATTGTGGCAAGAGAAGCAATTGCCCGCCATGCTTTAAAATGTCGTTTTGTTTGCATTGTATGGGTTTTGATCTTGGAAGCGAGTTGTTGCATGACTAAATACGTGTGGGAAGTAGCATAAAATATATGCATGTGGGAAAGGGTTATTATCTGTTCACGGGTCTTCGCACCTCTGCAGGCCAAATCCCTTTCGGCGGTACAGTGAACGTTTTTCCCATAACCCCGTTCCCACATGCATACACTCCCTATAAATGAAATATCGAAAACATTGTGATAAAAACAGCCATTGCTCATCATGTTTTCAAAGGTCGTTTTGCTTGCATTGCTGGGATTTTAGGCCGTTTTCAACAGCATGTATGCTCAATCGCCATCACAGTGCACATACTCGTGTTTTTTGGGTGATTCTACACAGCTAGGCAATATGACTGAAAAAAGTGTGGTAAGAGGAGCCATTGATTGTCATGTTTTCAAAGGTCGTTTTGATTGCGTTGTTGGTTGTTTTAGGCTGTTTTCAACAGCATTTATGTTAAATACCCCTCACTGCTCACACACACACACACACATGCTTCCTGGGTGAATCAACCAATCTACGCGATAAGACTGAAAACAGTGTGGTATAAGGAGCCATTGTTCATCATGTTTTCAAAGGTCGTTTTGAGTGCACTGTACGGAGTTTTAGGCCGTTTTCAACAGCATTTATGTCCAATCACTCTCACAGTTCACAAACTCATGGGACCTGGGAGAATCAACCCAGCTATGCGTTAGGACTGAAAACAGTGTGGAAAGATGAGCCGTTGCTAATTATGATTTCAAAGGTCGTTTTGTTTGTATTGTTGGGTGTTTTACGCCGGTTTCAACATCATATATGTCAAATCACACGCACTGTTCACATACTCATGCGTCCTGGGTAATTCAATCCAGCGACTCAATAGTACTGAACACACTGTGACAAAGGGAGCATTTGCCCGCCCTGCTTTCAGAGGTCTTTTTTTTTGTATTGTTGAGTGTTTTAGGCCGTTTTCCACATAATTCCAGTCATACCACCCCGTCAGTTCACACACTCGTAATCCCTGGGTGAATCAACCCAGCTACGCAACAGACCTGAACACATTGTGACAAGAGAAGCAATTGCCCGCCATGCTTTAAAATGTCGTTTTGTTTGCACATACTCATGTTTTTTTAGTGATTCTACCCAGCTAGGCAATAGGACTGAAAACAGTGTGGTAATAGGAGCCATTGCTCATTATGTCTTCAAAGGTCGTTTTGATTGCGTTGTTGGGTGTTTTACTCCGTTTTCAACATCATATATGTCAAATCGCACGCACTGTTCACATACTCATGCGTCCTGGGTGATTCAACTCAGCTATGCGTTAGGACTGAAAACAGTGTGGAAAGAGGAGCCATTGCTAATCATGCTTTCAAATGTCGTTTTGTTTGTATTGTTGGGTGTTTTACGCCGTTTTCAACATCATATATGTCAAATCACACGCACTGTTCACATACTCATGCGTCCTGGGTGATTCAACCCAGCTACTCAATAGTACTGAACACACTGTGACAAAGGGAGCAATTGCCCGCCCTGCTTTCAGAGGTCGTTTTGTTCGTATTGTTGGGTGTTTTAGGCCGATTTCCACATCATTCAAGTCATACCACCCCGTCGGTTCACACAATCGTGATCCCTGGGTGAATCAACCCAGCTATTCAATAGATCTGAACACATTGTGGCAAGAGAAGCAATTGCCCGCCATGCTTTAAAATGTCGTTTTGTTTGCATTGTATGGGTTTTGATCTTGGAAGCGAGTTGTTGCATGACTAAATACGT
This sequence comes from Serripes groenlandicus, assembly GCA_031761405.1. Taxonomy (NCBI): domain Eukaryota; kingdom Metazoa; phylum Mollusca; class Bivalvia; order Cardiida; family Cardiidae; genus Serripes; species Serripes groenlandicus. The sequence continues at coordinate 18,541,063 of JASEVX010000016.1, forward strand.
GTGGGAAGTAGCATAACATATATGCATGTGGGAAAGGGTTAGTATCTGTTCACGGGTCTTCGCACCTCTGCAGGCCAAATCCCTTTCGGCGGTACAGTGAACGACTTTCCCATAACCCCGTTCCCACATGCATACACTCCCTATAAATGAAATATCGAAAACATTGTGATAAAAACAGCCATTGCTCATCATGTTTTCAAAGGTCGTTTTGCTTGCATTGTTGGGGTTTTAGGCCGTTTTCAACAGCATGTATGCTCAATCGCCATCACAGTGCACATACTCGTGTTTTTTGGGTGATTCTACTCAGCTAGGCAATATGACTGAAAACAGTGTGGTAAGAGGAGCCATTGATTGTCATGTTTTCAAAGGCATGAAATGATTCTTATGACCAACCGAATGAAATTGACTGAAATAAAAAAGAGATGGTCGTATAGGTATTATATACAAATCAAATTTATTAAAAAGAACACACAGAGAAAAAGGCACGCCTAGCATGAGAATCGAACCAATGAAAAGTGAACGTTAAGGTTTGAAGTGCTTCGTTCGCAGCCACTAGGCTACAACGACGTTATTATTTTAAGTACCTGAGTTTACGTATTAATAGGTTTCAGACTAAGATTGATGTGTAAACCTGTTACTTATATTTATTTAGTAATAAATTTAAAATGTTTAAAATTACAAGACGAATACTTATATAATTATGATGAGATACCACTTTGTGTCGATGATAACATAATACATATTTTTAATATTACTGCGTAGTATTGACCTAGTAAATAAATATATATCTTGTAATGACATCAATTTGTATGAAGCTCGGTAGCTCAGTTGGTAGAGCAGCCGTCTGTCAATGCAAGCGTTGTGGGTTCGAGCCCCAACTAGGTCAACATTGTTTCTGACATTTGTCGAACGTATATGAAGGCTGATTACGAGAGTGGTTGTGATTGTGGCTGTGAGATAGTGATTGTGGCTGTGAGAGAGTGATGATGGCTGTGAGTGGGTGGCTGTGAGAGAGTGATTGTGGCTGTGAGTGGGTGGCTGTGAGAGAGAGATGGTGGCTGTGAGTGGGTGGCTGTGAGATAAGATGGTGGCTGAGAGTGATCGTGGCTGTGAGTGATGGTGGCTGTGAGAGAATGATGTTGGCTGTGAGTGATGGTGGGTTGGAGAGAGTGATGTTGGCTGTGAGTGATGGTGGCTGTGAGAGAGTGATGTTGGCTGTGAGTGGGTGGCTGTGCGAGAGTGGCTGTGAGTGGGTTGCTGTGAGACAGTGATTGTGGGTGGGTAGCTGTGAGAGAATGATGGTGGCTGTGAGAGAATGATGGTGGCTGTGAGAGAGTGATGGTGGCTGTGAGTGGGTTTTCAATAATCATACTGTCTTTTATAGGGACTGTCCTTAATTTTGCCTATAAATCTTAAAAGTCGTTTGATTAAGATTTGTTGTAAAGGGAAAATATGCCTATTCCACTTACAACACATCTGCATCATACGACTTGGAAATTATCAAGTCCGAAATATAGATAATCTCTATAAATTATGGTATAATTATTGACTAGAATTTAAATCATTGTGGCAAATGAATACATTGCTCATATAGTGCACATTGTCTGCTACAGACGCGTCACAAAACGCCTATATTTGGGGAAACGGGAGGGGATTTTCTCTTTATAATCCAATTTCAATCGATTCTTGAAATGATGTTGGTGCTCTTGGAGAAACCGTTTATATTATAAAGGATTGTTTTGTTTTATTTGTTTTTTTCCCCGTTTTCAACATTATTTATATTATATCACGTCATAAGTAATAACTTATACATGTTCCCTTCGGTAAACAAACCAGTGGTAGGCTAGGAAATGTGCTAAAAACTTGACCGCGATGACTGCGGATCGGACCCGGGACGCCCTGTTTCAAACTCCCGACGCTAACCACTTGACAATGGCGGATTCCTTATTAGGGTTGTAGGCCGTCTCCAACCGTATATCAGTTATATATCGGTAAAACAATGTGTTTGTTTGGTTTGTATCCTGATTTACTCCGCTTTCAACATTTCTTAAGTTATATCACGGCATTTGTTGTTGGTAATTTACCATTACTACTGGTTCTTTTATGCTGACACCAGCGAGTCGTAAGTAGTAATGATAACAGCGCAGTCCTGACTGCTAAGAAGGCAAAGCAATTACTTTCATTTGTATTTAAAGTCATTTGTATGACCTGGACGGGGTCGAAACAACGACATCATGGACCAGAGGCGGACGCTCTACCAATACATCACCTATGTGGTCCGACAAATAAGACTTTCATCAAAGATCCCTAGATAACTAAACAGTTCAATGCTTGGAAATGTGCCTTGTCATAAAACGGGACACACTCGTGATCAAAGCAAGCAGGAATCGAACCCGAGACACCCGTCCCAAACTCATCATAATTAGCCATTCGGCCACGGCAGATACAACCCGATCAACAGTTGATTTCTCAATCGGTAACGGCGAGGGGTGTCAATCAGCGAGTTTTGAGCTCGGCTCGTTATTCTTTTGGACACTTAACAGTAGTCAAGTACTCACCCTTAGTCATCCCCTCTATTTATCATAGTCTTTAACTAAAACTGTTATGATAATTGTTGAGACAACTTTATGTCGTCTACAAGGGTTTCTGTTAGTCACGCCTAAAAGGCAATGTCATATGTACATAAAACATTCTTTGTTACGCCCCTATATAATAAAGTGTTTCACTAAGTTATTGTATTTATTGCGGCGTCTATAAGTTGCCATTACGGGTCATAATGTCATTCATACGCGACACATTCCTTGGCACGCCCCTTTAGAATAAAGTGTTTCCCTAAATGATGATATTTATTGAGCCTTCTATAAAGGTCAATGCCATACATACGTTACAGCATCCTCAGACACAACCCTATATAAAAAAAAGTGTTTCCCTAGAGCGCCCAAAGACGTATGCTGGATGCATAAGCGCACAAAGTAGTTTGCTGGATGCAGAAGCGCTAACACCCGTCTGCTGGATGTAGAAGCGCCAAATATAATGTGCTGGATGCAGAAGAGCCAAACGTCTTCTGCTGGATGCAGAAGCGCCAAACGTCGTATGCTGGATACAGAAGCGCCAAACGTAATCTGCTTGATGCAGAAACACCAAACGTTGTCTGCTAGAATCAAAAGCGCCAAACGTCTTCTACTGGATGCAGAATCGCCCAAAGTCGTCTGCTGGATGCTGAAGCTCCAAACGTCTTCTGCTGGATGTAGAAGCGCCAAAAGTCGTCTGCTGGATGCAGAAGCGCCAAAAGTAGTCTGCTGGATGCAGAAACGCCAAACGTCTTCTGCTGGATGCAGAAGCGCCAAAAGTCGTCTGCTGGATGCAGAAGCGCCAAACGTCTTCTGCTGGATGCAGACTCTCCAAAGGTCGTCTGCTGGATGCAGAAGCGCCAAAAGTAGTCTGCTGGATGCAGAAGCGCCAAACGTCTTCTGCTGGATGCAGAAGCGCCAAAAGTAGTCTGCTGGGTGCAGAAGCGCCAAAAGAAGTCTGCTGGGTGCAGAAGCGCCGAAAGTAGACTGCTGGATGCAGAAGCGCCCAAAGTCGGCTGCTTGATGCAGAAGCGCCAAACGTCGTCTGCTGGATGAAGAAGCGCCAAACGTTGTCTGCTGGATGCAGTAGCGCCAAACGACTTCTGCTGGATGCAGAAGCGCCCAAATACCTCTGCTGGATGTAGAAGTGCTCAAAGATATCTGCTGGATGCAGAAGCGTCCAAAGTCGTCTGCTGGATGCAGAAGCGCCAAACGTTGTCTGCTGGATGCTTAAGCGCCATACATTGACTGATGGGTGCAGAAGCGCTAAATGCTGTCTGCTGGATGCAGAAGTGCCAAACATCTTCTGCAAAAGCGCCAAACGTTGTCTGCTGGATGTAGAAGTACCAAATGTAGAATGCTGGATGCAGAAGCGCCAAAAGTCGTCTGCTGGATGCAGAAGGGCGAAAAGCTGTCTCCTTGATGCAGAAGTGCCAAACATCTTCTGCTGGATGTAGAAGCGCCAAAAGTCGTCCGGTGAATGCAGAAAGGTAAAAAGCTGTCTGCTGGATGCAGAAGTGCCAAACATCTTCTACTGGATGTAGAAGCGCCAAATGTAGACTGCTGGATGCAGAAGTGCCAAACGTCTTCTGCTGGATGCAAAAGTGCCAAACGTCTTCTGCTGGATGCAAAAGTGCCAAACGTCTTCTGCTGGATGCATAAGTGCCAAACGTCTTCTGCATGATACAAAAGTGCCAAACGTCTTCTGATGGATGCAGAAGCCCTAAAAGTAGTATGCTGGATGCAGAAGTGCCAAACGTCTTCTGCTGGATGTAGAAGCGCCAAACGTCTTCTGCTGGATGCAGAAGCGCCAAAAGTAGTCTGCTGGGTGCAGAAGCGCAAAGAAGTAGCCTGCATGTACTTCACATTATCCGGTAGGGGACGCAAGATAAGTCAACTAACGTATTCCTCTCTCGGTTAGTCACCCAGGAATTATCAATAAAAACGGTATACCGTTTGTCCCCGATTAGTTCTTGAAGGTGTTTAAAGCTGGCGCATTTACCACAGTTTATTTCATGCATTGATAAATCCTGAAGAGAAGAAGTTCTTGCGGATGAATTTATTGCACACATTTGTTATATAACTTCAATGCATGACCACGTGTAATGTTTTTATCTATTAAGACAAAGAAGTTACTAATTTGAGGAGACTAGTTTAGATTCAGATCAGAAAGCGCTTGCGCTCAGTCTGATCTGGCTCTGTACTATTCACGAATTAGTCATAGAGATTTCTGTAGAGAAGTAGCCTTTTGATTTCATAGCATGAATTCGCAGACCGGTCTGTTTTCAACACGTGTTATTGTTAAGTTAACTCTTTCTCTGCCAAAGGCAATTAAAGGCTGTTGCAAACATCGCGGACCCAGGTTAGACAGCTCGTGCAAAGCTATCTCTCCTGAAATAATCTGCATTGTTTGCCATTAAGAAATAAAATTTTGCCAAATTTCCTGTAGGACGAAAAGTGAAGTGGTCCAATTTTCAACATAGAAGAGTCGACGTGGTGAAATTCGGCAGTACCTTTTTCATCAAGTATAATTATTACGTAAGAATTGGTTTTCACAGAGTACCACTAATCTATTTATAGAAATGGTTTCGGGGAATTGTAGAATGTCAACACTCCTATTAAGGCATTCGGGTTCATGAAATATTTACATTACATAAAGACATAATGGAAATTACCCGTTCTAATTGAGCCAGTTATTGGGGGGAAAAGTAACTACTTGGTTTTTATGAACAGTCTAAATCGAGATCGTTATGAACGCGTTTTTCCTTTTGCCACGATGTTTTCAGCCCTTATTAATTAAAACACTTTCATATATATATTTATAGATATTGTCCATAGTTTTGCTTAGGTGCGTTCAGCGTTGTCTGTTGTAGATTTGTTTATAGGTTTAAAAGGGTTAAATTGAATAGCACAGGTCCGTGCCTGCGGGTTCGATCCCCGGTCGGGTCATACCAAAGACTTTAAAAATGGTAAATATGGCTGTCCGGCGTAGCGCTAAGGGTTGCGGGGTTACAATTACGTCGGACTGGCTGGTGTCTGGATAAACGTAAAAGTAGTACTGGTAACTTACCCAGGAAACGCCGATATATATAACTAAAACATTGTTAAAAGCGGCGTAAAATACCAAACCATCAATCATATGAAGATTGGAGATCAAAGGTCTTGAAGCAGTCCCCTAAAGCACAAGTGTAACAGAACGGCGTACGATATTTCATTTATGTTAACGAGTACATCCGAGGTCATCCGACTGTTTTCAGAACGGCCGCCAGTCCGCCCGGCTGTCCGTCTTTCTGTCCTTCCTTCCGTGTATCCTTCTGCCATTCTGACCTTCCGTCTGTCTTTACATGTTTTTGCAATGTCGAACCACGATAGCTCAGATAGAATCTACGAGAAGGCTATCTACACAATAGAGTTTCGAACCACGGATTGGTCATTCATTTTTCCTATAAGTTCATTGTGACTAACGTCATTTGTTTCGAGCAAAGACGCTAAATAGTCTATGTGGGGAGGTGGCCAGTTGCCTGGAAGCATGTTGTGTGTAGTACCGGTTCGAGAAAGCCATGGAAAACACGTTAGATGAACTTACTGCCGTGATATCACCGAAATCGCCACTTCAATCAATCAATCAATCAACCAACCAATTAAGCAATCAATCAATCAATCAATCCATCAAGCAAGCAAGCAAGAAATCAATCAATCAAGCAAGCAAGCAATCAAGCAATTGTTTTTGCAAAGCATTTTGATTTAACATTTCTACGTTGTATGTTCTTTAACTCTACAATACTTATTGTACAAACTAATTTACTTATATAAATGTACACAACTATTGCAGTTGTATTGGTCTATTGGATCATGTTTTCGGATACCAGCACAGCAACAGTATACGTTAACTCAGAATATGGAAGGCCTTTACTGTCTTATGATGTTGGTTTGTATTATACGCAGTACATTTTCAACTATACGAGGTACATAATTCATTTGACATGGTACATTATTCATGATATGCAGTGCCTTTTCCGTTGTATATGGTGGTAGTTTAATAATATGAAGTAACAACTTCATATGTAATACATGTACATACAACATTATATGCAGTGCAAATGACTTTATATGCAGTCAGTGTTTCGTTACAAGTGGTAGTATTTTGATTATATGCAGTAGTTTTACCTTTATACGTTTGTATGTTGGTTAATAGGTGTGATACATGTTTACATATTTGAAGTGATTGCGAATAAGTCTATACGTGTTGAATTATAACTTGTGTGTTCATAAAAAGCGTTGTACGAAATGCATTTAGCAATATACATGGTAGAAACGGCATTTTCCTTTTCATTATGTTCAGTCCGTACTAGTATACATTGTGTTTATAGCTTTATATGCTGTGCATTTTACATTGTGATGATGGTACTTTCCGCCATTCTCCGGAATTATTTCCAGAAAATACCGATTAACACCGTCTACGCCAGCGTTGTTTGTAAACGGCGACCGTACTGTGACCCCAATAAGTATACAACATATATAACCAAGAATATATATGCAAATCACTGTAAATAAAATTATAATTATTGAAAGGAATTTAAAACATTGTAGCAAAAGTAGAAATTACCTACGAAATATAATTTCACCTTTTGTCACGATGTTTTCAAATGTCGTCTGCTGCATATGCGTTAATAAGCGTCGGTAACATGGAAATGGTTAAATCGTTTCCATCGATTCGAATGTCTGCATTATTCTCATGTAAATCATTGAATTGATTCTGAGTATTAAATAATTTGAATCTGAATTTGAGTTCGTTTATCCGTAAAACTGAGAGACATTTATGTATTAATTATCTGTCCGACCTGTTGGCTGACTGTCTGTCTGCTGTCTGTCTTTCTTTTTGTCTCTTCTTCTTGTTCTGTTTCTCTCTCTTTCTCTATTCCTCTATGTCTATCTCTCTCTCTATCTCTCACTCCCTCTGTCTCTCTGTCTGTGTCTCTTTCGTTATCTCTGTAGGTCTGTATGTATGTCTGTCTGTCTGCACTCATAGCTGCCAATGCAATGGTCGCGGGTTCGAAACTCTAAATCGGAATGTCTTTTACATTTATGGCCTTTTTTATCATAGTGCTTATTTTGTGTTGTGCGAGCATGATTATCTTTTCTTTAAATGATATACAGGATATATATGTGATATATATCGTACAGGTATGCCGATTAATTAAATGCATTTTATATTGTCAAGTTAATCTTATATAAAATGATATATGTGCATGTATGATACGTTGTAACTTTGGGCAAGATTACACGTACATTGACATTGCTCTAGAATTAAAACAATGAAGATGAAAGGAATCTAATGATCGACTGAATGAGATTGTCTGACCGAAAAAAGAGATGGTCATATATATATATTATACAAATCAAATTTAGAAAGAAAAAAAGACAGACAAAATAGCACGCCTAGCATGAGTATCGAACCAATGCAAATTTGAACTTTGAGGTTTGAAGTGCTGCGTTCGTAGCCACTAGGCTACAACGACGGTGTTATCTTAAGCACCTGCGTTTACGTATTAATAGGTTTCAGTCTTAGATTGATGGGTAAACCTGTTACTTATATTTATTTAGTAATAAATTAAAAAAAAAAAAAATTACAACACGAAGACTTATATAATTGTGATGAGATACCACTTTGTGTCGATGATAACATAAAACATATTTTTAATATTACTGCGTAGTATTGACCTGGTAAATAAATATATATTTTGTAATGACATCAATTTGTATGAAGCTCGGTAGCTCAGTTGTTAGAGCACCCGTCTGTCAATGTAAAATGCAAGCTTTGTGGGTTCGAGCCCCAGCTAGGTCAACATTGTTTACGAAATTAGTCAAAAGTATATGAAGGCGGATTACGAGGGTGACTGAGACTGAGAGTGAGTGATGGTGTCTAACAGTTATTGTTGCTTATTGACGGTGGCCGTGAGTCACGGTGGCTGTGAGCGAGTGACAGTGCACATCAGAGGGTGACGGTGGCCGTGAGAGAGTGACGTTGGCCGTGAGAGGGTCACGGTGGCCGTGAGTGACGGTGGCCGTGACTGAGACGGTGGCTCCGAGTAAGTGCTGGTGACTGTGAGTGGGTGGCTGTGAGAGAGTGATGATGGCTGTGACAGAGTGATAATAGCTGTGACAGAGTGATGGTGACTATGAGTATGGGTGGCTGTGAGAGAGTGATGGTAGCTGTGATCTGGTGGCTGTGAGAGAGTAATGGGGCTTGTGAGAGAGTGATGCTGTTTGAGATTGATGGTGGCTGTGAGTGGGTGGCTGTGAGTTGGTAGCTGTGAGAGAGTAATGGTAGCTGTGAGGCAGTGGCTGTGAGAGAGTTATGATAGCTGTGAGATAGTGACGTTGGCCGTGAGAGGGTCACGGTGGCCCTGAGTGATGGTGGACGTGAGAGAGTGACGGTGGCCGTGACTGAAACGGTGGCTCCGAGTAAGTACTGATGACTGTGTGTGGGTGGCTGTGAGAGAGTGATGATGGCTGTGACAGAGTGATGATGGCTGTGAGATAGTGATGGTGGCTGTGCGTGGGTAGCTGTGAGATAGTGATGGTGGCTGTTGGTCTGTGGCTGTGAGACAGTGATGGCTGCTGTAAGAGTGGTGTGATGATGGCTCTGAGAGAGTGATGATGGCTGTGAGTAGGTGGCTGTGAGAGAGGTATGGTGACTCAGGCTGAATAGAGCAGGATGAATGAAGTGTGGTTGGGTCAGACAGAGAGCATGAGTGACTGAGGTTGTAAGAGGAATGAGACTGAATTCAGAGCGTATTGCTGAATTATATAGCATAATGTAAGTTTTCAATGCCATTTATACTATAAATTACATAGATAGAGTAGAATTTCTTCATCTCCCTAAATAACGTCTGCAGCAGATTTATTATTTATGGGAAACAATGCACCGGATAATAAGAAATAAATCAGAAATAGAGTTTTTCTATGTTTTCTTATAAAGTTCGGACATTGTCTCAATACATTTTAAAACTTATTGCAGATGTGCAGTGCACACTAACCATGACTCTAGCATGCTGTTTTTGGAGAATGTATTTCATTTATCTTTCCACGTTCTCACTTATTATATGTCTTTCTCGAATGCAACACATGGTTGTTCTTTCACCATGCTGAGTATACTTTGTCTGGAGCGACCGACTTTCTTTCCGTCTTTTTGACCATATGTTCGTCACGGTTTGTATTCATTGGTCTAAACGCTGTTTCTGTTTTGGCAGATTCATTTCATCGTCACACTTATACATTGTGATCAGGAGAACGATCCAATATTTCGAACATAAATATGATGTGAGTTTATTAGGTATAATCTCTATTTGCCAATGTTTTCTTCGGCCATTGTCTGAGTAAATTTTCAATGCATCAATTTCAAACTTGGTTTATAGGAAACCTATGACCTGCAGATGTGAATTGCAAAACAAACATAACTCTAGCATGCTTTCGACAGCATGATCCCAATATGCAGTGTGGATATTTAGTGTCAACTGAACAGGAAATATTAGGCTTAATGGTCGAGCAGTTATTAGCAGGCAATTCGTGTTGTTTCAAACATATCTGCTTTGGTTGTGTTAACATGCCGATGATAAATTGTTGACAACGTGTATCCATATACATTATGTCATATCTGTTCAACTTACAGACACCCCTTTACCATCAATACTTTCAGCACTTTGATTGAATTCATATTCGGTAATTTCCGAAATCATTCCGAAGAATGCCGAAATTACGATCCTCGTAATGAAAAGTGCACCGCATATAAAGATAAATCTACTGTATATTAATCAAACTACCACCACATGGTTTGGAAAAATGACTGCATATAATGTCATTTGAACTGTATATAATGTTGTTTGTATTGCATATAATGTTGTTTGTATTGCATATAATGTTGTTTGTATTGCATATGATTTGTTTGTACACCACATAAAGATTATTCTAGTGTATCTACACACTTTTGCACTGCATATTATTAAATAACCACCATGTATAACAGAAAAGGCACTGCATATCATGCAAACTGTACCATGTCAAATGAAATATGTACCTCGTATACGTGAAAATGTACGGCGTATAATACAATACAACATATTAAGACAGTAAAGACGTTCCATATCCGAACATACACATACACAAAAGTTCCTAGTTGCGTGTGGTTAACGGTTCAAGTATATCATATGGGCCATCGCACGAGAAAACCTACATTATGGACTCTGCGTAATGTAAATCTAACCTATGAAGACGAGGTTCTACTTTCTCGGGCGCGTGAACATTTATGCTTGTTAGAATATGCCAAAATATCGATAACAATATGTCCCTCGAAAGAGAGATTTCTACAAATATAATCGAAAACTTAAACGTTTTCCCACATGAAGATGCTCTTTGATGTCTATAGTTTGGCATTGATGTCTTCTGCTGCATATGTGAACACACTGGAGGTTACATTTGAATGAAACATGTTCCCTTACTTTAGTTTAAGTTTATCTTATTTTTTATTTTAATTGTTTTTTACGTCGTTTTCAACATTATTTCAATAATATCACGGCGACAGTTTACTTCTTCATGTTTCATGAGTTAACAAACCTGTACAACGCTAGCAAATGTGACTTGCCCAAGTGCACTCAACAGTGAAGACATTGACCTAAACAGTTACATCACAGGATCGCTCAATCTTGACGTAGTGTTTAGGTATTTTCAATAGGGTAGGATTACTTTTCAAATTTAATTTACTACGACTTTAGTTTTCCGTAAAAATGCCGCAATGTATATTTCACCCGGCAGATTATACTCTTCAAAGAATTTTAATTTAATTGATGTTTTACACCGTTTTCAACGTTATATCAAGGCGACCGTTCACTAATTCATGATCCCTGGGTAAACAAACCAGTACTAGGCTAGGAAATGTGCCGTGTCGAAGGACACTCCACCATGACGTGCCGCGACATTGGATCGAACCCGGGACACTCGGTTTCAAATACCCGACGCTAACCACTCGAACACGGCTGTTCCAAGAAATCCGAGGTATCTTGCATGGAACCTATATTCAGTTTTAAATTGGTTAAGAAAATGTCAGTGATCTCGCGATAACTGGAATACATCATTTAACTCTAACCGTTTGCTGCGAGGAATCTGTCTTTTGAAAATAGCCTAGCAGCAGAACTGCTGTTGTGCTGTTTTCTTGTTATGGTTAATACCTGGCTTGTTTTTTATAATCAATTATTTAAATATAAATTAATTACGAATCTGAAAATACATAAATTAATCTAGATTTAAACAATGGATCGCTCGAACAAGTCGATATCTCGAAGTAAATTATTGGCCCCCTTCGACTTCGAGTTAAATTAAACATATTTATTCATTCAGTTGAAGCAATATACAAGTTTATGTTGGCATTGTTACAAAGTAGTAGATGAATGGATCAGAAAACAAGCAAAATATGCTTATATTAATTCTTCTTCTTGTTGGCTATATATACATATAGACATTTGCCAATTAGAGTTAATGTTATAGATTTGATAATCATAGTGTTAACTGAAAGATCAAAACGTTGGAAATGTGGTATATTATCTTGTTTTGCTTTGTGTCACCTGGTCACCCCCACACCTAAAAAGGAAACGTAGTCCTCACTACAGTTCGATGTAGATCAATATTCTAATCTCTGACTAGCAGATATATAGTTCTGAACACGCTGGAATACAACAACATTGTCTTTAAATGACATATTTTCGTTGCCAAAAAGTAAATTGTCTACCAGTGAATGGCACGGGAGTTCATTGAAATACCTCCCACGTAAGTGGTGGTATCTTGGGCATGTTAGCAAGTAATGCGATGTTGTCCCTAGAGCCCCACATTCACAAAGCGGAGATGGTATAATGTTTTTTTCGGAAAAGGTCATAGTGCAGATTGCTACAACCAAGTCGTAGTCGACAGTGATGAATTTGATCTAGTCTTTTACCAAAATTATATAGCGGCGATGATCTAGATGAACGCTTCTTTAATGATGTTTTGAATTGGCTTAAAGTCGGTGCGTTCCTAATGTTAGAAGTTAGTGAATTCCATTCTCTGATAGTGGAGGGTAGAAACGACAATGCATAGCATTGAGTATTTGTTTGAATGACTGGAATTTCTGTTGTGTTCCTGAGGTGGTAAGTTCGAACACGGTTTGGTGTAATTAGATTTGAGAGGTAGGAAACTGTAAGATGGTTCTTCATCTTGTAAAATTGAATAAGTTTATGTTGACGTCTACGTCGTGCTAATGTTTCCCAGTTAAGGTCGGTCAGTAATCGCTCGATATTGCATAGTTTTGTGGAACTAGAAACAATTCGGGCCGCTTCCATTTGAATATGTTCAATGTCAGCTTTAAGTTGTTGGGAACAGTTGTCCCAGACGATATCGCCGTACTCCAGGAGAGGTCGTATAAAAGAAAAGTACATTTTTTCAAGGCTAGTACGACTTAAAATTGTTCGTAGTCTTCTGGAAATACCAATCCTTTGCCATGCCTTGTTGACAGTTGTTGATAAATGTGATGTCCATTTAGCATCCTCAGAAAAAGTGAGACCTAAATGCTTGTGGATTTTGACTTGGGCGATTGGAACGCCGTTTAAATATTAGGTTTGGGTGATTGACCTTTTTCTTTTTACGTGAGAATAATAAGGATTCGGTTTTGGATGGGTGAACCATTTTTTAACAGTAATATGTTCCGAGTCAATCTGAGTAGTTAACTTGTCAAGAAATTCTTTCTTGTGTTTACGTACCATTTGAGTTGTTTGGTTACGTATGAGCCTAAAATGTGTCCAAGCCTCAGCTGTAGTAGTAAGTTTCGCGAGTAAGTGAGATTTCCTACGTCTGCGTATTTGTTGTCGTAAATAGCTACTCATCCAGGGGACATCCGCTGGCCTAATGGTAACTTCTCTATTAGGAACACTAGCGTTTGCTGCAGATATTATTTTACTGGTAAGACATGCAGGTACATCGTCTAGTTCTTGGGTTTCTATAATAGTATCCCAATTTATTAACTGTAAATTATTTCTGTATCTATTGAAGTCCCCTTGATCATACAACCATATCCGATGCTTATGAATTTCGAAAATTTGAGAACAGTAACAATAGGACAATGAAAACGAACTAAATTAGGGATAAATGGTTCCGCGACAAAGCTTGTAATGACATGATTTGGATTTTCAACATAAGGTCAATAAGGGAATGGGAGTGTTCAGTAAATTGTGTTGAGTCCTTAATTAGTTGATGAGCGTTGTATGAATCAATAAGTTTACTCATTTTATTGACAGGATTTGCATTCAAATTGACATTGAAGTCGCCAGTTAGTAGTATGTTAGTTTCTGTTTGGCTAAAGGCTAAGTCAATACTATGTTCCATTAATGACCAATAGGCATTAATGTCATCGGGTGGGCGATAGAGGCCACCGACTAAAAGTTTACGTTGGTTGACCTTAAGCTTTAACCAAATAGCTTCCAGTCCGTCAACCCCTAAGTCTGTGCGTTCCTTTGAATATAGACCTTCTCGAACGTAGATTGCTACTCCACCACCGAGACGGTTCGTCCTATCGCTGCGGAAAGGTAGATTAAAATTTGGTATATGAAGATCATCATTTGAGACTTAAGGAGTAAGCCAAGTTTCTGTGAAGACAAGTATGTCATAGGGTTGTGCTTCAACTGATAAAATATCTATTTTCGGCTTCAAACTTTGAATATTAAGATGTATAATTGAAAGTCCATTTTGTGTGGCTTCTGAATTAGTATTTACTGAAATGTCGGACTGGTTAGCTATATTGGGACCAGGATTTGTCTCCATATCTCCAGCAATCGTAATGAGTAATCGATAGACCGAAATAGAATTGCTCTTAAAAATATCTGACAAAAGAAGCATATGTTGGAATTGTGCCATCAGCGTGCTCAGCCGATCGAATACACTAGGTTCATGTGTATGCATATATAATAACATTAATTACGGTGGGTAAAAATCGAACGACTTTACCTCGTGTACCGACCGGAAGTGAGATTTAAAAACTTAATCATACATACAAAATAATGAAGAAACCCCCCAGGAATTGGAGCGACTTCGAGTTATCGCGACTCCACGGAATTGAGCATGAATCAAGTGGTTACTAGAATTCGAAGTGGTACATTTATCCTGACGTTAGTCAGATAGTCGCAAATACTTACCCCACAAAGCTTAGCGCCAAAGAGGGAAAGCCATTACTACAGTTTTAAAGTCTATGATATGACTCGGCTGGAGATCGAACGCGCAACTTACAGCACCCTACTTCTGAGCGCCAAGGATGGATATCTATTACTACCAGTTGGAAGGTTTCTGCTTTGGTCCAGCCGGAGATGGAAACCGCGTCCTTTCGCACCAGAGGCAGAAGCTATACAACAACAATATTGCAACATTCGGCATACCGGGGTCAGATAAAAGAACCTTGTTGCGCAAAATACCCAATAAAAAGGGCACTTTGAAAACGGCTAGTATTTCACTACATCGGGATATGACGTTAGATAGACTTCGGGATTATTACGTCTAAACAGTTTCTAAAATCAATCGAAATCCATCGTAAATCCAACGTCGGGGTCCATCGTCTATACAACGTCAAGCAAACGTATGTTGGTTACTGGGATCAAACATTGACCTTTATTAATGTATAAACCCCAATCGTCTATACAACGTCAAGCAAACGTATGTTGGTTACTGGGATCAAACATTGACCTTTATTAATGTATAAACCCCAATCGTCTATACAACGTCAAGCAAACGTATGTTGGTTACGTTTCCCTAAATGAAGATAATTATTGAGGCGTCAATAAGTAGTCTACAAAAGGCAATGCCATATGTACATAAAACATTCCTTGTCACGCCCCTATATAATAAAGTGTTTCACTAAGTTATTATATTTATTGCGGCGTCTATAAGTTGCCAATACGGGTCATAATGTCATACATACGCAACACATTCCTTTAGAATAAAGTGTTTCCCTAAATGATGATATTTATTGAGCCGTCTATAAAGGTCAACGCCATACATACGTTACACCATCCTCAGACACACCCCTATATAAAAAAAGTGTTTCCCTAAAGCGCCCAATGACGTCTGCTGGATGCATAAGGGCCCAAAGTAGTCTGCTGGATGCAGAAGCGCTAAAACCCGTCTGCTGGATGCAGAAGCGCCAAAAGTATTGTGCTGGATGCAGAAGAGCCAAACGTCTTCTGCTGGATGTAGAAGCACCCAAAGTCGTCTGCTGGATACAGAAGCGCCAAACGTCTTCTGCTGGCTGCAGAAGCGCCACAAGTAGTCTGCTGGATACAGAAGCGCCAAAAGTAGTCTGCTGGATGCAGAAGCGCCAAAGGTCTTCTGCTGAATACAGAAGCGCCAAAGGTCTTCTGCTGGATGTAGAAGCGCACAAAGTCGTCTGCTGGATGCAAAAGCGCCAAACGTGATCTGCTGGATACAGAAGCGCCAAAAGTAGTCTGCTGGATGCAGAAGCGCCAAAGGTCTTCTGCTGAATACAGAAGCGCCAAAGGTCTTCTGCTGGATGTAGAAGCGCACAAAGTCGTCTGCTGGATGCAAAAGCGCCAAACGTGGTCTGCTGGATACAGAAGCGCCAAAAGTAGTCTGCTGGATGCAGAAGCGCCAAAGGTCTTCTGCTGGATGTAGAAGCGCCCAAAGTCGTCTGCTGGATGCAAAAGCGCCAAACGTAGTCTGCTGGATACAGAAGCGCCAAAAGTAGTCTGCTGCATGCAGAAGCGCCAAAAGTAATCTGCTAGATGCAGAAGCGCCAAACGTTGTCTGCTAGATGCAAAAACGCCAAACGTCTTCTGCTGGATGCAGAAGCGCCAAACGTTGTCTGCTGGATGCAAAAGCGCCAAACATTGTCTGCTGGATGAAGAAGCGCTAAAAGCTGTCTGCTGGATGCAGAAGTGCCAAACAATTCTGTAAAAGCGCCAAACGTTGTCTGCTGGATGTAGAAGTACCAAATGTAGACTGCTTGATGCAGAATCGCCAAAGGTCGTCTGCTGGATGCAGAAGGGCGAAAAGCTGTCTTCTGGATGCAGAAGTGCCAAACATCTTCTGCTTGAGGTAGAAGCGCTAAAAGTCGTCTGCTGTATGCAAAAAGGTGAAAAGCTGTCTGCTGGATGCAAAAGTGCCAAACATCTTCTGCTGGATGCAGAAGTGCCAAACGTCTTCTGCTGGATGCAGAAGCACCAAAAGTAGTCTGCTGGGTGCAGAAGCGCAAAGAAGAAGCCTGCATGTACTTCACATTATCCGGTAGGGGACGCAAGATAAGTCAACTAACGTATTCCCCTCTCGGTTAGTCACCCAGGAATTATCAATAAAAACGGTATACTGTTTGTCCCCGATTAGTTCTTGAAGGTGTTTAAAGCTGGCGCATTTACCACAGTTTATTTCATGCATTGATAATTCCTGAAGAGAAGAAGTTCTTGCGGATGAATTTCTTGCACACATTTGTTATATAACTTCAATGCATGACCACGAGTAGGATTTTTATCTATTAAGACAAAGAAGTTACTAATTTGAGGAGAATAGTTTAGATTCAGATCAGAAAGCGCATCCGCAAGTCAAATAACTTCTATAGAGAAGTAGCCTTTTGATTTCATAGCATGAATTCGCAGACCGGTCTGTTTTCAACACGTGTTATTGTTAAGTTAACTCTTTCTCTGCCAAAGGCAATTAAAGGCTGTTGCAAACATCGCGGACCCAGGTTAGACAGCTCTTGCAAAGCTATCTCTCCTGAAATAATCTGCATTGTTTGCTATTAAGAAATTAAATTTTGCCAAATTTCCTGTAGGACGCAAAATGAAGTGGTCCAATTTTCAACATAGAAGAGTCGACCTTGTGAAATTCGGCAGTACTTTTTTCATCAAGTATAATTATTACGTAACAATTGGTTTTCACAGAGCTCCGCTAATCTAATTAGAGAAATGGTTTCGGGAGATTGCAGAATGTCAACACTCATATTAAGGCATTCGGGTTCATGAACTATTTACAGTACCTAAAGATATAATGGAAATTACCCGTTCTAATTGAGCCAGTCATTGGGGGGAAAAGTAAATACTTGGTTTTTGTGAACAGTCTAAATCGAGATCGTTATGAACGCGTTTTTCCTTTTGCCACAATGTTTTCAGCCCTTATGAATTAAAACACTTTCATATATATGTTTATAGATACATGTAGATGTTTTCCATAGTTTTGCTTAGGTGCGTTCAACTTTGTCTGTTGTAGATTTGTTTATATGTTTAAAAGGGTTAAATTGAATAGCATAGCATCGTGGACAGAGCGTCCGTGCCTGCGCGTTTGATCCCCGGTCGGGTCATACCAAATACTTTAAAAATGGTAGATATGGCTGTCCGGCTTAGCGCTAAGCGTTGCGGGGTTACAATTACGTCGGACTGGCTGGTGTCTGGATAAACGTAAAAGTAGTACTGGTAACTTACCCAGGAAACGCCGATATATATAACTGAAACATTGTTAAAAGCGGCGTAAAATACCAAACCATCAATCATATGAAGATTGGAGATCAAAGGTCTTGAAGCAGTCCCTTAAAGCACAAGTGTAACAGAACGGCGTACGATACTTCATTTGTGTTAACGAGTACATCCGAGGTCATCCGACTGGTTTTCAGAACGGCCGTCAGTCCTCCCGGCTGTCCGTCTTTCTGTCCTTCCTTCCGTGTATCCTTCTGCCTTTCTGACCGTCCGTATGTCTTTACATGTTTTTGCAATGTCGAACCACGATAGCTCAGACAGGATCTACGAGAAGCCTATCTACCCAATAGAGTTTCGAACCACGGATTGGTCATTCCTTTTTCCTATAATTGATAAAGTTCATTGTGACTAACGTCATTTGTTTCGAGCAAAGACGCTAAATAGTCTATGTGGGGAGGTGGCCAGTTGCCTGAAAGCGTGTTGTGTGTAGTACCGGTTCGAGAAAGCCATGGAAAACACGTTAGATGAAATTACTGCCTTAATATCACCAAAATCGCCAAAAAGTCCTTACACTTTTAAATCAATCAACCAACCAATCAATTAAGCAATCAATCAATCAATGCATCCATCAAGCAAGCAAGCAAGCAAGCAAGCAAGCAAGCAAGCAAGAAATTTATCAATCAAGAAATCAATCAATACATTAAGCAATTGTTTTTGCAAAGCATTTCGATTTAGCACTTCTACTTCGTATGTTCTTTGCAGTTGTATTGGTCTATTGGATCATGTTTTCGGATACCAGCACAGTAACAGTTTACCGTTAACTCAGAATATGAAACGCCTTTACTGTCTTATGATGTTGGTTTGTATTATACGCTGTACATTTTCATCTATACGAGGTACATAATTCATTTGGCATGGTACTGATAGTGACTCTGAGTGGGTAGGTGATGGTGACTGTGATTGATAGTGATTGAGTGATGGTGGCTTTGTTTGATGGTGAATCCGAGTGTGTGAGTGATGGTTGCTTTGTTTGATGGTGACTCCGAGTGTGTGATGTTGTGATTGATGGTGACTCCGAATGGGTGATGTTGGCTGTGATTGATGGTGACTCCGAGTGTGTGATGTTGGCTGTGATTGATAGTGATTGATGGTGACTCCGAATGGGTAGGTGATGTTGGCTGTGATTGATAGTGATTGATGGTGACTCCGAATGGGTGGGTGGCTGTGATTGAAAGTGACTCCGAGTGTGTGAGTGATGGTGACTCCGAGTGTGTGATGTTGGCTTTGATTGATGGTGACTCTGAGTGGGTAGGTGATGGTGGCTGTGATTGATAGTGATTGATGGTGACTCCGAGTGTGTGATGTTGGCTGTGATTGATGGTGACTCCGAATGGGTAGGTGATGGTGGTTGTGATTGATGGGGACCCCGAATGGGTGGGTCGGTGATGGTGACTGAGAATGAAGTGGAGTTGGGTTAGACACCGTGACTGAGGTTGAATGAGCTGCTAGAGTTGTAAGAGGAATGATTAATTCAAAGCGTAATGTTTTCAACACCATTTAAACTGTCAATTATAGACAGAATTTTACATTTCCCTTAAATATCGTCTGCAGCGGATTTATGCACCCGATAAGAACAAATAAATCAGAAACAGGAGTTATTCTATGCTTTCTTATAAAGTTCGGCCATTGTATCAGTACGAGGCGCCGTTTTACTATTTTTCAGTATTTTTTGATATCAGAAAATAGATTATTTGATATCAGAAAATAGATTATTTGATATCAGAAAATAGATTATTTGATATCAGAAAATAGATTATTTGATATCAGAAAATGGATTTCTTGACATCAAAAAATGAAAATCATCTGATAAGGAAAAATAGAGCATATTTCTTGATATTTTTTTATTCTCTCTTTGTACCCCGAGCCACTGTAGCGACGCGGGCTGTCAATCCAGGGGTTATGAGTTCGAATCCCAGCTCGGCCAACATTCTTTCCGACGTTTGACAAAAGTCACTGTGACCTGCGTCATTCGTCTTTCACCAATGGGCTGTTTAACAATATATGTGGAAAAGCAGACAGTTGATTGGGAAGATTTTTGTGTGGAGTACTTGTCCGGGAAAACAAGGAAACGCATGAGTAGCAGAACTGGTTGCCGTGATATGACTGAGAAATTGTTGAAAACGGCGTTAAACCCCAATCAATCAACCCTATTGGCTAACACGGATGTGCGGGCTGATTTGAATCGACACTAGTCGCCAATGCAAAAGAAAACGCCCTTCGCAGAGCACCGATCATTCATAATGTGTTTAGAAGGTTTAACATGACTACGCCAAATACATCCGCAGCCATCATGATCTGCCAAATAGTCCCTACCATAATGTTTGCGTAAAAATTATCGTATACATTCACATTCTTTAAAAGAAATCATGAGCATTTTAGTCTAATGATGTAGATATTCGGTTAGTGGGAAAGGGTTAAACAATTGTCGTGATCAAAACGATATTTTGCCCGGAGCAGACGGTATTTAATTGAACAATACAAACGAAGGGAATAGGAAGGAAATCCCAATATACGGAATTAAGACTCTTGTTTTGCGACATTTTCTTCAACCATCTTGAAATTTATTAGTCGCCGGGCAGGAGCCCGCGACTTCTATTTTTAATAGGTTTACTAAATCACATGGGAGGGGCGATTATTATTAGAAAGAAACACATTTAGATGTCTTGAACATATTACAATTGTGTTTGTTTAAAAACACTAAGTAATGACACATGTAAAATGAAATAAATATTCCGATGTTTTAGATATTTTCAGTTTCTTTATTTTGACTCGCATTTATGTTTTTTTGTTTTATTTACGAAGACAAAACAGTCCCTATTAGCTAGACTGCTATACTTTATTTTACACTATATACTACATGTAATCAAAAGTCGATAACTACAAACCTTTACGTCGCAGTCTAATGTGTTTACTTACGCGCACCTGCGTGACTCGCGAATAACAACTGCGTAGATCAATCTCCTTTGCAGAGAGCCGCTCTTTACACTCACTTACAAATAGTAAATTATAGGTGATTTAAAATGTTTATTAGGTTCGAAACAAATGAAGAAAAGAACA
The DNA here is from genome assembly GCA_031761405.1 of Serripes groenlandicus. Lineage (NCBI taxonomy): Eukaryota > Metazoa > Mollusca > Bivalvia > Cardiida > Cardiidae > Serripes > Serripes groenlandicus. The sequence continues at coordinate 18,562,238 of JASEVX010000016.1, forward strand.
AACCGAGATAAAACTGGTTTTAATGGAAAAATGACTTTGAACGAACACTCTCTGCCTATAAAGAGAGTTTCAAGAACGACACCTCTGCGAATAACAAAGAATCGGGTCTTTCGTACAAAATTATTTCGTCATTGACAATGTTAAATGTGTCATTTAATTCCCTAAAGGCATATTGCTTTCGATCTGCATATTGTTATGCATCATTGACACAAGGGCGCTCATCATAATATAATTTTAAAACATGAGTAGTTTGTTGTTTTCATTATAAAAAAGGAAGGAAAGAATTAAAATAAATTAACATGTTGTAGGGCTAAGTTTATGTTCGAAATTAAGTTTAAATTATACAACAATTTCAATGAGATTTAACTGTTTAGTTGATATTATATTTCGAAGGTGGTCTAATTTATAAATATTGGACTACATTTATGTTATATTTTTTATAGGGGAAAGTTTAATCATTTCCACATAGACTTAGCTCATTTGGTGGAAGACGAATGACGCATGTCGCATTGAATTTTGTCAATCCTCGGAAAGAAAGTTGGCCGAGCCGGGATTCGAACTCACAACCCCTTGATTGACAGCCCGCGTCGCTACCGACTGAGCTACCGGGGCTCGGCCCTTGCGTAAACAAACCAGTACTAGGCTAGGAAATGTGCACTCCACGGTTGACGCGTTTGCAGCAGAAATATTTTGAAAGTATTGTGACAAAATGGGTCATTGCTCATTTTGAGCATCGTTTTCTACTTTTGCTTCAATGTTTTTAATATCTATTCAATAAGTATACTTTCGTTTAGAGACAACATTGTGACAAAGGGAGAAAATGTTAACTTTGAGCATTATTTTTTACTTTTGCTCTAGATCTTTTGTGCAATTATTATACTTTCGTTTACCGAAAACATTGTGAAAAAGGGAGTAATTGCTCGAGTTCAGCATTGTTTTGTTTTTTTATCTTATATAAAAGTTTTTAATCTCTTTTCATCTATTATACATTCGTTTACCGAAAACGTTGTGACAAAGGGAGTAATTACTTGTGTTGAGCAATTTTTAATTATATTCCAAAGTTTTTAATCTTTTTTCAATGAGTATACTTTCGTTTACCGAAAACATTGAGACAAAGGTCGATATTAATCTGTCAATCTCTGTCAACCATCAATCACTCTCACAGTTCGCAAACTCATGGGACCTGGGAGAATCAACCCAGCTATGAGTTAGGACTGAAAACAGTGTGGAAACGATTTTCCCATAACCCCGTTCCCATATGCATACGCTCCTTATAAATGATCTATCGAAAACATTGTGATAAAAACAGCCATTGCTCATCATGTTTTCAAAGGTCGTTTTGATTGCGTTGTTGGTTGTTTTATGCCGTTTTCAACAGCATTTATGTTAAATATCCCTCACTGCTCACACACACACATGCTTCCTGGGTGAATCAACCAATATACGCGATAAGACTGAAAACAGTGTGGTATAAGGAGTCATTGCTCATCATGTTTTCAAAGGTCGTTTTGAGTGCACTGTACGGAGTTGTAGGTCGTTTTCAACAGCATTTATGTCCAATCACTCTCACAGTTCACAAACGCATGGGACCTGGGAGAATCAACCCAGCTATGCGTTAGGACTGAAAACAGTGTGGAAAGATGTGCCATTGCTAATCATGCTTTCAAACGTCGTGTTGTTTGTATTGTTGGGTGTTTTACGCCGGTTTCAACATCATATATGTCAAATCACCCGCACTGTTCACATACTCATGCGTCCTGGGTAATTCAATCCAGCTACTCAATAGTACTGAACACACTGTGACAAAGGTCGCAATTGCCCGCCCTGCTTTCAGAGGTCGTTTTGTTTGTATTGTTGGGTGTTTTAGGCCGTTTTCCACATCATTCCAATCATACTACCCCGTCAGTTCACACACTCGTGATCCCTGGGTGAATCAACTCAGCTATGCAATAGACCTGAACACATTGTAGCAAGAGAAGCAATTGCCCGCCATGCTTTAAAATGTCGTTTTGTTTGCACATACTCATGTTTTTTGAGTGATTCTACCCAGCTAGGCAATAGGACTGAAAACAGTGTGGTAAGAGGAGCCATTGATCAGCATGTCTTCAAAGGTCGTTTTGATTGCGTTGTTGGGTGTTTTACGCCGTTTTCAACATCATATATGTCAAATCGCACGCACTGTTCACATACTCATGCGTCCTGGTGATTCAAACCAGCTATGCGTTAGGACTCAAAACAGTGTGGAAAGAGGAGCCATTGCTAATCATGATTTCAAAGGTCGTTTAGTTTGTATTGTTGGGTGTTTTACGCCGGTTTTCAACATCATATATGTCAAATCACACGCACTGTTCACATACTCATGCGTCCTGGGTGATTCAACATCAGCTACTCAATAGTACTGAACACACTGTAACAAAGGTAGCAATTGCCCGCCCTGCTTTCAGAGGTCGTTTTGTTTGTATTGTTGGGTGTTTTAGGCCGATTTCCACATCATTCAAGTCATACCACCCCGTCGGTTCACACAATCGTGATCCCTGGGTGAATCAACCCAGCTATGCAATAGATCTGAACACATTGTGGCAAGAGAAGCAATTGCCCGCCATGCTTTACAATGTCGTTTTGTCTACACATACTCATGTTTTTTGAGGGATTCTACCCAGCTAGGCAATAGGACTGAAAACAGTGTGGTAAGAAGAGCCATTGCTCAGCATGTCTTCAAAGGTCGTTTCAATTGCGTTGTTGGGTGTTTTACGCCGTTTTCAACATCATATATGTCAAATCGCACGCACTGTTCACATACTCATGCGTCCTAGGTGATTCAAACCAGCTATGCGTTAGGACTGAAAATAGTGTGGAAAGAGGAGCTATTGCTAATCATGATTTCAAAGGTCGTTTTGTGTGTATTGTTGGGTATTTTATGCCGGTTTTCAACATCATATATGTCAAATCACACGCACTGTTCACATACTCATGCGTCCTGGGTGATTCAACCCAGCTACTCAATAGTACTGAACACACTGTAACAAAGGGAGCAATTGCCCGCCCTGCTTTCAGAGGTCGTTTTGTTTGTATTGTTGAGTGTTTTAGGCTGATTTCCACATCATTCAAGTCATACCACCCCGTCGGTTCACACAATCGTGATCCCTGGGTGAATCAACCCAGCTATGCAATAGATCTGAACACATTGTGGCAAGAGAAGCAATCGCCCGCCATGCTTTAAAATGTCGTTTTGTTTGCATTGTATGGGTTTTGATCTTGGAAGCGAGTTGTTGCATGACTAAATAAGTGTGGGAAGTGGCATAAAATATATGCATGTGGGAAAGGGTTAGTATCTGTTTACGGGTCTTCGCACCTCTGCAGGCCAAATCCCTTTCGGCGGTACAGTGAACGATTTTCCCATAACCCCGTTCCCACATGCATACACTCCTTATAAATGAACTATCGAAAACATTGTGATAAAAACAGCCATTGCTCATCATGTTTTCAAAGGTCGTTTTGATTGCGTTGTTGGTTGTTTTAGGCCGTTTTCAACAGCATTTATGTTAAATATCCCTCACTGCTCACACAAACACTTGCTTCCTGGGTGAATCAACCAATATACGCGATAAGACTGAAAACAGTGTGGTATAAGGAGCCATTGCTCATCATGTTTTCAAAGGTCGTTTTGAGTGCACCGTACGGAGATTTAGGTCGTTTTCAACAGCATTTATGTCCAATCACTCTCACAGTTCACAAACGCATGGGACCTGGGAGAATCAACCCAGCTATGCGTTAGGACTGAAAACAGTGTGGAAAGATGTGCCATTGCTGATCATGCTTTCAAATGTCGTTTTGTTTGTATTGTTGGGTGTTTTACGCCGGTTTCAACATCATATATGTCAAATCTCCCGCACTGTTCACATTCTCATCCGTCCTGGGTAATTCAATCCAGCTACTCAATAGTACTGAACACACTGTGACAAAGGGAGCAATTGCCCGCCCTGCTTTCAGAGGTCGTTTTGTTTGTATTGTTGGGTGTTTTAGGCCGTTTTCTACATCATTCCAGTCATACCACCCCGTCAGTTCACACACTCGTGATCCCTGGGTGAATCAACCTATCTATGCAATAGACCTGAACACATTGTGGCAAGAGAAGCAATTTCCCGCAATGCTTTAAAATGTCGTTTTGTTTGCACATACTCATGTTTTTTTAGGGATTCTACCCAGCTAGGCAATAGGACTGAAAACAGTGTGGTAAGAAGAACCATTGCTCAGCATGTCTTCAAATGTCGTTTTGATTGCGTTGTTGGGTGTTTTACGCCGTTTTCAACATCATATATGTCAAATCGCACGCACTGTTCACATACTCATGCGTCCTGGGTGATTCAAACCAGCTATGCGTTAGGACTGAAAACAGTGTGGAAAGAGGAGCCATTGCTAATCATGATTTCAAAGGTCGTTGTGTGTGTAATGTTGGGTGTTTTACGCCGGTGTTCAACATCACCCAGCTACTCAATAGTACTGAACACACTGTAACAAAGGGAGCAATTGCCCGCCCTGCTTTCAGAGGTCGTTTTGTTTGTATTGTTGAGTGTTTTAGGCCGATTTCCACATCATTCAAGTCATACCACCCCGTCGGTTCACACAATCGTGATCCCTGGGTGAATCAACCCAGCTATGCAATAGATCTGAACACGTTGTGGCAAGAGAAGCAATTGCCCGCCATGCTTTAAAATGTCGTTTTGTTTGCATTGTATGGGTTTTGATCTTGGAAGCGAGTTGTTGCATGACTAAATAAGTGTGGGAAGTGGCATAAAATATATGCATGTGGGAAAGGGTTAGTATCTGTTCACGGGTCTTCGCACCTATGCAGGCCAAATCGCTTTCGGCGGTACAGTGAACGATTTTCCCATAACCCCGTTCGCACATGCATACACTCCTTATAAATGAACTATCGAAAACATTGTGATAAAAACAGCCATTGCTCATCATGTTTTCAAAGGTCGTTTTGATTGCGTTGTTGGTTGTTTTAGGCCGTTTTCAACAGCATTTATGTTAAATATCCCTCACTGCTCACACAAACACATGCTTCCTGGGTGAATCAACCAATATACGCGATAAGACTGAAAACAGTGTGGTATAAGGAGCCATTGCTCATCATGTTTTCAAAGGTCGTTTTGAGTGCACCGTACGGAGATTTAGGTCGTTTTCAACAGCATTTATGTCCAATCACTCTCACAGTTCACAAACGCATGGGACCTGGGAGAATCAACCCAGCTATGCGTTAGGACTGAAAACAGTGTGGAAAGATGTGCCATTGCTGATCATGCTTTCAAATGTCGTTTTGTTTGTATATTTGGGTGTTTTACGCCGGTTTCAACATCATATATGTCAAATCTCCCGCACTGTTCACATTCTCATGCGTCCTGGGTAATTCAATCCAGCTACTCAATAGTACTGAACACACTGTGACAAAGGGAGCAATTTCCCGCCCTGCTTTCAGAGGTCGTTTTGTTTGTATTGTTGGGTGTTTTAGGCCGTTTTCTACATCATTCCAGTCATACCACCCCGTCAGTTCACACACTCGTGATCCCTGGGTGAATCAACCTATCTATGCAATAGACCTGAAAACATTGTGGCAAGAGAAGCAATTGCCCGCCATGCTTTAAAATGTCGTTTTGTTTGCACATACTCATGTTTTTTTAGGGATTCTACCCAGCTAGGCAATAGGACTGAAAACAGTGTGGTAAGAAGAACCATTGCTCAGCATGTCTTCAAATGTCGTTTTGATTGCGTTGTTGGGTGTTTTACGCCGTTTTCAACATCATATATGTCAAATCGCACGCACTGTTCACATACTCATGCGTCCTGGGTGATTCAAACCAGCTATGCGTTAGGACTGAAAACAGTGTGGAAAGAGGAGCCATTGCTAATCATGATTTCAAAGGTCGTTGTGTGTGTATTGTTGGGTGTTTTACGCCGGTTTTCAACATCATATATGTCAAATCACACGCACTGTTCACATACTCATGCGTCCTGGGTGATTCAACCCAGCTACTCAATAGTACTGAACACACTGTAACAAAAGGGAGCATATGCCCGCCCTGCTTTCAGAGGTCGTTTTGTTTGTATTGTTGGGTGTTTTAGGCCGATTTCCAAATCATTCAAGTCATACCACCCCGTCGGTTCACACAATCGTGATCCCTGGGTGAATCAACCCAGCTATGCAATAGATCTTAACACAATGTGGCAAGAGAAGCAATTGCCCGCCATGCTTTAAAATGTCGTTTTGTTTGCATTGTATGGGTTTTGATCTTGGAAGCGAGTTGTTGCATGACTAAATAAGTGTGGGAAGTGGCATAAAATATATGCATGTGGGAAAGGGTTAGTATCTGTTCACGGGTCTTCGCACCTCTGCAGGCCAAATCCCTTTCGGCGGTACGGTGAACGATTTTCCCATAACCCCGTTCCCACATGCATAAACTCCTTATAAATGAACTATCGAAAACATTGTGATAAAAACAGCCATTGCTCATCATGTTTTCAAAGGTCGTTTTGATTGCGTTGTTGGTTGTTTTAGGCCGTTTTCAACAGCATTTATGTTAAATACCCCTCACTGCTCTCACTGTATTTCATGCCGATTTGAACGGAATTGAAATTCAGTTTCCATACTTGCAGAAGAGAAGAGGCAGGCTGCACTTGAGGAAAACAATTTCGATTTGAATGAATTACATAATGTTTCATATACTTTGATTTGAAAGAAAGAAGGGAGACAGACAGATATATATCTATATGTGTATGCATATATAAAAATATTTTTGTGTAATATACATATAGTTACTTTGATTGATATGACATGAACATAATTTGTACTCATTGTTTTGACGAAAAACTTCTCGATTAAGTCAAAAATAAAATTTGTGTTGTGATTTGTTCTGTTCTATATAGTTGGCAAAACTGCATTGGAATGCAATAAATCAAATTGATAGTAAACACAAAGCGTGAAATCAAAACAAATATTTACACATTATTGTATCACGCACAATCATATAACAACAGATATCGATTACCAAGACTGTCCAAAGAACGGTAAGTGGGTATTTATGAGGAACGCATGCTATTTATTCATTATCTCTCCTTGTGTACCCTCAAGTAGCCAATGTGATTCACATTCTCGTTCGGTGCTCTAGTCTGTCGTCTGTTTAAATACTACGTTCGTGTTTCGGTAATCTGCACATTGCCTGTGTAAAATAATAAACCACTTTAATTCAGATAATAATTTGGCAAGAAAGCAAATATGGGTGAGCTTAACATTTTCCCACATACAAGTAATCTGTCGCAGACAACTTTGAAAATATCTAGGCCAAAAGTTGGAAATTATCTATAAATGAAAGTTAAATTATTGTAAAGGATTAAAGGCACTGTGTCAAAAGGAGAACTTGCTCATCATGGAAATCAGAAATCACGTGCAATTTCTGAGTTTGCCAAACTGTTTTCGAAATTCTTGCGTTGCAGGGGCGACAGTAAGTGTCTGTATGTGGAATTAGGTTAATTTGACAATATTGTTAATTTACATCAAGGTACATATGAACGTGTACAGCATCGTGTCAGTTCCAAGTCTTTAAAGTAGTAATGCTGTTGCTAATTTAAGGTTCATGTTGTCTACGTTTAACTATCGTATAAAGTGACGCTCTGCAATTGTAACGTGTTATTTGTACTGTTGCTAAAGCATCAAAGGAAAAGAGTATTCCATTGCATCCAAAACTTTCTTTCTAGAACTCAAACACGAACCTATGGAGTCGTAATATGTTGTGTCCCTGCTAGAGTCTAAATCTTCGTAATTACTAGGGGATTCGGCAACTGGTTCGTCATTCCCCAATGCACGATTTCTAATAAAAAAAATAATATACATAATAACAAGAAAGATTTGATGCAAGGCATCAACAAGGTCGAAAATGTCCACTGCAATCATGCAAAGCACTTAAAGTATTGCAGTTGAGGAAACAGTAAATAACTGTGATGCATATAAGAACATCAGGGGTGGGTTCAAGTAGAATATTGCATTTTATTCTTTAAATAAGTGAATGTCTTTCATTGCATAAGCATAAAAGCATTTGATTGTGCATGACCATTCTTCAATCTGTGCTTGGTTGACTACACATACCAGCCAGCTTTTCATCAGCTATTGATCATAAACGGTTCTGAAATTGAGTTATCTTAACGTTCATAAGTCTAACTATATATATAGTGCTTTCATTACTAATTGACTAATTCCTGAACTTGTGTGATAGCGCATACACATCCAGGATGTTCGTCTTAGGTTACTGGAAGTTTTGTATTTGTCAATAAAACCACAAAATAAACGATTGAGATGTACATGCAATAACTCATCATTTAACTTCTTCCCTGTTAATAGCAACATTGATATATTTGCAGCGGTTTACTCACACAACATTAAGGAACAGGTTAATAGGCTGGAAACATGAGTTTTCTCCTTTTTTCGAAATAATTTTGACTTATATTTATATTTACAACAGCGAACCAACCTTGAAATGCCACATCAGCTGAACAATTTAGTCTCATTTAAATTGATGAATAATTTCAAACTTTACTTTGAACATAAACCGTAACATACTACTCGTCTTTATCATGTAAATGCATTATAATTCTGTCTTACCTGTTATACAACGAAATTAGCAAACTATTCATGTTTTAGATAAACTTTTAATTGGGATGAAGTGATTAATCAAGTTAGTGATGATAAACCAACATTATTACCTTCTCCTTAACACAAATAATGCAATAATAATGAGTGTTGCAATAACAACGCTATTGATAATGAGAACTTAGTCAAATAATAGATGGGTACAAAAAACATTATTACCTTCTTCTTAACACAAATCATGCAATAATAATTAGTGTTGCAATAACAACGCTACTGATAATGACAACGTTGTGATTTATCAAGTAAGTGATGATAAAAAAAACACTATTACCTTCTCCTTAACACAAATAAAGCAATCAGTATTATTGTTGTAGTAACAGCGCTGCTGATAATGGCAGCGATGATGACTGGTATCAACCAACTCGAAGTATCACGTGATTCCTCTTTTGGTATCATACTGGCATCTGAAAATAAAATAGATGATTATTCCACGGTGAATTTTCTATTTCTTAACTCTGGCTCACGCATTTCCTTTCATTGTTCATTGAACGAAAAAGAATGCATCTTGTTAATGCGTCATTTTCATAACTGTACAAATCCAGTTTAAGAGTTATAACACGTCTCTATGTAGTTAAGTATTATATGACTGGTGCTTGCCCTTCTCATAGGTCTTCTTCGGTTTCGTCGTGAACATAAGAAAATGTTCACGATGGAGTTGGTCTGTATTATGGACTGGTGCTTGCCCTTCTCAAAGGTCTTCTTCCGTACCGTCGTGAACATAAGAAAATGTTCACGATGGAGCTAGTCTGTATTAGATGACTGTTGCTTGCTCTCCTCATAGGTATTCTACCGTATCGTCGTAGCATGAGAAAATGTTCACGATGGAGCTAGTCTGTAGTATGGGCTGGTGCTTGCCCTTCTCACATGTCTTTTTCCGGTTCGTCATGAATATAGGGCAATGATCCCAATCGAGCTAGTCTGTCTTATGGTGCTTGACCTTCTTTCGTATGGTCATGAACATAGGACAATGTTCACACTCGAGCAAGTCTATATTAGATGACTGGTGCTTGCCTTTCTAACAGGTCTTCCTCCGTATCGTCGTGAACATAGAACAATGTTCACCGTGGATCTAGTCCGTAAAATGGTGCTTGCCCTTCTCACATGTCTTCTTCCGTATCGTCGTGAACATAGGATAGTGTTCATAATGGAGCATGTCTGTATTAGATGACTGGTGCATGACCTTCTCACATGTCTTCTTCCGTATCGTCTTGAGCATAGGACAATGTTCACATTGAAGCAAGTCTGTATCAAATGACTGTTGATTGACCCTCTAACAGGTTTGCTTCCGTTTCGTCGTGAACTTAGGAAATTGTTCACAATGGAGCTAGTCTGTATTAGATGAGTGGTGCTTTACCTTCTCACATGTCTTCTTCCGCATACTCACTGGTCTCGACGGTTTTTATAACATGTCATCACACTGGAATTCGATACTGGTTCATAGGTTAAACTTAAATATTTTACATCGATAGCGAAACAAGCATATAGCTCAGATTAATCACACTGGATGTCTCGTTGAATGCTTTCTGGAGACTAAACCAGTACTCGCGCGGTTTGTTTGGAAACATCCAAAAGTCAGGACCCGCTCATCACGGGAATCGAACCAGGGACGTTTGATACGAGAGGCCGACGCTCTACCTCTGCACCACTGTCTACCTGTTCATGGTTGTCAACGTGAGATAACCTTTGACAAGGCATTTTTTCAAGCTTCGCATTAATTGGAATACCATGGGATCATGAATAAGTGATATGTCGTCCCGATAAAAATAAGAAAATGTTGAAAATGACATTAAACACCAATAAAACATGCTATGCTTACATGAAATACACATTGGCTCTTTATAACCATTTTCGCATCCCATATCACATTCGCCGTTGGTGATATTACATGCACTGCCATTCACACATTTCCCACTGCAATTCATCGCACAGTTCTGTCCAAAATATCCCGGATCGCATTCTAGAAAGATTTCGAAGACAAATCAAAACAAGTATTTACTTATAGCGTGAGTGTCGATTGTAAAAAAACCACGCCATTTACAAAATTATCACAACAGGTCATCAAACATTCTTATCCAAAATACACCGGCGCGCATTCTTAGTGCCAAATCCATAATGTTAAATTGATAGACCTTAATGTATTTGCAACCAATTTAGATCCAGATCAGGATGTACTTCCTTGCAGTTTAATCTGGCTCGTCCCCCCTTCACAAATACGTCAAAATAAGTTTCAAGAAACTGAATAAACGCCGTGTCCATTGAGCTCTGATATATTATATGCATAGACAAATGTTTGTTTACAAGTTTACAAGAGCATCGTTCATATGTTCTCCTATAACGGATGCTATTATAAACAGGACATGTCAACAAGACCGCGTGCTAATTTGACCACGTGTATAGGCATAATAATCTAAACTTTAAAAAAATGGTCGCAGAAGTCATATAATGCATCTAGAACAATGTATATGTTTCATTCATATGCCAAAGATCGGTCGCAGAAGTCATATAATGCATCTAGTGCAATGTATATGTTTCATTCATATGCCAAAGATCGGTCGCAGAAGTCATATAATGCATCTAGTGCAATGTATATGTTTCATTCATATGCCAAAAATTGGTCGCAGATGTCATAACATGCCTCTAGTATATGTTTCAATTATGCCAACAATTGGTAGCAGAAGTCACATAATGCCTCTGGTATACGTTTCAATTATATGCCAACAATTGTTCGCAGAAGTCACATAATGCCTCTAGTATATGTTTCAATAATATGTTTCAATAATATGCCAAAATTGGTCGCAGAAGTCATATAATGCCTCTATTATATGTTTCAATTATATGCCTAAATTTGGTCGCAGAAGTCATATAATGCCTCTAGTAAATGTTTCAATTATATGCCACCAATTGGACCAGAGGAGTAATATGTATGTAATTGAACAAAAAGTATTACCGCATCTGTTTAATAAACTAAAGATCAGAGGCATGGGCTATAGTAGGGGTGCTTGCATTTGTCTTTTAAACATTAATACACTGCAAGTCAGAGTCATGGGCTATAGTAAGGGTGCTTGCATTTGTCTTTTAAACATTAATACACTGCAAGTCAGAGTCATGGGCTATAGTAGGGGTGCTTGCATTTGTCTTTTAAACATTAATACACTGCAAGTCAGAGTCATGGGCTATAGTAAGGGTGCTTGCATTTGTCTTTTAAACATTAATACACTGCAAGTCAGAGTCATGGGCTATAGTAAGAGTGCTTGCAATTGTTTTTAAACATTAATACAATGCAAGTTAGAGTCATGGACTATAGTCAGAGTGCTTGCAATTGTTTTTAAACATTAATACACTGCAAGTCAGAGTCATGGGCTATATTAAGGGTGCTTGCATTTGTCTTTTAAACATTAATACACTGCAAGTCAGAGTCATGGACTATATTAAGGGTGCTTGCATTTGTCTTTGAAACATTAATACACTGCAAGTCAGAGTCATGGGCTATATTAAGGGTGCTTGCATTTGTCTTTGAAACATTAATACACTGCAAGTCAGAGTCATGGACTATAGTAAGGGTGCTTGAAATTGTCTTTTAAACATTAATACACTGCAAGTCAGAGTCATGGACTATAGTAAGGGTGCTTGAAATTATCTTCTAAACATTAATACACTGCAAGTCAGAGGCATGGACTATAGTAAGGGTGCTTGAAATTATCTTTTAATAATGAATACACTGCAAGTCAAAAACATGGGCTATAGTAAGGGTGCTTGAAATTATCTTTTAAACATTATTAGACTGCAACTCAGATTCATGGACTATAGTAGGGGTGCTCGCATTTGTCTTGTTAACATAAATACATTGCAAGTCTAAAGTAAGGGTGCTTGTAATTATCTTTTAAACACTAATACACTAAAAGCCAAAGACATGGGCTATAGTCAGGGTGTTTGCAATTATCTTTTAAACTGTAATACACTTGCTATGTTATTGAACACAAAGTCTTACCGGATCTTTTTAATACATTGCATGTCAGAGACATGGGCTTTAGTAAGGGTGTTTGCAACAGTCTTTACACTTTAATACAGTTGCTATGTTATTGAACACAAAGTCTAACCGCATGTGTTCAAGACATTGCAAGTCAGAGGCATGGGCTATAGTAACGGTGTTTTGCAATTGTCTTTTAAACTTTAATACAGTTGCTATGTAATTGAACACAAACTCTTACCGCATGTGTTCAAGACATTGCAAGTCAGAGTCATGGGCTATAGTAACGGTGCTTGCACTTATCTTTTAAACGTTAATACACTCGCTATGTAATTGAACACACTGTCTTAACTTACTGCAAGTCAGAGTCTATTGTTTTCGTATGCATATGTTTATTGTAAATATTTTGACGATGAACCATATGTGTTCAAGTCATAGGATTAATGTTATGATCTGTTCTGTTCTCTCAGGCTTACTTTGTGGCAAATTTAAGCTTCAGTTTATAATCATGTGTTTGTGTTAAGTCAATGAACTTATTCTTTGACCCAGAGGATATGTCCTAGGTTTCAGTGAAATGCCATCATTCATAATAGAGATAATATTTTGCAATCCACTAGTTACCCAGAACATGTTATGCCGTTGTAAACATTCTGACTTCTGAAACCGCTTGTGTGAAGCATTTTTCATTAGTAGTATAAAGTCAGATCAGACAGTTTATCCAATCCGTCCGATCGGGCTAAAATATACGGTTGTCTGAACATTTTATTTCTGTATTTAACTAGAATTTGTCTCTTCCAAGTACAGATTCGGCATAAACTGGTTAACAAACAAGTTATATAGAGTGAACTAGGCTAGTGAGCTTATCCATTGGTCGTAATGGATGCTGAACTCCAGTTGGTGGTCACAATTTTGAAATGTTGAACATTCTGCAAATATTGCTAATAGCGACAATAAAGTAAGTAATAAGTATTTCAAAACTATTTTGGCACTAATAAACGTGTATATAATTTGGCTTACATGGTATATTTACCCAGTACAAATGAAGCATTTATAAACGATCAGTATTTATATATTTATCACTGGAAAGTAAAATTATTATTTTTATCTTATCCAAGAGTTATGATACTTATATGTCAAAACGTAGCTAATGACGCCAACAATGACGCCGATGCTATTCCCCTGAGACGGACTGCGCAGGCTGATCTGGGTCAATACATTACGTAGATGCCATATGTTGATTTTCTTGCGGGACAGCTCATATAGAGATATCAATGACCTTCAAACAGTAGATGCACAACAACTAGAAGAGCAGGTAACTAAGGAACATAAGGTATCAGAATTATTAAGGAACATAAGGTATCAGATGTAACTAAGATACATAAGGTTTCAGATGTAACTAATATGCATAAGGTATCAAATGTAACTAAGATACATGAGGTATCAGATGTAACTAAGATACATAAGGTATCAGTGGTTACTAATAAACATAAGGTATCAAAGGTAACTTATGAACATAAGGTATCAGATGTAACTAAGATACATAAGGTATCAGATGTCAGATATCAGATATATACCAATTTCGATAAAAACTAAGACATTATCGATAATGTAAATGTCAAAGTTATCAACAACAAAAACGCTCGAAATATTTGATGTATTTTGTATTTTGTTAAGTATCAATATAGTTACCTAGGTTACATGACAGTTTAAGATACCCCGGCGCACACCCGGTGCAATAACCTGTGATATGATGACACGTTTCTCCGCCAGTGCATTCTCCACATTTTCGTGTACAGTTTTGTCCGAAATATCCCCCGTCGCAAACTAAAATGGTGGGGAAATTGCATGTTATTTACTCTTTATGCAATATTGAGTTTTATTGCAAACAATACAGATTCAGGGGAGTCAGCTCGTTACGATCAGTATGGTTTGCCTTTTAGTTATCCAAATATTCTGCGACTCTTATTACATGAGGAATGGAGACGACCGATTTGTAACATGGAATACTCTACTTTAAATAAATCGGCACTGAAAGAGTGAATTAACATAGTTAATACGAGTTTAATAACATATTGCGTGTCACAGTTCGTATAAGTTTTACGGGGTATTTGCGCCTATTTAATATGTGAGCGGAATCTAGAAATGTGGCGTCTAATTGATGTTCCGCTTTGGTTTGTTCCCCGAACGTCTCCTGTAATTAATCTGTACCTGGTCAAATAAGGGGATTAGGGGGCCTTTTAAAGGGTCAATAATAAGTGATCAATTTTATTAATGGGGACTTAACTGCATTTGTTGGCATTTAATTATAATTATGATATGTTAAATGTACATGATCAAATTTTGATTTCATAAAATGAATAGTATTTTTTTGTATGTACATGTATTACTCGTCAAGTGTGCATTTAACGACTTTTAAATGTTAGACCATTGACAAAAAGCCTTATCAATCTGATATTAGCATATTTTTAAAAAGGGCCATTGCATGTTTGTTATCAATATCAACAGTATATAATACATTTTGCCATATACAAAATAAATATATAATTTATCCTAAACAAGTCCCACTAAAACCCTTATAAATGGTAAGTCGAGTAGGCGTCCGGGGAACACTACCCCGCTTTGACATCATTTAATATGCATTGGCATTACACAAGTGTGTTATAGTTGCAGCTTTTGTTAGAAGAAGCAATAAGGAGGTATACATCACATGTGTACGTTGAATAATCGGGTGACTTTGTGTGGATGCGTTTGTCGTTACCAGTTTTGAGTAATAATGATTTAAATGTTGTTGTAACGTTCACCGGAGTTAAGCTATCGCAGGTCACTCATCCAGGCACTAACCGCGATGACCGTTGATTAACTTTAAGAATTGTCAACCACTATACTAACGTCGCTATATAACCCGGCTTCTATGGAGTCCATGTAATAGCTCTGTTATACTATTGCGTATCGTACTAGCGTATGCAAGCGTAAGAACAATAGTATGCATACGCTGACATACGATACGGGTACGTTATACATTGGTTGTATACGTTTCAAGCACGGTCGCATACGGCGAGGCAGATTTTTATTGTTAAGCATCTTTACAAATTGTGTGCGTATTCGTTTGTATGGTTTATATGCAAAGCAGACGCAAGGCATACCATGAAAACGCTCGAGTAACGCTAGAGATACGTTACTCATAGGTCGAGTACGCTGGTCATACGCTGACATGAAGGTGTATCGTACAGCTAGCGTGTTGCTGGCGCATGAGTAACGTATTTCTAACGTATGTCTGACGTATCTTCAAAGTATATAGACATCTTAGCGTACGCCTGACGATTGAGTAACGTATGAATAACGTACAACTAGCCTATGATTGGCGTATGACAAGCGTATCCCAAGCGTACTGCAAGCGTTTTAATAAAGTGTATATAGAGGATCCCATTTCTAAATATTCTATATGGGCATTTTATCACGTGATAGCGGTACACTAGACATGCGCAGTTCATACGCTACTTATTTGCTAGCCATACGCAGACTACGCTGGTATTACGCTGGAAATATGCTGGCGATACACTACTCATACGCTACTCATAGGTTCAATACGGTAAGTATACACACATTTCTGTATTTTCAAGGGCTTTTTGTGCGTATAAAAATTAATTTTAGAATTTTCATACGCAACTAATACGTTTCTCTCATACGCAATAGTGTGACAGGACCATTACATCACTTGGAACCATAGGGGTCCGGGGATGATGGTGATATCAAGCCCAAAATCCCACATCTGCCATCATTTGTAATTTGTACCGGAGTTAAGTCATCGCGGGTCACCCATCCAGGCACTAACCGTGATGACCGTTGCTTAACTTTAAGAAAATGTCAACCACTCTACCAACGTCGCTATAAAACCCTGCTTCCACACCAAAGCTGTAGAAGAGATATTTATACCTATACCCCGTTTCCGGTTATATTAGACGTATTGGTTCTATGCAGTTTTAAATATATTCGTACCGTTGTTGAATAAGGCATATGAAGGATATTATTCACATGTAAATGTACTCTATTCGGCCGTTCAATGGTCGTTCAATATGTACAGGCGTATGATTGACAATTGACAATGATTGACAAATTGTTCAGTCATAGGAATTAGAACATCTGCACACAATTGTTTTAAAGAAAAAATAGGATTGTAGACCATCGTAGCTAACGAGCTACAGTCTTTACAAGCGAAATCATTGAAAAGAAAAGTTAACATAAATATAACTGAAACTATATTCTTACTCTTACAATCCGCCATTTTGTAGCGCTTACCTTGGTTTCACCAATATTGTATTTATATTTTAATTTACATAAATATACATCTTCTTACAATTCATATCCGATATAAATATAGACAGAACTGAGCAGAAATCATTAAGGAAGCTCCCACCTGCTTACCTTCGTCGTATTGGGTTTATTTACCTTCATCACAGTTCTCCGTTTTATAACCTACGTCACATCCGGTTGGGCACACACCGGACTTCCTGTCACATGTCTCGTTGTTATAACACATGCCACACGCCATGTTACAGTTAAAGCCGAATGTACCGTCAATGCATTCTAAAATATAATTATTTTCCGGCATTTGTATTTTGTTATGATATTTGCCTGTAAGGAACTGACTACAGTTGAACCCGAAAGTGACGTCATTGCATTCTAAAATATAATTATTGACCAGCATTTGTATTCTTTTATGACATTTGTGTAAGTAATGGTAAAATGCATGTGAACTGGCCAGGATGATATAACTACAACTACGCTTAATTGCGCTCAATCAATAAAACGACAAAATAAATTGTATAATAAATATTTCAATTAACAAGCAGGACGAAAGAAATTGTTTATGTTACTGTGTTTAAGAATATACTCTGGAAACAGAAAGACGTTCCTAGATAAACACCGACATCATAACGCTCAAAGAAGAGCGGAACGCCTTGCTATTATTTAAATAATCAAACAAAACGTTGTACCTTTGCTGCACTAAACGACTGTAGAGCATATTTGCGACTCTTATCAAAAAGAAAACAAGAAGGTATTATCATGCATATTTTAATCATGGTCTAAATCGTTCTCTACTCAATTTATGCATGTATCAAAAACGACTCCGTTTGTTGGTAAGACCTTAGCAGACGCAAATAGTAGGTGTTATTAGTTGCAAGAGATATTTGAGATAAAGGATAACATTGATCGAATTACAAATGAAGAAAGGCTTACCTTGTTTACAATATGTACCATTGTAACCCGGATCACAGCCGTCCACGCATGTTCCAACTTGTATATCACAGGTTCTATTCGAATGACAGTTGCCACATGTTTCAGTACAGTCCTGACCGTATAGGCCATATGCACATGCTGAAATAACGAACAGTTTTAGATGTATTCGAAAATTGGAGAAAGTAGAGAATGTCGGGGAGAAACAAATTCAGCTTTTGTCAAAATGTTTTAAAGCATACAATATATGTACTCGATAAAGGAATGAAAACATGTAATCTGATATGGGATAATTTGCGTGTAATTACAATCGTTGCCTACTTTCAAAATGAGTTAAAATAAAACAAACTGACAAGGTTTTACAGACAGACATACTATATCCTAGCCAATCAAAATTAGAAAATACTATATTTTTGCGGCTTTCTTTACCATTGATTGTCTTTGTTGATGTAAATATTGATAATCTATCTCATATAGGGGAAATATATCTCCTTAAATAATGATTGACTTTATTATTTATTTGTTGAGATATTCTAGAAAGAAGGATTTTGAATATTTTCGTTTGAAATTAAATGCATTTCAATTGTATAACTACCATTTTGCCGGTCGCTAATATACAGTCCAACCTTTGTTTAAAGATCAACCATGGAATGTGAACAATCTGGTCTTTGATCAAAAGTGGTCTTTAATCACAGGAAGATTTATACAGAAAATGATTATTTGAATATATATAGATGATTGGCGTACTTTTCCCTGATGACATATTCTTTCGTTTCTTATTACATATTATGAGGAATAGTTCAATTAAAGTAAAATAAACGTGGCACAGTGAGAGCAATACAATGCTATACGGTCCCAACTTAACATTTACATGTTGTAAATAGAGATTTCTGTCAGGTATATGGTCCCAACTTAACATTTACATGTTGTAAATAGGGATTTCTGTCAGGTGTACGGTGCCAACTTAGCATTTACATATTGTAAATAAGGGTTTCTGTCATGTATACGGTGCCAACTTAACATTTACATGTTGTAAATAGGGGTTTCCGTCAGGTATACGGTTCCAACTTAACATTTACATGTTGTAAATAGCGGTTTCTGTCAGGTATACGGTCCCACCTTAACATTTGCATGTTGTAAATAGGGGTTTCTGTCAGATATACGGTCCCAACTTAACATTTACATGTTGTAAATAGGGGTTTCAGTCAGATATCCGTCTTCGCATTTGTATGACTTATTCATATCATTTTAATATTATAAATGTAGTGTAAATAGCAATCCAATGGTGATTAAATCATTTTCGTCTTTTATGATGCCCTCGCAACACATTCTGGCAATATATGAACTGCTTACTAAGTGATAGATTCTCTAAAACATGTATTGATGTTTGACAACTTACTCGCATTGCAGTAGTTCAACTGCTTATAAATGGGTATATTCTCTAAAGCGTGTAATGATTTTGACAACTTACTCGCATTGCAGTAGTTCAACTGCTTGTAAATGGGTATATTCTCTAAAGCGTGTAAAGACAACTTACTTTCTTTGCAGTATTCTGTCAGATAACCTAGATCACATCCACTACATAGTCCGTCAATATGATTGCATGTAAAGCCACCTGTACACTTTCCACATACCGACGAGCAGTTGTGTCCGTAAGATCCACCATCACAAGCTTAAATTAGGAAATGAAGATTAAACGATGACATAGGTAGATTGTCGGAGTCTAGTCTCAAAGGTCTCGGCTTCGAACCCCGTCATGAGCGGGTTCTGTCTTTGGAATGTATACCTCTAGTGCCCTTAATAAAATAAATATTTGTTGCATAGGATATAGAACTCTTTTCATAATGTATCAACAACGAATGCACCGTGTATACCAATGATGTGCAACTATTGTGAGGTGTTATAAAAATGATTACTTTATCTTACGTTCATCTCGGGCCATTCCTTTACACCAAGGAGATACAATCTGATCAAACCGATACAACATACAATAATACAACCCATCTGTTAAACAACACAGGGTGTGCTACAATGTCGTATAAATACAACCAAGGTAAGTCAGGTGCATATAATGTAAATAGCACAGGCAAATGTATAATAAGTGCAATTTGTGAAATAGGATATAACACTCCTTTCATAAGCTATCAACAACACATACATCACGTATACCCCTGAATGGACACCAACACAATATCATATCATTTAAAGCTGATTTCATGAGCTATCAACAACAAATACATCGTTTATACCGCTGAATGGCCACCAACACAATATGATAAAAATGTGAAACTCCTTTCATAAGCTATCAACAACAAATACATCATGTATACCGCTGAATGGCCACCAACATAATAGCATATCATGTAAAACTGATTTCATAAGCTATCAACAACAAATACATCATGTATACCGCTGAATGGCCACCAACACAATAGGATATACATGTAAAAACAGATTTCATGAGCTATAAACAACACATACATCGTGTATACCGCTGAATGGCCACCAATACAATAGCATAGCATGTAAAACTGATTGCATAAGCTATCAACAACAAATACACCATGTATACCGCTGAATTGCCACCAACATAATAGGATATACATGTAAAACAGATTTCAAAAGCAATAAACAACAAATACATCATGTATACCGCTGAATGGCCATCAACATAATAGCATATCATGTAAAACTGATTTCATAAGCTATCAACAACAAATACATCGCTTATACCGCTTAATGGCAACTAACACAATAGGATATACATGTACAACTGATTTCATGAGCTATCAACAACTAATACATCGCGTATACCGCTGAATGGCCACCAACACAATAGGATATACATGTAAAACTGATTTCATAAGCTATTAACAACAAATACATCGCTTAAACCGTTGAAAGGCCACAAACACAAAAGGATATACATGTAAAACTCCTTCCATGAGCTATCAACAACAAATACATCGCTTATACATGTTCCGCTCAATGGCCACCAACACAATAGGATATATATGTAAAAGTTATTTCATAAGCTATCACCAACAAATACATCACTTATACCGCTGAATGGCCACCAACATAGTAGGATATACATGTAAAACTGATTTCATGAGCTATCAACAACACCTACATCATGTACACCACTGAATGGCTACCAACACAATAGGATATAAATGTTAAACTGATTTCATAAGCTATCAACAACAACTACATCGCTTATACCACTGAATGGCCACTAACACAATAGCATATTATGTAAAACTGATTTCATGAGCCATCAACAAAAACTACATCGATTATACCACTGAATGGCAACCAACACAATAGGATATACATGTACAACTGATTTCATGAGCTATCAACAACAAATACATCACGTATACCACTGAATGGCCACCAACACAATATGATATAAATGTACAACTGATTACATGAGCTATCAACAACAACTACATCATTTACATCGCTGAATGGCCACCAACACAATAGGATATAAATGTACAACTGATTTCATAAGCTATCAACAACAACTACATCGCCCTATACCTCTGAATGGCCAAAACACAATAGGATATAAATGTACAACTGATTTCATAAGCCATCAACAACAAATACATCGCGTATACCGCTGAATGGCCACCAACACAATAGGATATATATGTAAAACCGATTTCATGAGCTATCAACAACAAATACATCACGTATACCACTGAATGGCCACCTACACAATAGGATATAAATGTTAAACTGATTTCATGAGCTATCAACAACAAATACATCACGTATACCACTGAATGGCCACCTACACAATAGGATATACATGTAAAACTGATTTCATGAGCTATCAACAACACATACATCATGTACACCACTGAATGGCCACCAACACTAGAATATAAATGTACAACTGATTTCATAAGCCATCAACAACAAATACATCACGTATACCGCTGAATGGCCACCAACACAATAGGATATATATGTAAAACTGATTTCATGAGCTATCAACAACAAATACATCACGTATACCACTGAATGGGTTTATTCTCGACTGTCCCACATTTTGATTTTTGGGCTAAAAATCGATGTAGGACTATCGGGAAAAAATACAGGTAAGGTGTCGGCTAATCCCTGCCCGGGGCGAAGATATCACTACAGTTCGGTTCATTTAAAATTCCACTATATTGGTAACCATTTTTTATAAAACAGTATGTTACGAATTTATCAGAAAAAAGCTCTTGTTTGGTCCTCTTTTTGATATAACATAGGAATAAGGAAAATATCAAATTATTTAGAAAAACATATTTTAATTCAAATTAGGTAATTGAACTATTGTTTATAATACATACATTCAAATAACAAATAACAAATTAAACACATCATATAATCACATCGTCTGATCTGGGTTTTCACTGTTTTCAATTTTGTTGAATATTTACTCAGTTTATAAATGGTTACATATGTAGACAATATGTTGCTCTGTCCGCATACTCAATTGCGCTAATGGACCCATCACGCAGGCGTTCCTTTAGGGATGCTAGTCGCGTGTCAATGTTTTTATATTTCCTTCTCTTGGTTGGTCTTTTACCTCCGGTAGCATACTGAACTACCTTGATACATGAAAATGATTCAACTTCCTGGATAGTTCTAAGGATGGAAAATATGTTCGGATGTGAATGCTGAACAGCTTTCTTCAACATGCTATGCCAGCCTTCTACATTGTTTGTCGTCCTTGGACCATGGGTATTGAAGTGATTCCAAATCTGTTTGTCGCTCTCAATCCAGTTCTCAGTTACATAGTCTGTGAATAATTCAACTGCTGCAGGAAGCTCTAAAGTAGCAATGTCAGTGAGTGCTTCGAACCACACGTCTTCAACTGAGTTGACTGGTACAAGTGGTAAAACTGCTGCTCGTCTGACCAGGCGGTGAATGTCTTCGTTTGTCCTGTAATCGTTGGCCAAGCCCGAAGACTGTACCTTCCGCCAGATACACTGTGTGTAGTGGAAGAAGCATGCCTTCACGTCCGTCGTCTGGAAGACTCGTAGAGCAGCTTTTCTTGGAGCGAGTTCGTGGTCCATGAACAGGATGTCGGGTTTCAACTCGAGTCCAAAACGGTTACATTCTCTATCCAGTGCATTAAACAGTCTCAGATAAGTTTCTTCCGACTTTCCTGGTAGGAAAGCAAACATCAGAGGATACATCTGTCCGTCTATAAAACAATGCCATGTGTATAACTGGTAGAACAGTCCCGGGCATGTGTAGAAGGTACCGTCAGCGTAGATTGTTCTGGCGTTGCATAGGTGCTCCAGATTTGTCTGCGTAGCGAACACGAGCATTCGGTTTTCTTCACCTTCGTCTATAAGCAGAAACTGCTCACCAGCTGACGTCTCTGTCCACTCCCCTTCCAGGCGTATGTCTTGTCTTCTTTTCGGAAGTACTGGTCTGTCTTTGCTTCGCTCACGATAAAGTTGAGACTTACATCCTTCAAAAGTCTGGATTCTTTTTACCAATTCAACAGATTGTTCATTCCAATCCCGATTTCTGAGAGCTGATACCTCTTCTTTGTAAATTGTTGGAATAGGCGTTGTTTCTTTTCGACACCGTTTTCGCATCTTCTGCATCACATCGTCTGTTTCTATATGGAAATTGTCAGGCTCGTGGATATGGTGAGCGTTATGTCTGACGAGAATACCTTCTCTGGTTGTTACTCGTGATGGACAGGCACGGTTAGAACATGTCCAGTACACCCTCTCTTCCCGTCGGCTCTTAATAACAAATTTGTGGCCATCAATAACCAGACTCATTCCGCCGCGCTGGTTCTTCACAAAATCTAGTCTTACTTGCGCGTTAGCCATGTTTTCAGTATGATGTAAAAACAATAATGATGCTTTTCCCCAAAATTTTCAATTCAAGAAATGCATCAACAGTTTGTTCATTTATAATTAAGAGCATATAATTATATAATTTTCTTTAATTTAATTGAATGTTTGTGCAAACAGTTTAGAAAGAAATGAAACAAAGGTGAAATTAATAAAGATCAAATATGAATTATAAGTGTGTTTTTTTGCAAACAAATGAAATTAATAAAGATCAAATAGTAAAGAAACCGCAATGAAACAAAGGTGAAAATACTGTGAAATTTACTATGTTTGTAGTGGAATAGGCATAAACTTAATTGAATGTTTGTGCAAACAGTAAAGAAACCGCAAATTTACTGTTTGTAGTGGAATAGGCATAATAACCAAACAGTAAAGAAACCGCAAATTTACTGTTTGTAGTGGAATAGGCATAATAACAGGACTGTATTCTCACCTTTCCCTTACCTCTCTTTACCGCTCGTTATCCCACCGCACTAAGGGTAAATAGTAAAATCAAAATGTGGGACAATCGAGAAGACACCCACTGAATGGCCACCTACACAATAGGATATACATGTAAAACTGATTTCATGAGCTATCAACAACACATACATCATGTACACCACTGAATGGCTACCATCACAATAGGATATAAATGTACAACTGATTACAAGAGCTATCAACAACAACTACATCGCTTATACCACTGAATGGCCACCAACACAATAGCATATCATGTAAAACTGATTTCATGAGCCATCAACAACAAATACATAGCTTAAACCACTGAATGGCCACGAACACAATAGGATGTACATGTACAACTGATTTCATGAGCTATTAACAACAAATACATCACGTATACCGCTTAATGGCCACCAACACAATAGGATATAATGTAAAGCTGATTTCATGAGCTATCAACAACAAATACATCGTTTATACCGCTGAATGGCCACCAACACAATAGGATATACATGTACAACATATTTCATTAGCTATCAACAACAAATACATGACGTATACCGCTGAATGGCCACCAACACAATAGCATATACATGTACAACTGATTTCATGAGCTATCAACAACAAATACATCACGTATACCACTGAATGACCACCAACACAATAGGATATAAATGTACAACTGATTTCATGAGCCATCAACCACAAATACATCGCGTATACCGCTGAATGGCCACCAACACAATAGGATATATATGTAAAACTGATTTCATAACCTACCAACAACAAATACATCGTTTAAACCGCTGAATGGCTAACAACACAATAGGACAACATGTACAACTGATTTCATAAGCTATCAACAACAAATACATCGTGTATACCGCTGAATGGCCACCAACACAATAGCATATAATGTAAAGCTGATTTCATGAGCTATCAACAACAAATACATCGTTTATACCGCTGAATGGCCACCAACACAATAGGATAAACATGTAAAACTCGGTTCATAAGCTATCAACAACAACTACATCGCTTATATCTCTGTATGACTACCAACACAATAGCATATAATGTAAAGCTGATTTCATAAGCTATCAACAACAAATACATCATTTATACCGCTGAATGGCCACCAACACAATAGGATATACATGTAAAACTCCTTTCATAAGCTTTTACCAACAAATACATCGCTTATACCGCTGAATGGCCACCAACACAATAGCATGTCATGTACAACTGATTTCATGAGCTATCAACAACAAATACATCGTTATACAGCTGAATGGCCACCAACACAAGAGGATATAAATGTACAACTGATTTCATAAGCTATCAACAACAACTACATCGCTTATACCACTGAATGGCCACCAACACAATAGCATATAATGTAGAACTGATTTCATGAGCTATCAACAACAAATACATCGTTTATACCGCTGAATGGCCACCAACACAATAGGATAAACATGTAAAACTCCGATCATAAACTATCAACAACAACTACATCGCTTATATCTCTGAATGACAACCAACACAATAGCATATAATGTAAAGCTGATTTCATAAGCTATCAACAACAAATACATCGTTTATACCGCTGAATGGCCACCAACACACTAGGATATACATATAAAACGCCTTTCGTGAGCTATCAACAACAAATACATCGCATATACCGCTGAACGGCCACCTTTGTGCATTGCATGATTTGGATAAGAATACATTACTATAGCTTACGTTCATCAGAGTACAGGCGAATCTGTTATACTCAAAAATGCAATATAGTCTAAATTTTACTAAATAATTACTTACTATAAGGACAATCAACAATCCATCAGTTATACCTCATAGATTGTGCTTCATTGTGGTTTAAATGCAACACAACTTAGTAAGCAACACATACTTTAAACAGCACAGGCAAACGTACAATTTGTGTTATTTGTTGAATAGGATATAAAACTCCTTTCATAATTTATCAATACCAATAGCACCCTTAGCATCGCTGGTGTATCGTTTTTGTTTTGTTAGAATACAATAAAAATACATTAATAAATTTAAGCTTACGTTCATCACAGGCGAATCCTCTATATCCAGCACTGCAGTGTCCTTGGCATTCACCAGTTGCCTTGTTACATGGACCTACCTTACAGTAACATCTCCCGGTACACTGCAAGCCATACCGACCGTCCAGACATTCTGTGTGTAGAATAGATGTGAATTTTATGCATCATGTTTCGGGAGAGAACTGGACATATGATAATCTGCGGTTTCGGTTAAAATTGTTTTGCATTGGAAATGTGTTAGATAAATGGAACTGAGAATAACACGTTAGGAATAATGCAATAATATGTCTGATGCAAACGGTGATTTATATTTGCGGTATTTAATGTTGGTGGAATCGATGCCTTTCCGCCAATATAGCAAAAATAAAAACAAAACAGAAAAATAAGCACTAATACAGTACATGCTTGGTTATTGCTTGGAGCATTATGACTGTGTCGTATTTGTTGCGGGCATGTTATCACGGAAGTTGTTGAGACATCTAATCCACTATCACATTTTGCATAAATTGTTTAAACACTATGTTAATAGAATCTCTTTAGTCATGCTGTCAACACACGTGTATACATAATTATAATACACATTGTTCATGTAAGTTACCAGATAATGCTGATTTCCGCTATTGCATCAGAACTTTATGCGGACAAATATTATGACATGATGTTATTATATTGACAAATGTTAAAAACTTAAAACCAGATTAGGCAGATTTCCGCTATTTCATCAGAATTGTATCTGGACAAAATTATACACTTTTAACAAACACCATATTCTGACATTAAGTGATTATATTGACACAGACTGAGCACTTAATAAACTAATACCAGATAATGCAGTGTTGCATTAGTTCACCAGAATGGTATGTGGACAAAGAATATACCTTTTTAACAAAAATCATTGTCTGACATTAAGTGGTTACACGCTTATGAAACCAAACCATAACACACACACATACCTTCCTTACAAGATTAACCTGTATTACCGGGGTTACATGCTTATGAAACCAATACCATGACACGTATGTATACCTTCCTTACAACTTACACGTTGAGTCAATAAAACCGGGGTTACATGCTTATGAAACCAATACCTTAACACGTGTATGACTTCCTTACAACCTACAAGTTGAACATGTATATATACAGGCTCACACGCTTAAGAAACCAATACCATAACACACACATACATTCCTTACAAGTTCAACATGTATTACCGGGGTTACATGTTTATGAAACCAATACCATAACACGTGTATACCTTCCTTACAACCAATAAGTTGAACCTGTATAACCAGGCTCACACGCTTAAGAAACCATTACCATACCACACACATACATTTCTTACAAGTTTAACTTGTATTACCGGGGTTACACGCTTAAGAAACCAATACCATAACACATGTATACCTTTCTTACAAGTTGCACCTGTATAACCAGGCTTACACGCTTAATAAACCAATACCATACCACACACATACCTTCCTTATAAGTTTAACATGTATTACCGGGGTTACACGCTTATGAAACCAATACCATAACACGTGTATACCTTCCTTACATCCTACAAATTGAACTTGTAAAACCAGGCTCACACGCTTAAGAAACCAATACCATAACACACACATACCTTCCTTATAAGTTTAACCTGTATTACCGGGGTTACTAGCTGATGAAACCAATACCATAACACGTGTATACTTTCCTTACAACCTACATATTGAACCTGTAAAACCAGGCTCACACGCTTAAGAAACCAATATCATAACACACACATACCTTCCTTATAAGTTTAACCTCTTTTACCGGGGTTACACGCTGATGAAACCAATACTATAACACGTGTATACCTTCCTTACAACCTACAAGTTGAACCTGTATAACCAGGCTCACACGCTTAAGAAACCAATACCATAACACACATATACATGTACCTTCCTTACAAGTTTAACCTGTATTACCGGGTTTACACGCTTAAGAAACCAATACAATAACACACACATACCTTCCTTACATGTTCAACCTGTATTACCGGGGTTACATGCTCATGAAACCAATACCATAACACGTGTATACCTTCCTTACAACCTATAAGTTGAACCTGTATAACCCGGCTCGCACACTTAAGAAACCAATACCATACCACACACATACCTTTCGTACAAGTTGAACCATCAGTCAAACTTGCGATCAGCAGCCACCCAAGGGACATGATAAAACTGGCTGCTTAAGACAGGTGGCTGCTGATCACAAATTTCATGACTTGGTCGGATTTGTTCAAGTTTTGTCTGTTCACATCAGGCGCGTAGCTGGGTCGATTTGTTGACTACGCACTATTCTAGGGGGGTCCGGGGGCATGATATAGCAAGGCTTAGACAGTGAGCTTTAGCAGTGGTTGTACACTGCGTCGGGAATTATCTGGAACATTTCGTACATGTTGAATGGTCCATCGTAGCCTAACCGACTTGGTTGTATGGTTGAAGTACCTCAAACAGAGTGCCACTTGCTCCATAGTAGACGCGTTAGTGGCTTCGTCTGTCATAAACCCAAAGAATTATGCCTTGTAATACATGTATGTTCTTGCTAACTCGGACATCATTGACATAGGAAACTGATTGGGCAATGCTTTTCTTAATTCCAGACATAACTGCAGTGAAATGTTCAGCCGCTTCAAGCGAATGCGCATGTGTTTTGCACTTAATGTAATAATGGTTATATCGACCCAAAAATTCCACCGCTGCCACCATTTGTAATGTGTACCGGCGTTAAGCCATCACTGATCACCCATCCAGGCACTAACCGCGATGTACGCTGCTTAACTTTAGAAAACGGTCAACAACTCTACCAACGTCGCTATAAAAGCCGGCTTCTAAGACAAGGCCGTAGAAGTGATATTTAAAACTTAGAAGTGATATTTAAAACTTAGAAGTGATATTTAAAACTTAGAAGTGATATTTAAAACTTAGAAGTGATATTTAAAACTTAGAAGTGATATTTAAAACTATACCCCGTTCCAGTTACAATACTATATGACTGCATACAAACTATATAGGACATCTAATATTATCAATAAATATAGAGTATTCATGTGACAATTTGATAACGTCTGAATTGTTCTGATTTGTCCGTTTTCACCCTTACCCTCCTTAGGGTCCAGTTTTTATTGCATTTTTTGCAATTTGTTTAATTTTCATTTTTGTAACTCTCAAAATATTTCTTATGCACGTGCGTACGTGCGTAAGCCTAGCTACGCGCCTGCACATAATATAACATGTAACTGTTAGGAATAGTCATTACATTACAAAAAGTAAATTATCTTTATAAACTTGTATTTAAACATTGTTATGAAGATTTGTAGTTTTTTTCTATCAAATATTTCATTGTGCTATCTATTCTTTAGTTTAAACCGACGTTTACATCTAACTTGACTATCAAATATTTTTTTATTTCACTTTCAAATTCGCCGAATAACGTATCCGGAAAACATAGCGTCCGAATCTACGTCTACATCTTGGAACACAATTGTACTCGATAATCTTTAGATTTAAAATGGAAATGGGAATATAAGTTGACTTGGGGCTTCAAAGTGGACATTAACTTTCATTTTAACATATAAATGTACTGTCTTTCGGTCTAAAACGCTCATAAATATCTTTTTCAATTTATCAATTTTGCCCGACATCATAAACAGAAGAGAAAAAAATCGCAACTTCTTGTTGAGGAATCATGCAATTATCATTCGGCACACGTCGGCTGTTTTCGGTACCCAATATCTAACATGTAAACAGCTTACGCATATAAAAAAAAAACGAAAATGTGATTGTCACAGTATGCTTTAAACACTGATAATTTTACACCTTGCGAATCCAAGTCGTGTGTTGATTGACCGTTGAACACAGTAAGATTACAGTTAATCTCGACCAATTAGTGTGGCCGCTGGCCGCGTTTCAAAGGGGACCGCTGATCAAGGCTGTTTATAGAGTATAATTGGTTGGGAGGGATTTAAATTGACCGTTTAACGCCGGTGACCGCTGATCGCATGTGACCGCTCACACAAGTTTGACTGTACCTTAACACGTCTATACCTTCCTTACAACCTACAAGTTGAACCTGTATAACCAGGCACACACGACTAAGAAAGCAATACCATAACACACACATACATGTACCTTCCTTACAAGCTTAACCTGTATTACCGGGTTTACATGCGTATGAAACCAATACCATAACACACTCATACCTTCCTTACAAGTTTAACTTGTATTACCGGGGTTACACGCTTATGAAACCAATACCATAACACGTCTATACCTTCCTTACAACCTAAAGGTTGAACCTGTATAACCAGGCTCACACGCTTATGAAACAAATAACATAACACGTCTATACCTTTCTTACAACCTACAAGTTGAACCTGTATAACCAGGCTGACACGCTTATGAAACCAAACCATAACACACAAGTTTCAACTGTATGACCGGGGTTACATGCTTATGAAACCAATACCATAACACGTGTATACCTTCCTTACAACCTATACGTTGAACCTGTATTACCAGGCTCACACGCTTAAGAAACCAATACCATAACACGTGTATACCTTTCGTACAAGTTGCACCTGTATAACCAGGCACACACGCTTAATAAACCAAGACCATAACACGTGTATACCTTCCTTACAACCTACAAGTTGAACATGTTTAACCAGGCTCACACGCTTAAGAAACCAATACCATAACACACACATACCTTCCTTACAAGTTTAACCTGTATTACCGGGGTTACACGCTTATGAAACCAATACCATAACACGTCTATACCTTCCTTACAACCTACAAGTTGAATCTGTATAACCAGACTCACACGCTTAAGAAACCAATACCATAACACACACATACCTTCCTTACAAGTTTAACCTGTATTACCGGGTTTACACGCTTATGAAACCAATACCATAACACACACATACATTTCTTACAAGGTTAACCTGTATTACCGGGGTTACATGCTTATGAAACCAATACCATAACACGTGTATACCTTCCTTACAACTTACACGTTGAGTCAATAAAACCGGGGTTATATGCTTATGAAACCAATACCTTAACAAGTGTATACCTTCCTTACAACCTACAAGTTAAACCTGTATAACCAGGCTCACACGATAAGGAAAACAATACTATAACACACATTCTTATGAAAACCATACAATAACACATGTATACCTTCCTTTCAAGTTGAAACCGTATTACCGGGGTTATACGCTTATGAAACCAATGCCATAACACGTGTATACCTTTCTTACAAGTTTGACCTGTACTACCGGGGTTATACGCTGATGAAACCAAACCATAACACACACATACCTTCCTTACAGGTTTAACCTGTATTACCGGGGTTATATGCTTATGAAACCAATACCATAACACGTGTATACCATCCTTAAAACTTACACGTTGAGCCTGTAAAATCGAAGGTTACATGCTTAGGAAACCAAACCATAACACACACATACCTTCTTTACAAGTTTAACCTGTATTACCGGGTTTTATGCTTATGAAACCAATACCATAACACACACATACCTTTCTTAAAGGTTTAACCTGTATTACCGGGGTTAGATGCTTATGAAACCAATACCATAACACGTGTATACCTTCTTTACAAGTTTAACCTGTATTACCGGGGTTATACGCTTAAGAAACTAATTCCATAACACGTGTATACCTTCCTTACAAGTTGAAACCATCTTACCGGAGTTATACGCTTAAGAAACCAATACCATAACACGTGTATACCTTCCTTACAAGTTTAACCTGTATTACCGGGGTTATACGCTTAAGAAACCAATACCATAACACGTGTATACCTGCCTTACAACCTACACGTTTAACCTATATGACCGGGGTCACACCCATAGAGACAAATACCATAACACACACATACCTTCCTTACAAGTTAAACCTGTATAACCGGGGGTCACACCCATAGAGACAAATACCATAACACACACATACCTTCTTTACAAGTTGAGCCTGTATAACCGGGGGTCACACCCATAAAGACAAATACCATAACACATATATACCTTCCTTACAAGTTGAGCCTGTATAGCCGGGGGTCACACCCATAAAGACAAATACCATAACACATATATACCTTCCTTACAAGTTGAGCCTGTATAACCGGGGGTCACACCCATAAAGACGAATACCATAACACATATATACCTTCCTTACAAGTTGAGCCTGTATAACCGGGGGTCATACCCATAGAGACAAATACCATAACACATACATACCTTCCTTACACGTTGAACCTGTATAACCGGGGGTCACACCCATAAAGACAAATACCATAACACACACATACCTTCCTTACAAGTTGAGCCTGTATAACCGGGGGTCACACCCATAGAGACAATTACCATAACACACACATACCTTCCTTACAAGTTGAGCCTGTATAACCGGGGGTCACACCCATAAAGACGAATACCATAACACATATATACATTCCTTACAAGTTGAGCCTGTATAACCGGGGTCACACCCATAGAGACAAATACCATAACACACACATACCTTCCTTACAAGTTGAGCCTGTATAATCGGGGTCACACCCATAGAGACAAATACCATAACACACACATACCTTCCTTACAAGTTGAG
Source organism: Serripes groenlandicus (assembly GCA_031761405.1). Classification (NCBI taxonomy): domain Eukaryota; kingdom Metazoa; phylum Mollusca; class Bivalvia; order Cardiida; family Cardiidae; genus Serripes; species Serripes groenlandicus. Next base: position 18,595,210 of record JASEVX010000016.1, read on the forward strand.
TCTGTATAACCGGGGTCACACCCATAGAGACAAATACCATAACACACACATACCTTCCTTACAAGTTGAGCCAGTATAACCGGGGTCACACCCATAGAGACAAATACCATAACACACACATACCTTCCTTACAACGTGAGCCTGTATAACTGGGAACACACCCATGGAGACAAATACCATAACACACACATACCTTCCTTACAAGTTGAACCTGTATAACTGGGGTTACACCCATAGAGACAAATACCATAACACACACATACCTTCCTTACAACGTGAGCCTGTATAACCGGGAACACACCCATGGAGACAAATACCATAACACACACATACCTTCCTTACAAGTTGAGCCTGTATAACCGGGGTCACACCCATAGAGACAAATACCATAACACACACGTACCTTCTTTACAAGTTGAGCCTGTATTACCGGGGTCACACCCATAGAGACAAATACCATAACACACACGTACCTTCCTTACAAGTTGAGCCTGTATAACCGGGGTCACACCCATAGAGACAAATACCATCTACAACAGGACAGTACGGTTCGTTCCGACAATGGCCACATACATCGGTACAATCCTTACCGAACGTTCCTTCCTCACATGCTGAAATTGAAACAAGTAAGTAATACAACAACTATTTACACCATTGGAACAACTTTAAACGAAATGCATATATAGATGTAATCGATCAATTAGATTCCACTAACTTGCATGCTATTCAAGTTGCAAACCTATTGTTTCGAATGTACACATAAGTTACAAATAACGTTATTAAAATGGTGTTTTCATGAGTTATTAGACACGATGTTCAGGTCGTTACTTACTTGGGATAAATGCATCTTAGGTACACAGGCTATTCATAAGATATATGATACCCTGGGCAAATTGGCTTGCGAAACTTCGCAAAGCATGCACAACGATTTCTTTTGTAACTTGTAATGTTCGTATCGCATGAGGTTTATGTCATGTGGCCAATCAAGCGGCTGCATTTCACCACATAAATTATTCACGAGTACGAGATTTTTACAGCCAATTTGCACAGGGTATCATATATTTTATGAATAGCCTGGGTACCGAGGATGGGATAAATGATGACACACTCATTTGTCAAGTACTTAGTAAACAGTGTCAAGTACTTAGTAATAACTGGTACTTTTAATAATGTGTTACGTTTGATCAGATAATCAGTATATATGTAAATACATACACATTCAAGACTGTTTCACCGGTACGTCGAACATGTTATGTCCTTGTCACATTTATATAGAGCTAAAACATCTAAAGTCGACTGATGTCGGTGCAATATTGTTAGAACCATCTTACCATAATTCTTATATACATCGGCCATTGTCCGGGGATTCGGCATCGTTTGACTTACCTGGTCATGTATGCTATATTGGTACAATGAAGTACAACTAATTGGTCTTCACATATAGTGTGTTGTTAATATATGCATTTTAGTTGATACATAGACTTGGGTTGTTAAAATTTAGCGAATCTTCACCTAACTACCACTTACAAACGGTTTAAGACGCTTCTATGTAGAAGACGACGCTATAAAGGTTTCGACAACAGAATAATTTGTTCATGATGACCTAAAATCTGCAAACGAAATTAAACTGAAGGTGCAGAGAGATCAAGAATATTACACATTCAAACAAAACTTTTCAACACTCAAACACTATGTAATGGTGTGTTTAATTACAGCAGAACCTGTGCTAAAGACCGCCTTCATTTAGACGTGTCCTGTCTATAGCAACCACACCTTACGTTTTCCATTTACTCATTTACTGCATAAATGACCTTGAACAATGGAATACCTGTGAACAAAGACCAGATTGTACTCTTATCATGGGTGGTCTTTGATCACAGGTTGGACTGTGTAACCATATTGCATGTATTTCCCACTGATATACATCGAAGATTAAATGAGGAATATGTGAGACCATCCGTTGTAAAGGGTACACGCTGAAAGATGACTTTGAAAACTATGAACACCTGTGAACAAAGACCAGATTGTACCCTTATCATGGGTGGTCTTTAAGCACAGGTTGGACTGTGTAACCATCTTGCATGTATTTCCCCCTGATAGACATCGAAGATTAAATGAGGAATATGTGAGACTATCCGTTGTAAAGGGTACACGCTGAAAGATGACTTTGAAAACTATGAACACCTGTGAACAAAGACCAGATAGTGTTGTTCTAATGGGTGGTCTTTAAGCACAGGTTGGAATGTCTTACCATCTTGAATGTATTGTTCCTTGATATACACCGATGTTTAAATGAGGAATATGTGAGCTATCCGATGTATAGGGTACACACTGTTTGTTTAGTTTAACCCTTTCCCTCATATAGACGCCTTCTGAGGCCTCTACAGCAGATAGTTTTTTGAAAACATAGTGGCAAAAGACGAAATTGCTCAAAACGAGCAAGTTTCACAATGTTTTCACCTTTAGTCATAGGTTATCAATTCAATTATAGAGATTTTCTATTTTTTGACAAAATATGCTAAAGTCGTCGTATTAGGGAAATGGTTAAACTTATTTATGTTTCATCGATTGCAAAACAAGCTTTCAGCTTATATTAATCAAGCTCGATATCTGCTTCCTGGAGACTTAACCAGTTCTCGCGCCGTTTGTGTGGAAAATTCCCAAAATTCAGAACCGGAATCGAACCTGGAACCTTTGGTACGAGAGGCCGACGCTCTACCTCTGCAGATCTATTTTCAACTGGCTGTTAATGGACACGTAGATTAAGTTTAGCATTGTACATGACTGATCAATGTCTTGTTCCCATATTTATTTGACAATATCATGAAAAGATTCAGTAAAATTCCATAGATTATAATAAGACTGCCGATGTATATGGGATGATCTGAACAAAAGCTTTGGTAATAAGACTGTACAGTATATTCTAATAAGACTGTACGGTAGATTATAATAAGACTGTGCCGATGTATATGGGATGATCTGAACAAAGGCCTTGAAAATAAGACTGTACAGTAGATTATAATAAGACTGTGCCGATGTATATGGGATGATCTGAACAAAGGCCTCGGTAATAATACTGTACAGTAGATTCTAATCAGACTGTGCCGATGTATATGGGATGATCTGAACAAAGGTCTCGGTAATAAGACTGTACAGTATATTCTAATAAGACTGTGCCGATGTATATGGGATGATCTGAACAAAGGCCTTGGTATTAAGACTGTACAGTAGATTATAATCAGACTGTGCCGATGTATATGGGATGATCTGAACAAAGGCCTTGGTAATAAGACTGTACAGTAGATTATAATAAGACTGTCCCGATATATGGGATGATCTGAACAAAGGCTTTGGTAATAAGACTGTAGAGTATATTCTAATAAGACTGTACCGATGTATATGGGATGATCTGAACAAAGGCTTTGGTAATAAGACTGTAGAGTATATTCTAATAAGACTGTACCGATGTATATGGGGTGATCTGAACAAAGGCTTTGGTAATAAGACTGTAGAGTATATTCTAATAAGACTGTGCCGATGTATATGGGGTGATCTGAACAAAGGCTTTGGTAATAAGACTGTACAGTAGATTATAATCAGACTGTGCCGATGTATATGGGATGGTCTGACCAAAGGTCTTGGTAATAGGACTGTACAGTAGATTATAATAAGACCGTGCCGATGTATATGGGATGATCTGAACAAAGGTCTTGGTAATAAGACTGTACAGTAGATTATAATAAGACCGTGCCGATGTATATGGGATGATCTGAACATAGGTCTTGGTGATAAGACTGTACAGTATATTATAATAAGACCGTGCCGATGTATATGGGATGATCTGAACAAAGGCCTTGGTAATAAGACTGTACAGTAGATTCTAATCAGACTGTGCCGATGTATATGGGATAATCTGAACAAAGGCCTTGGTAATAAGACTGTACAGTATATTATAATAAGACTGTGCCGATGTATATGGGATGATCTGAACAAGGGCCTTGGTAATAAGACTGTACAGTATATTCTAATCAGACTGTGCCGATGTATATGGGATGATCTGAACAAAAACCTTGGTAATAAGACTGTACAGTATATTATAATCAGACTGTGCCGATGTATATGGGATGATCTGAACAAAGGCCTTGGTAATAAGACTGTACAGTAGATTCTAATCAGACTGTGCCGATGTATATGGGATGATCTTAACAAAGGCTTTGGTAATAAGACTGTACAGTAGATTATAATCAGACTGTGCCGATGTATATGGGATAATCTGAACAAAGGCCTTGGTAATAAGACTGTACAGTATATTCTAATCAGACTGTGCAGATGTATATGGGATGATCTGAACAAAGGCCTTGATAATAAGACTGTTCAGTAGATTATAATCAGACTGTGCCGATGTATATGGGATAATCTGAACAAAGGTCTTGGTAATAAGACTGTACAGTATATTCTAATAAGACTGTGCCGATGTATATGGGATGATCTGAACAAAGGCCTTGGTAATAAGACTGTACAGTAGATTCTAATCAGACTGTGCCGATGTATATTGGATGATCTGAACAAAGGCCTTGGTAATATGACTGTAGAGTATATTCTAATAAGACTGTGCCGATGTATATGGGATGATCTGAACAAAGGCCTTGGTAATAAGACTGTACAGTATATTCTAATAAGACTGTGCCGATGTATATGGGATGATCTGAACAAAGGCCTTGGTAATAAGACTGTACAGTAGATTCTAATAAGACTGTGCCGATGTATATGGGATGATCTGAACAAAGGCCTTGGTAATACGACTGTACAGTATATTCTAATCAGACTGTGCCGATGTATATGGGATGATCTGAACAAAGGCCTTGGTAATAAGACTGTACAGTATATACTAATAAGACTGTGCCGATGTATATGGGATGATCTGAACAAAGGCCTTGGTAATAAGACTGTACAGTATATTCTACTCAGACTGTGCCGATGTATATGGGATGATCTGAACAAAGGCCTTGGTAATAAGACTGTACAGTATATTCTACTCAGACTGTGCCGATGTATATGGGATAATCTGAACAAAAGCCTTGGTAATAAGACTGTACAGTAGATTCTAATCAGACTGTGCCGATGTATATGGGATAATCTGAACAAAGGCCTTGGTAATAAGACTGTACAGTAGATTATAATCAGACTGTGCCGATGTATATGGGATAATCTGAACAAAGGCCTTGGTAATAAGACTGTACAGTATATTCTAATAAGACTGTGCCGATGTATATGGGATGATCTGAACAAAGGCCTTGGTAATAAGACTGTACAGTAGATTCTAATCAGACTGTGCCGATGTATATGGGATGATCTGAACAAAGGCCTTGGTAATAAGACTGTACAGTATATTATAATAAGACTGTGCCGATGTATATGGGATGATCTGAACAAAGGCCTTGGTAATAAGACTGTACAGTATATTCTACTCAGACTGTGCCGATGTATATGGGATGATCTGAACAAAGGCCTTGGTAATAAGACTGTACAGTAGATTCTAATCAGACTGTGCCGATGTATATGTGTGATCTGAACAAAAGCTTTGGTAATAAGACGACTCTTTACATGTTACAGGTAAAGTTGTATATGGTTAAGCTATGATTGCCATATATATGTATTTATTAAAATGTATGTATGTTGTTATTGTTACATGCCCTGAAGACCCTTATTAGCTTAATACAATTTGTCTATACTGTTCTATTCTGCATTATTCAGAAAGATCAATATGTACCTGTTACCACGGACATGATCCACTAATCATCTTGGTATTCTAGCTTTTAAGTTCCTTAATCAACACCGTGTTTGGTTTTCATAACTTACGTTGATTACAGTGTACTGTGCGATATCCTGGATCACATCCATTACAAGTACCATCGATATGATTACATGTAGCATCACCAGCACATTCCCCACATATTGAGTTACAATCTTCTCCGTACTTGTTATGAGGACACACTGAAGTAAAACACACAGAAGGAATACAAACTGCTACTTCAAATACTGCTACTTCTACTAAAAGTACTAGAACTACTACTACTACTGCTGCTACTACTACTACTAATAATAATCCTCCTCCTCCTCCTCCTCCTACTACTACTACTTCTACTTATATTACTACTACTACAACTACTATTAATACAACTACAACTTCTTCTACTACTACAGAAGGATAATAAGAAGAAACAGAAGAATGAGAATCAATAGAAGAAAAAGAGGAAATATACATGGAAAGAAGAAGAAGAAACAATAAAATAATAAAAAAAGAGAAAGAAGAAGAAGAAGGATAAGAAGATGAAATAGAAATAGAAGAAGAAGAAGAAGAAGAAGAAGAAGAAGAAGAAGAAGAAGAAGAAGAAGAAGAAGAAGAAGAAGAAGAAGAAGAAGAGAAGAAGAAGAAGAAGAGGAAGAAGAAGAAGAAGAAGAAGAAGAAGAAGAAGAAGAAGAAGAAGAAGAAGAAGAAGAAGAAGAAGAAGAAGAAGAAGAAGAAGAAGAAGAAGAAGAAGAAGAAGAAGAAGAAGAAGAAGAAGAAGAAGAAGAAGAAGAAGAAGAAGAAGAAGAAGAAGAAGAAGAAGAAGAAGAAGAAGAAGCAGTAGTAGAAGTAGAAGAAGAAGAAGAAGAAGAAAAAAAAGAAGAAAAAGAAGCAGAAGCAGAAGCAGAAGCAGAAGAAGAAGAAGAAGAAGAAGAAGAAGAAGAAGAAGAAGAAGAAGAAGAAGAAGAAAAAGAAGAAGAAGAAGAAGAAAAAGAAGAAGAAGAAGAAGAAGAAGAAGAAGAAGAAGAAGAAGAAGAAGAAGAAGAAGAAGAAGAAGAAGAAGAAGAAGAAGAAGAAGAAGAAGAAGAAGAAGAAGAAGAAGAAGAAGAAGAAGAAGAAGAATTAGAAGAAGAAGAAGTAGTAGAAGAAGAAGAAGTAGAAGAAGAAGAAGAAAAACAAGAAGAAGTAGAAGAAGAAGAAGAAGAAAAAAAAGGAAGAAGAAGAAGCAGAAGCAGAAGAAGAAGAAGAAGAAGAAGAAGAAGAAGAAGAAGAAGAAGAAGAAGAAGAAGAAGAAGAAGAAGAAGAAGAAGAAGAAGAAGAAGAAGCAGAAGAAGAAAAAGAAGAAGAAGAAGAAGAAAAGAAGAAGAAGAAGGAGAAGAAGTAGAAGAAGAAGAAGAAAAAGAAGAAGAAGAAGTATAATGTAATTGATAAAGTTATTGACGAAAGTAATAAATCAAAAATAAAAATGTACATCTCCTTTTACATAATATATATCAGATTTATCTAAATAGTGTATGGTCCTCATGTAATCGAAGTAAAGCAAGCACAAACGGTACTATTAGTACGTTAAATCATAACTCTTGAAATTCAGTCGGGACATTATCCACGCAATTTTAGCAGTTTGGCCCTTGGTACATACATGTACAATCAGTATCAATGACCACAGAGGCCATGTTTGTTCTATACATTAAATAGAAGTTTACATTCTTCGTGGAACAAACAGAGCCTGTTTCATCCAATCAATATGATCTGAATATCTTTAATTAGGGTTACATAATGAACTTTCATGCCAAATTATAAAGAAACACGAGAATACCTAAACATTGCATCACTTTACTTCTTACAGGCCATGTTTGTTCTATAAATTAAATAGAAGTTTACATTCTTCGTAGAACAAACATAGCCTATTTCAACCAATCAATATGATTTGAATATCTTTAACTAGGGTTACATAAGGAACTTTCTTACCAAATTATACAGAAATACGAGAATACCTAAACATTGCGTCATTTTACTTCTTTTCCGATGGGGCAGTTTACAGAATTCAACACAGAATTTATTCCTTTGAACATTTTGAAAGAGGATACCAAAATTAAGGGAATTATTTCAAATTCGATTACTGAGCTAAGAAGTTATTCCATGTACACTGGTTGGTCTTTAAAGAACGTAAGAACTGATGACGGAAAATATGTGATCGCAATGATTAAATTTGATATAATTTATGCTTTATACATTGATGAGCCAACATCGATCGCGGAAGAAGAGGGAGAAGAGGCAAGAAGAACGCTGTATATCAAAGTACGGACACGAGTTCTTCTCTCAAAATATCATTATCATAATGTTAATGTGGGATCATTGTCATACCTGTATCACACGATGTCCCATCATATCCATTGAGACAACCACCAGGAGGACACGTACCGATCACTTTATTACACGGAACTGTTGTATTCTTGCAGTGACATCGACTGTTACAGTCCTCTCCAAACTCACCGTCTACACAATCTACATGGGAAATAATATGGTGTTTGGTTCGGTAAATCTATCCCAAGTGATAGTTACGAGTGCGTTTGAACGGGTTTGTTATAGCGTAAAAACCACGTGGGTTAACAATTATCGCATCATAACCTTCAATGGTAGATACAGTATAACCCTATCCCACATACAATAAATCTGCAGCAGACGACTGTGAACTTATTTTGTCAAAAAAGGATAACTTACAGATCGAACAGATCTAATTTATACTAACTCATTAATTGACCTTATTATCCTTGTGAAAGTATCTGACCTTATGGTGTGTTTATGGCGCGAATGTTTATTGGCATACATATGTTCATGGCCCGAATGTTCATTGTCATATATATATATGTATATGTTTATGGAGCGAATGTTTATTGTCACATATATGTTTATGGCGCGAATATGTATTAGCATATATATGTTTATGGCGCGAATGTTTATTGTCGTATATATGTTTATGGCGCGAATGTTTATTGTCAAATATATGTTTATGGCGCGAATGGTTATTGTTATATATATGTTTATGGCGCGAATGTTTATTGTCATATATATGGCCATATGTAAAGACCAGATTGTCTTATGTTAAGACTTATACTAGTATTATCCATATGACCCTTCGATGTTATTTGAAGGGAATATTATTGGACTAGACCAATTAACTTTACCATTATTTGATACTGGTGTCTTCTCACATATGAATATCATTTTATACTTATGTGTCCTTTGTATCGTCAACTACGAATCAATTAACTTCAAAAATATTATCATATTTGGCCATCGCTGTATAAATTTAAATAACTAATGAAAAATGATAAACTAAGTATATTACGACAACTTAGTAAACACATTTACATGGCCAATACTAACGCGAATCTAAAACAGTTCCGTAGACGCATAGAAATCCGAAAAAGGTGCTATTTTATATCCACAAAATAAACCAATCTAAGTTTAGTCAACCTGTACGTATTAATATTGATTACACTTTTCTCGAATACTATATATTACATGTCATCTATTCAAACTGTACTATATGTATTGCTATACCAATGTTTATTATGTATATGTTACAACAACATACAAAATGCTATGCAAATAAAGAACTTGAACTTGAACATATTATCTTTGTACAAAATCATGAGTAATAATTTATAGTTTTCTCACCTCCAAACACGGAGAGCTCACAGATCACAAAATGACCTTTGTTTGATCCGTGTTTTTGTAGATAAATAAAGCGTGCTTGAATGTGCGGCGGTGTAGTATCGCTGTATTCGTAAATAACTTCATTTGGAGTTTGTTCGTAGAAGACAGTCGCATTCGTGTCGTCAGTTATTGTTATACCAACATTGCCAATATTGTCTGTAAACAAATCAAATTAGAATATTTCAGCCGAGTTTGATGATGTCTGTTTTCAAATAAATTAATTATTGTAACAGAGAAATATCTTGTTAATCATATTATTATCGTGATATGTATGTGATTAACATGTCATTTATCATGTTATCTACTAAATGAAAAAACTATTCTTTATATATATATATATATATATAGGTTGAGTGATTAACGCGTTATGTAACTAGTTAATCAGATAAATAACGCGATGATTATCTGACTAACTAGTTACATAACTAGTTAACCATATTATTATCACGATACTTATTTGACTAACCAGTTACATAACTAGTTAACCATAGCATTATCACGACACTTATTTGACTAACAAGTTACATAACTAGTTAACCATATTTTTATCACGAACTTATTTGACTAACAAGTTACATAACTAGTTAACCACATAAGTATCACGATACCTATCTGACTATCTACTTAACCAAAAATCTATCTCGATACTTATTTGACTAACCAGTTACATAACTAGTTAACCATATTATTATCACGAAACTTATTTGACTAACAAGTTACATAACTAGTTAACCACATAAGTATCACGATACCTATCTGACTATCTACTTAACCAAATATATATCTCGATATGCTTATCTGACTAACTAGTTACATAACACGTTAACCACTTCATATATATCCAAAAAGGTATTATGTATGTATCTGTTGGCAGTAGTGGGCATTAACATATAATTGTTTGTGTTGACGTAAGTATCTGTGAACATACAAATAATACGGAGCCCCTAAAATAAGTGACTAACTAGTTATATAACATCATAATTAAGTGGTTATGTTATGGCAGAAGTATTCCACCAAAACATCGTGCTCGGGAGCGGGTGTAACTCATTTTACATATATGAAATAACTAATGGGTTGCTCAATAACATTCTAATAAGCCAATACTTTTAAATATTCTTTTCGGATCTAATCATTTTACTAATACCACGGAGAAAATGATATTTGCGAAATTCTAAAAATGCAATCTTATTACTTTGTCTATGTAGCTCCGTGTCAGTTGTTGGCCGGTGAACAGACAAGTTTCTGCAACAAATGGTACAGCCCTTTATTGCACCCTTTGATTGTTTACTGAACAAAGAGGTTAATAAATAATTCGCATATTCATTGTTTTCCCAATACGTGTACCTCATTATTTTCGTCGTTTTTCTACTTTGTTTTTGTAAAAAGTTAATCACGTTGTATGTGTGTCTAAATATGGTATCAAACAATATGCTTAGATCTATTTATTTACACTTTCACAAAGGGCTAACTGTATATATGGAAAAGTAGCCAGTTGCTTGGAAAATATATTGTGTTGAGTACTGGTGTGATGAAGCAAGAACACACATGCGTAGGTGAACGGACCGCCGTGATATGACTGAACAATTGTTGAAAACGGCGTTAAGCCCCAATCAATGAATTAATCAATCTATTTGTTTACATGTATAGCTAAATGTATGCTGCACATCTAGATTTCTCCACCGTATGTACAATAAAAACTATGAAAAAACATAGCATTAGGTTTAATATACAGATTTAATTGGAAGTAAAACCTTTGTACATTTTTGTTTTCTGATGTATTGGTGATACATTAGATTCCCCAAACGTTATTCAGATGTATTAATGCTTTTAAGCGTTATTAAGCTAAACGTTTCTTTCTATATATGTAAAATGCGCTTAAGAGAGAGTGACAACTACATGATTATTGTTCAAATATGTTTCACGGTCGATGTTGATGTCTAAATGCACTCTGTAAGTGTCACAATCCGAGTGGTCGAGTGGTTAGCGTCGGGGATTTGAAACCGGGCGACCCGGGTCCGATTTCTTGTCGCGGCACGACTTTCATGGAAGAGTACTCTTGGACAAGGCACATTTCCTAGCCTAGTACTGGTTTGTTTACCTAGGGATAATGAATAAGTGAACTGTCGCCGTGATATAATGAGCGTAAAATCCCAGTAAAACAAAAGAAAACGTTAATGTCGATTATGTGATAATTTATTAATATTGTCGAACATTCTTATGTGTAACTTTGTCTGTTCAAACAAGGAAGGAAATAAAATAGTTATGACATGACAATGCTTGAATCCGATCTAATATACCCATTAAGTATTTCTTTTTATGTCACGCGTGAAATATAACATGACCGAATCACTATTTTTGTATTCATCCCTAAATGTATACAAAATGGCTGAGAACGTGTATGCGGTGATCAAAAACGTCACGATAGATGTACGAAGTAAAGGGAACATTTTCAGTCATAAAAATATTTTGTGTGTGATTAGTTACCAGTTTATTAAGTAGAGGCTCGCTTAATAACAAATGTCTGGAACTCGTTTAATACAACTTGATATGAAATGACAATTCGTGTCAGATCCTATATATCTACAACATAACCGTACATGTATGCTCAACACTGATATTGCAATCAAAATCTGCAACCTGGAATTTGAATACTTTAAGTTAATTCAACAATTAGAGAGAAATAAATATATACAATTTCAACAAATATTTATCACTAGGACATAACCAAACGTGTATATGTCTTGTTTTAAAAATACACATTCCATTTCAAACAATTTCACTTCATCACATAAACATGAAATGCATGTTGCAAGTAAACTCACCTTCACATAGTAAGAGACACTCTATTATTTCATGTAAAACATGTTTTTCCTTCCAGACTACGTGGGTGTGACTGCCAAGCTGTTAAACACTTGGATATTTGGAATTTGTAACAACAAAACTTAGCCGTCCCGCGAGAAAACCAACATTATGCGTAATGTATCGATCCAGATGAGCCTGCGCAGTTCGGGCAGAAAGATCCGGGCCTACACATTCCGTCACAGGGGTAAAGAGGTATGAAGTATTGATTTCTGAAATAAAAAAAACACAGTAGGAGAAACATGTCTATCCGAGTTAGCCTGCGCGTCATGCTTAGGTTGATCCAGGTCGATACTTTACACATAGTGCACACTGTTGGCTTTCTCGCGGGACGGCTCATATACTTACGAAATGTCCCGCCTTCTGGCTGTAATCGTCCGAGTATCTCAAACTCCGAGATAATAAACTTCTTTCCCAAGTCCAGTCTATACCAAGCGTTAGAGCTATGATCGGTGAGTGCACAACATGAACACGTATCAGCAATTCTAGTTTTATTTCCATCGACCACATATGCTCCATTTCCGGAACCGGTCCCTTCGCTCCCTCCGTATTCACTACTCTTTGTGACATCCTTATTCAGAGATATCAACATACCTTTTAATAAAACATAAACAAATACTGACAATTTCTGTTTCCTTTATAGAAGTGTTTCTATATGTTTTCGTTTCAAATCAATCATTGCATGTGGCAAATGTCATTATTATAAAACATACGATAGTTTGATCCCGTCTGTTTCCCCCGCATACTCTGATCAGGATATAGGCTATCGACTCGACTCGATTCGTTCGTCCCTTTTGTACCCGCCCCGCCCCCCCCCCCCCCCCCCCCTCCCCCCACACGCATACTCTAGAACATACGATAGTTTGGACACGCCTCGTTCGTCCCTTCTGTGTCCCCGCATACTCTGGTCAAGAAATAAGCTACCGTTCTTATAGAACATACGAAAGTTTGGCCACGACTTGTGCGTCCCTTTTTTACCCCCGCATACTCTAATCAAGATATAGGCTACCGTTCTTATAGAACATACGAAAGTTTGGCCACGACTTGTGCGTCCCTTTTTTACCCCTGCATACTCTGATCAAGATATAGACTACCGTTCTTATAGAACATACAATAGTTTGGCCACGACTTGTGCGTCCCTTCTATGCCCCCGCATGCTCTCATCAAGATATAGGCTACCGTTCTTATAGAACATACGAAAGTTTGGCCACGACTTGTGCGTCCCTTCTTTACCCCCGCATACTCTGATCAAGATATAGGCTACCGTTCTTATATAACATATGCTAGTTCGGACACGACTTATCCGTCCCTTCTGTGCCCCCCCCCCCCCCCCCCCCCCCCCCCCCCCCGCATACTCTGATCAAGATATAGGCTACCGTTCTTATAGAACATACGATAGTTTGGACACGACTCGTTAGTCCCTTCTTTACCCCCATATACTCTGATTAAGATATAGGCTACCGTTCTTATAGAACATACGATAGTTTGGACACGACTCGTTAGTCCCTTCTTTACCCCCGCATACTCTGATCAATATATAGGCTACCGTTCTTATATAACATACGATAGTTTGGACACGACTCGTTCGTCCCTTCTTTACCCCCGCATACTCTGATCAAGATATAGGCTACCGTTCTTATAGAACATACGATAGTTTGAACACGACTCATTCGTCCCTTCTGTACCCCCCGCATACTCTGATCAAGATATAGGCTAACGTTATTATAGAACATACGATAGTTTGGACACGACTCGTTCGTCGCTTCTTTACCCCCGCATATTCTGATCAAGATATAGGCTACCGTTCTTATAGAACATACGATAGTTTGGACACGACTCGTTAGTCCCTTCTTTACCCCCGCATACTCTGATCAAGATATAGGCTAACGTTCTTATAGAACATACGATAGTTTGGACACGACTCGTTCGTCCCTTCTTTACCCCCGCATACTCTGATCAAGATATAGGCTACCGTTCTTATATAACATACGATAGTTTGGACACGCCTCGTTCGTCCCTTCTTTACCCCCGCATACTCTGATCAAGATATAGGCTACCGTTCTTATAGAACATATGATAGTTTGGACACGCCTCGTTGGTCCCTTCTGTACCCCCATCATACTCTGATCAAGATATAGGCTACCGTTCTTATAGAACATACGATAGTTTGGACACGCTCGTTCGTCCCTTCTTTACCCCCGCATACTCTGATCAAGATATAGGCTACCGTTCTTATATAACATATGCTAGTTTGGACACGACTTGTCCGTCCCTTCTGTGCCCCCCCCCCCCCCCCCCCCCCCCCCCCCGCATACTCTGATCAAGATATAGGCTACCGTTCTTATAGAACATACGAAAGTTTGGCCACGACTTGTCCGTCCCTTCTGTGCACATTTTATTGCATCAGTTCTCAATTCATCATTATTACAGTGCATATGGCTACCTCTACGTAAAGACTTATTAGCTATTGACGACGAAGAAAGGGAATAAGGTTACGAAGGAAAATGAATAGGAAATACAATACTTACCCTCGACACCAACGCATGATAGCACAACTGGATTACAACATTAGGTATCATACTGAAAAAGAAATAGAGCTACATTTATACTGGTCACGATAAATCACACAGATTAAGCAGAATCATGTTTCTAATACGCAAACTGATATATTTATATATATACGAGCCGTGCCGCAAAAAACAACAACATTATGGCCTCTGTGGTACTGACCAAGATCAGCCTGCATAGTCCGCGCATACTGATCCGGCCGACACATTCGTATCAGGGATAGAGGAATAAAGTATGATTATCGAAGGAGGGCTCATATATAACACAAATGTTAGTTAACACAGAAGACACAACAGTGGTAGCTTTGTGATCATTTGGGATTCTGATACAATTGAGCTAATGAAGTCACTAAGAAAAAACGAAATAGTTTTAAAATATACAGTAGCATGTTGAAATGACCACACGAAACATACCTTCGATACTAGTATATATCTATTTATTCAAGTAATATAGGCCTCTGGCCCAAAATACAAAATACAAAAATACAATTTAACAATAGAGTGACAAATATATATTGTTTTACAAATAACAAGTGCAGGAGTATTTAAACATTAAAGACAAAATAATTTACTGATCATACGACATTAAGCTCTGTTTTCTTTTATTCATTGCATGATATAGATATTTAGCAATTGACAAAACTTCATCTGTTATTGTAGACGACATAAGGGAGTAAAATAATATGTTTTGTAACAAATAATCTTTAAAATAGATATCTCGCATATTTTTATACAGTGGACATTCAAAGAAAAAATGGTATTCGTCTTCAATAACATATGTATTTGACTTTAAGCAGTAGAAGCAATATCTTAAGTGTCTATCAATTCCAATATGTCTACCATTGTCTATCATAGACTATGCCATGAGCAACGAAAATTTGAAATAGCTTTCCTATATTTGTATGATAGTCTAGCTTAAATAGCGTTCAACATTAAGTAGGGTCTTAAAGTACTTATAATGTAAGGCTTTTGTTGAAGTTTCAATATCATTATGCCAGTTTTGCGAATAGCAATCAATTAAGCGTTGCTTAAAAATATTAATAAAGTTTAAGTCATCCCCAACATCATGAGAGACCCACACGTATCCAAAACCAAATCGGAAAAGCATATCTTTAATACAACCTGCCCATGTTTTCCTACCAGATTCTCCTGTAGACGTTTTACCATTAAGTAACAATGTTTTGGATACCTGTGATCTCCCATACGTGTCAATTTTAACCAGTATTTAATACAGTTTGTCATGTAAATAGTACAAAGTGGTAGTCTCCACATTCACCAAGAGCAAAATAATTAGCAGTGTTTTGTGACAAATTACAATATTGTTTGCAGAATTTAACTTGTACAGATTCAACTTTATCAACATATTTGTAGCCCCAGATTTCTGACGCATAACATAAAATAGGTTTAACCATAGAATCAAAAATCTTAAACATATCAATTGGATCAATATGACCAAATTGTCTTTGAAAAATAAAAATACAAGCTGATGCTTTTAAACCTTGTAGAGAAAGCGTTTCTTGAGTTTTTGACCATACTAACTTCGGTGTGAAAAATACACCTAGATATTTATAAAATGGGACAACTTCGATGGGTTCATTATTGAAGAACCATTTTTCAGTTTGTTTTAAAACACCACCATTTCTGAAAACAACTATTTTAGTTTTACTTAAATTAATCTTCATATTTACAGATTTGCAATATTCCTCAATATAGTTAATCTGGTGTTGTAGATTTATGACAGTTTCAGAAAAACTAGAAACGTCATCAGCAAACATTAGAGCAACTAAATCTTCTATGTCATTAGACACAAAAATACCTCTTTCACATTTTTCATGAAGAACATTAACTAAATCATTTATAAAAAGAGAAAAAATGATCGGAATACCGAAACAGCCCTGTCTTGTTCCAGTATTACATGTAAAAAAACTTGTGAGTTTGTCATGAACTTTAACACAGGATTTAAGTTTTGCATACATGGATTTAATGATAATTAAAAAGTTTTACTTAGCTACCAACGTGTGGACAATACCACTGGAAAAATACCTTCGATACGAGAAGTACTTAGCTACCAACATGTGGACAGGCCACAGACAACATACCTTCGAGACCAGTAGTACTTAGCTACACATATATATGGACAATACCACAGAAAACAAACCTTCGATTCCAGTAGTGCTGAGCTACCAACATGTGAAAAATACCACAGAAAATAAACCTTTGATACCAGTAGTACTTAGCTACCAACATATGGGCAAGAACACAGAAAACAAACATTCGATACCATGCAGTAGTACTTAGCTACCAACATGTGGACAAGACCCCAGGAAACATACCTTCGATACCAGTAGTATCTAGCTACCAACATTTGAACAATATCACAGAAAACAAACCTTCGATACCAGTAGTACTTAGCTACCAACATATGGACAATACCACAGAAAACCTACCTTCGATACCAGTAGTACTTAGCTACCAACATGTGGACAATACCACAGAAAACCTACCTTCGATACCAGTAGTACTCAGCTACCAACATATGGACAATACCACAGAAAACCTACCTTCGATACCAGTAGTACTTAGCTACCAACTTGTGTACAATACCACATCAAACAAACCTTCGATACCAGCGATACCAGTAGTACTTAGCTACCAGCATGTGGACAATATCACGGAAAACAGACATTCGATACCAGTAGTACTTAGCTACCAACATGTGGACAATACCACAGAAAACAGACATTCGATACCAGTAGTACTTAGCTACCAACATGTGGACAATATCACAGGAAACAGACCTTCGATACCAGTAGTAATTAGCTACCAACATGTGGACAGGACCACAGGAAACAAACCTTCGATACCAGTAATACTTAGCTACCAACATGTGGACAATATCACAGGAAACAACCCTTCGATACCAGTAGTACTTAGCTACCAACATGTGGACAATATCACAGAAAACATACCTTCGATACCAGTAGTACTTAGCTACCAACATGTGGACAATATCACAGAAAACAGACATTCGATACTAGTAATACTTAGCTAACAACATGTGGACAATACCACAGAAAACATAGATTCGATCCCAGTAGTCTTAGCTACCAACATGTGGACAATACGACAGAAAACATACCTTCGATACCAGTAGTACTTAGCTACAAACATGTGGATAATACCACAGAAAACAAACCTTCGATACCAGTAGTACTTAGCCACCAACATGCGTACAATATCACAGGAAACATACATTCGATACCAGTAGTACTTAGCTACCAACATGTGGACAATATCACAGGAAACAGACCTTCTATACTAGTAGTACTTTGCTACCAACATGTGTACTATACCACAGAAAACATACCATCGATACCAGTAGTACTAAGCTACCAACATGTGGACAATACCACAGAAAACATACCTTCGATACCAGTAGTACTAAGCTACCAACATGTGGACAATACCACAAAAAACATACATTCGATACCAGTAGTACTTAGCTACCAACATACAGACAATACCACAGAAAACATACCTTCGATACTAGTTGTACTTAGCTACCAACATGTGGACAATACCACAGAAAACAGACCTTCGATACTAGTAATACTTAGCTACCAACATGTGGACAATATCACAGGAAACATACCTTCTGTACTAGTAGTACTTAGCTACCAACATGCGGACAATACCACAGAAAACATACCTTCGATACCAGTAGTACTTAGCTACCAACATGTGGACAAGACCAAAAGTAACAAACATACGACACCAATAGTACTTAGCTACCAACATGTGGACAATACCACAGAAAACAAACCTTCGATACCAGTAGTACTTAGCCACCAACATGTGAACAATACCACAGAATACAGACCTTTGATACTAGTAGTACTTAGCTACCAACATGTGTACAATATCACAGGAAACATACATTCGATACTAGTAGTACTTAGCTACCAACATGTGGACAATACCACAGAAAACAAACCTTCGATACTAGTTGTACTTAGCTACCAACATGTGGACAATACTACAGCAAACAAACCTTCGATACTAGTTGTACTTAGCTACCAACATGTAGACCATATCACAGGAAACAACCCTTCGATACCAGTAGTACTTAACTACCAACATGTGAACAATACGACAAGAAACAGACCTTCAATACCAGTAGTATTTAGCTACCAACATGTGAACAATACCACAGGAAATATACCTTCGATACTAGTTGTACATAGCTACCAACATGTGGACAATACCACAGAAAACAAACCTTCGATACTAGTTGTACTTAGCTACCAACATGTAGACAATATCACAGGAAACAACCCTTCGATACCAGTAGTACTTGGCTACCAACATGTGAACAATACGACAGGAAACAGACCTTCGATACCAGTAGTATTTAGCTACCAACATGTGGACAATATCACAGGAAACAGACCTTCTATACTAGTAGTACTTTGCTACCAACATGTGTACTATACCACAGAAAACATACCATCGATACCAGTAGTACTAAGCTACCAACATGTGGACAATACCACAGAAAACATACCTTCGATACCAGTAGTACTAAGCTACCAACATGTGGACAATACCACAAAAAACATACATTCGATACCAGTAGTACTTAGCTACCAACATACAGACAATACCACAGAAAACATACCTTCGATACTAGTTGTACTTAGCTACCAACATGTGGACAATACCACAGAAAACAGACCTTCGATACTAGTAATACTTAGCTACCAACATGTGGACAATATCACAGGAAACATACCTTCTGTACTAGTAGTACTTAGCTACCAACATGCGGACAATACCACAGAAAACATACCTTCGATACCAGTAGTACTTAGCTACCAACATGTGGACAAGACCAAAAGTAACAAACATACGACACCAATAGTACTTAGCTACCAACATGTGGACAATACCACAGAAAACAAACCTTCGATACCAGTAGTACTTAGCCACCAACATGTGAACAATACCACAGAATACAGACCTTTGATACTAGTAGTACTTAGCTACCAACATGTGTACAATATCACAGGAAACATACATTCGATACTAGTAGTACTTAGCTACCAACATGTGGACAATACCACAGAAAACAAACCTTCGATACTAGTTGTACTTAGCTACCAACATGTGGACAATACTACAGAAAACAAACCTTCGATACTAGTTGTACTTAGCTACCAACATGTAGACCATATCACAGGAAACAAACCTTCGATACCAGTAGTACTTAACTACCAACATGTGAACAATACGACAGGAAACAGACCTTCAATACCAGTAGTATTTAGCTACCAACATGTGAACAATACCACAGGAAATATACCTTCGATACTAGTTGTACATAGCTACCAACATGTGGACAATACCACAGAAAACAAACCTTCGATACTAGTTGTACTTAGCTACCAACATGTAGACAATATCACAGGAAACAACCCTTCGATACCAGTAGTACTTGGCTACCAACATGTGAACAATACGACAGGAAACAGACCTTCGATACCAGTAGTATTTAGCTACCAACATGTGAACAATACCACAGGAAATATACCTTCGATACTAGTTGTACTTAGCTACCAACATTTGTACCAGACCACAGTAAACTAACCTTCGATACCAGTATTACTTAGCTACCAACATGAGGACAAGACCACAGGAAACATACCTTCGATACTAAGAGTACTTGGCTACCAACAAAGACTCACATGCGCGGTCTGATTAGGATCGACCATTGAAGCCAATGAAGACCAATAATGACAAAAATACTTCAATGCAACCTTTATAGATCAATATCTGACTGAGGTGTCTTGGTATCTTCGCTGATCACATGACGTCCCGTAGGTTGGTATTCTAATGGCACGGCAATTGGACTTATATTTAAACGTATATTAATTGCTTTGCTTATATCTAAACGTATGTTAATTGCTATTCTATATTAAAACGTATATTAATTGTTAATCATATATTTAAAGGTATATTTATTGTAATACTTATATTTAAACGTATATTAATTGTTATACTTATATTTAAACGTATATTATTTTGTATGCATATATTCAAACGTATATTAATTGCTATGCTTATATTTAAACGTATATTAATTGTTATACATATATTTAAAGGTATATTTATTGTTATACTTATATTTAAACGTATATCAATTGTTATACTTATATTTAAACGTATATTATTTGATATTTATATATTTAAACGTATATTAATTGCTCTGCTTATATTTAAACTATCAAGTCTGAATCCAGTCTGCATTGAATACAAACAATAATATAATATGGAAAATAACATGTAAATTGACTCGGCTGTCACATTTCTTTTAAGCATTAGTCTTATATTATATTGTAATATAAACATTTGAAATAACAATTTGAACATCAGCTTACTTATACATCAACTAAAAGACTCTTGATTACTCGAACAGTCGAATATATAATTTTACTCAAATAAATTGGTGTAACGGATCTGTCCTTTGAAAACAGCGTATTCGAGCAGTCAGAACTGCTGATGCGCTTTATCCTTATAATTTGTTATCACATACTTCCCATGCATACTCCTATGCGCTCAAGGTTGCTATGTAAGCATGACGACTTGTGGCTGGTGTCAGTATAAATAAACCAGTATAACTGATAACTGACACAGGTAACGCCGTGATATAACTGAACACTTCTTGAAAGCGACGTAAAACACCAAACAATCAATCAATCAATCAATTTCACAATCAAACGAACACCCGATTAATTCGAAATAATTCGTGGTAACATTGCGAATTCGAGTTATTGTGAGTCCATTGACTACGTCAATACGATCTGGGACTACCAGATACGATGATAAACATGTAGCTCACGTTAATACTAATCTGCTAGTCAAACCTCCTTAGAGATCTGAACGGCTTACTCAATAGCTCTTATATATGGGTCAAACCACATTACATATCCAACGGTTCACTAAATAGCTCTTATATATGGGGCAAAACCTCTTAAATACCCAAACGGTTCACTAAATAGCTCTTATATATGAGTCAAAACCCCTTAGATATCTAACAGTTCACTTAATAGCTCTTATATATGGTCAAAACCCCTTATATATTCAACGTTTCACTCAATAGCTATTATATATGGGTCAAAACTCCTTAAATATCCAACAGTTCACTCAATATCTCTTATATATGAGTCAAACCCCCTTAGATATCCAACGGTTCACTCAATAGCTCATATATACGGGTCAAAACCCCTTAAATACCCAACGGTTTACTCAATAGCTCTTATTTATGGGTCAAAACCCCTTAAATATCCAACGGTTCACTCAATAGCTCCTATATAAGTGTCAAACCCCCTTACATAGTCAATGGTGCATTCAATAACTCATATATATGGGTTAAACCGCCTTAGATATTCAAACGGCTCACTCAATAGCTCTTATGCATGGATCAAAACCCCTTAGATATTCAACGGTTCACTTAATAGCTCTTATATATGGCTCAAAACCCCCTTAGATATTCAACGCCTCACCCAATATATCTAATATATGGGTCAAAACCCCTTAGATATCCAACGGCTTACTCAATATCTCTTATATATGTATCAAAACCCCTTAGATATTCAAACGGCTCACCCAATAGCTCTTATATATGTATCAAAACTCCATATATATGTAACGGTTCGCTCAATATATCTTATATATGGGTCAAAACCACCGGTACTTGTATCGTAGCTAGTTTAAACAATATTTCGTTTCGCATTATACTAATACCTCAAAGATTTAATTTTACAAAAATAAATATTAGTTTTCATTGATTATGTGTTTAAGTATATTCCATATACGTCATTCAAACAATGTTTAACCGGTATTATGTAGCAGGGACACACCTCCACCGATTGATGGTGCCCGACCTTGTTTTGGAACCAAAATTCTACCTCAATTATGTTATAAAATTAAATCTTCTAGGTCATTGTAAAATGCGAAAAACAAATATGTTTGTTAATATGCTACAATACGGGTACCTGTGATTATACCATAAACTCCAACCGTTAGCTCTATAGCTGTAATATGAAATTCTCCCTTTTGTAGTATAAAGATTTAATTGGCGGATATTACCGTGTCAAATTCCGTCTATACAATGTGTATTTATATAGCCTTAAACTATTATACCACCGAATAAAATGATTCGGATTTTCAACATATCATTCACTTCCTGTTTCATGCAACTTTTAGACATGTATTTCCCCGCCACACACGTGGCCTGGTTCAACCGAAACATATCATTCACTTCCTGTTTCATGCAACTTTTAGACATGTATTTCCCCGCCACACACGTGGCCTGGTTCAACCGAAACATATCATTCACTTCCTGTTTCATGCAACTTTTAGACATGTATTTCCCCGCCACACACGTGGCCTGGTTCAACCGAAACATATCATTCACTTCCTGTTTCATGCAAGTTTTAGACATGTATTTCCCCGCCACACACGTGGCCTGGTTCAACCGAAACATATCATTCACTTCCTGTTTCATGCAACTTTTAGACATGTATTTCCCCTTCTACACACGTGGCCTGGTTCAACCGAAAAATATCATTCACTTCCTGTTTCATGCAACTTTTAGACATGTATTTCCCCGCCACACACGTGGCCTGGTTCAACCGAAACATATCATTCACTTCCTGTTTCATGCAACTTTTAGACATGTATTTCCCCTTCTACACACGTGGCCTGGTTCAACCGAAACATATCATTCACTTCCTGTTTCATGCAACTTTTAGACATGTATTTCCCCGCCACACACGTGGCCTGGTTCAACCGAAACATATCATTCACTTCCTGTTTCATGCAACTTTTAGACATGTATTTCCCCTTCTACACACGTGGCCTGGTTCAACCGAAACATATCATTCACTTCCTGTTTCATGCAACTTTTAGACATGTATTTCCCCGCTACACACGTGGCCTGGTTCAACCGAAACATATCATTCACTTCCTGTTTAATGCAACCTTTAGACATGTATTTCCCCGCTACACACATGCCTGGTTCAACCGAAACATATCAAACTTTGTATAGGGAATACTTCAATACAATACACTATGAGTCGTCCCGCGAAATAAACAACTTTGATTTAAGTATCGACCCGGAACAGCCTAAGCATGTCGCGCAGTCTTACCCGGATATACACATTTTGCCTCCTCTGGAATTTCTGTTTCGGGAATCATTACTCTACACCTCTATGCACCTGAGACGGAATGTGTCGGCCTGGATCAGTCTGCGCGGACTGCACAGCCTGATCTGGGTCGATACATTACGCAGATGCCATAATGGTGGTTTTCTCTTGGGACAGCACAGTATGTTATTAAAGTGCTGAGTATGTAACTACTATATAAACAACAGCTCTGCAATAAATTAAACACAGTGATTAGAGGGCAACAAAGGGCGTTATACTGAAAAGAATATAAGATAAATTTAGAATGGGAAAAAAGGACCTTTAGTGAAAAAGAAAGAAGTAGGTACATACAGGAAGATGGAAGCATGTTTTGTTATTCATATATCCATGTTTCAGGTTCAAGTGAATGACATTTCTACCTTGTTGAATACATAACAGTTTAAGTGTTTAATTTGAATGATAGAAGTTTCACAATTTGTTTTGTTTGTTATCAATATAGTTTGATTGAGTAATTAGTTATATCTTAGAGTTTTAATCAGCATCATAAAACAGTGTCTATATAGGATCTGTGAGGAGTTGTCATTTCATATTAAGTTTTATTAAACGAGTTCAAGGAATGTGTTATTAAGCGAGCCCCTAGCGAGCTTAATAACACAATTCATGGACGAGTTTTTTAAAACTTTAGGAAATGGCAACGAATCACATGACTAAACACAAAACGAAAATCTGTTTTTCGCTGTCAGAAAAAAGTCCCGTTAATAAACTGGCAATTAATCACACTAACAAATATGTTTATGACCGATAATGCGTCCCTTTACCTCGGCCATCTATCGTGGCGTTTGTGTTTACCGGATACACGTTCTCAGCCAACGTGTGTATGAATACACAAATAGTGATTAGGTCATGTGTAACATACACAGCAATATGTACTGGATATATTAGATTAGATACAAGCATTTGCATGTGATAGAACTTTACAATAGTATTAAAACGTTTATAATAAGTAGCGATACACTGAAATGACTTGTCCACCGATGAAGTTCCGCTGTTTGTTGAGTCTGCAAATGTGTATTCTAACATATTGCATTTCTCTATATGATTTACTTGTTAATTTACTACAGTCGAAACCAAAATGTATTTACATGGTGTATATATCTGCTTCCTGATCGGGAATGACGGCCTATGAGAACAATTATAATTTCGGGTCGAAATTGTGTTTTATTTTACCAAAAGGACCACCCACAAACAACAAATCTGCAGCAGACTACTTTGAAGAAATCTACACAAAACCATAAATATATCTCTTTAAATGAAAGATAAATCATTGACTCGTTGAAAGCGATTTGGCTTAAAGTAGATATTGCTTTTTATGAACTTTCTTTCCTTTTGCCCCACTGTTTCAAAAGACGTCTGCTACTTCCCAAGCATGTGGCTGCCTTTCGAAAGAAAAGTGACGCTTGTCGCAGTGACTTTTGTCAAATGTTGGAATTAATGTTGGCCGAGCAGAGATTCGAACTCACAACCTCTGGACGGAAAGCCCTCGTCCTTAGCGACTGATCTACCAAAGCACGGCTTTTGAATATGATTATGTATTTATAGATCAGAACTTTATTCAAGAATAATGAGTTGAACACTTATGGTACATTCGAATCGGTATGTTAGCTACAAACTATACTGCATATTTCCTTAATACAAATGAGTTTAGTCCGTCGACAGAAGACGTATTCAACTGGTGAAGATATCTCAGATCAAAACACTATACTACAGACTTCCTGAATACAAATGAGTTTAGTCCGTCGACAGAATACGTATTCAACTGGTGAAGATGTCTCAGATCAAAACACTATACTACAGACTTCCTTATTAATCAAAGCGCTGAAAGCGCTGATGGTATAGGGGGCATATGTAAATTGAAAACATATGGCATAGATCATATGGACAAACATTGTTGAAACAATGAAACAATGAAACAATGACCTTTAAACAAACCAAACCAAAAATGTTTGAAGCAACACATATTGCCTGCCAATAACATATACCTCATTTGTCAAAGTTTTACCCTTTTCTTGTATAAACAAAATATCGAAGGACAAAAGATTGACAAAAAAAACCCGAGCAGCTACCCTTAATTAAAATATTTCTAGTTCAGAAATCACTAAAGATCAACAATGTATATTGTAATCATGCTGATAAATGAAAAACGATCGAAAGCATGATAGAGTTATGTTTCTTTTGCACTGCACAATTGCAGCTCTGAGTTTCCTATACACCAAGTCTTAAATTGATATATTGGACATATATTGAGACAATAACCGAAGAAATGAAAAAATTGAGTTTACACCTAAAAAACAGACTAGATTTGACGAAGTACAAATCTTGGGGAAGCACTCATTAACGAAAAGGGGAATTTCACGGAACGCATGTGTTGCATATAATAAGGGAGAACATTGAAAGACAAAAATATACACACTCCAAACGCAGCATGCTAAATTTATGGTAATGGTGCACTGCAAATCTGTAGGTCATAAGTTACATACAAACCAAGTTTGAAATTGATACAATGAAAGTTAATTGAGACAATCGCTGAACTAAATAAGGAAAAATGGAGATAACTAAAAAAACAGACCAGAGTTATGTACCTAGTACTTTGCCGTTCTCCTGATCACACGGGTATAATTGTGACCACTTTGAAATAAATCTGCCATACAGAAACAACGTGTTAACCAATACATGCAATCCATGACGGACGGACGAATGCACATTCAGGCAGACAGCCGGCCGGACGCCGGATTATACCTCCAAGCTTTACAGACGGAGACAACTCAAGTATTGATTACAGAAGACTGGTTCGATGCGTCAAAACACGTCAGCTTAGATTATGGTATTTGTAAAGTATTTGCAATTTAATTGTATCTCCGAAACAGGACCGGACCGTCAAGGTTAATTTTCAAAAACCTATTTAGACTACATTTCTAGTTTATTTGTCAACAGATACATCTAGGACTATATTACACGTTGATGAACGTTGAGTCTTAAATTAACGCAAATGCATATACATTATAATTTTAGTCCCAAAATCGCTAGAAGCTTCTCAATAATAAAATAAATAATGACCTTGCGGTTATAACTCGGATGTGTTGACAAATTCGGCCAAATTTCTTTCCGACGTTTGACAAAAGTCAATGCGACATGCGTCATTCGTCTTTCACCAATGGCTAAGTCTATGTGGAAACGCAGCCAGTTGCTTGGGAAGATTGTTGTGAGGAGTACTGGTTTGAGAAAACCAGGAAATACATTTGTAGGTGAACTGGCCGCCGTGATATGACTGAAGAAATGTTAAAAACGGCGTTAAATCCCAATCAATCAATGTTGAAATTAACTTATCTATAATTTGTAGATTTAATTTCTATTTCCTAGTAGGGTCTACATACAGCGACACATGAGAATATTCAACACAAAACGCGACCTGTTTTACCAACAATTCCCCAGTAGCGGTGAGACCGTTTGTAACATTATTTCATGGCATGTATACACAGTAGGACCTCTCTCTTTGGACGAATTATGTTGTAACAATTTTGTTTACAGTATTCCTTAACCTTGACCACATAGACTAAATATACAGCAAACAACATTGAACTAAGGCATAACTATTGACCTGAATTAATAAAAGTATGATTTTGAATAGTGATGAAAACATTGTGGAAAAAGACAAACTTGTTGATTATCATTCATCTGTTAAGGTTAGTCAAATGTGTCTAAAAGGGGCAAAGGTTAAAATAATAACTGTAGACAAATGTTTTCGTTATCTAGGTTATAGAAACAATTTGATTCATGTTTCAAAGCATTGTTTGAAAAGGAGAAATTGCTCATTGTCAGCAATTGCTCCGTTTGCAAATATACTTTCAACATTTGTTTGTAACTAAGTAGCTATAACGGGAACGGTTCAACCCTTTCCCGCTTACAGTCGCTTTTTGACGCATGTGCAGCAGACGGCTGCAGAATTGTTTATCATGACCCACTTCCTCTTTTTCCACAAAGGTTTCAACTATATATTTTTCCCCTTGATGTAAGGCAAAATTGCTCGTAATCATTCATCTCTAGCATGTTATTCAAAATGTGTCCGGAAGGGAGAAAGAGGGAAAGAACGTCCATAGTAAAACGTTTAAATATGAAAAGAATTAATTTGAAACGTGTTTGAAAGCATTGTGTGAAAAGGAGGAATTGATCATTGTCAGCAATAGCTCCATTTTCAACAATATTTTTTAAATATTCGAACTGTTATAGTATCACGGAAAGGGTTCCGCTTCCATGGGAAGGATGTAACCATTTTCCGCCTACAGACGCATGTGCAGCAGACGACAATCGAAAACATTGTGACAAAAGGGGAAATTGCTTTTCGTAGGCAATTTCTACTTTTGCCACAATGGTTTCAACTCCTTTCAATAATTGTATTTACAGTGCTTTGCACATTTCTCTATAAGTCGACTGTTGTAAACTAATGGGGTCACAGAACGGTCGACGTTACCTCACACTACTGACCTTAAGGTCAACCATAGTTCAGAGTGAGTTTCATTCATAGAAACTATTTTGTCTCATAAATTTATGCAGCGGAGGGTTTTGTGATTCGGTCGAACCAATGAAATCGTTGAAAAGGCAGATTATAACCAATCAAAACTCGATTTTGGTGTAGGTATACACATGTGGACTGCGGTTGCAGCTTTAAATTCGACTTTTCGAAAGCAGCTTCGCTATGAGATAGTGGCGAAACGCCCCTATCCCAAAAATGAGTTAAGGCCGTCGACAGAAGACGTATTCAA
Organism: Serripes groenlandicus; assembly: GCA_031761405.1. Lineage (NCBI taxonomy): Eukaryota > Metazoa > Mollusca > Bivalvia > Cardiida > Cardiidae > Serripes > Serripes groenlandicus. Next base: position 18,624,167 of record JASEVX010000016.1, read on the forward strand.
CTGGTGAAGATGTCTCAGATCAAAACACTATACTACAGACTTCCTTATTAAAAATGAGTTTAGTCCGTCGACAGAAGACGTATTCAACTGGTGAAGATAGCTCAGATCAAAACACTATACTACAGACTTCCTTATTAAAAATGAGTTAAGGCCGTCGATAGAAGACGTATTCAACTGGCGAAGATATCTCAGATCAAAACACTATTTTACAGACTTCCTTATTAAAAATGAGTTAAGGCCGTCGATAGAAGACGAATTCAACTGGCGAAGATATCTCAGATCAAAACACTATTATACAGACTTCCTTATCAAAAATGAGTTAAGTCCGTCGATAGAAGACGTATTCAACTGGCGAAGATATCTCAGATCAAAACACTATTATACAGACTTCCTTATTAATCAAAGTACTGAAGTACTGGTAACGAATTATTTTGAACATTTGTAAAATCTAATTTATGAATGCAATTGATCATGCTATTGCACAATTTAGTCTATTTTATTATTATTAATATTTTTGTCCAGAGATTTTTTTTTATCAGTTGACAGTTTTAGTAAATGTAGCATTTCAACGGCGATGCGAGCGTTTAACATGCACACTAACTCTTTCACTGAGCTCTGCGTAAAGTCTGTCAAAACACCCATGGCATATTTGTGAGATTTACATTGTTAGTTCGATTTGTTTTCGTCACCAGGGGCGGATCCAGGATTTCGGCTAATATTATAACTATGTTTCATGTGAGTGAATTAATTATTATAAATCTATAATGTTTAACAAATCGCATAAAATAAGAATTAAAAAAAAAAAAAAAGAACAGTCCCTATTAGGACTCGAACTCGCGTCCATAAGTAGTCCATGATTAGTAGTTCTACACGCTCTCCATTGCACCACGGTACTTTGATACAACTTTGAGCGTTACTTTCGTATATATATTAAGCTAACTGAATGCGCGCGTATGTAAACCATGATCTATAATTAGAAAGCCTCTTTGATCATCGTTATCATGTTGGAAAAAGGAGAAACAACGGCGATGCGAGCGTTTAAAATGCACACTGACTATTTCACTGAGCTCTGCGTAGTGGCATATTTGTGAGATTAACATTGTTCTATACAGCGTGGGGTCGACTTCTAGTGAATGGGCATACGACTAAAATTCATACTCGTGGCTTATACGTACCTGCCGACAAATGAAATATATATGCGCGTACTGTTAATTTGATATTTTCTAGAAAATTGATTATCTATGATGATTCGATAGTATAATTATGACTTCACTGTATTGAAATAACCCGTAGAAGTCATTTTAATATCGAAAAAATACTAGGACTATTTAGGTGCAGCGAATGTGTATTCTAAGCGGAAGTGTAGTTTAACCGTGACTTCCGGAAAGAAAAACGATCGCGTTAACTGTATTATTTTTTGAGAAAAAATAATTCGTTAAAAATGAGTTAAGGCCGTCGATAGAAGACGTATTCAACTGGCGAAGATATCTCAGATCAAAACACTATCATACAGACTTCCTTATCAAAAATGAGTTAAGTCCGTCGATAGAAGACATATTCAACTGGCGAAGATATCTCAGATCAAAACACTATTATACAGACTTCCTTATTAAAAATGAGTTAAGGCCGTCGATAGAAGACGTATTCAACTGGCGAAGATATCTCAGATCAAAACACTATACTACAGACTTCCTTATCAAAAATGAGTTAAGGCCGTCGATAGAAGACGTATTCAACTGGCGAAGATATTACAGATCAAAACACTATACTACAGACTTCCTTATTAAAAATGACTTAAGGCCGTCGATAGAAGACGTATTCAATTGGCGAAGATATATCAGATCAAAACACTATTCTACAGACTTCCTTATTAAAAATGACTTAAGGCCGTCGATAGAAGACGTATTCAACTGGCGAAGATATCTCAGATCAGTCGTAATAGCAAATTAATGGCCGATCATCGATCCGAACACACGTCCCCTGGTTTGAAAGGATTTCGTAGTTACTAACTGAGCTTTGAATATTTCTAAATACTAGTTCGGTTTATATTCTCAATTATCTACCGCAACCTTTTCGCTGCCAAAGGCAATTTAAGGATTTTACAAACCATGCAGTTTCAGGTCAAACAGCTCGTAACGAGCTGTCTCTTTTGAAATCTGCATCGTTCGCCACTCAGGCATTAACTTTTACCACATTTTTAAATTTAACGGATAATATCGAAAGTATCACTTTGATTTCATGAGCACGTTTGCAAAGTGCAATATCGATATTATTTCAAAACATTGTAGGAAAATCACAACTAAATCATGATTAAGATATAAACTGTTACAATATAGTCAACCCTTGGTCATGCTTTATAAATATGATCAAGTTTCTCTTTTCTAGCCTATGTATTTTACATCGATTGTGAAACTTTCTTTCACGCTCGATGTCTTATTTCTGTGTTTAAAAATCCCCCTAACCTGTACTTCGGCCGTCTATGTTTAAAAATCCCCCTAACCAGTACTCGCGCCGTCTATGTTTAAAAATCCCCCTAACCAGTACTTCGGCCGTCTATGTCTTATTTCTGTGTTTAAAAATCCCCCTAACCAGTACTTCGGCCGTCTATGTTTAAAAATCCCCCTAACCAGTACTTCGGCCGTCTATGTCTTATTTCTGTGTTTAAAAATCCCCCTAACCAGTACTTCGGCCGTCTATGTTTAAACATCCCCCTAACCAGTACTCGCGCCGTTTGTGTTTAAAAATCCCCCTAACCAGTACTTCGGCCGTCTATGTCTTATTTCTGTGTTTAAAAATCCCCCTAACCAGTACTTCGGCCGTCTATGTTTAAACATCCCCCTAACCAGTACTCGCGCCGTTTGTGTTTAAAAATCCCCCTAACCAGTACTTCGGCCGTCTATGTCTTATTTCTGTGTTTAAAAATCCCCCTAACCAGTACTTCGGCCGTCTATGTCTTATTTCTGTGTTTAAAAATCCCCCTAACCAGTACTTCGGCCGTCTATGTTTAAAAATCCCCCTAACCAGTACTCGCGCCGTCTATGTTTAAAAATCCCCCTAACCAGTACTTCGGCCGTCTATGTTTAAAAATCCCCCTAACCAGTACTTCGGCAGTCTATGTTTAAAAATCCCCCTAACCAGTACTCGCGCCGTCTGTGTTTATAAATCTCCCTAACCAGTACTCGCGCCGTCTGTGTTTAAAAATCTACATAACCAGTACTCGCGCCGGCTGTGTTTAAAAATCACCCTAACCAGTACTCGCGCCGTCTGTGTTTAAAAATCCCCCTAACCAGTACTCGCGCCGTCTGTGTTTATAAATCTCCCTAACCAGTACTCGCGCCGTTTGTGTTTAAAAATCCCCCTAACCAGTACTCGCGCCGTTTGTGTTTATAAATCCCCCTAACCAGTACTCGCGCCGTTTGTGTTTAAAAATCTCCCTAACCAGTACTCGCGCCGTTTGTGTTTAAAAATCCCCCTAACCAGTACTCGCGCCGTCTGTGTTTATAAATCTCCCTAACCAGTACTCGCGCCGTTTGTGTTTAAAAATCCCCCTAACCAGTACTCGCGCCGTCTGTGTTTATAAATCCGCCTAACCAGTACTCGCGCCGTTTGTGTTTAAAAATACCCCTAACCAGAACTCGCGCCGTTTGTGTTTCTGGGTTGGCGCTCTGTGTTTCGGGTTAGCATTACGACGGACTGGCTGTTGTCAGAATGAATAGACCAGAAGTATTGGTAACATACCCAGAAAACGCCGTGATTTAAAGGAAATTGTGAAAGCGGCGTTGAACAACAAACAACCAGTAGAAAAATGTAGGTCAAAAGTGTGACCTTGATAACTAATATCGATATTGTGACTCTTCTTACATATAACGTTTTTTTAATGGTGCGATATGTGATGTATCTTGGTACATGGAGTTTAATTAACATTGTTTTCATGATACGGGATTTAAATCCCAATTGGAAGAGATTCTTGCGATATTAAAACGAGTGCGCCATAGCGCACGAGTTTTCATATGCAAGAATCTCTTTCACGAGGGATTTAATTCCCAAATCATGAAAACAATGTTTATTTAACTTTGTATTATATACTCGACGATACTTTTCGTTTTAAAACGACAATACCCCTTTGCAGCTCATTTATCTTTAGCTCAGAAGCGGAGAGATCTGAATGACGTAATCTGCCAGTTTTGCAGTGACGTCACTACGCGCGCACCGACAAATGTGTACATTGATTGAAATAAATGTGTCATGTCGATTCAAGCTCTTATTTTCGGATTTAAAAGTGCAATTGTGGATTATTTAACTGTTCATCATGGAAATAAAGTGTTAAGTAGTAAAAACGGAGCTTAAAAGTGTTTAACGATGAGTTTATTTTTATCTTGAGGCGTTTATGAATTGCAGCAAAGAAATATGTTCTCGCTGCATATATACACGTTTTCGTGTAAACATTTGGAATAACTGAAGGCATATACATAAGTTGTTAGAGTTTTATTAATGATAATCTGATAATTTAGTGCAGTTCTATATAGAATAATAACATTTAGAAGCTGCAAGTTTGAACTGGATTATATAACCATAAATTAATGCTTATTTCTCTATTATTTTATTTAATTATTTTCAAATTTAAGAAAATTAAAAAAATAGAGATTAAAAAAAGAAGTTCCGAAAATCCGGCTAGTGAGCTATATCGCACACTAGGCGATATTGCGCAGTAGACAAAAAGCATGTTATAGGATTTCTCAAGTTAGGAAATCTCTATATTTTTATTATTGAGTATATATAATATAATAGTATGTAGTCAAGGAAGGAGTATTGATTGGTCGGGTTTTTTTACGCCTCTTCCATCTATTATTGTTTTCTGTTTTCAATTATATCACGGCGGCAAGTTCACCTACTCATGTGTTTCCTAGCTTTCTCAGATCAGTATTCCACACAATATACTTTCCAACAAACTGGCTGCTTTTCAACATTGACTGTTAGCTAATGGGTGAAAGACGACTTTTTGCGGATCGGGTACTCGCACTCGCAACCCCTTGAATGACAGCCCGCGTCGCTACCGACTGAGCAATCAGAGCTTGGCACTACATTAACAACGCTATCACTATTATTATTACAAATAACAAACTACAAATTAACATATAAGCAAAATTAAATGATAACAGTAATAGCAATGATAGATGTTGATATAGTAGAATAAGAGATAGTGATAGTATAAGCTATGTTGGTGGTAGAAGTAGTTGTTGTTAACATATCAAATGTATTAAATGATAATAGTAATGACAATAGTAGATGTTGTTATAGTCGAATAAGAGATAGTAATAGCTATGTTGAAGTAGTTGTTGTTGTTGTAGGTGGACGTGGAAAAGGAGTATCAATACCAGTAAAGGATGTAATCGAAGTTATAATATTTGTATTTCTTCCAGTAGTAGTGATAGTTGAAGAGAAGTAGTAGTAATAGTAATAGTAGAAGTAGAAATTGTAGAGGTAGTAGTAGTGGTAGTAGAAGTAGTAGTATAAGTAGTAGTGTAAGTGGTAGTGGTAGTAGAAGTAGTAGTATAAGTAGTAGTGTAAGTGGTAGTGGTAGTAGAAGTAGTAGTATTAGTAGTAAATGTAGTTGTGATGTAATAGTATTAGTAGAAGAAGTAGTAGTAGTTGTAGTAGTAGACGTAGTAAAAGCAGTAGTAGTAGTAGTAGAAGTAGCAGTAGCAGTAGTAGTTGTAGTATGATAAGTAGTGATAGTAGTAGTAGTAGTAGTGGAAGTAGTAGTAGAAGTAGCAGTAGTAGTAGTATAAGTAGTAGTAGAAGTAATAGGAGTAATATACGTAGACGTAAAAGAAGTAGTAGAAGTAGTAGTAGATGAATATACATACATGTAGTATCTAACCTCGCAGCACAAGTTTTGACGTATATTATTAATATTATATATATTATTCTATTTGAAGAAAGAGGAAGTTAAAAAAAAAAACTTCGTCTGAAAGGAATCATAAAGCGTGTCTTGTAGATTTTAAACCGAAGGATAATTGTTAATCGATCTCCACCTTTAGACGCTTTACGAAGCCTTAATATCAGAACACTATTGAAAACATGGTGACAAAAGCGGAAAATGATCATACCGAGCTCATAACGTGCGATTTCTCCTTCTGCCACAGTGTTTTCAATTATTTTGAAATAGCCCACTTTCTCTTTCAGAGATTTCCATAATTTTGCATAATTTTTTGTATTATCGTCTGCTGCAAATTTGCTGATAGTGTGAACGGTTTTACCCTTTTTCTTATTGTCGCCTGTTACACTGATAGGTTTCAATTTGGTTTTGCACGAGGATTAATTGTTCGTTTCGTTTTCCTGCAATGTTTTTTACCCTGATTTGATCGTATCTTGTTCTGATAAACCTATACGGCAGTTTAATTCAGAGAAGAAGAGCTAATTTAAAATTAGCGTTTCAGTTTAATTCAGAGCAGAAGTTCTAATTTAAAATCAGCGTTTCAGTTTAATTCAGAGCAGAAGTGCTAATTTAAAATCCGCGTTTTAGTTTACATGTACCCCTTTACTACATACAACATATTTGCAGCAGACGATTTTGAATACATTCACAAAGTTTTCAAAGTATTCAAAGTATTCAAAGTACTGATAAAGCTTATCTAAATATTTAGGCCACCGGCATATACTACTTAAAATAAATATTTAGTTGTTCCCCTCTAAATACGAATATTTTTACTGTATTAACCTCTAGTTGCTTTGTAAGAACATATATAAAATGGATATGAACTAGTTATAACCGGTGTTAGATGGATATGAACTAGTTATAACCGATGTTAGATGGATATTAACTAGTTATAACCGATGTAAGATGGATATGAACTAGTTATAACGGGTATTAGATGGATATTAACTAGTTATAACCGATGTTAGATGGATATGAACTAGTTGTAACCGATGTTAGATAAATATGAACTGTTATAACCGAAGTTAGGTGGATATGAACTAGTTATAACCGATGCTAAATGGATATGAACTAGTCATTACCGATGTGTTATATATATGAACTAGTTATAACCTAGGTTAGATTGATGTGAACTAGTTATAACCGATGTTAGATGATATGAACTAATTATAACCGATGTTAGATGTATATGAACTAGTTATAACCGATGTTAGATAGGTATGAAATAGTTATAACCGATGTTAGATGGATATGAACTAGTTATAACCGATGCTAGATGGATATGAACTAGTTATAACTGATGCTAGATGGATATGAACTAGTTATAACCGATGTTATATATATATGAACTAGTTATAACCGATGTAAGATGGATTTGAACTAGTTATAACGGGTATTAGATGGATATGAACTAGATATAACCGATGTAAGATGGATATGAACTAGTTATAACCGATGCTAGATGGATATGAACTAGTTATAACTGATGCTAGATGGATATGAACTAGTTATAACCGATGCTAGATGGATATGAACTAGTTATAACTGATGCTAGATGGATATGAACTAGTTATAACTGATGCTAGATGGATATGAACTAGTTATAACTGATGCTAGATGGATATGAACTAGTTATAACTGATGCTAGATGGATATGAACTAGTTATAACCGATGTTAGATATATATGAACTAGTTATAACCCATGTTAGATGAATATGAACTAGTTATAACCGATGTAAGATGGATTTGAACTAGTTATAACGGGTATTAGATGGATATGAACTAGATATAACCGATGTAAGATGGCTATGAACTAGTTATAACCGATGCTAGATGGATATGAACTAGTTATAACTGATGCTAGATGGATATGAACTAGTTATAACCGATGTTAGATATATATGAACTAGTTATAACCCATGTTAGATGGATATGAACTAGTTATAACCGATGTAAGATGGATTTGAACTAGTTATAACGGGTAATAGATGGATATGAACTAGTTATAACCGATGTAAGATGCCCAGGGAACTGTGACACATGGATAATTGTCTCATGATGCAGTTCTTCTTATTTACAAAGTTTCATTTTTTTTTAAATATAGGTATGGACATTCTCCATTGATGAAAGCATTACTATCAAATAGAATTGAAAGCATTGTGCTCATAATGAGTAATTCCTGATTTGGTCACAATGCTTTCAAAAGTGATCACCTGTAGGGACGTTAGAAAACGTCTGAACGCAGGAAATGGTTAACTCATAGTATGTCGATTGAAATTAGAGGTAAACTCGTTCTTTCATACGACAAATTTACCACATTTGTTCCAGACGAACCTTTTGTCAGAAAAGGTCTGCACGCAGGAAAAGGGTTAACTTATAATATGTCGATAGTAATTAGAGGTAAACTCGTTCCTTCATACCAACAATTTACCGCATTTGTTTCAGACAAACCTTTTGTCAGAAAGCGTCTTCAAGTGGGAAAGGGTTAACTTATAATATGCCTATAGAAATTAGAGGTAAACTCGTTCCTTCATACGAATAATTTACCGCATTTGTTCCAGACAAACCTTTTGTCAGAAAGCGTCTTCAAACGGGAAAGGGTTAACTCATAATATCTCGATAGAAATTGTAGGTCAACTCGTTCCTTCATACGAACAATTTAATGCATTTGTTCCAGAGGAACCTTTCGTCGGAAAGCGTCTGTACGCAGGAAAGGGTTAATTCATAATATCTCGATAGAAATTGGAGGTAAACTCGTTCCTTCATATGAACAATTTACCGCATATGTTCCAGAGGAACCTTTCGTCGGAAAGCGTCTGTACGCAGGAAAGGGTTAACTCATAATATCTCGATAGAAATTGGAGGTAAACTCGTTCCTTCATATGAACAATTTACCGCATTTGTTCCAGAGGAACCTTTCGTCGGAAAGCGTCTGTACGCAGGAAAGGGTTAAATCATAATATCTCGATAGAAATTGGAGGTAAACTCGTTCCTTCATATGAACAATTTACCGCATTTGTTCCAGAGGAACCTTTCGTCGGAAAGCGTCTGTACGCAGGAAAGGGTTAAATCATAATATCTCGATAGAAATTGTAGGTAAACTCGTTCCTTCATATGAACAATTTACCGCATTTGTTCCAGAGGAACCTTTCGTCGGAAAGCGTCTGTACGCAGGAAAGGGTTAAATCATAATATCTCGATAGAAATTGTAGGTAAACTCGTTCCTTCATATGAACAATTTACCGCATTTGTTCCAGAGGAACCTTTCGTCGGAAAGCGTCTGTACGCAGGAAAGGGTTAAATCATAATATCTCGATAGAAATTGGAGGTAAACTCGTTCCTTCATATGAACAATTTACCGCATTTGTTCCAGAGGAACCTTTCGTCGGAAAGCGTCTGTACGCAGGGAAGGGTTAAATCATAATATCTCGATAGAAATTGTAGGTAAACTCGTTCCTTCATATGAACAATTTACCGCATTTGTTCCAGAGGAACCTTTCGTCGGAAAGCGTCTGTACGCAGGAAAGGGTTAAATCATAATATCTCGATAGAAATTGTAGGTAAACTCGTTCCTTCATATGAACAATTTACCGCATTTGTTCCAGAGGAACCTTTCGTCGGAAAGCGTCTGTACGCAGGAAAGGGTTAAATCAAAATATCTCGATAGAAATTGGAGGTAAACTCGTTCCTTCATATGAACAATTTACCGCATTTGTTCCAGAGGAACCTTTCGTCGGAAAGCGTCTGTACGCAGGAAAGGGTTAACTCATATTATGTCCATTGAAATTTGGAAATAAACTCGTTCCTTCATACGAACAGTTTAACGCATTTGTTTCTGACAAACATTGCCAAAACACGTGTAAAGGGAGATATGTTAAACTTTGTTAAACATGATGATACCCTGTATCTCTACACGCTTTATGCCATTTATTAACTTTAGATTAAAAACATTCACAGGTTTTTGTTACATATGTCATTTATTTACTTTTAAACTGATTTACACGCTTTTGTTACATATGTCATTAATTTACTTTAGATTAAACTGATTCATACGCTTTTGTTACATATGTCATTTATTTACTTTTATACTGATTCACAAGCTTTTGTTACATATAACATTTATTAACTATAGATTAAACTGATACACACTGATACACGCTAGCTTTCTCCACATTGTGGCAGCTTTCAGCTGTTTTTTGAGTCCTCATGGTGTAAGTTGAACCAGTAATTTCATCATATATATATAAGGCTGTGTATCTTTATCGACTCACATATATTGTGGAACGTTTTAATAACATTTTAGCAGACTTAGCGTTTTCAGGGTTTCGTCCATTGACAGTTTCGAACCTTTTTTGTGTGAGTTTTAGCGTTGCAAGCTCAGTTAATTATTATTTGAAAGGCGTTGACCGAATGTACGAGTGTTCACATGTGTTTACTAAAGCGGCCTATTATTAAACAGGTGATATGTTCTGTCATTTTTGCAGTAAGATAAGGCTATTTAACTTTCAATCTCTGTTAAGCATAATTTTATCTGCTTTAATTATGACATGTTGTGTTAGGTCTGACCTAACTATTTGTTTATATGTCTTTGCAGATATTTACCTTCAGTGATACAATAAAAGATGATTCTGATAAAATGTAATGATTGCTTTACTCAAATTACTGTATCCGGTTAAACGAACTGGTCACCAAGAAAAGCATATCTTGGGGGTCCTTTATAGTTCGTTCAAATATAACGGTTGATTGGTTCGTTCAAATCTACCTGTTGATTGGTTTGTACTTATCTAGCAGTTGATAGGTTCGTTCATATCTTATGAGTAAATAGAACACCCAATTGGTGCCTAAAATTCGGACAGTACAAATAATCCGCTTGTCACTCTGAGGGGAAGCCAGAGACTGAGCGTTTCACATATTCAGCTCAGACCTCACTGTTCGAACACAATCTCTTAATATTTACCCTTGCCTACCTACAATGAATCTATAGCAGACGACTTGAATAGCATATTGGCGCAACTGTGGAAAAACCTTTTACACGAACGGATAACTATCAATTTGAGCTGAAAGCATTGTCACAAATGAACAAATATTCATTATGAGCAGTTACTGCATTTGCCACAATGTTTTCTAACGTCGTCTGCAGCAGAGTCGTAAACAAGGGTATATAAAAGGGTAAAAGGTTAAGTAGAGACATAAATATATGCAGGCATAACATAATTAAAATAGGTATGTTGCTTTGAGTTTCATTTTATTACATAACACTATAATTATTTTAGAAGCATAGACGAATTGTGAATATCGGTGATTCTTTGGAATGTGTGCGTTACAAATATATTTAATGCTACTGAGTACCAACAGCCTAGAGTCCATGCGATATATTAGTATTTCAATAGTGCACACATTCCACGGTAGTGCGTGTTCTGTTAGCCAATGATCTGTAAGGAGGAGCAGGCAGCTGTAATAGAAATAATGTGAGCCGTGACGAAAGAAAACCAACATTGTGGACATTGCGTAAAGTATCGACCCGTATCAGGCTAAGCATGCTGCGCAGGCTTACCCGGATAGATACTTTTCGCTTCCTGAGTCTTTTTTTGTTTCAGGAAAAAATACTTTATACCTCTTTCCCCCTGAGACGGAATGTGTCGGCCCGGACCAGTCTGTGCGGACTGCACAGGCTGATCTGGATTACGCAGAGGCCATAATGTTGGTTTTCTTGCGGGACGGCTCACTGTTTTTGTTAGCAGCATGCGTGTTCTATGCATTTCGTCTCAAATGTTTCGTTATATCTCGGCATGGTCAGTACTACTGGGTCATTTATCTTTACACCACCCAGTCAGTCGTAATGTTAACCTCACATATTTGAGCGCTAAGGAGGGATAGGAATTACTACAATGTCTAAAGTATTTTGTTTGTCCCGGACGTGGATCGAACACTCAACCTCCCAGACACGAGACGGCGGACACTTTATTGTACGTACACTCTATAGTAGGAGACAATGATTGGTTGTTCCATTTTAAGCCACGCCTATCGCCATGTGTATTCCATAGATCCGATATCGTATTTTAAGCCACGCCTATCGCCATGTATCACAAACAAAACCAACTTTTAATCGTTAATAACTAGCCAGTTAACATTCATCAAATGGATTTTGTTTGTGATGCAAAATATCGCGTTCGGCAATCGAGTGTACCGGACGGAAAATATCAATTATTTTTATTGGCTAAAATACTGCATTTAATTTGCATATCTGGTCTATAAATAGGCACCGCGCATTACCGTTTAACGTGAAAACCCCATTTTGGTTCGAAGTAATGTGGTCGATTTTTACGAACAAATAGTGACCCCGAACTCAGGGCGTTTTATGCGTTGATCATATTCAGCACGAACCAGATTCTGGATGCTATCTTTCTTCATCAAGGAGTTTGGCGCTGCGCTGTGTTCTTGGCAAGATTGTATCACTGGCTCGCCTTTTATTCAAAACACTTAAGTAGTGAGGTACGAAGCTGACAACACATAATTGTCGTGTACAAGTCGATACCTATTGTAAGTTGTTGGTCCCTCTCCAGTTGGAGTTATCGCGAGTCCACTGTGTTATTCAATAAACAAATTAGATTGGCGAACTATAGAAAATTAGTTCATCTGGCATGAACCAACAATGGCGAGAAGATTGGTCCTCTCCCATTATATATCAATATCGCACATATAGTAAATTAGTGAACATACAATTTATTTTAGTAATGTATACAACGGACCAATATAGCTTTATCTTTAGAATGTTTACTGATAATAAAAAACACTTCTTGTGGAGTTTCAAAGGTTAAAGCGTTTGGATAAGGTAGACTCATATGGGTACACCATGTCCAAAGGGCTATGAAATAGTTGACCCTATGCTGTAATGTAAGGTTGTCTTCTAAAGGTACATGATACATAGTTGACCCTACACTGTGATGTAAGGTTGTCTCCTAAAGATACACCGTGTCCAAAGGGCTGTGACATAGGTGACACTATACTGTAATGTAAGGTTGTCTTTTATAGGTACACCATGGCGAAATGGTTGTGACATAGTTGACCCTACACTGTAATGTAAGGTTGTCTCCTATAGGTACACCATGGCCAAATGGCTGTGACATTGTTAACCCTATACTGTAATGTAAGGTTGTCTTTTATAGGTACACCATCTCCAAAGGGCTATGAAATAGTCGACCCTATACTGTAATGTAGGGTTGTCACCTATGGTACACCATGGCCAAATGTCTATGACATAGTTGACCATTTACTGTAATGTAAGGTTGTCACCTATAGGTACACCATGTCTAAATGGCTATGACATAGTTGACCCTATACTGTAATGTAGGGTTGTCTCCTATAGGTACACCGTATCCAAAGGGCTGTGACAAAGTTGACCCAATACTGTAATGTAAAGTTGTCTCCTATAGGTACACTGTGTCCAAAGGGCTATGACGTTGTTGACCCTATACTGTTATTACAGGGACAATAACTCAAAACAATATGAGAAAATAAATTGCGCTTACGGCAACAGTTTACTCCAGCGTCAAGATAACAATCGTAAGATGCAGGATTCCACGAGGCTTTACATTGTTCTAACGTGTCCTCTAGCCCGTTACAATGCAATCCCGTTATTACACTGGTCCCGTTACCCGTGCCGTACTGTGATCCTTTGTAAGCAATCGCAGTCCCTCTGTTTAAACAAATATAAATATATATGTGAACAGCGTCTTGTGATTTCAGGTGTTTCCTTATGGATCTTCGGTGGGCATTGGCAGTTTCTATTTTTAAATATCTATAATATGAGCAATGATTTACAGGTGCAAAATGGCATTTTTTAAAAGTATATATTCAGATCGCCTTGTCCACCTGTGCAATCTCATCTGAATCTAAGCACGTTCTTACAAGCTTATGTAAGTAACATGCTTATGCACGGGCTGAACTGGAGTTATGATGTTAACAACAACACTCTTGTACATTTTCTAATGAACTGGTTCATATATAAGCTTGCTATTGTAAGTCTTATGAAGGTAATCTATAAACACTAACATTTGTGACGTACGGGTATTCTTCATAACACCACAAACTTTGACTTACGGGTTTTTGAAGCCTAGTATTCTACATAACACCACACACTTTGACCTACGGGTTTTTGAAGCCTAGTATTCTACATAACACCGCAAACTTTGACATACGGGTTTTTGAAGCCTAGTATTCTACATAACATCACAAACTTTGACTTACGGGTTTTTGAAGCCCAGTATTCTACATAACATCACAAGCTTTGACTTACGGGTTGTTGAAGCCTAGTATTCGACATAACACCACGGCATCCGCCCTGTCGAATTCATTAGCACACACACGTCCCCATTCACCATTGTGTAGAATTTCTACACGGCCCGAGTAATTTGTTGGTCCGCCTATAAGACGCAACGCCTCTGATGCTGTAAATAAAACAGAACTGAACTATTCGGCTAATCAATTTCTACCTTTGGAATGCTGATTGCATCACAGGATGTCTTTTGCATAAGTGCATCAGAACGAAAACGCAGGTCAGGTGACAGCACTCTCTCCGCCACATATCTCTAAGTCATACACGTACATGTATGATACTAACTTAAACCACAGCGTATGGAGACATCATTGTCATGATTGCAGTAGTGTAAGTCAGCAGGACAGGTGCCAGCACATATTCCGATACGTATATATGTTCGATTAGAGTAATTATAATAATGATATTTACAACCATCAAATAATATGGAGACATCATTTGTATGAGTGCAATAGTGTTAGTCAGCAGGCCAGGTGCCAGCACATATTCCGATACGTATATATGTTCGATTAGAGTAAACATAATAATGGTATTAAAAACCATCAAATAATATGGAGACATCATTTGCATGAGTGCAGTAGTGTTTAGTTTGCAGGCCATGAGGTAGCACACATTTAGATACTAGTATGTGTGTCATTATAGTTGAAATATAATACTTACTTCCGTCACAGTTTAGGGAGACATCCTGTGCATGAGGGCAGTAATACGTGTCGGCAGGCCAGGTACCAGGGCACTTTCCTATGCTACTCTCTATACCATTGCAGTTAAGATCTGACATGACGATCTCTCCAAGGCCTTCGCCGTAATAGGCTCCAGTATGCCAACTTGCACTCGACCTAGTTGGGAAATATTTGACTATTATTGGATAGATAGGTAATGCTACTTTCAGAGAGTGCATGCGAATAGGTACAAACTGGCATTTCTGAAGAGTGTAGGTTCAGATCAGCATGTCCATCGAACACCTAAAGGGTCAGTTTGAGTTCGAGTAAGGAGGAAACAATTTGCCTTGAATGAAAGATGTGCTGAATACCGGTGCGAGAAAAAAAAAGAAAACGTTATGTAAACTGACCGCCGTGATAGAACTAAGATACTATTGGAAATCTCAATTAATCAATCAATCAATCAAACTGGACATCGACATGACTAGTTTCTTTTAAATACATTAGAGTATAGCAATGACCTCTTAAATCGGTGCTTATGACTGTGTTCTTGCATGTTGACCTATTTTTTTTTAAGCTAATCTTTTCATGGACATTCAACTACACAAGACAAGATAATGAGGAGTAAACTGGTCTTTTCCCAACAATACCTCTCTTATGACCCAACGAAGCCTTTGGTGTGGGTACTAAAATGATTGCCTCACTGAGATTATTCATGAGAGTTATAAGAGGATGTTGGAGGTGTAAATAACTCTTCTGATATAGATGTATGCACCATTTTGACATAAAACATGTTGAGACCGGAGTAAAATACCATTCAAAGGAACAATAAATTACGGTATGTTGTTATATCCTAGCATTCGACACAAGACGATTAAATCCCGCTTGGTGAATCCGTGATCACAGATTGTTCCATAATGGCCGCCATGCATGACCTCGACCCTGCCGGAAGCATTCGTATGTCCCCCAACCAAACGTGCTGATATGTCTGTAAAGGAAATATGAACCAGTGCATGGACAATGGTAGAACGTTGACTTTTGTGAACAGCATAGACCCAGATCAGCCTGTGCATCGACAGACACTTGTAACGATATATACTGACTAGAACGTATTATTTACAACAAGCGTGTTCAAAATTATGTCAACTTGTGAGTTCAAATTAGACTGAGCAGGAGGACAAGATTATCTGAACATACACTTTTTAGAAATGCCAACGTGTGCCATTTCTCATGCACATACTCCTATCAAGTACATGTACCTAGATTTTAGGGTTAGGGTCATCCATTTTTAGTCGCATTTAGCAAAAAATGGTCTTGGCTCTTGTAATGGAACCTTATTAAGGTACCTCGGAATACAACTCGAGGGGCTACATATGTAGATATTTGCATAAAATGGCATCGATGATCATTTTTCTTGTAGACGGACAGCAAGACGTTGTAACAATGGTAGAAACTGCCCTCCTTTGTGCTTACGGTTGCGGGGTTAGCATTTAGACTGACTGGCTGGTGTCAGAATAAATGGTCCAGTAGTACTGGTAACTTACCAAGGAAAACGCTGTGATATAATTGAAAAATTGTTGAAAGTGGCTTAAAACACCAAACAACCAATGAAGACGGACAGCGAGTACTCTTGTGTGACTGTGCAATTATTGTCAGAATTTTGTTTCAGGGTAGACAACTACAAATACCTGAATATTAGTTAAACTCTCAAAATAAACAATCCCTTCAAATCGGACTAAAGTAGGATGAATGCAGTTTTTTTACTCGGTTTAAAACTTAATTAGATATTTAAACGGTTTTCGTTGTTTCGAATGTATGATCCCGAAAGTGTGAATCAAATTAAAGTAAGATATGTATCGTACGTCCGTCACAGCTGACACCGACGTCGTAGGAATGGCTTTGTGATTTGGTAGCCGGCCACCAGGTTGCCCTACACTGGCCTATATCGTTTTCATTGCCATTACATTGAAGGTCTTTTACCACGACTTCCCCAATACCGTCTCCGTAAAAGCCATTCGTTTTGTAAAACGAATTCTCCCTGAAATATATAGACATACAGTATATATCTAGGACTCAAAACGCGGTTCAATCCAACAACTGGGTTAATTTTGCTCGGTCAAATCAATAAAAGCAGAATATTCGCGTGATCTTAAAACCCTCTACTACAAACTGTTACCAAGACCTCCCGCCTATCGCACGGTAACCACCTATCGAACCAGTAGACGTACAGAATAGAATACAGAATACAGAAGTTTTATGGTGTAAATAAAGGCCTCAAGTCCATAATATAACATACTATACATATTTACATATTTATAAATATATGAATCAGTTTTGCTGTGTCCATAATATATGTAAACTGTCAAGAAACAGGGAAATGTACAATGAAGAGTTTGAATCTTCATACTACCAAAGAACATTCATTGTTCATTTGCATTTGAAAATCAAAGCACATATAAACCCTCTACTACTAACGTTTTTATGACATGGTAACCACAGTAGACGTATATGATCGCAAACCGCATTATACTACATCCGCCCATCGTATGGCAACCACCAATCAAAACATTACACTTACGTGATCGCAAAGCCCTCTACTGCTAACGGTTGCTAATTTACCCTATCCTCCGTAAGGTTAACACAAATCGAAGTGTAAAACTTACGTATATTCGAACCCAAGCATCTTACAAACAACCATGAGGTCGTGGTCGTCAAACCCGGTACTGCCCACGGTTCCCCAGTGGTTGTTGTGAAACACCTCCAGCCGCCCTGATTGGTCCGAGTTCCCGCCTACGAGTCTAATGGTTGTTCCTGTTAACAAAAAACAATATATGATTGATTGGTTGGTGTATGATTGACGCCGATTCCATTGAAGTAACAGTTGAATAGCTTAAAGGTGCTGAACTGCAGATTATAGATGGTATAGTCAAAGTTTTAAAATTGTTCAAAATTTGTCTTGAAATATTGGAATCAAACTTCTAAAATACAATTTGAGTAATAATTCCACTTTCCAGTACAATAAACATCTAAATAATTGTCGTGAATGCTTCATTTTTACTGTGTAGACATACCCAGTAAGCCAAATGTTGTACATTTTCATTTACTTTCAATTGACTGTTTTTCAACATTTACTGCCAAAATAGTTTTGAACTATTTTATTACTTACTTTGTTGTCACTATTAGCACTAAAAGCAATATTCTCAGAAGTTTAAACATTTCAAAACGTTGATCACCATCTGGAGTTCAGCACATAACAAAAATCCGTGCCGTTATCATAAACGTGTCGTGTACACAAATAAATTACTCCTGTACCACAAAACATTATAAACATAATTGATTTTAGCTTAAATCACTAACATCTTATGTCATGCAAGATTAATTACTTCTGATGCTTGACAAATAGTCATCTAACTTAAAGTTGACGCATGCGTCTTGGTTTGAATTTATTTTTGATTTAAATGGATACGCCGCTTTATTGATTCTTATTTCATGAAAGTATAATTTTAATCTCAAATAGTTCAATAAACTCTTATTTCACGGAATTAACATTTTAATCAATGGCGTCTGCTTTAATTGGCGGGTGTGTCATAGAAGTAATTGAGGCCTGTGATATGTAAATTACATTTACATTACTACCGTCTGTTCCAATTGACGTGTGTGTCATAGAAGTAATTGAAGCATGTGCCACGAAAATTACATTTAAAACCAATTACGTGTGTTCCAATTGAAATCTGTGTCATGAAAGTAACATTGATATCACTAACGTCTGTTTCAATTAACGTCATCGGAGTAATAGTAACATCACTTACGTGTGTTTCAATTAATGTCTGTGTCATAGAAGTAACAGTAACATCACTTACGTGTGTTTCAATTGATGCCTATGTCGTAGAAGTAATAGTAACATCACTTACGTGTGTTTCAATTAATGTCTGTTTCATAGAAGTAACAGTAACATCAATTACGTGTGTTTCAATTGATGCCTATGTCGTAGAAGTAATAGTAACATCACTTACGTGTGTTTCAATTAATGTCTGTGTCATAGAAGTAACAGTGACATCACTTACGTGTGTTTCAATTGATACCTATGTGGTAGAAGTAATAGTAACATCCCTTACGTGTGTTTCAATTAATGTCCGTGTCATAGAAGTAACAGTAACATCACTTACGTGTGTTTCAATTGATGCCTATGTCGTAGAAGTAATAGTAACATCCCTTACGTGTGTTTCAATTAATGTCCGTGTCATAGAAGTAACAGTAACATCACTTACGTGTGTTTCAATTGATGCCTATGTCGTAGAAGTAATAGTAACATCACTTACGTGTGTTTCAATTTATGTCTGTGTCATAGAAGTAACAGTAACATCACTTACGTGTGTTTCAATTGATACCTATGTCGTAGAAGTAATAGTAAATCACTTACGTGTGTTTC
The DNA here is from genome assembly GCA_031761405.1 of Serripes groenlandicus. Classification (NCBI taxonomy): domain Eukaryota; kingdom Metazoa; phylum Mollusca; class Bivalvia; order Cardiida; family Cardiidae; genus Serripes; species Serripes groenlandicus. The sequence goes on from JASEVX010000016.1 coordinate 18,643,529, forward strand.
AATTAATGTCTGTGTCATAATCGTAACAGTAACATCAATTACGTGTGTTTCAATTGATGCCTATGTCGTAGAAGTTATAGTAACATCACTTTCGTGTGTTTCAATTAATGTCTGTGTCATAGAAGTAATAGTAACATCACTTACGTGTGTTTCAATTGATGCCTATGTCGAAGAAGTAATAGTAACATCACTTACGTGTGTTTCAATTGAAGCTTGTTTCATAGAAGTAACAGTTACATCACTTACGTGTGTTTCAATTGACGTGTGTGTCATATAAGTAATTGAAGCATGTGCCACGAAAATTACATTTAAAACCAATTACGTGTGTTCCAATTGAAATCTGTGTCATGAAAGTAACATTGATATCACTGACGTCTGTTTCAATTAACGTCATCGGAGTAACAGTAACATCACTTACGTGTGTTTCAATTAATGTCTGTGTCATAGAAGCAACAGTAACATCACTTACGTGTTTCAAGTGATGCCTATGTCGTAGAAGTAATAGTCACATCACTTACGTGTGTTTCAATTAATGTCTGTGTCATAGAAGTAACAGTAACATCACGTACGTGTGTTTCAATTGCTGCCTATGTCGTAGAAGTAATAGTAACATCACTAACGTGTGTTTCAATTGACGCTTGTTTCATAGAAGTAACAGTTACATCACTTACGTGTGTTTCAATTGACGCTTGTGTCATTAAAATAACAATATATCACTTACGTCTTGTTCAATCGATGCGTTATTTATGGAAGAAACATTTATATCACTTACGTCCGGGACAGTTGATACCAATATCGGTACTATGAGCGCAGTTTATGGAATCTGTGTCCCATGTTATCCCGCATTGCGCAATATCAAACTCGGAACCATCGCACGTCGGATAAGAAGCGATAATTGGCCCAACGCCCTCTCCATAAAACGCAGTTCCAAATCCAAAGGCGTTCCTATATTTGGGGAAATAGGTGGATTAATTTGAATCGGATAATTTGACAGATCACATAATATTATACTTTAAGATAAACGTACTGTCTGTACATTTTTGTAAATGAAATACGTTCGAAAAAGTTCGAAAAGTCGTGGATATGTTTGCGGATCAAATAGAATATTCCATGTACTATTGGTCCAATACGTGCTACAGTTTCATACCATAACACAATCCTCAATAGTGAGAAAGTTGTTGATTTATTCGAACATATTTAAGTTATTAGATTCGAATATATCGTTGACCTCGAACTAAACTTTCGAAAACAGACGAGCAATCAGAACTGCAGCTGCACTGTTTTCCTCGTCGGATTTTATAACAGATTTTGGATATCATAATAAACAAATAAGTAGACAAGAATAACAAAGATAAGATGCACAAGTGCAAAGTAATGGTAGGGTCCCCCTTAAACTCGAGTTGTTGCGAGCGCACTGAATATAGACGGAAATGAGAGCCATTGTTAGCCCATTACCCACCCCGTGAATACAATACAATACAATACAAAGGTTGATTTGCGTAATTAGGTCTCCGGCCCACAATACATACATATAATATTACTCAACTTACAATGTAGTAATGTGCACAATCAAAACCTTTGAAACAAAAATGGCTATTTTCTTAATAACTACTGGATTTTCATTTTGAAGAACAATAAAAGATGTGTAAGCTTGGCTAAGCATATTTATATACAAATACAAAAGGTATGAAATGTATCATCAATCACCAAGGCATATTTTAGCATAAAGAAATATACACAAATTCGATGTTCTCTTTCAATGATAAAATGACGACCAAGTTCAACGTTAAGTGTGTGGCTTGATCATCTAAAACGCGACAGAGAACGGTAACAGTAGGGTGAAATGTCTAAATTTAAATACCTTTCTGCACTCAATAATGTTTTAACTTGTTTGTACAACTCACACCCGGAAGAAGCATTTATATCATTATGCCATATTTGAAAGGATTAGTCTTTTAATCTTTTTTTTACTTGCTTTATGAAAAACGTTTCATTACTTATATCTTGAGAAAGTCACACAAAACCAAAGCCATAAAAACAAAAAAATTCCCTATTTTGTGTAACCCAATTAATTCTACCAATATCAGCATACGACTTAAGCATTAACAAGCACTTTTTTTTATTTGGTAAGATCCATTATAAATTAGTCTTACCCTGTATTTAAATAATTTCATGTGGTATTTTCTACCAAAATCACCCAATGCCCTTGCGTCATTTACAGAAAAGTTTTACAGAATTTAGTATGGATTTGTTCTACACATTTGTTTTTTCATAGCCCCAAATATCTGACCCATATGCAAGTACAGGAATAACCATTGAGTCGAATAATTCTCTATGACAAAATTTACGTAAATGTTTTTCAAACTGCTTGATTGGATACAGAGATTTACTGGCCTGTACTGCAAGTGTTGTTGTTGTTGAATGCCAAGATCACTTTGGTGAATATAGATAACCCATATATGAACCGTCCCGCGAGAAAACCAACATTGTGGACACTGCGTAAAGTATCGACCTGGATCAGCCTAAGCATACCGCGCAGGCTTACCCGGATATATACTTTTCGCCTCCTGTGGATTTTCTGTTTCAGAAATTATTACTCTATACCCCTATCCCCCTGAGACGGAATATGTCGGACCGGATCAGTCTGCACAGACTGCGCAGGCTGATCTGGGTCGATACATTACGCAGATGCCATACTGTTGGTTTTCTCGAGGGACGACTCATATATTTATGTGTTGAAGTTACTATTATAAGTTCAACCCATATACACCCAACGTTCATACTCTCTAAATGGCCCTTCGTTTCTAAATACAATTATTTCAGACATTTATGGGTTGACTAACATATCTGCTTTTTTACAAATGTTATCTATGGTATTCAATTTGTTTTGCAAATTGACGGAAGTACGAACTGTGGAATATTCCCTTTTCAAATATTTTGTTAAGTAATTTCACTAAAATTGAAGTAATTTTTTGCTGAGGAGTACTTTTTGAAAATTCAGCTGATATCCCATCTTTACCATGTGGCTTTCCAGTTTTTTAGCTATAGTTAATCTCTCTGTACTTCCTCTGGAGATATCTCAGAATATAATAAACATACTAATATGAGTCGTCACGCGAGAAAACCAACATTGTGGACTCTGTGTAAAGTATCGACACGGATCAGTCTAAGCATGCCGCGCAGGCTAACCCCGACAGACACTTTTCGCCTCACAGTGCACCGCTCTTAGCATCATGCTATTTATTCATTGTTTTCATCTACAGCAGAGGACTTTCGAAAACATTGTGACAAAAAAAGAAATTGAGCAATTTCACCTTTTGCCACAACGTGTTCAACTTTATTCCATATGTTTTCTTTCATTTATTGATGAATTAAGTAAAAAAAGCTACATACGTATTATTGTATCCAAGCATACCACATAAAACCATGATGTCTCTATGATCGAACTGGCCGTTCCCACAGATCGTTCCCCACTGACCAGCATGTTTGATTTCAACCCGACCGCTGGCCGGATCTGGACCATTGGCAAGTCGTATAGCTGTACCTGTTACGGGGTAAAAACAACAGCCTCCATTTAGGATTTAGAACACAAGTCTTATTAAATTGCGCGTGGCGATATATTATGTTACCCTTTCCCACACTTTAATTGTTGAATGTAGTTGAAAACATTGTGGAATTATTCCTCATGAGCACTTTCATATTTTGCTAAAATGTTATAAATACCTGGTTTTCTTTTGTACAACGAGGCGCGTGGGAAAATGTCAATTTAACAAAGATCCGACTTCAACTTACATTGCTTTTACAGTAAACGTAGTATAACTTTAAAGGTAGAGTAAATAAACAAATATACACATTTGAATATTTTGAATGAAACACAAATCAAACGCGTAAACTATAATTTATGAATGACATGAGAATCATGCCCCACTACCGCATTTTGAATGCAATGAACTCATAATTAATCATCGAGCATGTTTCGATCCGTTTTGTAAACAAAATCACCTCCACACTTGACTCCAGCGTCGTTTCTATGGTTACAGGTGCTTGCCCAGTTTCCACCGCAAAGTTTTACATCTTTCTCACCGCCTTGGCAGTTCACGTTTGTCAGAACGGGCGCACCATAGCCTTGGCCATAGGTCGACGAGGTGAAGGCGATAGCTATTCCGCTATAAAGCAAATGAAGGGGCTGTACTTTTTTGCAACTCCTATGTAAGGCAAAACAGTGTACAAATGTACACATACAGCTGAATTTTGGATAATACTATTGGAATGTTTACCTCAAGGGTAAACTAGGTCATATTAATGTTTGCAATATCACTCTAAATAGTTTGTGTATTGATTATCTGCATTTCAGCTGGATAAAAAAAACAATGGTTCGTTTGTAATTGATTGATCGAGTGATTGATTGGTTGATTGATTGATTGATTGTTTGTTTGGGGGTAAAACGCCGTTTTCAACAATTGTTCAGTCATATCACGGCGGCCGGTTAACCCACTCATATATTTCCTGGTTTTATCACACCAGTATTCCAAACAACACACTTTCCAAGCAACTGGCTGCTTTTCCACATAGAATATTAGCCCATTGGTAAAAGAGGAATGACGCTTGTCAGTGACTTTTGTCAAACGTCGGAAAGACTGTTGGCCGAGCTGGGATTCGATCTCATAACCCCTGGATTGACAGCCCGCGTCGCTACCGATGTTTTCATTCCTACAGCTTCGAACACATCGTTGCTAATGTGCTTTTGCCTGGCTTTCTTACACTAATCCACCATATCATAGTTTTCCAATGTAACTAGCTAAGTTACCACAAATACCATTAAGCCATTTTGCGGAAGACGAATTTCGCAAGTGGGTAGAATGCATGGCCGAACCACCGGTATTACCGACTTAGACACAGAGGCTCGACGTCTGCTGCAGATGCCTAAACTGTTTTGGAAAGTGTAAATCAGACAGTTTGTAGTAATATGAGCCGTCTCACGATAAAACCAACATGGTGGACTCTTTGTAACGTATCGACCCGGACCTGTCTAAGCATGTCGCGCAGGCTAACCCGGACATACACTTTTCGGCTCCTGTGGATTTTCTGTTTCAGGAATCATTACTCTACACCTCTATCCTCCTGAGACGGAATGTGTCGGCCCGTATTAGCCGCGGTTTGACCTAGGTCGATACATTACGCAGTCTATAATCTGTTTTATTCTTGGAACTGCTCATCGGCTATCGGTACTATGAATGTAATGATTCTAAAAACCAAGTTGTATAGACCCGCTGTCGAGGTAATTACTAACTAAGCATAGTACTTCGGGTACCAGACCATTACAAAATACTTTTAACATGGTAGAAATGGCTTTCAATCCCTGGAACTTAGGAATGTGGGGTTCGCACTACGAGACACTACGATACACTACGAGACACTACGAGACACTACCCTTTTGCCAGGAAAAGAAGACCTGTAGGATATGTACGGTTTTCAAAACACGCATCTGCTGTAGAGGCGTCTGAAAGCGTATGTTTACGGGGAATGGTTGATACTTTGCAAAAGCTGTGCTCCTAAATAGTCCAGCTTACATGTGCAGATAAAAACACCTTACCAACCAGAACTTTTCTCCAATTCTTTAAAGACGATTTAAAGAAGCATCTTGCGTGCGATTATATCGTAGTATATGTCCAATTTTCCGTTTAACTCGTCGTATATGTCCGATTTGCCGTTTAATTCGTCGTATATGTCCAATTTACCGTTTAACAAGTAAACAAATGGTTATTTTGCAGTCTTTTGCTGTGCGATGTATTGAGAAGAATTCGACAGAAAATAATATTTATATCAATCAATAATTTTGGAGATATTATTTAAAAAGAAAACTTGAATTGTGAAAATGAGAAACTACTCGATTTGAATAATTTCTTCAATCTTCCTACACTGTTTTTGAAAATCGTCAGCTGCAAAGAGCGTCAGCCGCCGGTAACACCAGGTAAATGGTTATTAAACGTAACGTACGTGTCTTCATGGCCCAATAAGGTTAAGGGTTATTAAACGTAACGTACGTGTCCTCATGGCCTAACATTCTACAGATAACGCGGGCGTCAATCGAGTTAAAGCCAGTATCACAGATAGTATGCCAATCACCCTGAAAACACAGAAAACATGATCAAAATAATGTAAATGCTTTGCAAAGGTTTTCTTAAATGATCTACGGTTGGTCTTCGTACAAATCTGCGCGTTTATTTTTGTTTCATACATCTACATTAAAAGGAAGGTTATTCCTGTTGTTAATAATGAAATCCTGAATTATAAACTAAAGTTCGATAGCCGCAAAAGGTAGGGTTACTCTATGTGTTGTGCATTTGTCCTATCGTAGTATTAATGGTTTGTCGACCATGGACCATGAACATGTTTTCTGTCGCCGAGAGAACCGCAATATTTACAACCCGCTTACTAATGGCTGATCGTTAATGACATTGCAATGAGAAAACATCTACATTAAAAGGGAGGTTATTCCTGTTGCGATTAATACTAATGACATGGTCCAGATCAAACAAAAACGGATCGCTACGGACATTGCAATGAGCAAACAGCCAAGTTTGTCGGAGCCTCTGTCTGTCGGAGCCTCTGATCGTTAAGGTCATTGCAATGAGCTTACAGCCAAGTATGTCAAAGCCTCTGATCGTTAAGGACATTACAATGAGCAAACATCCAAGTATGTCGGAGCCTCTGATCGTTAAGGACATTACAATGAGCAAACAGCCAAGTATGTCGGAGCCTCTGATCGTTAAGGTCATTGCAATGAGCTAACAGCCAAGTATGTCGGAGCCTCTGATCGTTAAGGACATTGCAAAGAGCTAACAGCCAAGTTTGTCAGAGCCTCTGATCGTTAAGGACATTACATTGAGCTAACAGCCAAGTTTGTCGGAGCCTCTGTGCAGTCATATCAGTATCTACCGCGTTCGCCAATTATTCGTCAAAACATATCAGAACTCGATTGAGAAAAGTTATGAAGAATCAAAGTAACGAAAGCACTGTGTGCGAGGATTCTTTTTAAGACATGATGACATATCACACAACATACGATAGAACTTTACAGTTGTCGGTTCAAGAGGTCGTGAGTTCGAATCCAATTGTATCAAGCATAGTAAAAACAACATTATTATAATGATGATGCTATTGTGGCCACTGATGATGATGATTATTATTATGATGATTATAATTATGATGATGATGATTATTATTATTATAATAACAATGATAATGATGATGATGTAAATGATAATAACAATAATGATGATATTGATGATGAATAGATGAACGATAATAATATTGATATTGATGATGATAATGATGATGAAGAAGTGCAGGATGTGGAGAAGGAGGAGGACGACGACGATGATGATGATGATGATGATGATGATGATGATGATGATGATGATGATGATGATGATGATGATGATGATGATGATGATAGTGATGATTATGATGATGACGATGCTAATGATGATGATGATGATGATGATACTGATTGTGGTGATGATAATAATAATAATGATTATTATGATGATTACGATGATGATGACGATGACGATGGGGCTGATGATGACTATGATGATGATGATGATACTAATCATTATGATAATGCTAATAATGATGACGATGAAGATGATGACGATGATAATAACGATTTGGATAATGATGATGATGATGATGATGATGATGATGATGATGACGATGATAATAACGATTTGGATAATGATGATGATGATGATGATGATGATGATGATGATGATACTAATGATTATGATAATGATAATAATGATGACAATGATGATGATGATGATGCTGATGATGACGATAATGATGAAGATGATGATGATGATGATGATGAAGGTAATTAAATAATGATTATAAGGATGGTGATGAAGTTAAGGATTATAATTAGTATTTGGATAATGATGATGTTGATGATTAAGATGATGACGATGATGATAACGATTTGGATAATGATGGTGATGATGATGATGATTATGATTATGATGATGATGCTGATGCTGATGCTGATGCTGCTGATGATGATGATGATGATGATGATGATGATGATGATGATGATGATGATGATGATGATGATGATGATGATGATGATGATGATGATGATGATGATGTGATGATGATGATGATGATGATGATGATGATGATGATGATGATGATGATGATGATGATGATGATGATGATGATGATGATGATGATGATGATGATGATGATGATGATGATGATGATGATGATGATATTGATGATGATGATGATGATGATGATGATGATGATGATGATGATGATGATGATGATGATGATGATGATGATGATGATGATGATGATGATGATGATGATGATGATGATGACGATTATGATGATGATTATGACGATGATGATGATGATGATGATAAAGTTGCCGATGGCAAAAAACTTACCATAATGAAAATCTCTACTCGTCCTGATGTATTTGTGTCCCCATCTACAAGCCGTAGTTTTGAACCTTAAAAAGAAGAAGACTCTCATTTCAATGCTGCCTGTATCGAATATCTCATTAAAGCTTGCTCGTATATTGATATTGATGTACTCTCTGTTAAATGCTGCCTGTATCAACTATCTTATTAAAGCTTGCGCGTATATTGATGTGCTCTCCGTTTAATGGGGCCTGTATCAACACTATCATTAAAGCTTGCTCGTATATTAATGTACTCTCATTTCAATTATGATGGATCAACTATCTCAATAAAGCTTGCTCGTATATTGATGTACTCTGTGTTCAATGCTGCCTGCATTAACTATCTCTATAAAGCTTGCTCGTATATTGATTTGCTCTATGTTCAATGCTGCCTGTATCAACAGTCTCATTCAATCTTGCTAGTATAGTGATGTGCTCTATGTTCAATGCTGACTGTATCAACTATCTCATTAAAACTTGCTCGTATATGTATGTACTCTCTGTTCAATGCTGACTGTATCAACTATCTCATTAAAACTTGCTCGTATATTGATGTGCTCTCTGTTCAATGCTGACTGTATTAACTATCTCATTAAAGCTTACTCGTATATTGATGTACTCTCTGTTTAATGCTGCCTGTATTAACTATCTCATTAAAGCTTGCTCGTATATTAATGTACTCTCTGTTCAATGCTGCCTGTATCAACACTTTCATTAAAGCTTGCTCGTATATTGATGTACTCTATGTTCAATGCTGACTCTATCAACTATAATATTAAAGCTTGCACGTTTATTGATGTGCTCTCTGTTCAATGATGCCTGTATTAACTATTTCATTAAAGCTTACTCGTATATTGATGTACTCTATGTTCAATGCTGACTGTATTAACTATCTCATTAAAGCTTGCTCGTATATTAATGTACTCTCATTTCAATGCTGCCTATATTAACACTTTCATTAAAGCTTGCTTGTATATTGATGTACTCTATGTTCAATGCTGACTGTATCAACTATAATATTAAAGCTTGCACGTATATTGATGTGCTCTCTGTTCAATGATGCATGTATTAAATATCTCATTAAGGCTTGCTCGTATATTGATGTAGTCTCTGTTCAATGCTGCCTTTATTAACTATGTCACTAAATCTTGCTCCTATATTGATGTACTCTCTGTTAAATGCTGCGTGTATCAAATATCTCATTAAAGCTTGCTCCTATATTGATGTACTCTATGTTCAATGATGCCTGTATCAACTATCTCATGAAAGCTTGCTCGTTTATTGATGTACTCTCTGTTAAATGCTGCGTGTATCAAATATCTCATTAAAGATTGCTCCTATATTAATGTACTCTCTGTTCAATGATGCCTGTATCAACTATCTCATGAAAGCTTGCTCCTATATTGATGTACTCTCTGTTCAATGATGCCTGCATCAAATATCTCATTAAAGCTTGTTCGTATATTGATGTACTCTCTGTTTAATGCTGCCAGTATCAACTATCTCATGAACGCTTGCTCGTATATCGATGTGCTCTCTATTCAATGCTGCCAGTATAAAATATCTCATTAAAGCTTGGTCGTATATTGATGTGCTCTCTATTCACTGCTTCCTGTATCAACTATGTCATTAAAGCTTGCTCGTATATTGTTGTACTCTCTGTTCAATGCTGCCTGTATAACTATCTCACTAAAGCTTGCTAGTATAGTGATGTGCTCTATGTTCAATGCTGACTGTATCAACTATCATATTAAAGCCTGCTCATACAGTGATGTACTCTCTGTTTAATGATGCCTGTATCAACTATCTCATTAAAGCTTGCTCGTACAAATGTATAGTGATGTGCTCTTTGTTCAATGGGTCCTGTATCAACTATCTCATTAAAGCTTGCTCGTATATTGATGTACTCTGTGTTCAATGCTGCCTGCATTAACTATCTCTATAAAGCTTGCTCGTATATTGATTTGCTCTATGTTCAATGCTGCCTGTATCAACAGTCTCATTAAATCTTGCTAGTATAGTGATGTGCTCTATGTTCAATGCTGACTGTATCAACTATCTCATTAAAACTTGCTCGTATATGTATGTACTCTCTGTTCAATGCTGACTGTATCAACTATCTCATTAAAACTTGCTCGTATATTGATGTGCTCTCTGTTCAATGCTGACTGTATTAACTATCTCATTAAAGCTTACTCGTATATTAATGTACTCTCTGTTCAATGCTGCCTGTATCAACACTTTCATTAAAGCTTGCTCGTATATTGATGTACTCTATGTTCAATGCTGACTCTATCAACTATAATATTAAAGCTTGCACGTTTATTGATGTGCTCTCTATTCAATGATGCCTGTATTAACTATTTCATTAAAGCTTACTCGTATATTGATGTACTCTATGTTCAATGCTGACTGTATTAACTATCTCATTAAAGCTTGCTCGTATATTAATGTACTCTCATTTCAATGCTGCCTATATTAACACTTTCATTAAAGCTTGCTTGTATATTGATGTACTCTATGTTCAATGCTGACTGTATCAACTATAATATTAAAGCTTGCACGTATATTGATGTGCTCTCTGTTCAATGATGCATGTATTAAATATCTCATTAAGGCTTGCTCGTATATTGATGTACTCTCTGTTCAATGCTGCCTTTATTAACTATGTCACTAAAGCTTGCTCCTATATTGATGTACTCTATATTCAATGATGCCTGTATCAACTATCTCATGAAAGCTTGCTCGTATATTGATGTACTCTCTGTTAAATGCTGCGTGTATCAAATATCTCATTAAAGATTGCTCCTATATTAATGTACTCTCTGTTCAATGATGCCTGTATCAACTATCTCATGAAAGCTTGCTCCTATATTGATGTACTCTCTGTTCAATGATGCCTGCATCAAATATCTCATTAAAGCTTGTTCGTATATTGATGTACTCTCTGTTTAATGCTGCCAGTATCAACTATCTCGTGAAGGCTTGCTCGTATATTGATGTGCTCTCTATTCAATGCTGCCAGTATAACATATCTCATTAAAGCTTGGTCGTATATTAATGTGCTTTCTATTCACTGCTTCCTGTATCAACTATGTCATTAAAGCTTGCTCGTATATTGTTGTACTCTCTGTTCAATGCTGCCTGTGAAACTATCTCACTAAAGCTTGCTAGTATAGTGATGTGCTCTATGTTCAATGCTGACTCTATCAACTATCATATTGAAGCCTGCTCATACAGTGATGTACTCTCTGTTTAATGATGCCTGTATCAACTATCTCATTAAAGCTTGCTCGTACAAATGTATAGTGATGTGCTCTTTGTTCAATGGGTCCTGTATCAACTATCTCATTAAAGCTTGCTCGTATATTGATGTACTCTGTGTTCAATGCTGCCTGCATTAACTATCTCTATAAAGCTTGCTCGTATATTGATTTGCTCTATGTTCAATGCTGCCTGTATCAACAGTCTCATTAAATCTTGCTAGTATAGTGATGTGCTCTAAGTTCAATGCTGACTGTATCAACTATCTCATTAAAACTTGCTCGTATATGTGTGTACTCTCTGTTCAATGCTGACTGTATCAACTATCTCATTAAAACTTGCTCGTATATTGATGTGCTCTCTGTTCAATGCTGACTGTATCAAATATATAATTAAAACTTGCTCGTATATTGATATGCTCTCTATTCAATGCTGCCTTTATTAATTATCTCAGTAAAGCTTGCTCGTATATTGATATAATCTCTGTTCAATGCTGCCTGTATCAACTATCTCATCAAAGCTTACTCGTATATTGATGTAGTCTCTGTTCAATGCTGCCTGTATCAACTATCTCATCAAAGCTTACTCGTATATTGATGTACTCTCTGTTCAATGCTGTCTGTATTGACTATCTTATTAAAGCTTGCACGTATATAGATGTACTCTCTGTTCAATGCTGCCTGTATCAAATATCTCATCAAAGCTTGCTCGTATGTTGATGTGCTCTCTGTTCAATAGGGCCTGTATCAACTATCTTATTAAAGCTTGCTCGTATATTGATGTACTCTCTGTTCAATGGGGCCTGTATCAACTATCTCATTAAAGCTTGCTCGTATATTGATGTACTTTCTGTTCAATGTTACCTGTATCAACTATCTCATTAAAGCTTGCTCGTATATGTATGTACTCTCTGTTCAATGCTGCATGTATTGACTATCTTATTTAAGCTTGCACGTATATTGATGTGCTCTCTGTCACATGCTGCCTGTATCAACTATCTCATTAAAGCTTGCTCGTATATTGATGTACTCTCTGTTCAATGTTGCCTGTATTAACTATCTTATAAAAGCTTGCTCGTATATGTATGTACTCTCTGTTCAATGCTGTCTGTATTGACTATCTTATTAAAGCTTGCACGTATATTGATGTACTCTCTGTTCAATGTTGCCAGTATTAACTATCTCATTTAAGGACGCTCGTATATTGATATTGATGTACTCTCTGTTCAATTTTACCTGTATTAACTATCTTATTAAAGCTTGCTCGTATATGTATGTACTCTCTGTTCAATGCTGTCTGTATTGACTATCTTTTTATTTAAGCTTGCACATATATTGATGTGCTCTCTGTTCAATGCTGCCTGTATCAACTATCTCATTAAAGCTTGCTCGTATATTGATGTACTCTCTGTTCAATGTTGCCTGTATCAACTATCTCATTAAAGCTTGCTCGTATATTGATGTACTCTCTGTTCAATGTTGCCTGTATTAACTATCTCATTAAAGCTTGCTCGTATATTGATGTACTCTCTGTTCTTAGGAGGAGTGAGTTCGATGTATTTGGTTGTTTATGATTGTGTTAGGAGTGGTGAGTTTGATGTAGTTGGTTGTTTATGACTGTGTTAGGAGGAGTGAGTTCGATGTATTTGGTTGTTCATGACTGTGTTAGGAGGAGTAACTTCAATGTAGTTGGTTGTTCATGGCTGTGTTAGGAGGAGTGATTTCGATGTATTTGGTTGTTCATGATTGTGTTAGTAGGAGTGAGTTCGATGTAGTTGGTTGTTCATGACTATGTTAGGAGGGGTGAGTTCGATGTATTTGGTTGTTCATGACTGTGTTAGGAGGAGTGAGTTCGGTGTATTTGGTTGTTCATGACTGTGTTAGGAGGGGTGAGTTCGATGTATTTGGTTGTTCATGACTGTGTTAGGAGGAGTGAGTTCGGTGTATTTGGTTGTTCATGACTGTGTTAGGAGGGTGAGTTCGATGTATTTGGTTGTTCATGGCTGTGTTAGGAGGAGTGGGTTCGATGTATTTGGTTGTTTATGATTGTGTTAGGAGGAATGAGTTCGATCCGATGATAGCAATTCTTTAACTGAAACACTGGTATATGACAATCAATTTTGAAAATTTATTTCATTATAAATTAATCTAACGAAATGTTTTAAGTATAAGTGAAAATGATGGTACCGACCTTCACAGCTTATGGCGGATGGGTTGTAATTACTGCTGTACTGGTTGGTATAAATCGAAGAAAACACATTTCCATTGCCGCATTCGGAAATGTCATTTTCGCCTCCCGTACATCCGAAGTTTTGGATGATTATCTTTCCTGGTCTATGTCCATAAATACCTGCGTGGTATCCTGTCTTTAATTCTACTGCTACTCCGCTGAATTAGGAATGAGAATGGTACAATCAAAACAACAAGAAAGGCTGTTGTATCTACTGTGTTGTTCTACTGCTTTCCAACTATAAAGGATAAGTAATTAAACAAGCAAATCAATAACGAAGTTGGTCACACCAAGTCTATAATTATCTTACAATTCCACTAGATTGTGAACCCTTAAACACGTGTGTCGTATTAACCGCTGTATTGCTACTGCCTTTCAATTGGGTTGGGAGGAAACAAGTAAGTAAGGGATAAGTAATTAAACAAGCAAATCAATAACGAAGTTGGTCACACCAAGTCTATAATTATCTTACAATTCCACTAGATTTTGAATCCTTAAACACGTGTGTCGTATTAACCGCTGTATTGCTACTGCCTTTCAATTGGGTTGGGAGGAAACCAGTATACATATACAAGCAAATTAATCACTCAAGCCTGTAACTATACTGCCTTTCCGCTGGATTGTGTATCACATAGTTTACAAGCAAATCAATAATACCAAACCTGTAAGTGTACTGCATCTTCACTGGATTGGGTATTACATAGTTGACAAGCAAATCCGTAAGGAAGTTGGCGATATCCATTGGTATCAAAGAATATACAAGCCAATCAATAAGGAAGTTGATCATATCAATGAGTGGGTACACAGGATTTACAAGCAATCAATAGAGAAGTTTGTCATACCAACTATTTGTATCAAAGAATGTACAAACATATCAATACAGAAGTTTGTCATACCAACTATTGGTATCAAAGGATTTACAAACACATCAATAAGGTAGTTGGTCAAACCAACTGTTGGTATCAAAGGATTTACAAACAAATCAATGAAGAAGTTGGTCATACCAACTATTGGTACCAGAGAATTTACAAACACATCAATTAGGTAGTTGGTCAAACCAACTTTTGGTATCAAAGGATTTACAAACAAATCAATGAGGAAGTTGGTCATACCAACTCTTGGTACCAGAGAATTTACAAACACATCAATAAGGTATTTGGTCATACCAACTATTGGTACCAGAGAATTTACAAACACACCGATAAAGAAGTTGGTCATACCAACTCTTGGTACCAGAGAATTTACAAACACATCGATAAGGAAGTTGGTCATATCAACTAATGGATATTAAAGGATTTACAAACAAATCAATGAGGAAGTTGGTCATACCAACTCTTAGTACCAGAGAATTTACAAACACATCAATAAAGAAGTTGGTTTTACCAACTCTTGGTACCAGAGAATTTACAAACCCATCAATAAAGAGGTTGGTTATACCAACTCTTGGTACCAGATAATTTACAAACACATCAATGAGGAAGTTGGTTATACCAACTCTTGGTACCAGAGAATTTACAAACACATTGATAAGGAAGTTGGTCATATCAACTAATGGATATTAAAGGATTTACAAACAAATCAATGAGGAAGTTGGTTATTCCAACTCTTGGTACCAGAGAATTTACAAGCACATCAATAAAGAAGTTGGTTATACCAACTCTTGGTACCAGAGAATTTACAAACCCATCAATAAAGAGGTTGGTTATACCAACTCTTGGTACCAGAGAATTTACAAACACACCAATAAAGAAGTTGGTTATACCAACTATTGGTAACAGAGAATTTACAAACCCATCAATAAAGAGGTTGGTTATACCAACTCTTGGTACCAGAGAATTTACAAACACACCAATAAAGAAGATGGTTATACCAGCTCTTGGTACCAGATAATTTACAAACCCATCAATAAAGAGGTTGGTTATACCAACTATTGGTACCAGATAATTCACAAACACATCAATAAAGAAGTTGGTTATACCAACTCTTGGTACCAGAGAATTTACAAACACATCAATAAAGAAGTTGGTTATACAAACTCTTGGTACCAGAGAATTTACAAACACATCAATAAAGAAGTTGGTTATACCAACTATTGGTACCAGATAATTTACAAACACATCAATAAAGAAGTTGGTTATACCAACTCTTGGTACCAGAGAATTTACAAACACATCAATAAAGAGGTTGGTCATACCAACTTTTGGTACCAGAGAATTTACAAACACATCAATAAAGAGGTTGGTCATACCAAGTATTGGTACCAGAGAATTTACAAACCCATCAATAAAGAGGTTGGTCATACCAACTCTTGGTACCAGAGAATTTACAAACCCATTAATAAAGAGGTTGGTCATACCAACTCTTGGTACCAGAGAATTTACAAACACATCAATAAAGAGGTTGGTCATACCAACTCTTGGTACCAGAGAATTTACAAACACATCAATAAAGAGGTTGGTCATACCAACTCTTGGTACCAGAGAATTTACAAACACATCAATAAAGAGGTTGGTCATACCAACTCTTGGTACCAGAGAATTTACAAACACATCAATAAAGAGGTTGGTCATACCAACTCTTGGTACCAGAGAATACAAAATGTGTGATTAGAGGTCGTTAAACATTCGCGTTCATGAATAATTAAAGATGGTTACATTCAAGTCCATACATGTAGGACACATTTAGGCACCAACAAAAGTTCATGAACACCTGTGCGGATCAGGATCAACACATACTGTATATGTATCCACAAACAATAATGCATGAACACCTGGGCGGATAAGATCAAAACATACTGTATATGTATCCACAAACAATAGTCATGAACACATGGGCGGATAAAATCAACACATACTGTATGTGTATCCACAAACAATAGTTAATGAACACCTGGGCAGATAAGATCAACACATACTTTATATTTATTCACAAACAATAGTTCATGAACACCTGGGCGGATAAGATCAACACATACTGTATATTTTTCCACCAACACTAGTTCATGAACACCTGTGCGGATAAGATCAACACATACTGTTTATGTATCCACCACGCAAACTGAGCTGCCACTCTATTATAATAGGAATTACAAAGCCTATGAAAAGTTACCAGAAAGGTCCTTTGAGAGCTATTTAACAAATGATCCGTTCCAAGAGAAAACCAACAGTATGGACTCGAGTAATGTATCGACCCAGATCAGCCAGTGCGCGCAGGCTAAACCGGGCCGACTAATTCCGTCTCAGGGAAATAGCGGTATAGAGTAATGATTCCTGAAACCGAAAATCCACAGTAGGCGAAATGTGTCTGCCCTTAGCCTGAGCGGCATGCTAAGGCTGATCTGGGACGATACTTAACGCAAAATCCACAATTTCAGTTTTCTCGTGGAACTGCTCAAGTCCTTTCCACGCAGTGTACCGCCTCGGTAGTCTAATGGTACAGCGTCCATCTCGGTCGCGGGAGATAGCGGATTCGACCCCCGGCCGGGTTATACTAAATACTTTTAACATTTTAGTGATGGCTTCCCACCTTGGCGTTAAGGGTTGTTGGGTTTGCATTACGACTGACTGACATGTGTCAGGATTAATGAACCAGTAGTACAGGTAACTTACGCAAGAAACGCCTGACCTCTCGCACCATGGAGGCGGAAATGACAATGAACACTATGGCGAACTTAGTCACACGCAAAACAGTCTAAGCGTATTATCTGTTCGCTTTCTCAAACCAGTGCTTCCTAAGCCTTGGTGTAATATGGACGACGTGTGCCACATTGGATGTTGACATAAGTTGGAAAGAATGTTAACCGAGCTGACGTTAAAACTTAAAACACCTGGGTTGACAACCAGTGTCGTTACCGACTACCGTTGCTCATGATAAACAAAAAGGAGTGAAAACTAACATGTTAATCAAGTCAGATTCCTTCCTTGTAGTGCCTAAAACCGAATTACAAAACCGAAATTACTAGCCAATGACCCTGATACAGGTAGAAGTGGCTTAGAACGCATGGTTTCATTGATTAGATAACGACTCATCGCTGGAGTGAAATGCCACTCAAACAAACGAAGCAAAACCACAAGACGCATTTTACACGTGACGCAGTATATATTTAAGGTCCACACCTGTTGCCGTATCCCAGCATCATGCAAACAACCTGAACGGTCTTTTCTGTTAGGTAGTTGGACTCCATCATATACCATTCCCCACTATAAAAAATCTCTAATCGACCTGTGCTATTGTTTGTGTCACCAACGAGGCGTACTTGAGTCCTCCTACCATCTGTAACTAGAACAAAGCAAAGTACTTGATGTAATGACAGTACAACATTCTATAACATAGCTCTAATCGACATGTGCTATTTTTTGTATCACCAACGAGGCGTACTTGAGGCTTCGTACCATCTGTAATTAAAACAAAGTACTGGATGTAATGACTGTACAACATTCTATAACATATCTCTAATCGACCTGTACTATTGTTTGTATCACCAACGAGGCGTACGTACAACATTCTATAACATATCTCTAATCGACTTGTACTAATGTTGGTATCACCAACGAGGCGTACTTGAGTACTCGTGCCATCTGTAACTAAAACAAAGTACTGAATGTAATGACAGTACAACATGATATAACCTGTGTTATTGTTTGTATCACAAACAAGGCGTACTAGACTGCTCGTGCCATCTGTATCTAAAACAAAGCAAAGTATTGGATGTAATGACAGTACTAAATTCCATAAAATATCTCTAATCGACCTGTACTATTGCTTGTATCACAAACAAGGCGTACTAGAGTGCTCGTGTCATCTTTAACTAAAACAAAGGACTGGATGTAATGATCGTTCAAAATTATATAATATATCTCTAATCGACCTGTACTATTGTTTGTATCAAGGCGTACTAGAGTGCTCGTGTCATCTTTAACTAAAACAAAGGACTGGATGTAATGATCGTTCAAAATTATATAATATATCTCTAATCGACCTGTACTATTGTTTGTATCACAAACAAGGCGTACTAGAGTGCTCGTGTCATTTTTAACTAAAACAAAGGACTGGATGTAATGATCGTTCAAAATTATATAATATATCTCTAATCGACCTGTACTATTGTTTGTATCACAAACGAGGCGTACTAGAGTGCTCGTGTCATCTTTAACTAAAACAAAGTACTGGATGTAATGATCGTTCAAAATTATATAATATATCTATAATCGACCTGTACTATTGCTTGTATCACAAACAAGGGGTACTTAAGTGTTCTGTCTCTCTCTGACTAGAACAATGCAAAGTAATGGATGTTATGACCTTTAAACATTCTATAACATATTTATAATCGACCTGTACTACTGTTTGTATCACCAAAGATGTGTACTTGAGTGCTCGTGCCATCTGTAACTAAAACAAAGTGCTGGATGTAATGACCGTACAACATTATGTAACATATCTCTGATCGACCTGTACTATTGTTCGTATCCCCAACGAGGCGTACTTGAGTGCTCATGTCATCTGTAACTAAAACAAAGTGTTGAATGTAATTTACCGTACAATATTCTATAACATATCTCTAATCGACCTGAACTATTGTTTGTATCACCAACGGGACGTACTAGAGTAATCGCGTCATCTTTAACTAAAACAAAGGACTGGATGTAATGACCGTTCAAAATTCTATAATATATCTATAATCGACCTGTACTATTGCTTGTATCACAAACAAGGGGTACTTAAGTGTTCTTGCCCTCTGTAACTAAAACAAAGCAAAGTACTGGATGTAATGACAGTACAACATGTTATAAAATATCTCTAATCGACCTGTACTATTGCTTGTATCACAAACAAGGCGTACTAGAGTGCTCGTGTCATCTTTAACTAAAACAAAGTACTGGGTGTAATGACCGTTCAAAATTATATAATATATCTATAATCGATCTGTACTATTGCTTGTATCACAAACAAGGGGTACTTAAGTGTTCTTGCCCTCTGTAACTAGAACAATGCAAAGTAATGGATGTCATGACCGTTAAACATTCTATAACATATCTCTTATCGACCTGTGCTACTGTTCGTATCACCAAAGAGGTGTACTTGAGTGCTCGTGCCATCTGTAACTAAAACAAAGTGCTGGATGTAATGACCGTACAACATTCTATAACATATCTCTAATCGACCTGAACTATTGTTTGTATCACCAACGAGGCGTACTAGAGTAATCGCGTCATCTTTAACTGAAACAAAGGACTGGATGTAATGACCGTTCAAAATTCTATAATATATCTATAATCGACCTGTACTATTGCTTGTATCACAAACAAGGGGTACTTAAGTGTTCTTGCCGTCTGTAACTAAAACAAAGCAAAGTACTGGATGTAGTGACCGTTCAACATTCTAGAACATATCTCTAATCGACATACACTATTGTTCGTATCACCAACGAAGCGTACTTGACTGCTATTGCCATTTGTAACTAAAACAAAGTGCTGAATGTAATGACCGTTCAACATTCTATAACGTATTTCTGATTGACCTGTACTACTGTTCGCATCACCAAAGAGATGTACTTGAGTGCTCGTGCCATCTGTAACTAAAACAAAGTACAGGATGTAAAGACCGTTCATAATTCTATAACAAATCTCTAATCGACCTGTACTATTGTTTGTATCACAACCGAGGCGTACTAGAGTAATCGTGCCATCTTTAACTAAAACAAAGTACTGGATGTAATGACCGTAAACCATTCTATAACATATCTATAATCGACCTGTACTATTGTTTGTATCACCAATGAGGCGTACCTAAATGCTCGTGCAATCTTTAACTAAAACAAAGTACTGGATGTAATGACCGTTCTACATTCTATATCACATTTCTAATCGGGCCTGTACTATTGCTTGTATCACAAACAAGGCGTACTTGAGTACTCGTGCTCTTAGTAACTAAAACAAAGTACAGGATGTAAAGACCCTACAACATTCAATAACATGTCTCTAATCGACCTGTACTATTGCTTGTATTGCAAACGAGGCATACTTGAGTGCTCGTGCCATCTGTAACTAAACCAAAGTACTGGATGTAATGACCGTTCAACATTCTTTAACATATCTCTAATCGACCTGTACTATTTGAATCTGGATACATGGACAACCGTATCCGAGCCATAATACCTATATTTCACTCCTAAATGGCATCTCTTCCAAATAGTTGTGTGGTACCTGTCCTTGTCATTATATCATCGGGTCTGACAAACATCAACGATTATATAAAGGTAGCTTAAAATCGTTTTCCATGTAGGAGCAAGTGACGTATTGTTCCCGCAGTTTTCTACCAGTGTTTCCACGAAATTGGAACCAATCTTTACAGAAGTGAAACTTGTACTCTTTTTTAAACATTTGCTCGGTTAACAACATTATAAAAATGACATAATTATCATTATATATTGTTCTTTGAACGGTGGTAGAGTGGTTAACATGCTGCGCTGTCAATCCAAAGTTCTGGTTCAAATCCCGGTAAGAGTTCTTGATTTGTATGAGGTGCTTTAAGTGTCTCCAAATCAACTCGATGTCAAGAACTGGTTCTGTCTAGTAACATTTTATTCGTGTGGACCAGTGTGTCTTTTCTGAAAGAGCTATGGTATCGCACCATGACTGACTTTTATCTAATTCCTGTACTTTGGTTTAAACATTTGTTTGGTTATGTATAATTGACCAACCTAGTCGTATCCGATGTACATATATTGTATTACTTTATTAGTACGCCGGGTACCAGACTACATGGAATTATACCGAATTAAATAAAAAAACACAGATAAGTATGTTCTGTTGCACACGTAAACGTTTCTCGCGAAAAAAAAAAGATTACCTGAAAATCCCAGACACAGCAAAAAGAAGACAAACTGAAAGATAGAAATACAGATTATGTACACTCATCGACGTACTACCTATTTGGCTTCGAGGATTATTTTGTTTTGACGTTCCGGATTCGATCGAGGGTTCGATTTCAAGTTCCAGTTGTTTAAGTTTGATAAGTTTATTCATTCAAATTCCTTTAGGCTTCCAGCCTATGAGGATACATGTTTAAGTGAATTGTCGCCGTGATATAATTAAGATAATGTTTGCAAAGGCGTAAAAAACAAATTAAACAAAACAAACTACTTGTTTGCTTGGGTTAATAAGTTATATCTGATGCAGACAACATAAGTCGCCTACGAATCGGGCCTCTTTAAATTTGAATATTGACGCCAAGAGTTATAATGGATAAATTTAGGTTTCAGGCCGTTTTCAACCAGTTTCGGTCACCGCGGCAAGTTCATCTACTCAAATGTTTCTTGGTTTTCTCATACTAGTACTCCAAACTGAAGTATTTTACAGCAAGACAAATGACGCGTGCCGCATTTACTTCTGTCAAACGTCAATAATAATGTTGGCCGAGCTTGGGTTCGAAATCATAAGCGTGGATTATCTCCGTGTTCTACAATGTTTCCAAAACTATTCATTAATGATATCTTCATTCATAGAGATTTTCCGTGGTTTTACCTTAATGTTTTCAAAGTCGTCTCCTGCAGATGGATTATTTGTATGAAATTATTAAACATAATTAAGCCGTCCCACGAGAAAACCAACATTATGGCCTCTGCGTAATGTATCGACCTAGATCAGCCTGCGCAGTCCGCGCTGATTGATCCGGGCCGACACATTCCGTCTCAGGGGTATATTGGTATAGAGTAAAATCCACATGAGGCGAAAATAGTCTATCCGGGTAAGCCTGCGTGGCATGAGTACGCTGATCCGGGTTGATACTTTACTCAGAATCCACAAGGGTTGGTTTTCTCGCGGGACGGCTCATATAAATGTGTTTCAGCTTATCCCTGCAATGTTCAGATGTATCCAACGCAGACGACTGTTGGGCTTCATGTTAAGTAAACAGTCCAAGGGATAAATAACAATTTCTGACGAAGACGTTACGTTATAAACAACTCAAATAAATAACAATTTCTGACGAAGACGTTACGTTATAAACAACTCTAATAAACAAGAATGTCTGACGAAGACACTACGTTATAAACAACTCTAATAAATAACAATTTCTGACGAAGACGTTAAGTTATAAACAACTCTAATAAATAAGAATGTCTGACAAAGACTTTACGTTATAAACAACTCTAATAAATAACAATTTCTGACGAAGACGTTACGCTATAAACAACTCTAATAAATAAGAATGTCTGACGAAGACTTTACGTTATAAACAACTCTTTGACTAATTCCGAGGTATCTGATACATTATGCCCTAAGTTCGAATCAAGTAATGAGCTTTTTAAACTTTGCACACAAACGTTGCGAGTATCGATTATGTATTCAGGAAGCATCCATCAAGCGTGGTTAACATCCGAAAAAGTCTTGATTAGCAATCGATGAAAACATGACACAGTTTAATCTAAACTAAGTAACTGTTTCTGCAAATACGACAGGTTTAAGTTTAAAGTTTAAGTCAAAGTACTCGAAGTCGAAAAGCTCCTATCGGGCTATCGAAATGTTCGAGTAATTCCTGATGAATTGCTGATGAATATAGATTCGTTATGTATTTATACTGGAAATGCTTATTGTTTAGGAGACAACTGATGTTACTGTTTTATGGTGATTAACAACAGTGATTGCTTTTATTTTAGACAAGCAGTGTAATTCTAACGGCAAACGGTGTTTTTTAGTTGTTGTAGTTGTGCTGTTTCCGGGACAAGGGGCAAATAAATGATTGAATCAGAAATGATATCGTTTAACAACGGCGTTATGCGGTCCTGCCATGGGATAGGGCGAGTGATACTAAACACTTATACAGAACAGCAGGTCAGCGATACAATCATATACTGTAAACAGTATAGCAGCAGTAACAATAGCTCTACTGGTTTGAGATAAACGATATATTGGATTGATACTTAACACTTATTAAGAACAACAGGTCAGCGATACAATTATATACTGTAAACAGTATAGCAGCAGTAACAATAGCTCTACTGGTTTGAGTTAAACGATATATATTGGATTGATACTAAACACTTATTAAGAACAACAGGTCATCAATACAATCATATACTGTAAACAGTATAGTAGTAGAAACAATAGCTCTATTGGTTCGAGATAAACGATATATTGGAATAAACAGATGTTTGAGTTTTCGCGAGATTAATTGACTTTGTTAATGTCAATTCATACATCTGTTGACTAATACAATTCAAATTTGGTATTCGTTCATGTATTTTTCATTTTGTCATTGAAAACAAAACCAGTACATTATTTCAATGAAATGAAAATGGGTCATGGAGAAAAAATAAGTAGACCATTTCTTATCTTCTATTCCTTTCTTTAACCCTTTCCAACATACGACTTATCTGCAGCAGACGATTTTGACATATGGAACATCTATATAAATGACAGTTTATTTTTGAATATATTTGTAAACAGTGTAGCAAGAGGAGGAAATGCTCACCATGAGCAATTTTCCCGCTGGCCAAAGTGTCTGCTGCAGGTTGGAAATGGTTAAGTCAGACTAAACAACACAGCCAGATTCCGGTACTCCCTTCACCGGGCTCTGTCGATAGCGACGCGGTCCGTCAATCAAGGGGTTGTGAGTTAGAATCCTAAACCGGCCAACATTCTTTCCGATGTTTGACAAAAGTCAATGCGACAATCGTCATTCATCTTCCGTCAATAGGCTAACAGCCTATGTAGAAAAGCAGTCAGCGTTTTTCGGAGAGTATATTTTGTGGCGTACGGGTGTGAAAATTAGCAAATGTTGAAAAACGGCGTTAAACCCCCAATCCATTAACTGAATAACACATACATATATCTCTACATATATACCTAGTCTGAATAACAAACTAAAATATTTAGAACATTAGAAACACATTCTGGACACAAAGACAAGGAAATTTGCTTTTTGTTTGCTGTTTTTCCTTTTCGAACAACGTTTTCTGTATTGTCGTTTGCTACACGTACAAACGACGTCAGAAGTAATTAGTATCGAGAACGGTTTATAAATGAGTCTTAATTACCTGTAGTTTATCCATCGGTTCCTCTTTCAATCGTTTTACCGTATCTAATGTTGAGCACTTTAAAATATAAGTCATTTATAGGTATTGTCCAGTCACGACAAATCGTTCGAAAAAAACATAAAAAAAAACCGCCCGAAATATTTTAGTTTCCCCCATTTGAATGAATGCTTTACAAAATAAAGTGTAGTTATAACAAGTTACTATACCTAATATCATATGAAACTGTAGATCTTGATCAGACGGTGCGTATTTACAGTCTGATCTTGATGTTTACCGTAAATAAAAGCCATCTTGTACATTTGTTCGTGCATTAGCTCTTGTCAGTGTCAGTCACGTGATAAGAAAGCTATATGTTGCGAAATAAACGGAAATCTCGGGCGATGTTTCAAAATATCTTCTTCTTTGTATTCGTTGTCCTAACTATTATCTATATATCTATATTATCTATATATCTTGTAACTTGTTTAACTATTTCCCACATACAAACCATCTACAACAGACGACATTGAAAACAACAATATAATAACAGAACAATTACTGAATAAATTGTTAAACCTTGTGGAAGTCTGTATGAGGGAAAGGGTTAACCAGTACAACCGGTATTCTTGTATCCGGACATCCATCAATATGTGGTTATGTTATCCCAGAATCCCTTGGCGCCAATGATACTACTACTATTTTAGTCTTTAGTGTGAACAGACCGGGGGCCGTGTAGTCATGTGGTTAGCACCAGGGATTTGAAACCGGACGTCCCGGGTTCGATCCCCAGTCGTAGAACGACGATCATGGTGGAGAGCCCTTGGGCAAGGCACATTTCCAAGCATAGTACTGGTTATGTTTTCCCAGAATACCTTGGCACCAATGAGGGCAGTCAATATTACTAATATGTAATTATTTAGTATGAACTGACGGGGAATCGAATCTTATAAAATGAGTCTTGCATTTCCTAGGTTTTTTTGTATGTTGACATTCATCAAAACTATAAAGTGAAATAGTTTTCTGCTGCATTCCTAAAGCGTGTATCATCACCCATATATGTAGCTGTATTCCTAAAGCGTGTATCATCAACCGTTATTGTAGCTGTATTCCTCAAGCGTGTATCGTCACCCGTGGATGTTGCTGTATTCCTAAAGCGTGTATCATCACCCGTGGTTGCTCCTGTATTCCTCAAGCGTGTATCGTCACCCGTGGATGTTGCTGTATTCCTAAAGCGTGTATCATCACCCGTGGTTGCTCCTGTATTCCTAAAGCGTGTATCATCACCCTGGTTGTTCCTGTATTCCAAAAGCGTGTATCATCACCCGTGGTTGTAGCTGTATTCCTCAAGCGTGTATCATCACTCGTGGTTGTTGCTGTATTCCTAAAGCGTGTATCATCACCCGTGATTGTTGCTGTATTCCTAAAGCGTGTATCATCACCCGTGGTTGTAGTTGCTGTATTCTTAAAGCTTGTATAATCACCCGTGGTTGTAGCTGTATTCCTAAATCGTGTATCATCACTCGTGGTTGTTGCTGTATTTCTAAAGCGTGTATCATCATCCGTGGTTGTTGCTGTATTCATAAAGCGTGTATTATCACCCGTGGTTGTAGCTGTATTCCTAAAGCGTGTATCATCACCCGTGGTTGTAGTTGTATTCATAAAGCGTGTATCATCACTCGTTGTTGTTGCTGTATTCCTAAAGCGTGTATCATCACTCGTGGTTGTTGCTGTATTGCGAAAGCGTGTATCATCACCCGTGGTTGTTACTGTATTCCTAAAGCGTGTATCATCATTCGTGATTGTTGCTGTATTCCTAAAGCGTGTATCATCACTCGTGGTTGTTGCTGTATTCCTAAAGCGTGTATCATCACCCGGGGTTGTTCCTGTATTCCTAAAGCGTGTATCATCATACGTGGTTGTAGCTGTATTCCTAAAGCGTGTATCATCATACATGGTTGTTGCTGTATTCCTAAAGCGTGTATCATCACCCGTGGTTGTTGCTGTATTCATAAAGCGTGTAGCATCATCCGTGGTTGTTGTTGTTTTCATAAAGCGTGTATCATCACTCGTGGCTGTTGCTGTATTCTTAAAGTGTGTATCATCACTCGTTGTTGTTGCTGTATTCTTAAAGTGTGAATCATCACTCTTGGTTGTTGCTGTATTCATAAAGTGTGTATCATCACTCGTGGTTGTTCCTGTATTCATAAAGCGTGTATCATCACCCGTGGTTGTTCCTGTGTTCATAAAGCGTGTATCATCACTCGTGGTTGTTCCTGTATTCATAAAGTGTGTATCATCACTGGTGGTTGTTGCTGTATTCATAAAGTGTGTATCCTCACTCATGGTTGTTCCTGTATTCATAAAGTGTGTATCATCACCCGTGGTTGTTACTGTATTCATAAAGCGTGTATCATTACCCGGGGTTGTTGCTGTATTCCTAAAGCGTGTATCATCACTCGTGGTTGTTGTTGTATTCATAAAGCGCGTATCATCACCCGTGGTTGTTGTTGTATTCATAAAGCGTGTATCATCACTCGTGGTTGTTCCTGTATTCATAAAGTGTGCATCATCACTGGTGGTTGTTGCTGTATTCATAAAGTGTGTATCATCACTCATGGTTGTTCCTGTATTCATAAAGTGTGTATCATCACCCGTGGTTGTTACTGTATTCCTAAAGCTTGTATCATTACCCGTGGTTGTTGCTGTATTCCTAAAGCGTGTATCATCACTCGTGGTTGTTGTTGTATTCATAAAGCGTGTATCATCACCCGTGGTTGTTGTTGTATTCATAAAGCGTCTATCATCACTCGTGGTTGTTTCTGTATTCATAAAGTGTGCATCATCACCCGTGGTTGTTACTGTATTCATAAAGCGTGTATCATTACCCGTGGTTGTTGCTGTATTCATAAAGCGTGTATTATCACCCGTGGTTGTTCCTGTATTCATAAAGCGTGTATCATCACCCGTGGTTGTTACTGTATTCCTAAAGCGTGTATCATCACCCGTGGTTGTTACTGTATTCCTAAAGCGTGTATCATCACCCGTGGTTGTTACTGTATTCCTAAAGCGTGTATCATCACCCGTGGTTGTTACTGTATTCATAAAGCATGTATCATCACTCGTGGTTGTTGCTGTATTCATAAAATGTGTATCATCACTCGTGGTTGTTACTGTATTCCTAAAGCGTGTATCATCACCCGTGGTTGTTACTGTATTCCTAAAGCGTGTATCATCACTCGTGGTTGTAGCTGTATTCATAAAGTGTGTATCATCACCCGTGGTTGTTGATGTTTTCCTAAAGTGTGTATTATCACACATGGTTGTTGGCCATTTTTTTTAAGTTCATAAAGTCCTAATACAAACAAAAGCAATTTATTTATGTCAAGTTTATTCGGCACAAGGCTGGCGGCTGATCTTGGTTAACATGATTCCCTAATGTCGATAACCGTCAACTCGGATTAGTCAATGCTGGTAAAAGCTGCAAAAAAAAGGGGAAAGGGTTAAGACTTCTTTATCCGCGTGTCTTATCTTTATACTTAATCATCTTGAAATGTTAGCAGGATGTTTGTCTTGATGATATGAAGGTAGAATATGGGTCATGTTGGGTCAGAAATCCGGTGAACACTATAGAGGCTTCGTTTTTAACTTGAGCATGTAAAAACGGTGTCATAATGGTTTCTTTGTTCTCAAATGTTCCTTGGCTGACCTTCTTTTAAGATTGTTGAAATTATTACGATGATATGATCCGTTAGAAACATGAAATTTCTAAAGATAACACATTCTCAGGTTAGCGATCCAGGGCCTTATGGCCCTCTTGTTAAGTTATACTAGGGCTTTGAATGTTGGTCATGTCTGTTCAAAACTAGGTGACTTGGTAAAATTAAAGGAGACTCCTGTTAACACTGTGGAATCCACATTATTTGCTTCATCAGTTTAACATTTGGTCAACATGTTTATCCTAATGATATTTAGGCCAAGTTAGAATATGAGTCATGTCAGGTCAAAGACTATGTTACTAGGCAAAACTGAAGGAAAATCTTGTTTACACACTGGAGGCCGCATTTTCTGCTTAATCTTCTTAACATTTTGTCAGAATGTTTGTCTGAATGATATCTAGGTCAACACTCTGGATGCTGCATTTTTAAGTTGAGCATGTTTGAACTTTGTCAGAATGTTTGTATTGGTGATATGTAGGCCAAGTTCGAATATTGGCCATGTCTGTTTAAAAACTAGGTGAAAAGGCCACATTGAAGGTAAATACTGTTAACAATGTAACAGCCTCAATTTTTCCTTTAGCATTGAAAGTTGGTCAGTAGGGATCTCTTAATGATATCTAGACAAGGCTATGGGTCACATTGGGTTAAAGTCTAGGTCACTAGGCCAAATTGTAGGAAAATATTGTTAAAACACCGGAGGCATTTTTACTTTGAGCAAGTTGATACTTTGTCAGAATGTTTGTTTTGATTCCCAAAATGTTCATTGGGTGACCCTCTACTAACATCGTTGAAATTATTTCGTTTATTTGATCCGGTAACTAGCTCACTCTCAGGGACTAATGACCCTCTTGTTAAGTTCAACCAAGGCTTCTAGTTGTATTACTGCCTTTTTCTTTCCCTCCCAATCCTCCCTCTCTCTGCGTTCTCTTCCTCTCCCTCACTCATTAGCTCTCGTTTGAAGCTTAAAGTAAACGATGTAGGGAATCCGTACGGCGGACAGAGTGTGCTCAAAATAGATCACATTGAGTCATCGGATTAGGTGATCTAAACAGAAGACTGCCTCTTCATTTATATTAGTTTCCTTGCATAGCAATGTTTACTTCTCATTGATAAGTGTTCACCAGACATATTTTCGAGTCCGCTACGTTAACAACATTTTGTTGCGAAATTTGTAAAATAAGTTAAAAATGGAAATTCAATTTACATTTCACATTCTTTTAAATATTTTCTCTTCTAAATCAATGTTGTGTTTATTCAAATAGTTCTAGTTCATTAATTGATGGAAATATTACTATTGACAACATTGCTTTATCCCCAGGAACTTAATTATGATATAAAAGCCTTGTTTCCGGAAATTCACAAGGTATTTACCTATGCAACACATTGATGGAAATAAATGTTTAATACAAAACAAATTGATTTTTTTTAAATCCAAAACATCTTAATTGTAAGGAAAAAAAAGTATATACATATAATTGAAATATTTGACAAATTTCAAAGAGGACCAGCAATGGAACGTTCCTATGAAGTTGGGTGGAAATTGGTCCAGTTGTTCAGGAAATGTTGTTTCTGTTTCTTCTAAAAGTTAACAACAGACGGGACGGAGAGAGTTCCTAATTGATTGCATTGAGTATTTACATAATGCGTTCAGAAAAAGGCAATAATGAAGTGTAAGTGAAAGTGCCATTTTTTCTGACAATAGGGTCCTGAACACATATCCTTTTTGCAAAGAAACTTTTACTTTCAAATATATATCATGTGTCAGTTCATAAAACATTAAGTCAATGAGCTGCATTGTTTCTTGATCACACGCACGTGCAGAATTAAATATATTGCGAGAAAGTTTCTCGTTCGATCTTATAAATAACTTACGTACTACAATAATGCTAAATTTTGTTGTATGCAACTCTTCCTGTTACGCAGTGTGTCGAAGCACAAAGGATCACGTTCAATTAGCATGGATATAAACTG
The DNA here is from genome assembly GCA_031761405.1 of Serripes groenlandicus. Taxonomy (NCBI): domain Eukaryota; kingdom Metazoa; phylum Mollusca; class Bivalvia; order Cardiida; family Cardiidae; genus Serripes; species Serripes groenlandicus. The sequence continues at coordinate 18,674,196 of JASEVX010000016.1, forward strand.
TTCGATGAGCCATTGCTTATTTTATCAAGCAGTCTTCCGGTGTGACAATAGTTAATGGAAGATAATGTTTCGATGCGCGATTAAGCAGTGTTATTTCTTTGGAACACGTAATGCTCGTTTGTACCACAACAGTGCTCGCTCAGGCTGCTTCTCAAGTTCCGTACATTGACCTAACAGCTTTAATGCTGCCTTCTTGTGGCTCAATGACATATTTGTCAAAGCACAGAATCTCAATTTCAAAAGTGACGTTTTCCTTGGGTTTCCTTGTCCAAGACGTCTGTGTGTCATGTACTGTAGGAAGTATATGTATGGAAGAGGATCTATGGCAGCCTTATCTATCAAATTATGCCTTTTTACATGTCTGTGTGCATTTCCCACGTTTCGTGATCTTACCATAGCCAACCGTAATTATTGAGGACAGCATTGAATCTCTGCTGGTCTGAACGTCACACAAAGTGCAATATTCTTAGTGGTAAGGCCTCTTCTTTGTTTACGTTTAACAAATGACATGTACTGCACGGTATTACGATGAACGTTACATTGACAGAAAGGCATAATATTTTCCGATATTCGTTGCTCAACATCTTCTTAAATCGTCAGAGTTCTCTGCAACTGACCAGTACAGTATAAACATGACGCATATTTTAACCTTGATGATGTCACGTCATAATTTAGACTATGTTTGAATAACAGTAGTGTGGCTGGTGTAAGATCTGTTCCTCGTAGTATAGACTCACTAGCTTCTATAGCTGCCAGGCATGAACAGAGAAATGGAAACACGATCCCTATTACTTCGGACTGCAGGCCACCTTTCCTCGCATAATTGATCGATAGACGTAGTAGTCGATTTCTTTCTTTGAAACCTGTTGCTCTATCAACAAATTCTACCAATAACACCAAGAAGTTCATCAACAACATTAGACAATATATGAAATGTATTTTTCTGACTTTCTCGTTTTCATCCCATGACAGCATAGAACACCTTTTAATACTATATGTTATCAATCTTCCATTGATATTGTCAAAATGAATTTGTAATAAAAACCCTCTTTGGCTTTCAAATATGTTTTTCATTATGTGCAACAATTTCTTCTGTTCAACCTCGTCTATTTTTCTAAGTAAAAGGTTTGCCGACTCGTTGAAATAGTTCGGACAGTTCATACTGTTTAAGGCTACATGCAAATATGAGAGGACTTTACTCACACAGTTGAGCAGATTTCGTTTCGTCCAGAAATCGGTATTTGTTTTTTCAATACAATGAAATAATAAGGTTTTACAAATGTAACTAGATATCACGTCCGGAACACGGTGTTCTATGAATGTTTTAGTGATCATTTTGAGGAGTATATAGCATCGAATTTGTGTCATATTCAAACTGAACATCAAACAGCGTTCTGCGAGTGATGTGGATATTCTCCATTCTAGTGTCGGTTTCTCAGACAAACGATGATCCGTAGCCACAATGAAACATCCACTTGTTTCTATATAACGGAGCATCTCGGGTGTTGGCCAGTGCCTAGGTCTTTGACATAGCGACATTAGTCTGAACTGTTTTGGCCACGTGTTACACTTAAATGCCATTACCGTATCTAATTCAAGTTTATCAAGTCGGTTTCGAACAGTGTATGCAGGTCCATTTCTTCTGTTAGGACGTTCAAACAATGAATTGGTTTTAAAAATATTTGAACCGTTCCAATCATTTTTTAAAACAACCCTACCTTGTTCATCATACATCAAATCTTCATTCTCTAGCAGGATTTGTACCGGTACAGCTTCGTCAAATCCTAGATGCTGTAATTGACAATATCCCGGATATTCTGTCTCAGTCATCAGCATATTTACCTTCCCTATCTCCCAGTCATTTTCATCCTGAATGATATTAGAATACTCTAACGTAAACAGCATATCAGTATCTGATTGTAATCCTGGTGTAGAGGTTCCCTCTGTCTTACTTCCGAAAATATAAGATATGGTACTTTGTTTAAGTAGTAGTTCGTCACATAAAGTATCAATGTTTTCTACCAGTAGCCATGATTTCCTTCGTCTTCGAATACATTTCTCGTTTACTCCTATATCGTCCATCACACGAGATAATATTAATGACAAATCCGTATAATAGTCCGCCATGTCTATCGAATTGCGATAATAATGAAATCCTGTAATCCTATGAAGTCTGCATTGTTAATAACAGTTGTTGAAATCCCCAACTGGTTTCTACTGCTCATATGTTTTACTCTTATCAAAATTAAATTGCCATTCATGTTTGAGTAAATCTTAGGGAGAAAGGATTGCGACGTGTGTGCCATTCATGTTTGAGAAATAAATCTTAGAGAGCTAGTATTACGACGTGTGTGCCATTCATGTTTGAGAAGTAAATCTTAGAGAGCTAGTATTACGACGTGTGTGCCATTCATGTTTGAGAAGTAAATCTTAGAGAGCTAGTATTACGACGTGTGTGCCAATATTTATTAATGGCACACGTGCATGTATCTTATTTTAACATATGCTATTTTCAAACTTCTAAATCATATACTGTGTTGCAAAAAAATAAGGATGTTATTTTAAGGACTAAAAAGGAACAAAGATATGGGTCATTTTTGGTAAAAATGATTAAATTGTGCCTCTAAGAAAAAATTTAACAAATTGATTCTGAAAATATCATGCAAATAAATCCATAGTTTGGAACAGTTAATATAACTTAATAATTTTAATTAAATATAATTGTTTTAGTGACAATTTTTTTATAGAAGAATCATTTCCACATTAAATCTCACAATCGTGTAAAGAGTTGATACAACAGGACGGTTTATTCTCGACTGTCCCACATTTTGATTTTTGGGCTAAAAATCGATGTAGGACTATCGGGAAAAAATACAGGTAAGGTGTCGGCTAATCCCTGCCCGGGGCGAAGATATCACTACAGTTCGGTTCATTTAAAATTCCACTATATTGGTAACCATTTTTTATAAAACAGTATGTTACGAATTTATCAGAAAAAAGCTCTTGTTTGGTCCTCTTTTTGATATAACATAGGAATAAGGAAAATATCAAATTATTTAGAAAAACATATTTTAATTCAAATTAGGTAATTGAACTATTGTTTATAATACATACATTCAAATAACAAATAACAAATTAAACACATCATATAATCACATCGTCTGATCTGGATTTTCACTGTTTTCAATTTTGTTGAATATTTACTCAGTTTATAAATGGTTACATATGTAGACAATATGTTGCTCTGTCCGCATACTCAATTGCGCTAATGGACCCATCACGCAGGCGTTCCTTTAGGGATGCTAGTCGCGTGTCAATGTTTTTATATTTCCTTCTCTTGGTTGGTCTTTTACCTCCGGTAGCATACTGAACTACCTTGATACATGAAAATGATTCAACTTCCTGGATAGTTCTAAGGATGGAAAATATGTTCGGATGTGAATGCTGAACAGCTTTCTTCAACATGCTATGCCAGCCTTCTACATTGTTTGTCGTCCTTGGACCATGGGTATTGAAGTGATTCCAAATCTGTTTGTCGCTCTCAATCCAGTTCTCAGTTACATAGTCTGTGAATAATTCAACTGCTGCAGGAAGCTCTAAAGTAGCAATGTCAGTGAGTGCTTCGAACCACACGTCTTCAACTGAGTTGACTGGTACAAGTGGTAAAACTGCTGCTCGTCTGACCAGGCGGTGAATGTCTTCGTTTGTCCTGTAATCGTTGGCCAAGCCCGAAGACTGTACCTTCCGCCAGATACACTGTGTGTAGTGGAAGAAGCATGCCTTCACGTCCGTCGTCTGGAAGACTCGTAGAGCAGCTTTTCTTGGAGCGAGTTCGTGGTCCATGAACAGGATGTCGGGTTTCAACTCGAGTCCAAAACGGTTACATTCTCTATCCAGTGCATTAAACAGTCTCAGATAAGTTTCTTCCGACTTTCCTGGTAGGAAAGCAAACATCAGAGGATACATCTGTCCGTCTATAAAACAATGCCATGTGTATAACTGGTAGAACAGTCCCGGGCATGTGTAGAAGGTACCGTCAGCGTAGATTGTTCTGGCGTTGCATAGGTGCTCCAGATTTGTCTGCGTAGCGAACACGAGCATTCGGTTTTCTTCACCAAATTTACTGTTTGTAGTGGAATAGGCATAATAACAGGACTGTATTCTCACCTTTCCCTTACCTCTCTTTACCGCTCGTTATCCCACCGCACTAAGGGTAAATAGTAAAATCAAAATGTGGGACAATCGAGAAGACACCAACAGGACCATAATACTAATGTTTTTTGCAATTACACCGGAGTGTTTTTGCCTCCCTTGAATATTAATTTCGAAATGTCTGCGAATGGACTCGAATTTTGGAACTCTGCACCGAAGTGAATGATTATTTTGTGTAAGTTAATTAACAAGGACATATAAAGGAACGTGTGACACTAGATATAATTTACAGTTAAGTTTTTTTCAAAAACCCTGTTAGTACAACGATAATAGGGAGTCCCATCCTACATCAAACAAGATATAAAATAGGAATAATAATTATCAATATCATTATATGACTCTTCTTTCAAAGAACATTTATTTGATGAATAATCTTTGAAAGAAAATTAATCATTGCAATTATTATGTAAATTCCTCAGCATATATTATACGCTAAATTAGGGTTTTATCCTTGAACTTGTGAATCTGTTATTCTCGCCTAAATACACTTTTAGCAGTCTACAAATCTTAAGTTCACAACAAGGCTTATGGAAAGCTTATGTCAAATACTGTTAACAATATAATGAAATTTCAATAAGTGATGAGGTTTGATCCTTGGACTGACAAACGACTGTTCAAGCTTTCAAGACTGTTCATGCTATTTTACTTTTGAGCTCTAGTTTGCTTTGTGTATCTGATTGAAATAAGCATTTAATGACTATAAGTTAATAAATATAGATTTAATTCATATTTGCATGCATGAAAATGAAAATAATAAATGGAGGTAGGTCAGGCTATGATGTCAACATGTTTATACCAGTTCCAAACTAAACAATTGTTATAGAGTTGAAATTAACATTAAACATTTTCCAACATACAACAAATGTGCAAAAGATTACTTTGAATTTAAAAAGTTAAATACAATGATTTTTACTGAAAAGGTAAGTTTTTAATCATTGAATTTAATTGAAAACATTGTGGCAAAAGGAGAAATTACTTATCTTGAGCAATATTTCCTTTTGCCACAATGTTTTGCACAAGATGATTGCTGTAGAGGAATCAGAAAGCAGATGTTTATGGGAAAGGGGTTCTACATGTATCTGCAATATAACAAGTAAATATTAGTTGATTGAAACAAATATAGTCTATAGATGAAATTCGTATTTGCTTGTATTATCAAAACAAGAAAATGAAAAGATGATGTTATTCAGGCTTCTTATGCCAACCTTTTCATAACAAGAGGAACATGATACACTGAATTGCTCACCTGAATACAGTACTGCATGAATATGATGTGGTATGTTTACAAAAAAACCGGCATACAGCAAATAAGCAGCTTTTTAGCTCACTTGAGCTTTGCTCAAGTTGAGTTAATGTGATTGCCTTTTGTCCTGCGTTCGTAGTCCGTCGTCCATAGTGCGTCGTGCGTCGTGCGTCAACATCTTCTACTCAGTAACCAATGGGTCAATTGAAATAAAACTTAAGCACAAAAAGCATCCTCTAAATGACCACACCAGATTTCCTTCAAATTTTTGGGATCCATGCAGAATTCTGGTTTACATGGCAACGAAATGATAACACTTCAAAATTCTTCTTCTCCCAAACTGGTTGGCAGATTTTCAAATAATTCTGAAGAAGTGTTCCTTGGATGACCTTCTATCAGATTCCTTCAAGCCATATTGATTTGTCGAAAAACATGGCCGCCAGGGGGGCGGTGCTATTTTGCCTTATATGGCTATAGCGAAAACTTAAAAAATATTCTACTCCGAAAGTGTCAGGCCGATTTTCAAAGTACTTTGTAAAAACGTTTCTTAAGTAATTCACTATCAGATTCCTTCAAGCCATGTTGATTGGTCGAAAAACATGGCCGCCAGTGGGCAGGGCTATTTTGCCTTATATGACAAAAGTGAAAAATAATAAATCTTCTTCTCCCAAACTGGTTGGCAGATTTTCAAAAAAAGTTGTAGAAATGCTCCTTGGATGACTCTCTATCAGATTATTTCAAGCTATGTTGATTAGTCGAAGAACATGACCGCAAGGGGGTGGGGCTATTTTGCCTTTGCGCAAAATACCCAATAAAAAAGGCACTTTGAAAACGGCTAGTATTTCACTTCATATGGATATGACCTTAGATAGACTTCTGGATTATTACGTTTAAATATTTTCTAAAATCAAACAAAATCCATTGTAAATCCAACGTCGGGGTCCGCCGTCTATACAACGTCAATCAAACGTCTTTTGGTTACTGGAATCAGGGTCAGACATTGACCTTTATTAATGTATAAACCCCAATAAATGTGTGTGTATAATTGTTAACGCCGTTTTCGACAATTGTTCAGTTATATTTAGTCGTTACCAGGATAATTTACCAATACTTCTGGTCCATTTAGCCTTACAACAGCGAGTCCGACATGATGCTAACCCCACACTCGTGAATGTCAAGCAGGTACAAAGAGCTACAGACATTTATCTTTTCAGTCCGAAACATAATTGTCCCTGATATTGCTCATATATCTTTTCTGTCGTCTGATTAAGATTTGTTGTAAAGGGGAATGTTAACAAACTAAACCAGATCTGTTTGAAACAACACAAATTAATTGCCTGACAATTACCAAGCAGCGACCATTAAACATAATATTTCCTGTTCAGTTGACACAGAATGTCGACACTGTATATTGGAATCATGCTGTTACATGTCAATGACATAAAGCATGCTAGAGTTATCCAAAAATAGTATGCTAGAGTCATGGTTAGTGTGCACTTCATTTCACTTCATATAACTTACCTTATAAACAATTTTTTAAAATGTATTGAGACAATGGCCGAACTTTATAAGGAAACATAGAATAACTCCTATTTCTGACTTATTTGTTCTTATCGGGAGCATTGTTTCCCATATACAATAAATCTGCTGCAGACGATATTTATATTCTATCTATAATAAAATACTTACATTATGCTATATAATTCAGCAATACGCTTCGAATTCAGTCTCATTCAGGCTGAGTCACCTTCCATCACTCTCAACCTCCATCAGCCACTCTCACAGGCACCATCACCCTCTCACAGCCACCATCACTCTGTCACAGCCACAATCACTACCATCACTCTCTCACAGCCTCCATCACAGCTACCATCATTCTCTCACAGACACCATCACCATCACAGCTACCATCACTCTCTCACAGTTTCCATCACAGCTACCACCATCTCTCACAGACACCATCACAGCTACCGTCACTCTCTCACAGCATCCATCACAGCTACCATCATTCTCTCACAGACACCATCACAGCCACCATCACTCACAGCCACCACTCTCTCACAACCACCATCACAGCTACCATCATTCTCTCACAGCCACCATCACAGCTACCATCACTCTCTCACAGCCCCCATCACTCTCTCACAGCCACCATCACTCTCTCACAGCCTCCATCACAGAAAGCATCACTCTCACACAGCCACCATCATTCTCTCACAGTCACCCTCGTAATCCGCCTTCATATACGTTTGACTAATTTCGTAAATAATGTTGACCTAGCTGGGGCTCGAACCCACAAAGCTTGCACTTTACATTGACAGACGGTTGCTCTACCAACTGAGCTACCAAGCTTCATACAAATGGATGTAGGTACAAGATATATATTTATTAAAAAATAATTACCAGGTCAATACTACGCAGTAATATCAAAGATATGTTTTATGTTATCATCGACACAAAGTGGTATCTTATCATAATTATATAAGTCTTCGTGTTGTAATTTTAAATTTTTTAAATTTATTACTGAATAGATATCAGTAACAGGTTTACCCATCAATCTAAGCCTGAAACCTATTAATACGTAAATGCAGGTGCCAAAAATAACACCGTCGTTATAGCCTAGTGGCTACGAACGCAGCACTTCAAACCTTAACGTTCACTTTTCATTGGTTCGATCCCCATGCTATGCTTGCTTTTTCGTCTGTCTTTTTTCTTTCTAAATTTGATTTGTATAATACATCTCTTTTTCCTGTCAGACAATTTCATTCAGTCGATCATAAGATTCCTTTCATTTTCATATTTTTTCAGTTCTAGTGCAATGTCAATGTTCTTGTAATCTTGCCCCAAATATTACAACGTATCTATCATACATGCACATATATCATTTTTTATAAGATTAACTCGACAATATAAAATACATTTAATTTATCGGCATACCTGTACTTTAATCAATTAAAGATAATCATGCTCGCACAACAACAAATAAGCACTATGATAAAAAGGCCATAAATGTAAAAGACATTCCGATTTAGAGATTCGAACCCGCGACATTTGCATTGGTAGCTATGTGTGCAGACAGACAGACATACATACATACATACATACATACAGAGATAACGAAAGAGAGACAGACAGAGAGACATAGAGAGTGAGAGAAGAATAGAGAAACAGAGAGAAAGAGAAAGAGAAGAAGAGAAATAAAGGAAGACTGACAGCAGACAGACAGTCAGCCAACAGGTCGGACAGATAATTAATACATAAATGTCTCTCAGTTTTACGGATAAACGAACTCAAATTCAGTTCAAATTATTTAATACTCAGAATCAATTCAATGATTTACATGAGAATAATGCAGACATTCGAATCGATGGAAACGATTTAACCATTTCCATGTTACCGACGCTTATTAACGCATATGCAGCAGACGACATTTGAAAACATCGTGACAAAAGGTGAAATTACATTTCGTAGGCAATCTTTACTTTTGCTACAATGTTTTAAAATCCTTTCAATAAATAGAATATTACTTACAGTGAGTTTCATATATATTCTTTGTCATCTGTTGTATACTTGTTGGGGTCACAGTACGGTCGCCGTTTACAAACAACGCTGGCGTAGACGGTGTTAATCGGTATTTTCCGGAAATAATTCCGGAGAATGCCGGAAATTACCATCATCACAATGTAAAATGCACAGCATATACAGCTATGTACAAAATGTATACTAGTACGGACCGAACATAATGAAAAGGAAAATGCCGTTTCTACCATGTATATTGTTAAATGCATTGCGTACAACGCTTTTTATGAACACATAAGTTATAATTCAACACGTATAGACTTATTCGCAAGCACTTCGAATATGTAAACATGTATCACATCTATTAAGCAACATACAACGTATAAAGTTAAAACTACTGCATATAGTCAAAATACTACCACTTGTAACGAAACACTGACTGCATATAAAGTCATTTGCACTGCATATAATGTTGTATGCACATGTATTGCATATGAAGTTGTTACTTCATATTATTAAACTACCCTCATATACAAGGGAAAGGGCACTACATATCATGAATAATGTACCATGTCAAATGAATTATGTACCTCGTATAGATGAAAATGTACAGCGTATAATACAAACCAACATCATAAGACAGTAAAGGCGTTCCATATTCTGAGTTAACGGTAAACTGTTACTGTACTGGTATCCGAAAACATGATCCAATAGACCAATACAACTGCAAAGAACATACGAAGTAGAAATGTTAAATCGAAATGCTTTGCAAAAACAATTGCTTGATTGCTTGATTGATTGATTGATTTCTTGCTTGCTTGCTTGCTTGCTTGATGGATTGATTGATTGATTGTTTAATTGGTTGGTTGATTGATTGATTGAAGTGTAACGACGTTATGGCGATGTCTGTGATATCACGGCAGTAATTTCATCTAACGTGTTTTCCATGGCTTTCTCGAACCGGTACTACACACAACACGCTTTCAGGCAACTGGCCACCTTCCCACATAGACTATTTAGCGTCTTTGCTCGAAACAAATGACGTTAGTCACAATGAACTTTATCAATTATAGGAAAAAGGAATGACCAATCCGTGGTTCGAAACTCTATTGGGTAGATAGGCTTCTCGTAGATCCTGTCTGAGCTATCGTGGTTCGACATTGCAAAAACATGTAAAGACATACGGACGGTCAGAAGGGCAGAAGGATACACGGAAGGAAGGACAGAAAGACGGATAGCCGGGCGGACTGACGGCCGTTCTGAAAACCAGTCGGATGACCTCGGATGTACTCGTTAACACAAATGATGTATCGTACGCAGTTCTGTTACACTTGTGCCTTAAGCGACTGCTTCAAGACCTTTGATCTCCAATCTTCATATGATTGATGGTTTGGTATTTTACGCCGCTTTTAACAATGTTTCAGTTATATATATCGGCGTTTCCTGGGTAAGTTACCAGTACTACCTTTACGTTTATCCAGACACCAGCCAGTCCGACGTAATTGTAACCCCGCAACCCTTAGCGCTAAGCCGGACAGCCATATCTACCATTTTTAAAGTATTTGGTATGACCCGACCGGGGATTAAACCCGCAGGCACGGACGCTCTGTCCACGATGCTATGCTATTCAATTTAACCCTTTTAAACATATAAACATATCTACAACAGACAACGTTGAACGCACCTAAGCAAAACTATGGAAAACATCTACATGTATCTATAAACATATATATGAAAGTGTTTTAATTAATAAGGGCTGAAAACATTGTGGCAAAAGTAAAAACGCGTTCATAACGATCTCGATTTAGACTGTTCACAAAAACCAAGTATTTACTTTTTCCCCCAATGACTGGCTCAATTAGAACGGGTAATTTCCATTATGTCTTTATGTACTGTAAATATTTCATGAACCCGAATGCCTTAATATGAGTGTTGACATTCTGCAATCTCCCGAAACCATTTCTCTAATTAGATTAGCGGAGCTTTGTGAAAACCAATTGTTACGTTATAATTATACTTGATGAAAAAAGTACTGCCGAATTTCACAAGGTCGACTCTTCTATGTTGAAAATTGGACCACTTCACTTTTCGTCCTACAGGAAATTTGGTAAAATGTAATTTCTTAATGGCAAACAATGCAGATTATTTCAGGAGAGATAGCTTTGCACGAGCTGTCTAACCTGGGTCCGCGATGTTTGCAGCAGCCTTTAATTGCCTTTGGCAGAGAAAGAGTTAACTTAATAATAACACATGTTGAAAACAGACCGGTCTGCGAATTCATGCTATAAAATCAAAAGGCTACTTCTCTATAGAAGTTATTTGAACTCTCTATGAATAATTCGTGAACAGTTCAGAGCCAGATCAGACTGAGCGGAAGCGCTTTCTGATCTGAATCTAAACTATTCTCCTCAAATTAGTAACTTCTTTGTCTTAATAGATAAAAATCCTACTCGTGGTCATGCATTGAAGTTATATAACAAATGTGTGCAAGAAATTCATCCGCAAGAACTTCTTCTCTTCAGGAATTATCAATGCATGAAATAAACTGTCGTAAATGCGCCAGCTTTAAACACCTTCAAGAACTAATCGGTGACAAACGGTATACCGTTTTCATTGATAATTCCTGGGTGACTAACCGAGAGGGGAATACGTTAGTTGACTTATCTTGCGTCCCCTACCGGATAATGTGAAGTACATGCAGGCTACTTTTTTGCGCTTCTGCACCCAGCAGACTACTTTTGGTGCTTCTGCATCCAGCAGAAGACGCTTGGCACTTTTGCATCCAGCAGAAGACGTTTGGCACTTCTGCATCCAGCAAAAGATGTTTGGCACTTTTGCATCCAGCAGACAGCTTTTCACCTTTTTGCATACAGCAGACGACTTTTAGCGCTTCTACCTCCGGCAGAAGATGTTTGGCACTTCTGCATCCAGAAGACAGTTTTTCGCCCTTCTGCATCCAGCAGACGACCTTTGGCGATTCTGCATCAAGCAGTCTACATTTGGTACTTCTACATCCAGCAGATAACGTTTGGCGCTTTTACAGAAGATGTTTGGCACTTCTGCATCCAGCAGACAGCTTTTAGCGCTTCTTCATCCAGCAGACAATGTTTGGCGCTTTTGCATCCAGCAGACACGCTTGGCGCTTCTGCATCCAGCAGAAGACGTTTGGCGTTTTTGCATCTAGCAGACAACGTTTGGCGCTTCTGCATCTAGCAGATTACTTTTGGCGCTTCTGCATCCAGCAGACTACTTTTGGCGCTTTTGTATCCAGCAGACTACGTTCGGCGCTTTTGCATCCAGCAGACGACTTTGGGCGCTTCTACATCCAGCAGAAGACCTTAGGCGCTTCTGCATCCAGCAGACTACTTTTGGCGCTTCTGTATCCAGCATACTACTTGTGGCGCTTCTGCAGCCAGCAGAAGACGTTTGGCGCTTCTGTATCCGGCAGACGACTTTGGGTGCTTCTACATCCAGCAGAAGACGTTTGGCTCTTCTGTATCCAGCACATTACTTTTGGCGCTTCTGCATCCAGCAGACGGGTTTTAGCGCTTCTGCATCCAGCAGACTACTTTGGGCCCTTATGCATCCAGCAGACGTCTGTGGGCGCTTTAGGGAAACACTTTTTTATATAGGGGTGTGTCTGAGGATGGTGTAACGTATGTCTGGCGTTGACCTTTATAGACGGCTCAATAAATATCATCATTTAGGGAAACACTTTATTCTAAAGGAATGTGTTGCGTATGTATGGCATTATGACCCGTATTGGCAACTTATAGACGCCGCAATAAATATAATAACTTAGTGAAACACTTTATTATATAGGGGCGTGACAAGGAATGTTTTATGTACATATGGCATTGCCTTTTGTAGACTACTTATTGACGCCTCAATAATTATCTTCATTTAGGGAAACACTTTAATCTATAGGGGCGTGACTAAGGATAGTGTGCCGTGTTTGTGACAGTGACACGTATGCCTTGTATCTGTCCCAACAAATACAATAAGAGGGAAACACTTACTCCGATATAGGCGTGACTAACAGAAACCCTTGTAGACGACATAAAGTTGTCTCAACAATTATCATAACAGTTTTAGTTAAAGACTATGATAAATAAAGGGGATGACTAAGGGTGAGTACTTGACTACTGTTAAGTGTCCAAAAGAATAACGAGCCAAGCTCAAGACTCGCTGATTGACACCCCTCGCCGTTACCGATTGAGAAATCAACTGTTGATCGGGTTGTATCTGCCGTGGCCGAATGGCTAATTATGATGAGTTGGGGACGGGTGTCTCGGGTTCGATTCCTGCTTGCTTTGATCACGAGTGTGTCCCGTTTTATGACAAGGCACATTTCTAAGCATTGAACTGTTTAGTTATCTAGGGATCTTTGATGAAAGTCTTATTTGTCGGACCACATAGGTGATGTATTGGTAGAGCGTCCGCCTCTGGTCCATGATGTCGTTGTTTCGACCCCGTCCAGGTCATACAAATGACTTTAAATACAAATGAAAGTAATTGCTTTGCCTGTTTAGCAGTCAGGACTGCGCTGTTATCATTACTACTTACGACTCGCTGATGTCAGCATAAAAGAACCAGTAGTAATGGTAAATTACCAACAACAAATGCCGTGATATAACTTAAGAAATGTTGAAAGCGGAGTAAATCAGGATACAAACCAAACAAACACATTGTTTTACCGATATATAACTGATATACGGTTGGAGACGGCCTACAACCCTAATAAGGAATCTGCCGTTGTCAAGTGGTTAGCGTCGGGAGTTTGAAACAGGGCGTCCCGGGTCCGATCCGCAGTCATCGCGGTCAAGTTTTTAGCACATTTCCTAGCCTACCACTGGTTTGTTTACCGAAGGGAACATGTATAGGTCAAAAGTATGTCTACATTTAGACTTCAATCTTTCATGAACAGACCTAGTAAAATACGCGGGTTTATGCCGGACATATTCCGCATTTTAGGTAAATACGGCTTAACCAGAGTATTAATGGAATATCTCTCTCACTCAATCTGCCCAAGCAGTGCCTCATGGAGAAAACTAGTGAATCAAACTGTGACACATGCAGTGGAAGAACAGATGTTTTCAAACATTGAAAGCAATCCCATTATGAGTAACTTTCAATATATTCACAGTAAATTTATACCATGTAACATATGGTACTTTAGTAGAATATACCGTAAACAACTGACATTTTGTTATACAGTAATACACGTTGTGTCTAGACTCTTTTCAAGAAAGTATGATATTTATTGTCCTCAGTGTAAGATAAATACTAATTGTGAAGTAACACACTTGCTGCTTTTCTGTCCAGATACTGAACATATACGTGAAGAACTGTGGAAAAAACTGTTATCTGCATTGGGAGAAAGCAATTTCCTTATGCTTACCAGCATGGCTCCACAAGAACAAATTCTGCAGCTATTAAATGGATGTTCGTGTTTCACTCTCAGTAATGAATCAAGAGTCGTTTGTTTCAAACAGTGTATAAGATACATCCATAAACTAGCTAAATGCTCTTTGTATTCATGAATCATGGTAATCGGTGTAGACATACTCATATGTGTGTGTATATGTGTATGTATGCGCGTGTATGTATGTGTTTGTGTGTATGTGTATATATGTATATATGTGTTTGTGTGTATGTGTATATATGTATATATGTGTGTGTATATATATGTATATATATATGTATGTATATATATGTGTATGTGTATGTATATATATGTGTATATATGTATGTGTAGGTGTATGTGTGTGTATATGTATGTGTGTGTGTGTTTGTGTATGTATATGTGTATGTATGTGTGTATAGTATTGCATACTGCATTGTTTGATTTCACTAATGTTCTATTTTGTCACATGTCTTTTTTATGTTTGTAATGTTTTGTCTTTCGTATAAATTGTATGTATGTAACACTCTCCGTTAATGGAGGCAATAAAGAACTACTACTTATGACGTGATATAATATAAATAATGTTGAAAACGGCGAAAAAAACAAATAAAACAAAACAATCGTTTATAATATAAACAGTTTCTCGAAGAGCACCAACATCATTTCAAGAATCGATTGAAATTGGATAATAAAGAGAAAATCCCCTCCCGTTTCCCCAAATATAGGCGTTTTGTGAGCTTCTGTAGCAGACAATGTGCACTATATGAGCAATGTATTCATTCGCCACAATGATTTAAATTCTAGTCAATAATTATACCATAATTTATAGAGATTATCTATATTTCGGACTTGATAATTTCCAAGTCGTATGCTGCAGATGTGTTGTATGTGGAATAGGCATATTTTCCCTTTACAACAAATCTTAATCAAACGACAAACAGACAGACAGAGATAGCGAAAGAGAGACATAGAGACAGAGTGAGTGTAGAGAGAGAGAGAGAAATAGAGGAAGAAAGAAAACGAGAGAGAGAGAGAAAAGGGGGAAAATGAAAGAAAGACAGCAGACAGACAGACAGACAGACAGCCAGCAATCCATAAGTGCCTCTCAGCTTTAAAATTCGATAATACTCAGAACAATTCAATGATTGACATGAGAATATTGCAGTCATTAGACGATGGAAACGATTTAACCATTTCCATGTTAGTGACGCTTGTTAACGCATATGCAGCAAACGACATTTGAAAGCATCGTGACAAAAGCGGAAATTGCATTTCGTAGGCAATTTCTACTTTTGTTACAATGTCTTAAAATCCTGTCAATAATTATATATATATATATTGTATACTTTCTGGGGTCACAGTACGGTCGTCGTTTACAAACAGTTGCTGACTAACCTGAATCCGCGTTGTTTGTAGCAGCCTTGAATTGCCTTTGGCAGCGAGAGAGTTAACGTTATAATACCTCAAATAGACCAGTCTGCGAATTCATGCTAAGGAACCAAAAGACTACTACAGAAGTTTCTTGGAATTCTCTGTGACTAATTGGCGAACAGTGCATAGCCAGATCAGACTGAGTGGAAGCGCTTGCTGATCTGAATATACAATACTCTCCATAAATTAAAATACCCAGTTCCAATTGAGCCAGTTATTGGGAAAAAAGTAACTACTTGTTTTTTGGTAAACAGTCTAAATCGAGATCATTATGAACAATTGTTTCCTTTTGCGACAATGTTTTGGATCTTTATTAATTACAACTCTTTAATATATATAGAGAGAGATTTTCCATACTTTAGAAAAGTAGATATGGCTATCCGGCTTGGCGCTAAGGGTCGCGGGGTTACAATTACAACGGACTAACAGGTGTCATGATAAACAGTAAAGTAGTACTGGTACGCCGTTATATAATGTTGAAAGCGGCGTAAAATACCAACCCATCAATCATATGAAGATTGAAGATCAAATGTCTTGAAGCAGTCCCTTAAGGCACCAGTGTAACAGAACGCCGTACGATATTTCATTCGTGTTAACGAGTATAACCGAGGTTAGACGACTGGTTTTCAGACAGTGCAATCGTAAACGTTCGAAAATCTTATAAATCCGCGAAAGCGTAATAAATAGTCCACCACTCAGTACATTGCGGGCTAATATTCAAGATTTCCTACCAACCTTCAGTCTGCCCGGCCGTCCATCCTTCTGTTTTTCCTTCCTTTAACACTTTTGCCAGTCCGCCCTCCTGTCAGTGCGTCCGTCTGTCAGTCTGTCCTTACATGTTTTTTAAATGTCGAATCCCAATAGCTCAGTCAGGAACTACGAGACTTTTCAAGCCAAGGGATGAGAGTTCGTTCATTCATTTTTTCCGATAATTGATGAAGTTCTTTGTGAATAACGTCATTTGTTTTGACCAAAGGAGCTAAATAGTCAATGTGGGGAGGTGGCAAGTTATCTGGAAACATGTTGTGTTGAGTACTGGTTCGTTAAAGCCAGGGAAAACACTTAAGGTGAACTTGCTGTCGTGATATCAACGAAAAAATAAAAAGCGTTGTACGCAATGCATTTAACAATATACATGGTAGAAACGGCATTTTCTTTTTTATTATGTTCGGTCCTTACTAGTATATACATGGTATATATAGCTTTATATGATGTGCATTTTACATTGTGATGATGTTACTTTCCGGCATTCTCCGGAATTATTTCCAGAAAATACCGATTAACACCGTCTAAGCCAGCGTTGTTTGTAAACGGCGACCTTATTGTGACCCCAACAAGTATACAACAGATGACCAAGAATATATACTCGGAAGAAAAAGTTTAGTCAGTACTTATAATTTGTACAATAATTTTGGGAAATATAAATATAAAGTTAAGCCAATTGACTTATTACATAGTTTATTTAATATCCAACATTTGTTAACAATATAAACATAAAATCCCAACTAATTCCAGTATTTTACACTTCATATTTAACATGGGTGTCTAAATGAAAATTTGATATTTTATTTCCAGATTATTTAAATGTGACCACTACTACACTATTCATTTCGGACAATTGCCGACAAACTGACCATATAAATTTACCTGTACACGTGTAGCACGTGCTTTACGAAAAATAAGAAAAACAGTTTATTACAGTGGTTAATCGTGAATGTGATGGTGTATATGTGATAACTAGGTCAATCGCATGCTGTATACAAGTATTTAATTTAAAACTTTCAAAGTTGATTAATTTCGACCAAAATGAAAATACTGACTAAACTTTTTCTTCTGAGATATGAAAATCACTGTAAATAAAATTATAATTATTGAAAGGATTTTTAAACCATTGTAACAAAAGAAGAAATTGTTCAGATGAAAGGAATCTTATGATCGACTGAATGAAATTGTCTGACAGGAAAAAGAGATGGTTCTATATATATTATAAATAAATCAAATTTAGAAAAATAACAGACAGACAAAAATGCACGCCTAGCATAAGGATAGAACCAATGAAAAGTGAACTTTGAGGTTTGAAGTGCTTCGTTCGTAACCACTAGGCTACAGCTACGGTGTTATTTTAAGAACCTGCGTTAACGTAATTATAGGTTTCAGGCTAAGATTGATGGGTAAACCTGTAACTTATAATATTTATTTAGTAATAAATTTTAAATGTCTAAAATTACAATACGAATACTTATATAATTATGATGAGATACCACTTTGTGTCGATGATAACATAAAACATATTTTTAATATTACTGCGTAGTATTGACATGGTAATTAACTTTTAATAAATATATATCTTGTAATGGCGTGGATTTGTATGAAACTCGGTAGCTCAGTTGGTAGAGCAGCCGTTTGTCAATGCAAAATAAAAGCGTTGTGGGTTCGAGCCCCAGCTAGGTCAACATTGTTTCTGACATTTGTCAAACGTGACTGAGAGTGACTAATGGTGGCTGTGAGTGATGTTTGCTAACAGTGGTTGATGGTGGCTGTGAGGTGGTTGCTGTGATAGAGTGATGCTTGCTAACACTGGTTGATGGTGGCTGTGAGGAAGTTGCTGTGAGAGAGTGATGTTTGCTAACACTGGTTGATGGTGGCTCTGAGGAGGTTGCTGTGAGAGAGTGATGTTTGCTAACAGTGTTTGATGTTGGCTTTGAGGAGGTTGCTGTGAGAGAGTGATGTTTGCTAACAGTGATTGATGGTGGCTGTGAGGAGGTTGCTATGAGAGAGTGATGTTTGCTAACAGTGATTGATGGTGGGTGGCTGTGAGAGAGTGATGTTTGCTTACAGTGATTGATGGTTGCTGTGAGATAGTGATGTTTGCTAACAGTGGTTGATATTGGCTGTGATGTTTGCTAACATTGATTGATGGTGGCTGTGAGAGAGTGATGTTTGCTAACAGTGAGTGGGTTGTTGTGGCTGTGAGTGGGTAGCTTTGAGAGAGGGTGAGTAGCTGTGAGTGGGTGGCTGTGAGAGAGTGATGGCGCCTCAGGCTGAATGGAGTGAGTGGGAATGAAGTGCAGTTGGGTCAGCAAGAGTGACTGAGGTTGTAAGAGGTGCTAGAGGAATGATTTCAATGAGACTGAATTCAAAGCGTATTGCTGAATTATATAGCATAATGTAATTTTTCAATACCATTTATACTATAAATTATAGATAAGAACAAATAAATCAGAAAAAGGAGTTATTCTATGTTTCCTTATAAAGATCGGCCATTGTCTCAATACATATTAAAACTTGTTTATAAGGTAACTTATCCCCTGTAGATTTGCAGTGCACACTAACCATGACTCTTGCATACTCTTTTCGGAGAATGCATTTATTTTATCTTTCCATGTTCTCAGTTATTATTTGACTTTCTCGAATGCAACACATGGAAGGGCTCTTGTTCTTTCACCAAGCTGAGTATACTTTGTCTGGAGCGACCGACTGTCTTTCCGTCTTTTTGACCATACGCTCGTCATGGTTTGTATTCATTGGTCTAAACGCTGTTTTTGTTTGGCAGATTAATTTCATTAGATTATTCCGTAGAATGCCGAAGGTACGATCATCGTAATGAAAAATGCACCGCATACAAAGGGTAAATCTACTGTATATTAATAAACTTACCACCACATGTTTTGAAAAAATGACTGCATATAATGTCATTTGAACTGCATATATTGTTGTTTGTATTGCATATGCTTTGTTTGTTCACCACATAAAGATTATTCTAGTGTATCGATAACAATATTTCCCAGGAAAGAGAGATTTCTACAAATATAATCGAACATTTACACGCTTTCCCACATGAAGACGCTTTTTGATGTTTATAGTTTGGCATTGATGTCTTCCAAATTGTCTGCTGTATACGTATTATTATATGTGAAAAACACATTCAATGTTAGCTTGGAATGAAACATGTTCCGTAACTTTAGTTAAAGTTGATCTTATTTTTATTTTTATTGGTTTTTACGCCGTTTTCAACATTATTTCAATTATATCACGGCGACAGTTCACTTCTTCATGTTTCCTGAGTTAACAAACCTGTACAAGGCTAGCAACTGTGACCTGCCCAAGTGCACTCCACAGTGAATACCTTGATATAAACAGTTACATCACAGGGTCGCCGAGCTCAATCTTGACGTAGTGTTTATGTATTTCCATTACTTTTCAAATTTAATTTACTACGACTTTACTTTTTCGTAAAAATGCCGCAATGTATATTTACCCGATGCTAACCACTCGAACACGGCTGTTCCAAGAAACCCGATATATCTTGCACGGAACATATTCAGTTTTAAATTTGTTAAGAAAATGTCAGTGATCTCGCGATAACTGGAATACATCATTTAACTCTAACCGTTTCCTGCAAGGAATCTGTCTTTTGAAAACAGCCTAGCCGCAGAACTGCTGCTGTGCTGTTTTCTTGTTATGGTTTAACATCTGGCTTGTTTTTTATAATCAATATTTAAACGTAAATTAATTACGAATCTGAAAATACATAAATTAATCTATATTTAAACAAGGGATCGCTCGAACATGTCGATATCTCGTAGTAATTTATTGATCCCCTTAGACTTCGAGTTATCGCGACTCCACCGTATTGAGCATGCATCAAGTGATTACTCGAACTCGAAGTCATTTACGGGCACCCCTTTGACTTCGAGTTATCGCGACTCCACTGTATTGAGCATGCATCAAGTGATTACTCGAACTCGAAGTAATTTACGGGCACCCCTTCGACTTCGAGTTATCGCGACTCCACCAAACAATCCCGAGTGTCATGGAGATACAATTTATTTTTTCAGTACTAGTATTTGGTATGATCTGGCCGTGCACCAAAACCACGTGTTCCAGCACCCGCGGCGATCTTTACACCACCGAGGTGGTCCTAAATCCCAATACTTTACAATTTGAAACACGGCTAGTATTTAGATTTGGTGACGTCTCTATCCAACGGATTCTCTCTCCGATTCTGCAGTGATGGATTCACTACACTATGTGTTCTAGTAATTCGATTATCGCCTCCCCACTTCTACATCATTTCTTAACCATTTTCCACACGCATCTGTTTGCAATAATTCCGGTAAAAGTAAGAAATTGCTTGTTTTGAGAACCTTTCCCCACAGGCATATGTTTAAAATAATTTCGGTAAAAGGAAGAAATTGCTTGTATTGAGAATCTTTCACCACTTCTTAATTATTTCATAATCCTTTCCTGCACGCATCTGCAAATGACGACGTTTGTTAACTATTCTGGTTCAAGTAAGATATTACACGATTTAAGCTCTATTCAATAACGATACTGTCTTTTATAGGGATTGTCCCTAATTTTTCTCCTTATATTTTAAAAGATGTGTTGTAAAGGGGAATGGTTTAATACCAAGCTCATAACGAGAATGTTTTCCTTTTGCCTTAATGATTTAAGCACTATTCAATAATCATACTATCTTTTATAGGGATTGTCCCTAATTTTGACCATACATTTTAAAAGATGTGTTGTAAAGGGCAATGGTTTAATACCAAACTCATAACGAGAATGTTTTCCTTTTGTCTTAATGATTTAAGCACTATTCAATAACCATACTGTCTTTTATAGGGAGTGTCCCTAATTTTGCCTATATATTTTAAAAGATATTTCAACTTATTTTATCAAATGATTTCTGAATCAGAATTTCTGAAGTCGATTAGGGGCCACATTCGAGCAAGAGTAACTTTATTATTTTGAAAAGGCTGATCACTGCGATGGCCGATGAGACGTTTCTATCCAGTCCATCGGTTGGCTATTGAGATATGACCTTGATAATGACTAAACGAAACCCCAACCATGGTTTATTATAATTATACAATTTATAATACAAAACTCGTACGAAAACTGAAGGGTTTCAAATAAAGGTACGTTACTTTGAAGACTGAGGTTGTCCTCCATGAATTATTTCACAACAAGAATTATTTCATCAGGAAATCTATACGATTTGACCACTTTAACGAGATATTAAGGAGTTGTTAAGGACCAAATTGCGATCCAATATATTGAGTTATTATGATGAATTCAAATTAACGATTTGTTACCAGTGATACGACCGTTATACGAGGTACGTTGTATTTACGAGTTGTTGCTATTGAATTACGAAACATTATGGTCAATCTAGCCGTTATGAGTACTGTACGTTACGATGTGTTTTGTGGCGATGTGCGATTTAATCCCCAGTTACTTACGAAATTATATTTTCAACTTTATTTACACCATCTTTGAATACAGACACCCAAATATAAAGCATATCGTACGAAAGACACATTTTGCAGAAGACGTCAAGTTATTGTAAAGTACTCGTAAACGATTTGGTCCTAAATTTGAGCATGCCTGGAAAACTACCCTTTATGGTCAATGTTTTATCCTGATGCTGATTGACATATATATTATGAAAATAAAAAAGCAAAAAACAAAAAAAAAATGGCAGAGCGGGGTTTCAATCCAACGACCTACCGACCTCCCGACTATAAGTCCAAACGTATTTTCAGCGTGGTAGACCACTCGGCAACGGAGGCGGTACACTACCTTCGATATAAATAGAGGTCTGCAGAGCGTTATTAATGCTGTAGAAATCAAGCGGTTTCAAAGAGTCCAGTTGTCAGTCTTCAATTTTTAACATATCTAATGCGTTGCATCAGTTTATTTTGGAATATAAAACAAAAAATCTTAAAAAGTGCAATTTGGCAATCTGTGAACGAGCCCCTTTAATCACTTAAAGATATGAAAATGATGTCAAAATGTTTATCTTACAACTGTATGGTAAAAGGCGTATTGCGTAAGCTTATTGGGATTTGTTTTCAACGTTGAAATATGACCTGCATACAGCTGATCAGTTTTTAACGGGGTCATTTTTTAATGCGTGGCTGGGGTCATTAAATAACGGGCAGGGTCATGTTTCAACGTTGAAAATTGATCAATAATCCGTTAAAAAATGACCCATGGGGTCACTTTTCAACGGGGTCAATATTTAATGTTACACCGGCACATCACCGGCACATCCTTGATAGTTGATCAAATTGCAGACTATTAGTATGGATTGTATTATTTATAAACCCTTTCACACATACAACAAACCCGCAGCAGACGACTTTGAAAACATCTAGTCAAACACATGAACAAATGGAAAAAAACGACATAAATGAAGGTATAAGTACTGAAAAAAGTTGAAAACATTGTGGCAAATGGAGATAAGGCAAGTTAATTAAACGTCTGTGAATAATCGACGAAGCTTAGAGGATTGACTGATTCATTTGAATATACACTCGTCGCATATGCGTTGCAACTGATTTTCAACAGGATTAGAAATATGCTTCGTCACGGCTCACAATCAACTATGTGAACAATGATTCTGTTTCAAAGAGCAAAATCCAAGTCTTACATAACTCTTCGAATGCTCTAGAAAGAACATCACTAGAAAGACAGATGGCGCATGCCAGGTCACCCAACGTGAACACATATTCTCTGTAAGTATTGAAACACCTGTATGCAGTTGTTTGGATTGGGAGCTCAGCAGACAACACTGCAAGCACATGTTTGCAGTAATGATGGAGAACAGTACTGTCAGGTGGAATATGTTACCTGCACATTATGCCAACAGGCGCACATAAGTATAGATCATGATGTCTGCAGTAACCAAGTTATATTATTTTTCTACTTTGTAATGTTCATATATTCAGCACTTCAAACCTGCCTCAGTTAACATTAGAAAAATAAATAAAAAATACAAATGATAATACATTATATATGGTGGTATACTTCTGCCAACGCATAACCACTTAATTGTCATGTTTTATAAATGGTAAGTCATTTAATTATATTGTTCATTATCTGCTTAGCACATTTATTTTTCAGTGACAGATAATTATGTCAATATGAGAAAGTATATGTATCTGCTCAGTACTGCCAACAGATACCTACGTAGTTAATGTGAAAATGATTTAACTAATGTGTTACAAAACTTGTTAATCAGATAATTGTTGTGAACATGAAATATTGTCTTCTATTGCCTTCAACTGCCATAATTTACCTTTTCAGGTATGATATTTTTAGGGATTTGTTAAATGGTTAACATGTTATATAACTAGTTAATATATGTGTAGAGAGACATGTAATTGGTATATGGAACATATTTATCTCTCTGAGCTGAAATGTCACAACATTCTGCTTAATCGAAAGGTTTAATTGGGTCAAAATATTTTGAGAAATGAGATGTTATGACAGTTCATTTGTACAAATTAGCAGATGCTTCTTGTCATAAGGACGCCTCCCAAGTCCAAGATTGTGAAAGTGAATATTCTTGTATTCCTGAGAATGTGCCAGTTCTGGACGAAACTGAAACATCTGAAACATCATTAACAATGCAAGGTTTAGGTAAGGTAAACATATTTACATGCTATAAAGACATTTTCCAAAATAAAACCAAAAAGTTTTCAAAGTGGTTTTATGCAGATTTGTTCCAGGTTGAAAAGGGTTAAGAAAACAGAACGTTCTACAAGATGTATGTACATGTATAATTAATGAAAGCTAAACGTTAGGGTCATAATGACCCTAGATCACCCACCTGAGTAATGCAATAAGATTTTAAATTCAAAACACATGACAGTATTTGAACTTGACCTAAATATCACTAAGATAAACATTCTGACACAATTTCTGAAGCTGCTGAAGGAAACAATGCGATGAATTAGAGTGTTAACAAGATTGTTCTTAAATTTGGCCTTGTAACCTACTTTTTGACCAACATGTCAAGACCTATATTCAAACTTGGCCTACACTATCATCAAGACAAACATTCTGACACTGTTTCAATAGTTTCAAGTTAAAAATGCAGCCTCCAGAATGTTAACAAGATTTCGTTCAATTTTACCGTATGACCTAGTTTAGAGTCAATATGACCCATATTTGAACTTGACATAGATATCATTATGACAAACTTTCTTAAAAATGTTCAAGCTGCTGAAGAAAAAATCGAAGCCTCTAGAGTTTTAACAAGAGTTTCCATCAATTTGGCCTAGTGATCTTGTTTTTGACTGGACATTAACCCATATTTAAACTTGACCTACATATCAACAAGACAAACATTCTGACAAAATGT
Organism: Serripes groenlandicus; assembly: GCA_031761405.1. Taxonomy (NCBI): domain Eukaryota; kingdom Metazoa; phylum Mollusca; class Bivalvia; order Cardiida; family Cardiidae; genus Serripes; species Serripes groenlandicus. Next base: position 18,699,165 of record JASEVX010000016.1, read on the forward strand.
CAATATTTTCAAGTTAAAAACACAGACTCCAGTGTTAACAAGATTTTACTTCAATTTGACCTAGTGACCTAGTTTTTGACCCAACATGACCCATATTCAACTTGACATTCCGACAATATCGCAAGCTTCTGAAGCAAACTCAATACAGTTATCAAGATTTTCCTTCAATTTATCCCAGTGACCAACCTTTTGACCTGACATGACCAATATTAAAACCTGGCCTACACATCATCAAGAGAAACATTCTGATGAAGTTTCAACATGCTTAAGTAAACTATGCGGCCCCCAGAGTGTTAATAAGATATTCCTTCAATTGTATTGAGCAATTTATTCTTTTCTTTCAGTGCATTACTCTATCTCAAAATTCAATTGTCTACAATATTATTATTTTTCCCACATAAAACAAACGACTTTGAAAACATCTAGATAAAAATACTGATAATCTCATTTAATTTGATAGAGATGAAAACATTGTGGCAAATGGACAAGTTGCCAATTTTGAGCAATTTCTCCATTTGCAAAAATGTTTTCAAAATGTGTCTGCTGCAGAGGCGTCAGAAAGCATCTACATGTAGAACATGTTTAACCCTTTACCACTAACAGAATAATTCTGATGTAGCGTCTGTATGTGGGGAGGGTTAACTAAGAAAGAATCTTAGAATAGTTTATATGTAAACAATTTAACAGGTAAATTATTTACTCAAAACTTGTAATGCTTGGCAGTGGAAGAGTAACAGACAACTTTTTGAATAATTGTAGGGAAGGAGAAATTTCTCATATTAGAAAAAATGTCCAAGTACTTGCATAAAAAACCTTAACCAATGTGTGACGTGTACGACGACGCCAACGCCGACGCCGACGCCAGGGTGAGTAGGATAGCTCTCATATTTTTTAAACAGACGAGCTAAAAAAAACTCATTGAAGCACATATACACAATAAGTGGGTTTATCTAGTGAAAAGCATTATACAATTATGCTGTTTACGGGATATAGATGATTTCAGGTATGTCACAGAAAACTAACATTCTCTTATGTCCTAAATGTGAAGACCCTGATCATACAGCATAAGTACTGATCAGGATCTTCATTATTATGAAATAAGAGAATGTTTTTTTTCTTGTGACATACTGGAAATCATCTAATTAACAGTTTATTTGTTTAGCACTAGATAAACATTTACTAGACCGCCTCGATGGTGTTGTGGTAGAGCATCCGATTCGGTTGCGGGAGGTCACAGGTTTAATTCCTGGCCGGGTCATACCACATTATCAATGGTAGTAATTTTTGCCTTCCGTGGCGCTGAAGTTTTCAGGGTTAGCATTATGACTGACTGGCTGATGTCAGGATAAATTGACCAGTAGGACTGATAATTTACCCAGGAAACTTCGTGATATAACATAACACATATTGAAAGCGGCGTTTAACACCAAACAATAAACATTTACTTACTGTGTAACGTAAGAGGATTTCAGGTATGTCACAGATAACTGTGGCAATAAGATGATGTTAGTTTTCTGTGACTTACCAAATTATCTATTTTCCATATACAGCATTTATATTACTTTTAAAAGCACTAGATAAACATTCGTATTGTGTTTATATTGTATATGCCTCATTGAACCCAGTGTGATTTTATAACAGTTATGTACATTTCATCTCACCACGGTTTGTATATAACACCCAAACTTTAGATAGTTCTAATATAGTTGTGTTTACAATTCTAACCGTTATGATGTACATGAACGGGTCCGTTTTTAAATCCTGAAAACTTTGAGAAAAGTATAATTCGTGAATGTGTGCTCTTGTTTAACATGTTTGTGGTTAATCCCAAACCCATTCAGCTTCTTTTTATTTAGAAAAATGGATTTGAACTTTTTCACATGAAATTCTTCCCTGGATAGAAATGCCACATTAAATTGGGCAGCAAATGTTGGAACGATGTTAGCAAACAATGGGGTTTTAAATGTATGGGAAGGTTCTGACTTGACTTAAAGAAATTAAGCCTGATTTCAAATACGAACACCATTTAGATAAGTTTTGAAATCAGACAGAAACATAATGGTGTAAATTCGCCTATCAGCTAATAGTTTACACATATGGGACATATTGTCGATATGGGACAGGCATGGTGGAGAGAAACCAAAGACATATTTAATAAAGGCGATATAGAAGACGAATTTCATTTTATTCCTTTCTTTTATTGTGTACAAAGTAATTAGGAATATATATTTAAATAACCATTTCATCGATAGACGTAGTGTACAAATAACTGCGATAACTGTTATGTTATACGGACAAGTCAACGATCAATAAACTAATTAGTTATATCAAATGCGCTCTTGTGATAAGAAGGAACCAATTATATACATGAAATGTTTAATTATACTTATTAGCTCTTATATATTCTGTATATTAATAGCTATTGTAAGATTGTATTGTATGAAGATCAATATCACGATTATTATTAGTATAAGTATTGGTATATATATATGTGAAATTTGGAATTGGTTATATTTACATAGTTTTACAAATTTGTTTCATAAGGACAATGTGTGTATGTATGTATGTATGTATACATGTATATGCATATATGTATATCTACATGTGTATGCATATATTAAAACATTTGTTTATACTATAAATGCACTATATATGCTTTTATTGTTATGACATGAACATAATTCATAATTAGTGTACGATCGAAAAACTTCTTGTTCAGGTCCAACATCAAATGTGTGTTGTGTTTTGTTCTGTTCTTTATAGATGACAAGACTGCATTGGAATGCAATACATCACTTTAATAGTAAACATATAGCGTGAAATCAAAACAAATATTTACACATTGTTGTATCATGCACAATCATATAGAAACTGATATCGATTATATTATGAATAATTCCAGGTATGTCCAAAGAACATTAAGTGGGTATTTATGAGGAACGAATTTTACTTATTGATTATCTCCCTTTCTGTTACCCTCACGTAGCCAAATGTTTGTGTTCTTGTTCGGCGCTCAAGTATGTCGTCTGTTGAATACTATGTTCATGTTCTCGTTCGGCGCTCTAGTTTGTCGTCTGTTTGAATATTATGTTTGTGTTCTCGTTCGGTTTTCTAGTTTGCCGTCTGTTTGAATACTATGTTTGTGTTCTCATTCGCCGCTCTAGTTTGTCGTCTGATTGAATACTATGTTCGTGTTCTCGTTCGGCGCTCTAGCCTGTCGTCTGTTTGAATACTATGTTCGTGTTCTCGTTCGACGCTCTAGTCTGTCGTCTGTTTCAATACTATGTTTGTGTTCTCGTTCGGTGCTCTAGTCTGCCGTCTGTTTGAATACTATGTTCGTGTTCTAGTTCGGCGCTCTAGTCTGACATCTGTTTGAATACTACGTTCGTGTTTCGGTAATCTGCACATTGCCTGTGTAATATAATAAACAGCTTTAATTCAGGATATAATTTGGCAAGAAAGCGAATATGGGTGATCTTAACATTTTCCCAAAGGTAATCTGTAGCAGACAACTTTGAAAATATCTAGGCCTAAAATTGGAAATCTATAAATGAAAGTTAAATTATTCTATAGGGTTAAAAGCATTGTGTTAAAGGGAGAACTTGCTCATCATGGAAATCAGAAAGCAGGGGTAATTTCTGACTTTTCCAAACTGTTTTCAAAAGTCTGCAGAAGTTTTATTTGAACTGTTGCTACAGAATCAGAAGAAAAGAGTGTACCTTTGCATGCCACACTTTATTTCTAGAAATGAGCGACACGAATAATGATATCAAATGATACTTCAAATACGAACAAGGGAGTCTACACTTTTAATACGAACAAGATGAGTCTACAATGATACAAACAAAAGTAGTCTACAATGATACGAACAAAGGTTGTCTACAATGATACTAACAAAGGGAGTCTACAATGTTAATACGAACATAGGGAGTCTACAATGATACGAACACAGGGAGTCTACAATGATACGAACAAAGGGAGTCTACAATGATACGAACAAAGGGAGTCTACAATGATACGAACAAAGGGAGTCTACAATGAAACGAACAAAAGGAGTCTACAATGTTAATACTAACAAAGGGAGTCTACAATGATACGAACAAAGGGAGGCTACACTGATACGAACAAAGGGAGTCTACAATGATACGAACAAAAGGGGTCTACAATGTTAATACTAACAAAGGGAGTCTACAATGATACGAACAAAGGGAGTCTACACTGATACGAACAAAGGGAATCTACAATGTTAATACGAACAAATGGAGTAAACAATGTTACGAACAAAGGGAGTCTACAATGTTAATACGAACAAAGGGAGTATACAATGATACGAACAAAAGGAGTCTACAATGTTAATACTAACAAAGGGAGTCTACAATAATACGAACAAAGGGAGCCTACGATGATACGAACAAAGTGAGTCTACAAAAATGTTAATACGAACAAAGTTAGTCTACAATGATACGAACAATGGGAGTCTACAATGATACGAACAAAGTGAGCCTACAATTATACGAAAAAAAGGAAGTCTACAATGTTAATACGAACAAAGGGAGTCTAAAATGATACGAACAAAGGGAGTCTTCAATGTTAATACGAACAAAGGGAGTCTTCAATGTTAATACGAACAAAGGGAGTCTACAATGTTACTACGAACAAAGGTGGTCTACAATGATACGAACAAAGGGAGTCTACAATGTTAATAAGAAAGGTATTCATATAGTCTTCAATAAAACATGACATACGAGTATAAACAGTTGTCAATATGAGCCGTCCCGCGAGAAACCAACATTGTTGACTCTGCGTAAAGTATCGACTCACATCAGCCTGCGCAGTCCATACACATTCCATCTCACGGGGATTATTTCTGAAACAAAAATTACACTGGAGGCGAAAAGTGTCTGTCCGGGTTAGCCTTGGTCGCATGCTTAAGCTGATCCGGGTCGATGCTTTACACAGACTTCAAAATGTTTGTTTTCTCGCAGGACGGCTCACATGTCTATGATACTTAATGTAACTTGTTTAGAACGCGTAACATTCAAGAATAATCATATACGAACCTAGATAGTCGTTACTATGCATACAAGACATTGTCTATCTAGTTAAGATCGATTGATATTAATTGAAACATCGACTACGAATCACATGTTCGTACCTATGTCTATGCGACGTAAAATACCTAGTTTATAACGAGGCATACTCAATGATACATCGACAACGCGCAAACATAGTCGAAATATGTATATGAGACATACACTATCTAGCTTACAGTGTAAGCCACATTCAATGATACATCGTACACGAACATAGGGATTTGCTAATCTTCCCGGACGTATAATATCTAGTTTTACTTGGGATAATCCCTAATACATCAAACACGAATCGTAGGTAGCGTTTTGTGTCTATGAGACGTACACCCTACAATTTACAGCGAGGGCATTCCTTACATAGAGAGACGTTAACAACGAAGGATATTCAATACGTTATCAAATACGAACCCAAATGGTCATATTATGTCTACGAGGTGTAATAGTGCGTGTTGATGAATAGGTATATGCAATGATACACTTCAATGACAAATCCAAGTTTAGTTATATGAATGGGACATGTTGTACTCTGCGTAAAGTCGACCCGGATCAGCATAAGCAAGCCGCGCAGGCTTACCCGGACAAACACTTATAGCCTCCTGTAGATTTTCTGTTTCAGGAACAATTACTCTATAAATATATCCCCCTGAGACGGAATGTGTCGGCCAAAATTAGTCTGCGCGGATTGCACAGGCTGATCTGGTAAGATACATTACGTCATAATGTTGGTTTTCTCGCGGGACAGCTCACATTAGGAATATTGCCAACAACGAGTACTGTACAATGAGTAATCAAACACGAAGCTATGAAGTCTAATGATTTGATATGTATATAAGACATGAGGAATATTGCCTACATCGAGTGATGTACAATGAGTAATCAAACACGAAGCTATGAAGTCTAATGATTTGATATGTATATAAGACATGAGGAATATTGCCTACATCGAGTGATGTACAATGAGTAATCTAACACGAAGCTATGAAGTCTAATGATCTGTTATATGTATATAAGACATGAGGAATATTGCCTACAACGAGTACTGTACAATGAGTAATCAAACACGAAGCTATGAAGTCTAATGATTTGATATGTATATAAGACATGAGGAATATTGCCTACATCGAGTGATGTACAATGAGTAATCTAACACGAAGCTATGAAGTCTAATGATCTGTTATATGTATATAAGACATGAGGAATATTGCATACAACGAGTAATGTACAATGAGTAATCAAACACGAAGCTATGAAGTCTGATGATTTGATATGTATATAAGACATGAGGAATATTGCCTACATCGAGTGATGTACAATAAGTAATCAAACACGAAGCTATGAACTCTAATGATCTGTTATATGTATATAAGACATGAGGAATATTGCATACAACGAGTGATGTACAATACGTAATCAAACACGAAGCTATGGAGTCTAATGATTTGTTATATGTATATAAAACATGAGGAATATTGCCTACATCGAGTGCTTTACAATGATAAATCAGACACGAACCTATAGAGTCTAATTATTTGGTATGTATATAAGACATATGAATTATTGCATACAACGAGTACTGTACAATAAGTAATCAAACACGAAGCTATGGAGTCTAATGATCTGTTATATGTATATAAAACATGAGGAATATTGCCTACATCGAGTACTGTACAATGAGTAATCAAACACGAAGCTATGAAGTCTAATGATCTGTTATATGTATATAAGAAATGAGGAATATTGCCTACATCGAGTGATGTACAATAAGTAATCAAACACGAAGCTATGGAGTCTAATGATTCGTTGTTTGTATATAATACATGAGGAATATTGCCTACATCGAGTGATGTACAATGAGTAATCAAACACGAAGCTATGAAGTCTAATGAGTCGTTATATGTATATAATACATGAGGAATATTGCCTACATCGAGTGATGTACAATAAGTAATCAAACACGAAGCTATGGAGTCTAATGAGTCGTTATATGTATATAATACATGGGGAATATTGCCTACATCGAGTGATGTACAATGAGTAATCAAAGTAATCAAACACGAACATATGGTGTCTAATGATTCGTTGTTTGTATATAAGACATATGGATTAATGCATACAACGAGTGGTGTACAATGAGTAATCAAACACGAACATATGGTGTCTAATGATTGGTTGTTTGTATATAAGACATATGGATTATTGCATACAACGAGTGATGTACAATGAGTAATCAAAGTAATCAAACACGAACATATGGTGTCTAATGATTCGTTGTTTGTATATAAGACATATGGATTATTGCATACAACGAGTGATGTACAATGAGTAATCAAACACGAACCTATGGAGTCGTAAAATGTTGTGTCCCTGTTAGAGTCCAAATCTTCGTAATTACTAGGGGATTCGGCAACTGGATCGTCATTCCCCGATGCACGATTTCTATGAAAATAAATATACATAATAACAAGACAAAGTTGGTGCAAGGTATCAACGGGTTCGAAAATGTCCACTGCAATGATGCAAAGCACTTAAAGTATTGCAGTTGAAGAAACAGTAAATAGCTGCGATGAATATAAGAACATCAGGAGTGGGGTCAAGTAAAATATTGCATTTCCTTTTTCAAAGAAATAAATATCTTTCATTGAAATATAATTAAAGTATCTGACTGTAGGTTGACCACACATACAAGGTACTGAAATTATATCATCTTGACATTCATAAGTCTAAATATATATATGGTGCTTAAATTACTAAAGGACTAGTTCCTGGACTGGTGCGATTGCACATACATATTTCAGGATGATTTTGTCAGAATACTGAAAGTTTTGTTTTGTCAATAAAACCACAAAATAAACGATTTGGGATTTACATGCAATAACTACTAATTTAACTCTTTCCCTGTTAATAGCAACATTGACACATTTGCAGCGGTTTACTCACACAACATAGAGGATAAGGTTATTACGCTAAAAAAACCGTAAGGTTTCTCCATTTTTTCAAAATGATATTGACTTTGCAGCATACTTAAAATAAACATTTCGCAGGTGTTAACATTTATCCTAAAATGTTTACATGTGACCACCATTGAAATACCTTATTAGCTTAATAATTAAGTCTCATTAAAATTGTTGTATAATTTCAAAAAATTACTTTGAACATAAACCGTATCATACCACGCGTCTTTAACATGTAGTTTAATTATAATTCTTTCTTACTTTTTATATAACGAAATTAGCAAAATATTCATGTTTTAGATTATATTAAGATTAGCGCTCTTGTGTCATTGGTGCACAGACAATATGCAGAACGCAAGCAAACCTCCTTTAGTCGATCTATAGGATCTGACAAGAGTCGTCATTTCATATTAAGTTTTGTCCGTAGTTGTAAGGTCTTCGACTCTGTCTCATGTATGTATTTATGTGTGGTTTACCAAATCAAATACACGTTTTCAATTTCTAAAAGTTGTATACTTCTTTCTTAATTGTTTATGAGTATATAGACCAGCTAGCAATATTTGGTACATCATTTTTAGAAGACACGAAGTGAACATCGATAGACGTAAACAAACATAATCCTGTCTAATCATAGCGCTAGCCGTCCTGTCTATTCATAGCGTTAGTTGTTTGTAAACCTACGTAGTATCTGACATAATAATGTGACGTGAAATTCAATAACATAGGTATTTAAAGACTTGCTACTTCACATTTTGCCATACATATGGTCAAAGTCAAGGATGAAAAAGCAAATGATTGATTCAAAGATAGGTTTCCTGATCATTTTCGTCATTGTCAAATTTGAAGTTTTATTAACTCAAAAAAGCAGATGTGTGTTCGCTTTATGGAACATACTGTGAGGTCATCATGGACACACAAGTATCCACTGTACGAAAGGTGTTACACATCATTTTGTCGACGATTCAGTTTCGAGTCGAAACAAAATGGGGAACAAAAATGGCGGTTCGTAAATGTATATGTTGCACGACCTTAGAAACCATCGGAAAGGACAATAATTGCGCGATAGATCGTGAATATGTTTGTATATAAAAACAATTCAAAACAAACGACATATTTTAAATAGCCAATATCAAATTAAATAATAAAAAGGTTATTGCATGATTATGGTAAAGTTTTGTGTTGGAACTCGTTCCTTCGGCGAAGGAACTCGTTCCTTCGGCAAAATTCTGCCCTCGCAAACTTGGGCAACTCATCCTAGTCGTCCAACACAATATTTTCCCATACAGTTGCAATCACCCATACAAATGTATGTCTTGTATTCATGTATTTCTACGGAAAACAAATGAAGAACAAAATAAACAAAGAAATGATCTCATCTTAATGGGATCGTAATGACATCTCAAGAAGATATCAATCCAGTATGACTTTTACATCTTGGGATTTAAAACCTACTTTATATTAGTCATAAACCGTTAATTGGGATGAAGTGATTAATCAAGTAGGTGATAATAAACACACATTATTACCTTCGCCTAAACACAAATAAAGCAATAAGTATTACTGTTACAATAACAACGCTGCAGATAATGGCAACGATAATGACTGGTATCAACCAACTCGAAGTATCACGTGATTCCTCTTTCTGTATCATACTGGCATCTGAAAATAAAATGGAAGCTTATTCCACGGTGAATGTTCAATATCTAATCTTATTTTCATTATTTATAACTCATAAACGAAAACATATGCATCTTGTTAATGAGTCATTTTCATAGCTGTCCTCCGCAAGTTTAATAGTTATAAAACGTCTCTATCTAGTTAAGAATTAGATGAAATGTGCTTACCCTTCTCTCACGTCTTCTTCCGTATCCTAATAATATACACTTACTTGTTACACACGTTGGTCTTGTGTACTTATACTATACACTTACTTGTTACACACGTTAGTCCTATGTACCTATTTATATACACTTTCTTGTTACACACGTTGGTCCTGTGTACCTACTACTATACACTAATTTGTTACACACGTTGGTCCTGTGTATCTAATACTAAACACACTTACTTGTTACACACGTTGATCCTGTGTATCTAATACTAAACACACTTACTTGTTACACACGTTGGTCCTGTGTATCTAATACTAAACACACTTACTTGTTACACACGTTGGTCCTGTGTATCTAATACTAAACACACTTACTTGTTACACACGTTGGTACTGTGTATCTAATACTAAACACACTTACTTTTTACACACTTTGGTCCTGTGTATCTAATACTAAACACACTTACTTGTTACACACGTTGGTACTGTGTATCTAATACTAAACACACTTACTTGTTACACACGTTGGTACTGTGTATCTAATACTAAACACACTTACTTGTTACACACGTTGGTCCTGTGTATCTAATACTAAACACACTTACTTGTTACACACGTTGGTCCTGTGTACCTAATACTATCCACTTTCTTGTTACACACGTTGATACTGTGTACTTAATACCATACACTTTCTTGTTACACACGTTGGTACTGTGTACTTAATACTAAACACTAACTTGTTACACACTTTGGTCCTGTGTACCTATGTTTATACGCTTACTTGTTACACACTTTGGTCCTGTGTACCTATTTATATACACTTACTTATTACACACTTCGGTCCTGTGTACCTAATACTATACACGTACTTGTTACACACGTTGGTCCTGTGTACCTACTACTATACACTAATTTGTTACACACGTTGGTCCTGTGTACTTAATACTATACACTTGCCTGTTACACACGTTGGTCTTGTGTACTTAATACTATACACTAACTTGTTACACACGTTTTTCCTGTGTACTTAATACTATACACTAACTTGTTACACACGTTGGTCTTGTGTACTTAAGTGCAGTTCCACATAAAGATCAGGCAAACGGTGCTACATGGGGGTCAACGGATTTCGATTAAATTTGTCACATAGACTAGCTGTGTGTCCAATAAAACAACCTCATATTCATTTTTGCAAAAAAAGTTCACCTGGTTGCTATGGCAATCAAAAATGTGTCGAAAAAAGGATCATTTTTTGCCAAAAGGGGCTTCTTCGCATCCAAATATAAGACAAACAACAGAAATGACATGAATAAAATCTTTATGACAGGAAAGGATAGCATTTACCCTTCATAATTAAATAATAACTAAAAGCAAATAGTATTTATAAATAGTATTGAAAAAGAAGCAAAAATGGTAATAACGTTTTCCTTTCAGTAAAAACCAAATTTTGATACATTTCAATCCCATTTTTTTCATATTTCAGATAAATAAAGGTTTGAATTGATACCGGCAGTGGATAGAAGCACCTTTAATATGCTGAAATTGAACAAAACAAAAAAAATGCAATACATAATGGGAAAAATGTGACAGTCAAAAAGGGAGCTAACTCTAAACTTTGTCAAAATTGCCATTTTTGCCCATTTACAACATAAATGTTCACAATATTGGCAACTTGATATGGAAAATTGATTACTACCATCTTATGAGTCATATTCTACAGAACAAGAATCAAATTTAAAACAACTCTGACCTTTTCGTTTGACAGAAATATTTCACATTGAAAAGGGAGATAACTCTTAAAATAGACAAAATAGAGGTTTTTGCCAATTTTCAACATAAATTCTTCCTTCAAAACAATATTGATTTAAACAATGCTAACCAACATCTTATAAGCCAATTCTTACACATAAAAATTGTGATTTTTTTAAAAGAATTTGCCTTTTGATTATATTTGGTTTCTTTCACTTTGTAAAGGGAGATATGCCTAAACTTCGTCAAAATTGCCACTTTGCCCATTTTCAACATAAATGTTCAAAATAAAGGCAGCTTGATATGGAATATTGATGAATACCATCTTATGAGTCATGTCTACAGAACAAGAATGGAATTTAAAACATCTCTGGCTCTTTTGTTTGACAGAAATATTTTACATTGAAAAGGGAGATAACTCTTAAAATAGACAAAATAGAGATGTTTGCACATTTCCGATAAAGTTTTCACTTAAAAAAAATCTTGATATCAAACAATGCTTACCAACATCTAATAAATTTATAATGCATAATCTACAGAAAAAGAATATAATTTAACACAATCCTGGCTCTTTCGTTTTAACAGAAATAGTTCACATTGAAAAGGGAGATATCACTAAAATTTCACAAAATTTCTGCCCATTTTCAACAAAGATTTTCACTAAAAATCATGATTATATTGAACAGTGATTACTTTTAACTTATAGGACTTATTCTACAGAAAAAAAATCAAATATTAGGAAACTGTCCCTTTTGTTTATCCCTTTCCTATATTCAACAAATTTGCAGCAGACTACTTTAACAAGAGGCCAATGAGGGCCTATGCTCTACTGGCATTGATCTGGCTTGTTTCAAAAGGAACCAATATGTCATCAATATTCAAATACCATCTAAGTTTGGTGAAGATCAGATAGTAAATGGAAGCTCTATTGTGTTCACAAGCTGTACTATAGCAATTTTGACAATTTCAAGGGCCATAAATGAACCAAACTCTCATGGATATCTAACTACTGTATAAGTATGATTGAGATACAATAACAAATAAGGACTGTATCATGTTAACAAGCCCTATTATAGCAATTTTGACAATTTCAATGGCCATAATTCAGTCATGCATGGGGCGGATCTGGCTTGTTTTCGAAAGGAACCGAGCCCTCATGGATATCTAACTACTGTATAAGTTTGGTTTGAAGACTGTATCGTGTTAACAAGAAATTGTTTACGGACGGACACACACACGGACGGACGCACGACGGACAAATCGCCACGACATAAGCCCTTCTGGCCTTTGGCCAGTAGAGCTAAAAATTGATATTATAACTGGAAAAAGTTGGAAATATTACGAAAATTGATTGTCATAATGTTTTCAAATTCATCTGCTGTAGAGAAGTCTGAACTTAAATGTTATTAAATTGCTATTTTTCCATTTTCAACCGAACTTTTAGTATAAAACAAAACTTGATCACACACAGTAATTGCTATCATATAATAATTCATATTCTATACTATAGATATGCAGTAAACTTCTTTTGAATGAAATTCATTAACACATTTCATGCCTTTATACAAATTATTTTTGTTCAAAAAGAAGATATCCTCATTGAAACGAAATAAGCAGATAACTTTCGAAAACATTGTGGCAAAATCAGAAACTATTCATTCATTTTGTCCTCGGCATGAAAAGGGAGATAGATACCTTTAACAAGAATGCCATTTGTGTACATTTTTAACATCAATTGTAATTAAATTCCAATCATGATCATGTAAAAGACGATTTTTATCTATTAAATTACATCCTACAGAACAAAATTCAATTGTTTTTAAAAAAATATGCCTACTATTAAACAGAAATAATTCATGCAAAAAAGGGAGGAAATTTCCAATTTGATAAAGTTAACTTGCTATTTCAGACTGTTTTCAAAATGAATTTTCATAATTAAAATTATCCATTAAATCATGATTATTGTTGACATTTATTCGTTAATTTTCTTCACAACCAGAAACAAATCTGAATTCTTAGAAAACATTAAAACCATCTCTGAAGACTAGACTCCACCATGGCCGTAGTGCCGCAACTGGGGATCGAACCCGGGACACCCAGTTTCGAAATCCCCGACGCTAACCACTCGACCACAGCGGATTCTGAAGACTAGAAGAATTAACCCTTTCCCACATATAGACGCTTTCTGACGCCTCTGCAGCAGACAGCTTTTTGAAAACATAGTGACAAAAGAAGAAATCGCACAAAACGTGTAATTTCTCTTTTTGCCACAATGTTTTCCACTTTTTGTCATTGGTTATTCATTCAATTATGGAGATTTTCTATTTTTTAACAAAATATATTCAAAGTCGTCTGCTGCAGAATTGTCGCATGAGGAGGGCTAAGGGAGAAAATTCTTCACTTGAACAAAATTTAATTTTTAAACATATACAACGTAAATTAATATTCAAATGCCTTCGTACAATTTTGAAATTTAATTATTTTATCATTAACCCCTTTTTATTATGAACACGATTTTCCTCATCTGTTAATTTAGTTCATACAGAACAAAATTCAATCATTAAAAATATCTCTAGTCATGGAATATTGAAATTATTGTGGCGAAAGAACAAATGGCTCATACTGTGCGAATTCTCCTTTTGCCATAATGTTTTTAACTTGATTTTATGTTTGTCCAATCATTTATAGAAGGTTCCAATATGTATTACTAAATGTTTCAGATGCTGCACACTTGCTGTGTGTGGGAAAGGGTTAAACAACTCTATTTTTGTGCCTATATTTGTATTGAAAACTCTTTAATTTGACAACATTGCCAATGTCAACATGTAGAAAACAGTATCATAACTAAAAGATTGATAGATAATGTTTAATGCTAACAACCATCAATGGAAGCAATTTCAAAGACTTTTATAAATACTACCGGTACATTTGATACTAATGTTCACGTCATGATCTTCAGCCGTTAATTACCTGTTACTAGTAATTGTTCATTTTTGACATTCTGCACAGCAAGCTATTCTGGTTAAAAATGTACTGGGTAGAGAAATTGCTCAAAATTAAAAACATCTTCTTTCCCCACAATATTTTCAATTGTTTATCACAATGAAGCTTACAGATGTTCTGATATTATCATTATGTCTGTCTTAAGATTTGTTCATAGAAGATGACTTTTTTAAATAAATTACATCAGCTAAACAGTTTAATAACTTGGAAAGGGGAATATGCCCAATTGCAATATACATGTATAAACATACACAATAGTGAAATATTATTACAATTTATAGTGCAGTTTTACACAGAGCATATACTTGAAATAAAACAGATTTTGCAGTGTTTAAATGTGCTGATATTATTTCAGGAAATAAGTTAACCGTTTCCTTCATATAGACACTTTCTGACAACTCTGCAGCTTTTTGAAAACATAGTGACAAAAGAAGAAATTGCTCAAAACGAGTAATTTCTCCGTTTGCCACAATGTCTTCAACTTTTAGTCATATGTTATCCATTTAAATTATAGAGATTTTCTATTTTAGATCAAATATGTTCAAAGTCGTCTGCTGCAGAATTGTTGTATGAGGGAAAGGGTTAAACTGATGGTCTATTAAGCCCTATGAACACAACTACTGTTGACATTTTCAAGCAGATGATGTTTTAAACTTTAAAAATATCAATTTAAAAGAGGGAATTGCTTCAAACAGGACATTTCTACATTGCTGACAAGGCTGTCAAACCTTTATAACATGTTTACTTTAATTTTCAAGATGTAGAACTGTATAATATCTTTCTAGCAGATGGAATATCACTTTTAACCCTTTCCCACCTGCAGACGCATTTTAACGCAATAGCAGTAGACGACTTTTGAAAACATTGTGGCCAAAGGTGAAATTGCTCATGGTGAGCAATTTCACCTTTGGCCACAATGTTTTCCACTTATAGTCATTGGTTATCCATTCAGTTATAGAGATTTTTTATGTTTTTTGACAAAATATGTTCAAAGTCGTCCGCTGCAATTTAGTTGTATGTGGGAAAGGGTTAACTGGCTAAGTCTTCATTATTATTTCCAGCAGTCATTAAAATTAACTTTTAATCTAATTTGTACCCAAATAGTTTTTAGCTTGACAAGCTTCAACAGTAAAAGTTCAGAGTGAATAAAACACTCCCTGTATTTGCTCTTCAATAATCTTACTAGAGAACAGAATCTTCATTTGGACCAGAATGCTGAAAGAAATAAAAAAAAAGTTATTATATTTAATACCAAGTCTCTTTTTACTCTTTACTACATGCAAAGGCATATTAACACATCTGCAAACAGTATTTCATGATGAGCAATTTCTCTTTTTTCCACAATGATTTCAACTATATCCAAATATTATGCTTTCATTTTCAGAGAAATTCCTTATTCTTGCTAGATGATGTCATCTGATGCAGGTAACCTTTAACTGGGAAAGGGTTGAACAAATATATTTATATATTTGTATTTGACATACTGACATATTTGTGAAACACTATGGGGGAAAAAAGCAATTAAGTATGAAAGACTTTGAAAGTTGAAACATACTTAATAACAAAAATATAAAAATAGGAATCCAATGTAGCCAAGTGGTTATCTTTGGGGATTGGAGAACAGGTCATCCAAGGTTGCATCCTCACTTGCAAAAGTCATTGTAGAGTGCTCTTTGGCAAAGCCTAGTATTAGTTTGCTACCCTGAGATCACAAAATAAGTGTACTATTGCCATGCTATAACTGAAATAATATTATGTCAGCATTAAAGTTTTAAACCCATTTAAACATTAGAGTGGAAAATAGTTTGTGTACCCTAAATAGACTTATTTGTATAATAAAAGTTATTTATTAAAGTTAAATTTGCATCTCTGGTAAATTTCAAATAATGTTACCTGAAGAAAGCGTTGTATATTTCATATGGTTTCTCATCACCAATTTGCCACACATTTCCTGCAAAGTTTATAAAAATTATGTAAAGCAAATTTTATAAAACAGGCCTTTGCAGGACAGTTTATCTCGAGCGGGTATCACTAAACAAAGTCTGGTGGTCCGGTACAGTCTGGAGATTAAATGTCCCACTCTATCATACTTTTGTTGTGTTTTTTCCGTTAGACATGAATAAATTCAAGTATTATTGCATGATATAAATAAAATATAATATGTATTTGCATATGTTAGTTCATTTTCGTATGAATATACTAATCTGGTAGAGTATGGTAGAGTCCGGCAGAGTCTGGTGATAAAATATACCATTTAATCATAGTTTTGACGTGTATTTTCATTGCAAGGAATGAGTTAAAGTGTTTTTGCATCATGTAAATAAAATATTTCATGTATCTGCCTTATTTATAAAGTTCATTTTGTATGAAATAACCAAATAACCACTGTGGTATTCGTTAAAGTAATATACAGAGACTCTATCGGTCTCTACCAGACTAGCTCTGTTTAAAAACAGAATAAAATATGGTAAATAAAACGATTTTTTCATTCATACAGACTCTTGTTTAGTGACACCTATCTCCAGCTTGTAGTTTGATTGTAAATCTTAAATTTATGTAAATATTTGTCACTGCAAGCTAAAATGGAGATATTACAAAATAACTTCTAGCACTATGTAATTATGTTTTGAAGAAACACTCAGAAATCTGATCAATAACATTAACATATGACAATAAATGGAGAATTTGATTGTTTGAGCTATTTATCATTTATTTACAATGTTTCAAAAGCAGTCTGCTACACAAAGTGTCAGAAGTTATCTGTTTCAGAGAAGGGGTTAAAACATTTTTCAAAAAATGTGTACCCTAGGTAAAATGAAATGGTCACCAATTGAAGTCAGTTACCGAAACAGTGCAGAACGAAAAAAAAAAGAACATTTTGATACCAACCGTGTTTTCCGACTCCTAATCACACAGTTCTAGAGCTGAAAAGATGCAGTGACGATGACATGCTTTTGTTCCGAGAGGAGCTATCAAAAAGACTATCATTCTGATATGATTTTCATCCTTGACAAACAGAAAATTGTTCCTGGCATCACATCCGCAAAATGCAACTGTCAGTAAAGTTGACTGCTCATTCGACTGCTTCCGTCAGATCATAAACGTGTATATTGTTCAGCATTATGTTTTCCGTCTGTTTGCTCCATTGTGTGCGATCTTTCAGTTGGAAATTGAATATCATAAGTCTTGACACTTGGTAAACACACTTCGTAAAGGGCGCCGCCATGTTTGAATAACGGAGAAATCCGAACGACACCGGCTAACTCCGTGAACACGGTTTTACACGAACACCTATACGTACAATTCCGGTGTTTTCCGAAAACTGCCGAATTCGCACTCGGTGAAAAATTGTCGTTATTTAAATTCAATATAATTTAAATATTTCAAGGGGTCAGAGTAATTTTTTTAAAGAAAGTATTAATTAAATCACTCCTTATTCAAAAGATGATATAGTGCAGTTATAACATCGCTGCCGTTAGATGTTATTTGCATATCAAAAGGGTCATATTTCTATGAAACAAAGAAGGAATTGTGATTTGATTTAAAAAGACAAAAAGCTCTTTTTTTCACACACTGTTTTAAATTGTCACCTTATACTTGGCAGTTACATTTTTATGTATATAAGTAACAAAATAGAACAGAAACAATTCAAATCGGAGAGAACCCATGTAGCACCAAATTTCAAATTTGCCTGATTCTTAGGTGGAACTGTACTTAATACTATACACGTTCTTGTTACACACGTTGGTCCTGTGTACCTACTACTATACACTAACTTGTTACACACGTTGGTCCTGTGTACCTACCACCATACACTAACTTGTTACACACGTTGGTCTTGTGTACCTACTACCATACACTAACTTGTTACACACGTTGGTCTTGTGTACTTACTACCATACACTAACTTGTTACACACGTTGGTCTTGTGTACCTAATAATATACACTAACTTGTTACACACGTTGGTCCTGTGTACCTACTACCATACACTAACTTGTTACACACGTTGGTCTTGTGTACCTAATAATATACACTAACTTGTTACACACGTTGGTCCTATGTACCTATCCATGGGTTGTGAGTTCGATTCCCGGCTCGGCCAACTTTCTTTCCGACGTTTAACAAAAGTCATTGCGACACGCGTCATTCGGCTTCCACCAATGGGCTAATTCTATGTGAAAAAGCAGCCAGTTGCTTGGGAAGATTGTTATGTGGAGTACTGGTGTGAGAAAACCAGGAAACACATTAGTAGGTGAACTGGCCGCCGTGATATGACTGAGAACCCCAATCAATCAATCAATAAAACCTAATACTATACACTTACTTGTTACACGCGTTGGTCATGTGAACCTAATAATATACACTTACTTGTTACACACGTTGGTCCTGTGTACATATTTATATACACTTTCTTGTTACACACGTTAGCCTTGTGTACCTTTTTATATACACTTACTTATTACACACGTTGGTCCTGTATACCTGATACTATACACTTACTTGCTATGCAAGTCGGTCATATGTACCTATTTATATACACTTACTTGTTACACACTTTAGTCCTGTGTACATCTCCAGACACCCAGAGTAACATACTCCGTTGATTAAATCACAAACGCTTTCGTTTTTACAATGACCACATGAAAGTGAACAGTTTTGTCCGTAATATCCGGGGCTGCACGCTGAAATTAGGGACATTTATAGAATACATTACTGCGTGGAAGACAGTAATACAGGGCTAGAGCGTTGGCCTCTAATACGAAAGGTGCCGTGTTCTATTTCCGTGATTAGCGGGTTTTGTCTTGGAATTTTTCCACACAAACGACGCGAGGACTGGTTATGCTCCAGGAAGCAGACATCGAGTGTGATTACTGTAAGCTTAAAGTTTGTTTCGCAATCGATGAAAACAAAATAAGTTTAAACTTGACTACATCATATTGAAATGATGGAAACGTCATCAATCGGACATGTGTGCAATCGGTGTACTTCATCCTTAGAGCTAATACAAATGCTAATGTTATGGTATCGGCTTTTGTCTTATGATATTAATATTCTCTGTGCTTTGACCTCTTTCATTCAGTTATATAACTTGATTTTCCTGTATGTAAAAAGTAGGTTGTTGAATATAGACGAAGTTGGATAATCCTGTGCATTATATATATATGTATATATTAATCGATATAATATGAAAATGATGATTCAAATGAAATAATAACCAATCCTTAACTGTTTTACATTAACGAATTCAAGAAACTTACTTTTGTTACAAAACTCGGTTAGATACCCTGGCATACACCCAGTGCATAAGCCTGAGAATATATCACACGTTTCTCCCTCGGTGCATTGACCACAACTCGAAGTACAATTCTGCCCGAAATATCCGAAATCGCAAACTGCAACAGACAATAAGCAATGCATGTCATCTTGACTATTTGTGGTCGTTTCGTCGTTGATCTTATTCCGTCTGTATACTTTATTTGTTTGCTATACTTTCACAGAACTCTCCGTCAGTGCATTGTCCACATGTATACACGTATGTACACAAGACCCGTCACCACATATTTAAACAGATGGATAATTGTCAAAACAATATGCGAATATATACCAGTATGCTAGTTATTAAACTTATTACGTAGAGGTGATTTGGTATATTTGTATATATGTAATTGTTTTCAGTTTCTTTACAATACAATACAATACGATATTTTTATTTCGATGCTTAGTATGTACATAATACATAAATGACAGCTCTGCAATATATTATACAACGTGATCGAAAGGCGTAGTAATTAAATCAATATTTGAGAATAAGAGAAAGAGAATGAAGTATATAGAGAAAAAGAAATAAAAATGAAAGAAGGTACAGAATGGAGGATAGAAGCATGTTTTTTTAGTTTAAATATGTTTGTTAAGCATGTTTATTTGAAAGCTCAATAGTCTTGTTTTCGTCATGTTTCCATATTTAATTATTTTCCCTTTTCGAAACAAAATAAAAAGGAAATGGTTATGGAAACATTTACATTCCTATAATTAGAAGGTACAGAATGTCAGCGGTGTATTACTAAACAGTAACAGAGAAAAGGATCTTATGAAACTCGTGTCGCTTTTGTAGGCCGCAAAATATACGCTGTACAAAATCAGGTCACGAGGAGTTCATGCAATCACAAACAAATTTCTGTGATTGCTAGCGTTCGACTCCGCCAAACGTGTAAAGTGTGTACAAGACGAATGTTTGACGCAAAACGTCAAAGAGAAGCCGCAATTTTTCGTTGTTCATGTAGAAATAAGAAGAAAGAACATTTAAATCCACAAACAACTGTAGACGGTAATACGCTGACATATTTATCCCTTTGAAGACTGTTGTATACTTCAAATTATCCCCCTTTAAGCAATGAAAGGATATTTACCTTGTGATTCGTATGAATAAGATTAATAAACATTGAAATTATATGAATGACAACTATTATTTAAATTAGTAACAACATCAAAATCAAATATAAGCCAAGATAAATGTGTACACATTTCATTAATTGTTTGTAGATACCCTAATGTATAGGTATGAATATAAAATGTATAAAGTTATAAACACATTTTCATTTCAACGTACCAAGTCTGTGAATCTCACAGAAACACCCATTTCAATATACCAACATGATAAAGTAAATTTAAGTATGAACCGCTTTTGTATGTACTGAAACTAGAAACGTCCGTTTGTGTATAAGTATATTTCCAATATTTTATATTGAGACTAGCTAACCTAGCACGACGTAAACTTTCCTCTACCAAATATTGTTTGTTGTATTTGGGAAACGGTTAGCTGCTGAACATTATTTAAATGTTTAACTGTGTTAAAATGTGTATTCCCTTTAAATTGTTTATTTAAATTGTCATACATGTGTATTATTAGATCAAATGGGAACTTAGTTAAATTGTGCGTATATACTTTAAATTACCTCCCTTTAAGTACTACCAGGATTTTTTTCTTGTGATTCGTATGAATAAACATTAACATTTCAACTAGACGGCAACATTTATTGTGAAACAGATATTTCTGTGGTTTATATATGTTCATGTCTGCACTTCTTCATCTAGAATTACTGCGTAATATATGATAGCATGTAAGGAACGGAATGGCATTAATGCCTAGCGCGAGGGTAAACAACGCCAAACAACAACAACAAGAAACATATTACATTTACTGCGTGCCTTCTCTTGTTCATGGTTCCCGGTTTAACATACTATCGAACTAAAAAAGCGTATGAGGCAGGTAACCAATTCAGTTTACTGTTTAGACAAGATACAGTATGAATTTCGCTTAAATAAAAATGTACATATATATTCAATTAATATATTGGCCTTTGTCTTTTGTTTTTAATTTGTAAAACTCACACATGTATATAGAGTGTAAAAGGGATGTTTTAAAAGTCATTAACTTAAATTAATGTACTTAGTAAGGACAAAGAGCAATCAAGATATGTGGTCACGCTGGCAGGTCTAAATATTCTCCTTCTTCGAAATTTCTAAGCATCCATACAGGAATAACTGTACACGCCTGTCAGAGTGAACCTTTATATAGTGGTTATTTAACAGTTTTGAGTCATTACTTTCTATGAATATCAATTGACAAATGGATTATAAGTGAAAGCGAAGCCAGGACTTGTGGATTACTTATTTCGGACGTCGCATGGATTCGGACAAATCATTTGTCACAAGAAGAATTATTGATTTAGATAAGGACAATTTTGTCGTTTTATATTAGTTTTCAATTTAGACATACGGTAATTAATAATAATACTGGTTGCTACATTCGTTGAAATAAATTCATGCAATTTAGATTTAAATGTCATTTTCTAGTTCAAATTCATTTGTTTTCGTTTTAAAGTGGATAACAGTTAATATTGATACATGTGTTTAAAGATATTTTAAAAATCAGTAAACTTATTTATTATCCCATGATGCGTTTCTTTGTGGTTTCTCTTTTTCTTCCAGGTCGATATGTAGGGAGTATTATCTTTTCTTCACTTGAAAGTATAATTGAGTATCCCATGAGGACAATGAGCTACATCTTTGACTTTTATACTTTGCACTGAAACGACAGTCCTGATGTTATACGGAAACTAGCAAAATAATGATATGTGTATCTTAAATCTCATTTTATGGTGCAAAAGTATTACATACCTCAGTCTAAAGTCACAATATAATGCACGTGTATGTATCAATAACAAATGTGTAAGGACTTGTATTTTAAATTGCTTAAATAATAGAAGTTTGATTCATAAACATATTGTTTTTGATATGCATTGAATACGACAGATATGAAATTCACTTATATATTTGATAAGTCCGTCTTTAATACACACAATTAGATTAAAATACACTATTTAAGCTTACGTTCATCACAAGCGAATCCTTTAAACCCAGGACTGCAGTCACCTTGGCATTCACCAGTTGTCTTGTTACACGGACCTTCCGTACAGTAACATCTCCCGGTACACTGCAAACCAAACTGACCATCCGGACATTCTGCAGAGTGACGATTAGGCAGCATGTATATTCAGTGCAAGTCAATCCTTTTAGATTTGAAACATCGTGAAAGTCATGTCTGACTACTCCGTATGTCATATTTCTTGGTAGTGAAGAAACATGACATAAAACAATCTTTTCAGGCTTAATTTGTGAGATATATTGCGAGTTGTTATTCCGCGCTGGCACAAATTTTGCGGCTTTCTTTAACAACTTGTTTTGAAATGGCAATGTATTTAATCAGCCAATTAAAATTAATATAAGGATACAACAAATGGCGTGACCTTTACGGTGATTTATAAGAACGATATTTATTTATTTTGATTTGATACGCAAAAACGCAAAGATTAAAACAGGTAAAACAAAGGATGGATACGGTATTAAAGGCATTTCATTCGAGGAATTCCGTCAAATTCGTTGTTGATATACATGTAGCCCAACATATCGTTAGGGTTGTTGACATGTTTCAGTGACCCTTCCATAAGCCCTGTAACACGGGGTAAATATAATGTATGCATTCAGTCGAAATGCTAATAAGATGCAGTGTTTCAAACTATCAACGCATTAATATGTTCTATCCGGCACTCTCAAGTTGTCGGATAGATGCATTTAGTTACATTTCCGACACGAATGTCCAAAAGTCGAATTATTTCAGTGTTAACACTTACAAAAAAACTCTGTGCTAAATATCAGATAATATTTCGAGTACATTTGAACTTTATGGGAGACTTTGAAAAAGAACACTTCAAAAGTAAATATTTTTTGAAATCATAAATATATTGACGAATACCTACAAGGGTCATTTATGTGAACTTTTTCGGGCTTAGACCATTCATTTCAGATGAAATTGGCTTCAGAAATCGATAGACTGTCAATGAAACCAAGGGAAGGCCTAAACTGCCTACTCGAGTTATTTGTTTAATATTATCAACGTCATAAAGTTATAATGTAAAAATAAACATTCCAGTGTAAGCCACTCTATAACTCCTACCCGCATCACAAGCTGTTCCATGGTATCCAGCAAGACAACCCCCTTGAGGGCATGTACCAATCCTTTTATCACATGATACTGTAATGTTCTTGCAGTAACATCGACCGTTACAGTCATCTCCGAACTCACCGTCCACACAATCTACAATGAACAATGTAAATATAGTGAATTGAACAATGTAAATACTGTTAATTTAACAATGTAAATATAGTTAATTTAACAAGTTAATTGAACAATGTAAAGATAGATAATTGAAAAAAACGTAAAGAAAGTTAATTGAACAATGTAACGATAGTTAATTGAAAAAAAACGTAAAGAAAGTTAATTGAACAATGTAAAGATAGTTCTTTTTTTATAATGTAAATATAGTTAATTCAACAATGTAAAAATAGTTAATTGTACAATGTAAAGATAGTTAATTGAAGACTGTAAATATAATCAAATGAACAATGTAAATATAGTTAAATGAACAATGTAAATATAGTTAATTAAACAATGTATATATAGTTAATTGAACAATGTAAAGACAGTTAATTGTACAATATAAAGATAGTTAATTGAACAATGTCGAATATGACTATCTGAGGACGAATCAAGGTCGAAAGGTAATTTAGTGTGCAAGTGACCACACAATTCTGCGTCAACGAGCCATATTTAAACTGAATTCAAGGCGATACAAGAGAAAGTTGATGCAACGCATCAATGTCGCCAGAAATCCATACTGCAGTTAAGCATAACACTTACATTATAGTAGTTGAAAAAACAGTTATCAACTGCGGGGCATATTGGAACATCAGGGGTGGGATCAAGTGGAAATGTATCATTACTTGCATTTTTTTTGTAAACGAAGTGAATGCCCTTCATTGCAATATAATTGAAGCAGTTCATTGCTTATGACCAATCTCCATTCTAAGGTAGGTTGACCAAACACACAGCCAACTAATTATTGATCATAAACAGTTATGGCAATGAGTAATCTTGCCAATCAGTAGTCTTAGTATGTATACAGAGCTTTCATTAAGGCACAATTATAAGATTTCTGAATTCCGCATATTTTTTTTTTTTAAAATGTTTGTCAGAATATTTGAATTTTATCATTTGTTAATAAAACCACAAAACAGACAATTTAGGAGTTGCATGCAATAGCACGTCAATTTACACTTCCCCTGTTAAAGTCAACATTTGACACCTTTGCAGCCATCTACTTTTAAAACAATGAGAAAATGGTTTTCATTTTGAAATTTATCAATGGCTCTTGTTTTCACAAAACAAAATTGGTCCAACAGTTTAAAATATACTTGTTTCACTTTTTAATGACATGATTTTCCTGGCAATATTCACTGAGCCTTGGACAGTGCACTTTTGAATTCGATAACGAGATGTCTTTGGTACGAATAAAAAAAAAATAACAAAGAAAGCAGACGAGTCATTTTCGTCTCAGATGGCTGAAATTATTAACAGACAATTGATAGAATGTGTCATTTGTGTCTAAATACACAGTTGATGTCTGTTCGGGCGAGAACTCGGAACAATCCTTACAGATTATTGTTTTTACATTCCCATCATCATCGACATCGTGACGCAAGTTAATATAGAGCTCAGTCTCCCATTTCTTCACAGTTTTAACTGATGGCCAAATTATTTTATTTTGTTTGGGAGTAACAGTCGTTTGTTGTTCATCCTTATTGTTGTTTTTATCTTCTTAAGACGTGAAGAAACTTATTAGTTTGAGCTTTGACATCTTTGTTTACTAAATTTTCAATGAACCGGCTGCACAAACTTGACTATTAGACTGTACACAGTAACATCGCGCTGTCAATACTAAAATAAAATACGTCAGTCTCGCAGGTGCACGTATGTAAAAGAAAAGAGACTGTGCGACGAAAAGGTATGTAGTTATCGCGTTTTGATTAGATGTAGTATATGTAAGTACAGTATCTCAGTCTAGCAGGTGCACGTATGTTAAAAATACGATTCCATTCTGAAGTTTAACTCGTCGGATAGAAAATTGTAATGTTCTTGGTATGTATATCTGTATTGCTCTTGACTTTTATCAATGCTTGATGTTTGTATGTTTGACTTGTATTTTATGCCACTTTCAACAGTATTTCGGTACATTCCTTGATCAATTACCAGTACTACAAATATTATATATGAGCCATCCCGCTAGAAATCCAACATAATGGCCTCTGTGTAATGTATCGACCCATATTATTCTGCATAAACTGATCCGGGACGAGACACATTCCGTCTCAGGGGGATAGAGGTATAGAGTAATGATTCCTGATACAGAAAACCAACAGGAGGCGAAAAATGTCTATCTGGGTAAGCCGGCGCGGCATGCTTCGGCTGATCCGAGTCGATACTTTACGCAGTGTCCACAATGTTCGTTTTCTCGGGGGCGGCTCATATATGTTAAAAGATTAGCCTGTGCATTAATTCGAAGATTGTATATACACATCAGACTGCGTGGATACATTGACTGATCTCGCTCTGATTGTAATTGACTGATCTGGCCCTGATTGGAATTGACTGATCTGGCTCTGATTGTAATTGACTGATCTGGCTCTGATTGGAATTGTCTGATCTGGCTCTTATTGGAATTGACTGATCTGGTCCTGATTGGAATTGATTGATCTGGCTCTGATTGTTATTGACTGAAATGGCTCTGATTGGAATTTACTGATCTGGCCCTGATTGGAATTGACTCATATGGCCCTGATTGGATACATTGACTAATCTGGCTTTGATTGAAATTGACTGATATGGCTCTGTTTGGAATTGACTGATCTCGCTCTGATTGGATATATTGACTGATCTCGCTCTGATTGGAATTGATTGATCTGGCTCTGATTGGAATTGATTGATCTGGCTCTGATTGGAATTGATTGATCTGGCTCTGATTGTTATTGACTGATCTGGCTCTGATTGGGATTTACTGAATTGGCCCTGATTGGAATTGACTCATATGGCCCTGATTGGATACATTGACTAATCTGGCTTTGATTGAACTTGACTGATCTCGCTCTGATTGGATATATTGACTGATCTGGCTCTGATTGATATTGACTGATTTGGCTCTGATAAAAATTGACTGATCTCGCTCTGTTTGGAATTGATTGATCTGGCTCTGATTGAAATTGACTGATCTGGCTCTGATTGGAATTGATTGATCTGGCTCTGAGTGGAATTGATTGATCTGGCTCTGATTGGAATTGATTGATCTGGCTCTGATTGGAATTGAATGATCTGGCTCTGATTGGAATTGATTGATCTCGCTCTGATTGGAATTGATTGATCTGGCTATGATAAGAATTGACTGATCTCGCTCTGATTGGAATTGATTGATCTGGCTATGATAAGAATTGATTGATCTGGCTCTGTTTGGAATTGATTGATCTGGCTTTGATTGGAATTGACTGATCTGGCTCTGATTGGAATTGATTGATCTCGCTCTGATTGGAATTGATTGATCTGACTATGATAATAATTGACTGATCTCGCTCTGATTGGTATTGATTGATCTGGCTATGATAAGAATTGATTGATCTGGCTCTGATTTGAATTGACTGCTATGGCTCTGATTGGAATTGACTGATATGGCTCTGTTTGGAATTGACTGATCTCGTTCTGATTGGATATATTGACTGATCTCGCTCTGATTGGAATTGATTGATCTGGCTCTGATTGGAATTGACTGATCTGGCTCTGATTGTTATTGACTGATATGGCTCTGTTTGGAATTGATTGATCTCGCTCTGATTGGAGTTGACTGATCTGGCTCTGATTGGAATTGATTGATCTGGCTCTGATTGGAATTGACTGATCTCGCTCTGATTGGATATATTGACTGATCTGCCTCTGTTTGGAATTGACTGATCTGGCTATGATAAGAATTGACTGATCTCGCTCTGATTTGAATTGATTGATCTCGCTCTGATTGGAATTGACTGATCTGGCTCTGATTGGAATTGACTGATCTGGCTCTGATTGGATATATTGACTGATCTGGCTCTGATTGGAATTGACTGATCTGGCTCTGATTGTTATTGACTGATATGGCTCTGTTTGGAATTGATTGATCTCGCTCTGATTGGAGTTGACTGATCTGGCTCTGATTGGAATTGATTGATCTGGCTCTGATTGGAATTGACTGATCTCGCTCTGATTGGATATATTGACTGATCTGCCTCTGTTTGGAATTGACTGATCTGGCTATGATAAGAATTGACTGATCTCGCTCTGATTTGAATTGATTGATCTCGCTCTGATTGGAATTGACTGATCTGGCTCTGATTGTAATTGACTGATCTGGCTCTGATTGGATATATTGACTGATCTGGCTCTGATTGGAATTGATTGATCTGGCTCTGATTTGAATTTATACATCTGGACCTAATTGGATACATTGACTAATCTGGCTTTGATTGAAATTGACTGATCTGACTCTGATTGATATTGACTGATCTGGCTTTGATAAGAATTGATTGATCTGGCTCTGATTGGAATTGATTGATCTAGCTCTGATTGGAATTGACTGATATGGCTCTGATTGGATTTGACTGATCTCGCTCTGATTGGATATATTGACTGATCTGCCTCTGTTCGGAATTGACTGATCTGGCTCCGATTGGATATATTGACTGATCTGGCTCTGATACGAATTGACTGATCTCGCTCTGATTAGAATTGATTGATCTGGCTCTGATTGGAATTGACTGATCTGGCTCTGATTGTAATTGACTGATCTGGCTCTGATTAAATTTATTGACTGATCTTGCTCTGATTGGAATTGACTGATCTGCCTCTGTTTGAAATTGACTGATCTGGTTCTGATTGGAATTGACTGATCTGGCTCTGATAAGAATTGATTGATCTCGCTCTGATTGGAATTGACTGATCTGGTTCTGATTGGAATTGACTGATTTGGTTCTGATTGATATTGACTGATATGGCCTTGATTCGATACATTGACAGATCTGGCTCTGATTGGAATTAACTGATCTGGCTCTGATAGGATATATTGACTGATCTGGCTGTGATTGGAATCGACAGATCTGGCTCTGATAGATATTGACTAATCTGGCTCTAATTGGAATCGACATATCTGGCTGTGATTGGAATTGACTGATCTGTCCGGCCCTGATTGGAATTGACTGATCTGGCTTCGAATGGAATTGACTGATCTGGCTCTGATTGGAATCGACAGATCTGGCTCTGATTGGAATTGACAGATCTGGCTCTGATTGGATATATTGACTGATCTGGCTTTGAATGGAATTGACTGATCTGGCTCTGATTGGAATCGACAGATCTGGCTCTGATTGGAATTGACAGATCTGGCTCTGATTGTAATTGATTGATCTGGCTCTTATTGGCAACGACAGTACTGGCTTTGATTGTAATTGACTGATCTGGCTCTGATTGGAAATTGACTGATCTGGCTCTGATCTGAATTGATTGATCTGGCTTTGATTGGATACATTGACTGATCTGGCCCTGATTGGTATTGACTGATCTGGCTTTGATTGGAAATATTGACTGATATGGCTCTAATTGTAATTGACTGAAATGGCTCTGATTTGAATTAAGTGATCTGGCTCTGATTGGATATATTGACAGATCTGGCTCTGATTTGAATTGATTGATCTGGCTCTTATTGTAATTGACTGATCTGGCCCTGATTATAATCGATTGATCTGGCTCTGATTGCAATTCATTGATCTGGCTTTGATTGGATACATTGACTGATCTGGCCCTGATTGGTATTGATTGATCTGGCTTTGATTGGAATTGACTGATCTGGCCCTGATTGGATATTTTGACTGATCTGGCCTTGATTGGAATTACCTTACTGTTTGTTTTTGATAGATCGCCTTACATGTTATCTTTATACACATATAGAAATGTCATTTAAAAAAAGTCTAACTCACCTCCATACACAGACAGTTCGCAAATAGTAAAGTGACCCTTGACCCCGTGTTTCAATAGGTAAATAAAGCGTGCCTGTACAAACTGAATTATTGTATTGGTGTATTCGTATATAGCTTCGTTGGGGGTCTCGTCGGAGAAGACAGTCGTATTCGTGGTGTCTGTCATCGCTATCGTCACACTTCCAATATTTTCTGTAAAAAATATTCTGATTATTTGGTTGTTACGGTAACATTTATTATCAAGTATATGCGATAGCAAATACGCATTCGGTTATAGTAGCGTTGTATGCATCACTTATGTCGTTCGATAATGCTTATGTCGAATAACTGATCTTAGAATTATTTTATATGAAGTTGTGATGTCGAACTGAAACTAAATTCCTCACTTTAAACATGCATTTCATGGTTAAAAGAGAGATATGCTTAGAACTCAACACAATATATAGTTACAGTAGAATTAGATAATTTCTACTTTAATGGCATGATTCTATTTGATTTTGTTTAGCTTTGAAACTAATGCATGTTCCCAATTTATTATCTGAATTAAAACGATTTTTAAATCCGAATAATGTCGCTTTGTGTATTTTACTTAAACGACAGAAGCACACTTATAAGACATATATCCTCATCCATATACTTACGTTATGATAAAACTCCTCTTTAGTATTGTATACTTACGCTATGTTAAGACGATTGGTTGTAGTTATATATCATCCATATACTTACGTTATGATAAAACTCATCTTTATTGTTGTATACTTACGATATGTGAAAACGCCTGTTTGTAATTGTATACATACGATATGTTAAAACGCCTGTTTAAAATTGGATAATTACGATATGTTAAGACGGCTGTTTGTAATTGGATAATTATGCCATGTTAAAACGGCTGGTTGTAATTTAATAATTACGACATGTTTAAACGCCTGGTTGTAATTGGATAACTACGATATGCTTATACGCCTGGCTGTAAGTGTATAATTACAATCTGTTAAAACGCCTGGTTGTAATTACATGATTACGATTTGTTAAAACACTTGTTTGTAATTGGATATTTACGATACGTAAAAACG
Organism: Serripes groenlandicus; assembly: GCA_031761405.1. NCBI lineage: Eukaryota > Metazoa > Mollusca > Bivalvia > Cardiida > Cardiidae > Serripes > Serripes groenlandicus. The sequence continues at coordinate 18,730,308 of JASEVX010000016.1, forward strand.
CCTGTTTGTAATTGGATATTTACGCCATGTTAAAACCTTTGTTTGTAATTGGATACTTACGATATGTAAAAACGCCTATTTGTAATTGGATGCTTACGATACGTAAAAACACCTGTTTGTAATTGGATACTTACGATACGTAAAAACGCCTGACTGTAATTGGATACTTACGATATGCTAAAACGCCTGTTTATAATTGGATACTTACGATATGTTAAAACGCCTGTTTGTAATTGGATACTTACGCCTTGTTAAAACGCCTCGTTCTTATTGTATAATTACGATATGCTAAAACGGCTGGTTGTAAGTGTATACATACGATATGCTTAAACGTCTGTTTGTAATTTTATAATTACGATATGTTAAAACGCCTGTTTATAATTGGATACTTACGATATGTTAAAACGCCTGTTTGAATTTGATAATTATGACATGTTAAAACGCTGGTTGTAATTGGATAATTACGATATGCCAACACGCCTGGTTGTAATTAGATAATTACGATATGTAAATAAAATTAGAAACATTAAAATAAGATATATTTACGATATGTTAAAACGCCTGGTTTTAATTAGATAAATACGATATGTAAATGCGCCTGGTTGTAAGTAGATAGGTACGATATGTTAAAACGCCTGTTTATAATTGGATAATTACGATATGCTAACACGCCTGGTTGTAATTAGATAATTACGATATGTAAATCAAATTAGAAACATTAAAATTAGATATATTTACGATATGTTAAAACGCCTGGTTTTAATTAGATAATTACGATATGTAAATGCGCCTGGTTGTAAGTAGATAGGTACGATATAAGAATAAATGATATGTCTTTGCAAGACTGGAATAGCAGACTTTTTTTTAACTCCTCTAGGGCATTGTTTTATAGAAATATCAGTTCTTTTAAATTTCAAACCTATTTAAATCATTGTGCCTCTGACACAATTCGTTATGCATTTGCTAGACTAAGAGTAGCCTCTCATAGACTAGAGATAGAAGCAGGTAGATGGAAAAGACCTAACCCTACACCAGTTAATGATATAATTTGCAATTCATGCTCCATGCTAGAGGACGAATATCACTTTGTTTTAGAATGCGTTTTGTATGTTGATATAAGAAAGCAATATATTAAAAAATATTTTTGGAATAAACCAAATATGCAGAAACTTGTGGCATTATTCAATTCCCCGAGCAAATCTGTAACTATAAATTTAGGAATTTTCATATACAAAGCATTTACATTACGCAATGAACATGTTTATCAAAATACTAATTAACATATATGTTTTTCCGAAATCTTTCGATATCAAACAAACATTGCCTTAGTATAGAATTTTAATGTTTAATTCCACTACAGTAAAATGAGATACACTCCTAATAAATATATAAGCATATTACAATATGTCAGATTGAAATTTACCTTTGTTGTTGTTCAGAATACTTTATTCGCAACACATGTTTTTATTAATTTTAACATCTTCCATTGATTATTGGGTCTGTTTAAATATATATAACAGAGCACAACTATTTATACCGGAAGGGTGTATCTTCTTGTGTTTGACAATGCATTTATATTTTTCGATAATTATTGTGTATGCAATTTTATCTAAATGTGAAACAAAACAAAACTTTGAAACCTTCGTCACAGCTCCAATTTTCGTTTCGTTGGATATTTGACTTCTGGTTAACCATTACAAGAAAGTGTTTAAATTAGTTAGGATAATAATTAAGAGAGATTAAGGAAAATGTAGAAAGCGTGTCAAGGGTTAGCTTCCTACGCTTCTCTTAAGGCTCATATATATATAAATGTTGTCACGATTTTCAAAGGGCCGATTTTTACCAATTATACAAGTAAATGAGCACAATTGTATGCAAATATATATGTTTTGTTTTTTAGGGTTGCTCTCTTCTCCGCTTGGGTGTTAATGGTACATAAACATGTTTGGGACTATTGTAGTTATTGTAGTTAGTGTTAGACTTATTGAAACGTATATAAATCAATCGTTGCTGATATAGGGACATTGTGAAAAGAGGAGAACTGGTCCAAATAACCGGTTTCTCTTCTTGTCACATTGTTATTGTCGTAACGGTCTATTTTGTTTTCATTTTTCAAGTATCTCCAAGCGAACATGTTGACGGCGGTTAAAGGTTAACTTATGAAAACTTTACTTATATTTCGCCACGAGGAACTTTGTAAATATGTATGTATGTTTATTTTCTCTTGTTGTGTTACTGTCAGTCAGCAGTGTATATAATATGTATCCTCATGGGCTGGAAGCCTAAAGGAATTTGAATGAATAAACTTATCAAACTTATCAAACTTACGATATGTTAAAACGCCTGTTTATAATTGGATAATTACGATATGCTATCACGCCTGGTTGTAATTAGATAATTACGATATGTTTAAACGCCTGGTCGTTATTGAATACTTACAACATGTTAACCGCCTGGTTGAAAATGTATACTTACGATATGTTATAACGCCTGGTCGTAATTGGATAATTACGATATGCTAAAATGCATGGATGTAATTGTATACTATGACAGGTTAAACGCCTGGTTGAAAATGTATACTTACGATATGTTAAAACGCCTGGTCGTAATTGTACACCATGACATGTTAACTGACTGGTCGTAATTGTATACGTACGACATGTTAAAACACCTGGATGTAATTTTATAGCTGTTAACCGCCTGGTTGAAAATGTATACGTACGATATGTTTAAAACCCTGGTTGTAATTGGAAACTCACGATATTCTAAAGCGCCTGGTTGTATTTGTATATTTACGATATGTTAAACCGCCTTGATATAAATTTATACTTACGATATGTTAAATCGCCTGGACGTAATCGTCCGAGTATCTCGAACTCCGAGATTATAAATTCCTTTCCAAGATCCAGCCTATACCAAGGGTTATAGCTATGATTAGTTACAGCACAGCATTCACAGTCGTCAGAAGTTCGAGTTTTATATCCATCGACAGCATATTCGCCATAGCCCGTACCGGTGCCAGATTTCGCTTGGAATTCACTACTCTTTATGACCTTCTTATTCAGAGATATCAACATACCTATTTATAAAATAAAATATCATCATTACAAAATGTTGTTCCCCTTCTTGAGTTCAGCATCTTTAGAAATATTACAAGACAGAGGAAGAAGAATGTTACAGAACAGGAGGATGAAGAATGGAAGAATAATAAGAATGAGCCGTCTCGCGAGAAAACCAACGTTGTGATATCTGCGTAATGTATCGACCCATATCAGCCTGCGCAGTCTGCGCAGGCTAATCCGGGCCGACACATTTCGTCTAAGGGAGATAGATGTATAGAGTAATGATTCCTAAAACAGAATATCCACAGGGGGCGAAACGTGTCCCTCCGGTCCAAGGAGTTCACAATGTCTGTTTTCTTGCGGGACGGTCATTTATGACGGAAACGTCTATTCCGAAGGAGACATACCTTCAATTGGAGTGCATATAAGCACAATGGTAAGTACAGTAGTGATCATTCTGTAAAGCAGATAGAACAGAAAAAAACAGAAATTGTTAAATAAATACAACAGAAAATGGCATGTCGTTTAATACCTCCATATACATAACATTTTATCATATTTTATACATTAAGGTAGAAACGTGAGAATACTTCGTAAGGGCACACAATTGTTGAAATGTGTAGAGTTTTATGTTGAACATTCTATCCTAGAAACAAAAGCTTTTGTAACGAATCGAAAGCTGAATTAAATCAGTTATTGAATTTGAATCTTTTGTTTGAACGGGAATGTGGGTAAGTTTGGTAAATGTTCCATTATGCTATAGAACTACAACTTGTTCAGAAGTTAGTACTATCTAGACCATTTCAACTTCACATGCAGACACTCACCAGTTTCCTTCAACCACCATGCCCGTTCTGTATAATTATTTTGCGAAATGTGGACCATGACAGGTTAGCACAACCATTGTTGGTTGATCTAGTCATTAAACATGTTTTGCAAACCCCAATTCCTCAACTTTATTGTTCAGAGATCAAAAAATGACATATTTTGCATCCTAATACTATGTTGTAGGTACTCTCAAAATAATCATCATAATGAGACCAATGTTTGAGTACCCACACTATGGGATTTAATGAGAGCTGACTGATATATCGTGGAAAACAAGACCTGCTTACTCTTCCTTATATATTCCTCTGGCTGTTGCAGTCAATTGTTTATGCAGGGCTAAACTAAGGCAATGAAAGAAGAAATTTCCATCAAAATGCTGTATGGGAACATCCTCGACTGAGTAAAAAGTCAAAACGTGAGAGTTAAAAAAAAGGCATTGAATTTTGATATGGTGAGTCATGTTTGGAACTAATCAGTATAATGGAACTGAACAAACATAATATCTCTATTTCTCAACAAACATAATATCTCTATTTCTTAACAAACATAATATCTCTATTTCTCAACAAACATAATATCTCTATTTCTCAACAAACATAATATCTCTATTTCTCAACAAAAATAAACAACTGACACTTACTTTGTAAGATAGTAGATCTGGCAGGCCAAATGTCAAAGTTCTAGTCACCGTTTATTTTCAATGTATGGAGAAAGCAGATAAACCAGCCAGTTGTGACATTTAGGGTAGTAGTGTAACCAAACAATGTCAGGTCGAAAAACTAACAAGACCCAATAACAGGACGTCGTTCTATTATCGTAAACAGCTGAAATAAACAAAACCACACAATTAACGACTTGTTGTAATGACTTGTCATTGGTTCAAACCAGAACAAATGAGCAACTTGGATAGTGAATTGACTTTGCCATATATCTGCCAAGGTTCATCTAACAATATAACACAGTCTTGTTCAAACATAAGATTCAAATTCAATAACTGATTTAATTTAGTTTTTGGTATTGTAACAAAAGCTTTTGATGTTCAACATGAAACTCTGCATTTCAACAAGTGTGTGCCCTTATAATTTCATCATTGCTGGCCATTGATTTATTCAATTGGAAATGACATGGGGGTGATATAGTAATGGCACTAACATTTTGGTTTGTATTTTCTAAATAAAGCCAGCCCATAACTTAATGATGTCTTATTGTAACAATTATTTTTCAGTATTCCATTTATATCTTTATTACAGTACAAATCCATAACCCTGGGTAATAACGACAATGACAATGCACTCTGACATGGCTGTCATGAGGTGGAAATTGACCTGACACCATGCCTCAATTTCTGTGAATTATTTGACCACTTTCGTTTAATTATAGTCTAAATAACAGATTCATTTACTAAGGATGATATGCTAACTGCCCTCCTGATAATTTACAGAACAATGTCTTATTATCTGGAATAGATCATTCTCTAAACTGTAATTGTCGGTGATCTGACATTGAATCATTAAAGACGGTAAATGGTCAACAGTTCACTTAAAAGCTGCCTCTGGTGATTTGCTTCAGGTAGAATATATATTGGAGGTTCCCCAAAATATAAATGGGGCAAGTGTGACTAATGACAAATGATCTTTAATATAAACTTAATAATAAAGACTGATTTAATGCAATATATAATCCTTATGTTACAAAGCTTAAGCTAAAAAATAGTTTAACCCTTTATCACAAGCCGAAGCATTTTGATGCATTTTCAGCATACAACAGAAAAAGCATTTTGACAAAAGGAGATACTGCATATTTGTTTCAACTCTATTTGATTATTATACTTTCATTTATAAATATTTGCTCTACCTTTGTCTGGATATTTTTAATGATGTCTACTGAAGAAATGTTTCATGTGGGAAAGGTTTCACAAAGTTTGTTTGTCATTAACAAGGCTATTTATTTCAGTTATCGATGCAATCCACATGTTTTAAAATATACAAGATAGTGAATATTTGCTTCTGTATTGCATATGGGTTCACTTTTCTAGTTAATAAAGCCCCTGTGTGAATTTCACTATACATGTGAATTTATTTACCTTGCTTGTTTTGTACGGTGTTTTAACCTGCTATCAACAATTGTTCAGGGAAAGTAATAACTACCATTTTGAAGTCTTTGGAGTAAATACAGTTTGTATAGTTACATATGATGACACTTGTTTAGATTCAGACTAGCCTATGCGTCTCTATGATCAGATCCAACAGAACGCTAAAATATCAGACTGTGATTAGATTTAATTCACAGTCTCTACATCCGAGAAATTTTGAATAAATATGGATAATTTCACTCAAGACTTGAACAGTATTTCAACTATATCATCCGCTGATGTATTTACACCTTGAATTTAATTCATTCACACGTTGCTAGCTGCATCATAATAGCACCAGTCCCAAGTAAAAAGGCTCCGTATAATGGGATTGAAACTGCTTCCTTTGTATTGACCTTAAAATACATGTTCTAACTAAACAGACACAATGTGATCACAACAGATCACCCGGAGCACCTTGTGCTCAGGTGAGCTAAATAAAATTGCTTATAACGAATTGGAAAATATTAACTACATGTACAGTTCTCAAACAAAATAACTATTAATTAGCTCTAATCCCTTTCCATGTACAATCAATCTGCAGCAGAAAGTTTTAATTCTAAAAAAATATTAAAAGAAATCTGCTTTGTTCACAATGTTTTTAAAAGTCGTCTGCTGCAGAGTTGTCAGAACGTATATATCTCGAAAACGCTTAAAACATAAAGAATAAAGGTTTACTTGATATGATGTTTAGCCTCTTGATTAATTTATACATTTGGATAATTTGAAGAATTACTTTGAAACAGATCATTGGCACCAATTGCCTTGTGAACACTCTACAGGCAACATTTGGCATGCACTGTTCATGACTTTTTATCAGAACATACATCTCTATCAAATATTTCTCAAGTTCAAAACTGGATCATGTGAGGTCAAAAACTAGGCCACACCGTGAAATTGAAGGAAAATCTTGTTAACACTATGGGAGCTGCATTTTTAATTTGAGCATATTGAAACTATTACAGAATAATTGTCTTGGTGATATAAATTTGAGTATAGGTCATTCAGGTCATGTTCAGGTCAGGAACTAGGTCTACATGTCAAATTAAAGAAAAGTATTTTTAACTATCTATAGACAGCGTGTTTTGCTTCAGCAGCTTGAAACGTTGTCAGAATCGTTTTCTTGATGATTTCTAGGCCAGTTTTTAATATGGGTCAAGTCCAGTCTTTAATAAAGGTCACTTTGACTAATTAATGGAACATCTAGTGAATACTGTGGAAGCCACATTGTTAATTTGAGCATGTTGAAACTTTTTAAAAATAGATGTTTTCATGATATCTAAACTAAATTTCATTGAAGGTCACATCCTGTTAAAAACTAGGCTACTAGGCAAAATTTGCAAAACTCAGGGCAGAAATCCAACTAATGTAAAATTGCAGATTTGGGTATTTTGCAATTAAGTTTATTTTTTTGAAATTGTATTTTTTTGAAATTACAATATGTTTCGGTAAACAATTTGGACCATTTTGGCCAGTTTTCAAAATTCAAAAGAAATTTGACTTTTTCAGAGGTGGCCTCCACGTGGCAAGGGATGTGCAGCATTACTCTATTTAGATAGTGATGGCAAACAACCTCAAACAAATCAAAATAAAAATGAAGTGAATTGAATCAAGGCAGATGATTATATGATTGGCAAATTGTTTTGTATTGTATGCATAAGAATCCAACGTGGTCCTGTGGTTTTGCGTCCATATTGTAGATCAAGGCGTCCCGGATTCGATCCGTAGTTGGTTTTTTTTCATGGCAAGGATCATTTACTATCCAAGTACTGGTTCGTGTATCGAAGGATCATGAATAAGTGAACAGCTTCTGTGATATAAGTGAAATAATTTAAAATCCCTATAAAGAACAAAAACATTATTGTAAGCATTAAAGTGATTTATTGATATGTGACTAACTGAAAATATTCTTCAGGATCGAGCATGAAATGCCCTGGTCATACATATTAAAGAGCTCTTTGATACAATGTAACTTGAGACATGGGAGAACTCTCCTGGTTTGTAAGAGTAATTGAAGGTAAGGTTTAAAATATGTTTCTTCTGTTGAATAGTATTATATAATATTTTGTTCTGTTCTGTTTTGTGCTCTTTTGAGGCTGTGCATTTTCCATGTTAATTAATGCTAAATAAATATATGTTATGTTATGTTATGTTATATAAATGGGTACGTATGACCGACGTCTGTAGCACATAAGTGTAAAACATTAGGTTTACACGACGAACATGTGACAAACATAAGTGTATATATATAGGAACACGGGATCAATGCGAGTAACACTTAGGTTTATACAAATAGGAACTCTGAATCAACATGTGTGGCATATAAGTATAAAGGGAATATTACGTTGCAGGAGCATTCATTGGATATCGAATGTCGAGTAAGATACAGATTTTCCCAGGCTATGAGAAATTTTCATTTCATTATATGATATACCTTGAATATATATTGAGTGAAAAAAATAACAAATAAACTGATTCAATTTATTTTTTATAGAGATTAAACTTTTTCAAACGTGAAACAACGAAGAGTATGAATGGTGGATGAACATTTACTACAATACTTAGGTCACGCGCAAAAGAATGTATTCTAATACGTTGGCCCCGCCTAACAATATCATCATTTTCATTTTGAACTAATGGCCGACGACAGTACACAGTGAAAACTGTACAATGTATAACTTTTAAGATAGAATAAAGAAACACTATAATTAACCCATTAAACATAATTTACGATTGGCGTTTTATATTTGGTGCACCATCCGGTATTACGTTTATCAAAGGAGACAAATAATTCCACGATAACTATACACGTAATTGTATTTGTTTTGGTGATTGGTAGACATTTTATATTGGGTGCACCATACAATGTTAAATTTATCAAAGCAGGAAAATATTTTGATAGACATTTTTTTAACATTATGTTTAGGTTCATTTTGAAAGTTTAACTTTTGGTTTTGTCAATCATGGAAACACTGAAGGCTGAAACTCCCTCGATGGAATACATTTATATCATTCATTAAAACAAATATATACTGTCTCTCTTTAGGAGAGGGGATATTAGAGGAGTAAAATATTTATAATTTCTTTTGAAATTCCAATTTGCTCAACTACTGGTAGAGTGAAGTTATATAAGTCAAAGTCAATCATGCGTTAAACCCTTCATTTCTCTACCTAGTATACACAACATACAAAAACATCAACATGAAAGAGTGGGTTTGTAACACATATCCAACAGTTGTCCGACTGCTTTTGTCTGATTCAGTTGATGTTGTTGAATTGTACAAATGTCAGGCTCAACGTAACAACTTTTATATTAATCTCTGTTACAACATGTGTTGTTTTCACAATAACTATAACTTAAAATCCTAATTATTGAACTAGTAGTATTTTAAATTAAAATATCAGATTGAGTACCGTCGGTCCTTTGCAAAACTTATTGTAATAGTGTATTTCATAAATAACTTTTCAAATGCCCCTTTTAACCTTACCGTATGTTCAGTCAAGCGACCACAAAACTGGGCTTTTTTTTGCGTTGAAAATCGTCCCATCGGAGAAAGACAAAAATAATCAAAAGACCTACGTTTAAAACAATTATTTGCTTATTCATCCTAGAAGTTATTATATCCCCCTTTATTGTGTTGGGCATGTGTACATGAGATAAACTTATATAGATCGTTAACGACTATCAAACACAGCTATAGCGTATGGCAAAATGTGTAGCAAGTCTTCAATACCGATGTCATTGAATTACACGTCACATTTTTACGCCAAAGATTACGTAATGTATTTAAACACGGACAGCGCTATAAATAGACCGGATTAGATTTTATGTGCGTCTATAGATCAGCATGTCATTTTGAAACGATGTACCATACATTGTTAGTTGGTCTCCAAACGCATTATAGGTTGGAGAGGAGCGCTCTGTAACGTTACTGTACGGAAATAGTTCCGTCCTTAGCAGCACGTGAACAAAATATGAGTGTAATATTAACTGTTCGCGCAATATCAAAGCGAGTTAAATGGACAGATAGTGCATGCTTTTTCAAATGGAAAATAGAAGGAAAAATATCTAAGAATACAATATAGATATTTATTCATTAGAATTAGTTTTCATAAACAAGAAATTCGAAATTCGAATACATATACACATCCTATTTAACGATAACAACAAAAATCAACATGGACCACCATTTCTATTACTACTACTTATTATACTATATGTAATAGTTATACTAGTATAACTAATAATTATTCTACTGCTGCTACTACTACTACTACTACTACTACTACCACTTTTTCTTCTAATACTACCACTTCTACAACTACCAATAAACAAGAAGCACTAATGCTAATACTCCTACAACTATAACTACAATGTATACAATACAACCACCACTGTAATTACTAAGTCTACTACCACTACTACTAGTTCTTATTTTACTCCTGCTAGTACTACTGCACCTGCTACTACTACTATTTCATCTGCAAAATCTATCTCTCCTTATTAGTATATTAGTATTCATATATTTAAGATCGGATTGAATACCATATGTCCGTTGTAAAATAGACATCTGTTGAAAACTGCTTTAAGTATCAACTTGAAACAATTAAAATATAGTGTATGTCATGCAACAAACAGTATTTGGAACGTTTAATAACAAAATTGTAAACAGGTTTATTCGTTTGCAAAACTACTATGATTAATACATGTATTTAAGTCGCATAGGTATAGATTAAACATAATATACTCCTTATGTTAAAGGTTTGATACATTTTAATTTCGACTGCATCGGCGGTGTAGTGGTAGAGCATCCGACTCGTTTGCCATACATTGCGGGTTCGACACGTGGAAGTGTCATATAAACATGCTTAAACAATGATTTTCATGGCTGCTCTCCTTGGTGCTTAGGGTTGCGGGGTTAGATTTATGATCGACTGTCTGGCGACTGTCTGGTGTCATAGTAAATGGACAAGTAGTACAGGTAAAATGTGTGTATATAAAAACAATTGATATTTAACTTCGAAAGTTACACCTTACAGGTTAAAAAAGATCGCATTGTCAGTTTACTATCGGTTCATTGTGTAACTGTACGCTATTATAACAATTAGATCGACTCACCTGTTTACGGAGTACATTAGATTCAAACTTATAATTTATAAATACTAATACATCATATGGTTAAGTGTGAATGAAGTATTCGAGGCTAATTCTACACGTATCAATAACACGATTTAATGGCGGTATTTTAAATAAAGCGAATGAATGAATCCTTACTCGCATATGGAACCGTCTAGAAGACCAGCCGGACTGAGTAGGTTTGCTTGCACGTGTTATCACACAAAAGAATCTGGATGCAATTAATTAATGAAAGTGGAATATAACACTTTACGTACCAGCGCACATATCATCGTAGCGCCTCCGTCTATGGAAGGGTTGAGTCTGTGTGCACCTTCTTGTCTGAATCCCTACGTCTGTTTGAACTGAGAGACTTAGAAAAGTGTGCAATGTTGCCTTTGAAACTATTAAGACACATAAAGAAGTCTATTCACAATCATGATTTCGTCAGACTTTACAATCAACATACGCGCGCACCGCCTCCTTCTTTTCCGTAAATCTCACCAGTAAGTGGTGCACCGAGTCTCCCCGTAAGCGTTAAGTTATTGTCTTTAGTTTGTTAACGAGTATGTATACGGTGTATGCTCATATTGCACACTAGAGTGAAAATAAGGTCCTACAGATATGATAAAACAAGTTATAGCACGTAAAAAACTTAAATGAAATAGCTGCAGTATAAAACAATATATTGTGTCCCACACATGTAAAACACGACTGCACTACACGACATGTAAAACAACTTCAATCAATAAGTAGTGCAAATCAGAGACATATAAACACAGAGATAAGGTGCTCTGGATTTTCACTCGAGATTACGATTTGTGTACGTGTATAGCCAAAAAATCGTTTTATTTGAAGTACCTGTCATCATAATTTCATGGATTTAAAATCTTGGCTATGTTTTAAAGTTAAATATAAGCTTAACCTGATGATGATTTTCTTTTTCTTTGCTTAGGTCGGTAGGACTCGTAAATGACGTAAATAACTGATCGTGCTGCAAGCAAGGGGCTAACTGCAGTTCGCGGGGAATTATTTACCAATCACATAAGTTTATAAATGTTTACCCGTAATAGGTAGCACCTATACTCATATTATCAACATGACAATGATCCGTGTATTGTACGATGTTTCCCGTCAATAGGTAATGTGTATGAACTTTGCAAATTTTGCTATACCGTCTTTCCAAAAATTGTGTCCAGAGTGGATTTTTCGATGCAGTCACGATTCTGCTACGTTTTGATTGGATGAAAAGAAAATATCGTAACAGAGGAAAAATTAAATATGATAATACGTACTCGATAAAGGAACGAGCACAATTAATTGTATGTGTGATAATTTCCTTTTAATAACACTCGTCGTCTATTTCTAAAACGAGTTCAAATAATAACTCCGGAAGTTACAAATCCAGATTCCTGTAATATGACGTCATTCTATTAGCGTAAGGCAAATGATGGATAAATAACCAAAAGGAAAACGACAGAAAGTATAGGAAACGTTAGTTTGACATATCACAAATGAAGTTCCGTAAATTATGCAATCGTTTTATTTGAAGTACTTTATGAAGAGCAAGTTAATTATTTGTTGTACCTGTCATCAAAATTTCATGGATTTATCATTTGGCTATATTTTAAAGTTAAATATAAGTTTAACCTGATGATGATTTTATTTTCTTTGCTTAGGTCGGTAGGACTCGTAATTGACGTAAATAACTGGTCGTGCTGCAAGCAAGGGGCTAACTGCAGGGAATTATTTATCGATCACAAAAGTTAATAAATGTTTACCCGAAATAGGTAGCACCTATACCCATATTAGAAAATGACAAACGTCTGACGACTCCGATTAATCACTCGAAATACCTTGTTTTACTTCGTGGGTTGTATAAAAATCTAAGCGAAGTCTTATTTGTCCCACATAAAATACTAGTTATATGTCCAGTCCATATTTATTTATTTATCTTTGATAGTTTAATAATGGCATACGAGAACAAACACACCATTCGTAAACATAGTAAGATCTTCTGTTCAGCTTTATGTTTAGGGACCCTTATCAAAAAATAAACAGATAATTAATGATGGAAGAAGAACATTGTGACAAAAGGAGAAATTTGTTCGATTTGAGCAATTTCTTCTTCAGTCGCCCTGTTTTCAAAA